>CM039306.1:60711147-61311147 GCA_022316695.1 Camellia oleifera
CCACCACCACCCACCACCCATCTGCCACCACCACCCACCACCCATCACTACCCACCACCCATCACTCACCCACCCATCTGCCACCACCACTACCCACCACCCATTTGCCACCACTACATTTAAGTTAATAACAACATATTTAATTGTCTTTGCTAGACTATACATAAAATTGAGTATTACACATTGTATGAACACCATATTTAATTGTCTTCGTTACTAAGAAAACTATTATCTTCATTGCCCATGTGATGATCTTTGTGTTTTCTTTCGTTTCATTGCCATTTAGTCCAATCGTTGTCCTCAGTATTAGTTATCCTACAAGAAGATAAAAGAAGTCAGTAAATCACAGTTACATAAAGTGGGCAAAGTTATGTAGTAACGGCATCATAATGATTGAAATTAGTAAAAATAATTGCATATTTAAAACCAGTAGTCAGTAGGATATTCACTTGCCTTGTTGACATCCCTTTTCTATCTATGGCCAACATAATTTTGCCACATAGCAGTAGCAATTGCATCCCTAATGTTCGATTGGTACGTTAACCCATGTTATGACATGTCAACATAGTCAGCTTGGTCTCCAGCAAGCCCGTCTGCTTCTACTTCTGCGGCCATTTCATTATTAGCTTCCATAAAGAATGGGTCCATAGTTGTATGCAAACAGATTCAATTGTGCACTACACAACATGCAATCACGAGAGGCCCTTGTCTTGTAGACTTGTAATTTGGCATGGACTGCAATATTGGGAAGCACTTCTTCAAAACACCAAATGTTCTTTCTATGACATTGCGTAACGACGAATGTCGATGGTTAAACAATTCCTTAGGTCCTGCATAACGACGGCCACAAAACTCTTGCAAGTGATACCGTTGAGACCGAAATGGAGTAAGAAATCCAGGCATGTTCGTAAAACCAGCATCAACTAAATAGTACTTGCCTACATGTAAATAATGAATACATAGTTCTGTCAATTGATATGTACAAAAAAAGACAAGGAAAAAAGTGTACCGTATGTTATTTAGGGATAGTTACCATTGAGTGGGTGTGGGAACTGTAGATCAGCTCGTGTAATAGAGTCAACCAAAATAGCGTTGTCGTGAGCGCTACCTTCCCATCCAGAATTAATAAATGTGAACAACATATCGAAGTCTCAAGCTGCGAGTACATTTTGCAATACCGTTGATTTCCGACCGCGGAATGTATTTTGTCTTGAAGCAGGGACCCATGCATCCACCAATGTGCCATCGATAGCACCGACACAATCCTAATTGACAGATATTTGTTTGACATTAAAAGCGAAACAAACTTGGATATTACTTTTATAATTAAAAAATAATAATATTTATTAACCCTTATTGATATGTACAACTTACATGACAGTCATATTGTTTGTACCTTGAACCAGGGAAAAAACCTCCTGTCATTTAAAATTTTTGCCGGTATCTCGTCTTGGTTATGTGGTTTGATAACCGTTGATACAAGCTTGCACAATACCCGCATAACAATTTTTATGTGCCGACAAATTGTTTCCTCGGAGTGTTGAAATCTATCTGCCATTAGTTGATGGCGATCATTTTGTGCAAAAGTGTATAAAAAAATTCTAAGTGATTCCTCCACACTGATATGCATATGTTCAATATCGATAAAGCCATTTTGGAGTAAAGTGTCTTTCAATAAAATGAATGTTTGTGCATCCATTCGCATAACGTTCATCATTATTTCTGGATGACCATTTAGTAGCCTGAAGATATAATCATCACCTTTGAATGGACACGTTCGTTGCGGTCAGCGACTACTTGACGCATTGATATGGTCATGCATGAAAGCAATCATCAAAAAATCCATAAAATCATTAATAACCTCATCCTCCTCTGATGAGATCTCCATTGTAGTGTTTTCTCTATCAGATGACATATGGTTTTGTCTACATCACAGTAAAAACATAATTATAAAATATGTTATTCATGCTGTAACAGTTAGCATTATTGGTGAAACAGAATTAAAAAGTTAGTACATGAATAGTTGACCGCAGTCATTTATCAGCGTACAATAAAATTCATAGGAGAACAAAATTTATTTAATACGTGGTGATATTGTAATAACACAACATAATTTTAATATAACAGAAAATACTTAAAAGTTCAACAAAAAAAAAACAGACGAAGATAGAAAAGGAAAGAGGATATCATGGAATGAAAAAAAAAAAGAATAAAAACCAAATTAAGAATAATGAAATCATCAAATAGTTCAGCGAAGGAGATTTGCTAAAACAAGCAAAACAGAACTTCTCATTTCACTGCAAAGCGAGGATCATGGCTAGGCGCAACTGAGTAGGAGTGCGCATAAAAAACCTTTGCCATTCCTTATCCTTGAACAGTGTCAGTGCCCTAACATATTGCAACGGTGGTATGTCCCCAAGCTCTAGCAATGCATCTTGACATGCATTAAGGGAATAATCATCACCACCTGCACTTACAGCCTCTGTCTTATTTTCTCATGCACGTGAATGTCCTGTTTTTGCTTGTACATAGGATGTGAAAGCTGCGCACACATCATCAAACCCATTTGACCGTGACTTTTTGGAACGACCACGGTCAGTCTGACTGGTTGTAGGGCCCCTTTTGTGACTTTTGCCCTTTGCTGGATCCATGTACTCATCCCCGAATAAGTCAACAGGAATGGCCTCAGCAGCATTACTCCCACCAACATCAGGGTTCCAAAATTTATTTAACATGTCATCTTCTTCTTCTGAGTCAAGGGCTTCTTGTGTGGATGCACGAGACAAGACCCCTGTGGCACAACAATTTTCAAAAATTTCTGCCATTTCTTGAAAATATTCAAATCCTTTTGTCCTAAACTTCTTCACATTTCTGCTAACTTATAACAATTACAATTAAAGAATTAAGCACTGTATGTATCATGAAATGTTTAAAATAAAATTCCAAAATAGTATAGATTAATGAAAAACCTTATCCCAAAATTCATCGGGTGCAATAACAGTGCCTATAATGGGATCTCATCCCAGACTAGTTTGTGCCTGGAGTCGCTTAAATATCTGGTAATCAGCTTTCAATTGCTGATATTTTTGGCGCACCTGCTTTCCTGTATATCGAAATCCATACATGTTGTGCAACTGATTTGCATAATGATTCCAATGCCTAATTGTCCACGAAGTAGTACGACCCGTTGTTTGATTGTTTCTAACATCATCTCTCAACATATTTATTAATTTCGTTTCAATTCTAGGCGTCCACATTTTTGTATCTTGATTGTCATCGGAATTATTTCCATCCATCTATAAACATACAAATTATATTTAAATTAGTCTAGGGTGGATATACAAGAATAATAGAGCATTTTAAACTAGCCTGGGGTGGATATACAAGAATAACAGAGCAAAATGGTTTGAAGGAGAACACAGATAAGGGAAAAAAAAACAGATGATTTTATTTCAAGGAAAAAAATACGTAACAGATTAGTTGAATTTAAATAGCAGAAATATAACCAAAAATAATAATAAAAAATCAGGTAACGTTATCTTTAAATAGTAGAAAAAAAAATCAGTAAAAGAAGAAGTAAGGAAGAAATAAAGGAGGAAAAGGAAAAGCAGAAGGGACGAAGGGGAGGACGGGTAGGTCGACCGGCCGGATGACCCGGGGGACGACTGGCTGGGTGTCCCAGGTACTACTGGCTCAAGTTCTCTTCGTGCAAAGGTTCAAACAGTTCAGAATTTAAAATACCAACAGATTTGAAATGAAAAATACTCGTCTACAAATTCTCAGAAATCATTTGGGAATTGATTTCCACTTATCTGAAATCATTTATACATAACAGATGAAGATTTATTTACCAGGTTAGTGGCTATTCTTCTTGGCAAAAGGTTGAGATAGTTCAGGAAAATCACAAAACATCTGAAACTAAAAAAATAGTCGGCTACACTTCTCACAAAAGATTTGAGAACTGATTTCGACTCGTCTGAAATCATTTGCACATAACAGATGAAGGATTTATTTACCAGATTAGTGGAAGTTGAATAGTTATCGCCAGTGATGGAATGTGTATACTGACTGAATGTACCACTCTTTGCTCGTCGGATTCGACAGTAGATTTGATAAATTTGACCTTAAAAAAAAATAAATTAAATTAGGGATGAATTTTTCAAATCATTTCCCTATAACAAAATTCAATTAAGAAATTTGTGAGTTATTTCACTTCACACTCGTCGTTGTTTGGTTGCCCGTAATAAGAATCTTCCGCAACGTACAAATTGTAAGTCAGTCGATTTGTGGAAGATGATACCAGTAGGGAGCGGGTTGGGTGGATTTATTATTTATAAAATGAGTCTGACTTCTCTGTGAAGCTTACCTGTGACGAATGTTAAGTACTGATGTTTGATACAGAAAAAGACCTGTGACGAATGTTAAGTACTGATGTTTGATACAGAAAAAGAAAGATGAGATTCATGTGAAATTTTCAGAGACGATGGAGAAGGACATGAAAGCTTTTCAGATCAAAAGAGAAAGAAGGCAGAAACGTTAAAAGTGGAGAATTGAAGTACAAGCTGCCAAACGAATTTTCAAACTGTAATTTAAATTAACATGCAAAATTATATTTTGAACTATTTATCTAAACGTGAAGCGAGAATTCACATGTTCAAACTTAATTTGAAAACACAACAAATCCCAACTTTTAAACAAGCGTGTCAAGGCATCAACAAAATCCAATACAGGATGAGATGGGTGTATATAGACATTTAGTGGGTGTGTATGGAAGCCTTCCCTAATATTCCCGATGCAATCGCCCTAATCTCCTCACTTCGCCGTCAAACGAAGGTTCTCTTCCTCTCAACAGTCTCTCTTCAAACAAAGGTTTTTCTCAATCTCCTAACAATTCATTCGGAATGCTATCTTCATGGAATCTTTGATTCATTGATTTCTTTCTTTCTCGATTTCTATCAGAGTTCAAGGCTATAGGCTATACATATATATATACACTTCTAGGGTTTCTTCAAATTAGGGTTTTCATGGCTGATCGTAACTTGGCTGTGGTGAAACCCATATGGATGAAGCAAGCCGAGGAGGCCAAGCTCAAGAACGAGGCCGAGAAAGCTGCGGCTGCGAAAGCCGCATTCGAAGCCACATTCAAGGACGTTGAGAAGACCCGAAGAGAGGATTTTTCGGATAGTGAAGGAGAAGAGGAAGCCGAGGACTTGGCTAACAAACCAATAGGGCCGGTAGACCCCGCCAAGTGCACCGCCGCGGGGACCGGGATAGCGGGCGGCACCGCGTGCTCGCCGTCGTCTTTCGTGGTGGTTACGAAGGATTCCGATGGCCGGAAAGTCCCGCATGGTGGCGCTCAAATTAAGGTGACGGTTTTGGCCGGAGCGGGGGTTGGGGTATCGGATCAGGATGGGATTGTGAAAGATATGGGAGATGGGTCTTATACAGTGACATATGTGGTTCCTAAAAGAGGGAATTATATGGTGAATGTGGAGTGTAATGGGAAGCCCATTATGGGTAGCCCTTTTCCAGTGTTCTTCAGTCAAGGTACTTTCTCGAAATTCAAATTCTTTGTCTATATACATGAATTCATTGTAAACAATATGTATGATTTAGTTGTTTTTGGGTAATTTTTGCTGAGTATAAGTTAATTATGTGGTTCTTTGGGTGATTGTTTAGTGTAGATTGAAATTATGAATGAGTAATAGGTGATTGTTGTAGTTTAACTAATTATCTGTGTTTGGCAGCTATAGATGTAGTATGTAGAAGTGCTATGTTAACTATTTTATTATATATTTTTTTAGCTGGTAGGTAACTATTTTACTTCTGACAAATGATTATCCTGCATATTTGGTGATAATAAGCTTTGAGGGACTTTACTAAACTAATTTGTTTTGTTTTTTTGTGTTTCCCCTTTTTTTTTTGGCAAACGCAACTATTTTGAAGTAAGTTAATACACGACGGGGGTGCCTAAGGGGATGGCCCATCCTAGCTGAATGTATGCCAAAACAAAAAACAACACAAAACTACTATATTATTTTCTCAGCTACTTGAAGTGGAAAAAGTCCCCAAACTCCAAACATTATCAATACAAGTGACCATACCTTTCATGCCACCTTACAATGAATAGGAATATCATCTCCTAATTCCTGTCTATTTACACATGCAACTACAATTGGTTCCTTGTTTTAAGCAAGCTGTCAATTTCAATGCATTGACTCTCATTCCAAAAATGGCACTTTTGAAGGAATTTTAACATACCAAATCTTATTAGTGAAAGATTATGGTGTGTACCAGATGCACCTTATAATTAAAGAAGAAAATAGTATAATTTTATACTTTAAACAGTTTTAACCAAACATTACATGAGACATAACCAAACATATTAAAATAATGTTATAATTAAAGAAGAAAATTGGTCATAACTAAAAAAGAAAATGGCGTTATTAAGGGTGCATATGGTATATGGTGTGTATTGTAGAATTCTCCAATCTTATTAAAGGGAATATATATACATCCGAAGGTTGCAATAACTCCTTCTAGAAACACTTGGCCTTAGACATCCGAGCATTGGAATGGGAGCATAAAATTCTATGGTATGAAGCGTCAAGGGCTCTTATGACCTAAGCACGAGGTGATGGCTTAATTGAAGCAAGCAAACACCAAGAATATTTTAGTTAAAAAAAAGCATTGATAAAAACTCAATAATTTCAAAAAATCACAAGGCATCCAACATTCTATGTATTAAATATCATGAAAAACCTAAAACATTTAGTAAAATTCAACGGTCCAAATACCAATACATAAGATATCCATGATCCAACAAACCTAATAATCAAAATTAAAAAAATTCAGCAGCATTAATCAAAGAAGAATAAAATTTAAACAAAATAAACAATAAAAAATTAATCAAAGATACAAAATTTTTACAACAGAATTTTAACAGTATCGAACAACAATCAAGCAACATTTATACTCGAAAAGGTTGTGCTTATCCAATGTAAAGAGCAAAATTTCCAAATTTACCCCAAAATTTAAAAAATAAAAACAAATAAAAGAAAACGATGCATGCATGCATGCATTTCCAATTTGAGATAGAGTCGCCAACGGTTAAGTAAAAAACAAAGAAGAGAGATAAAATTGTTTATAAGAATCAACCTTTAATTTGGATGCTCTACAGAGTTTAGAATTTTAATGAGGTATGACCTAATGTGCCAAATGCAAAGTACAATTCAAAAATTAATGGAAGAGATCAAATCATAATCCTAAAAAAAGCAATCAGTAAATCTTTAGCCTGAGGTGAGCACTTCAAGTGCCCCAACCTCGCCCTGCCTTAGTCCTTTTGAGGCGTTGAGGCTTTGCCTCACAACCTCTTGCCTAAGGGAGTGCTTAGGCGCACTTTTCAAAACATTGACTTACCACTAAACAAACTTGTTTCATGAACTCATGGCACCACTTTTTTACACCTTTACATAAGCACATTCCATTGGACATAAAAACCTTGTTAATGATACAATCTCTTCGTTCTTTTGCACTTTGAGGTGACCATTCTTCTCCAAAGTTTGTCAATCTAATTGGTTGCATGATTGAATTGATCAAGCTTGTAAGTACCTAAACCTCCACTATGTTTAGGAAAGCATGTTGTCTTCTTTTTGATTCACTAGATGGTAATTGAACTCCTCTAATCTGCCTAATAGGAAGTCTCATTGAAATAGTGACAGACTAAGAAGCACGAACACTTCTAAGAAGGTGACGTCTCCATGTCGGACACCGACACTATTTGGACACTTTCTCGACATGTGTCCGACACTCTTCAAAATGTGTCCTATTTTTTAATATTTTTTAAAGACTCGGATACTCTTTGGACACTTTGAGGACATACGTGTGTATTTTTTAAACACATGTCTATCGATTAGACACGTGTGAAACTAATTATAATTTAAAAAAAAACAACTTAAGATACAATAATAAAACAAAAATTATATAAATTTATAGAGATTAGTGTCATATTGTATTTTTTTATTATTTTTGAATGATATATTCATATATATAACATATAATAAATATATAAAATTATATATTTCATGCGTGTTTCCTACGTGTCGTGTCTTGTAGTTTTTGAAAATTAGTGTGTCGGCGTGGCGTGTCGTGTCCGTGTCGTGTCGCGTCGCGTGTCCGTGTCCATGTTTCTTATGTGACAGAGAATATATAAGAAGACAAAACTATGTGCTTTTAAGTAGACAAGAGCACGTGCTCTTAATTAAAGTAGGTCGGCTCCCTTATTTACCGATGTATTACAACATAAATTCAAATAAATTAATCATAAAATCTTGATTTTAAATAATTTATACACATTTATAAGAATCCTTCGCACACAAATTCTAGCTACGTACGTTGAATCTCATGGCAGATGTTTGGTTCAATTGAAGCTTCATTTTGTTTTGAGTATTTTATGTGCACTATAGACAAATCTTAACTACCTTGACTTAGGTTAGGCTGTAGATTGTGGCTCTACACAAAGTGGGCCCATTTATTAGAAAGAAGAATCTTGTCATATGCTCTGGCACAAATTAGAAGATCAATGATTCTAGAGATTGGAACTAGAACAATAGATGAAGCAATCATAGACTGTGATCTAATTATGACTGGGAGTGTCTCAAGTCCAGAGGTGGTTGTTTAGGAAATATGAAATTTAAATAATTGAAGTTGGAATGAAATAAATTGCAAATGAACCCACTAGAACTCTTTAATGAAAGAGATGTCGTAACAAAACTACCATAATTCTTCTTTCACATTCCAAGATTTTAATTAGGAGAGGAAAAATTGGACTCCATGAAAAGCTACTTTAGCTTGAGTTTGTTGTGTGGTCCCATTATTTTTTCTGTTCTTATGCTTTTTGAGAAATAGAATGGAGAATATGTGAAGTTTAGGACCTACTTCAAGCTGGTACCATTCAATTGTTCTGGGTTTCACTTTGGGCTTTTTATTTATTTTTTGTTTTTTTAGAAACAAAGTAACGATAAGTTAGAAAGCACATTTGTTTTTATTTCGTTTTCATTTTTTTTGAAACTTGGAAAACAACTTTAACTATTTCTTAAAAATGGGACTTGTTCAAGAAATTTGGTTGAAAACAATTTTTGAAACAGTTATACCAAATTGGTTTTGTGTTGTTTTCTTTTGCTTTTGTTTGAGAACAGAAAGACATTTAAAAAATGATGTCAAACGGGCCTTATTAGTATCTTGCTTGCATATGTTTCTTTTGTTAAGTAGCGTCCTGCATGTATATCTAAGGAGCATAGACACTTCTAAAAATGTGGCGTGTCGGTCCAACACTCATCGGACACCTTCCGGACATGTGTTCAACACTCATAAAAAATATGTCCCATTTTTTAAAATAAAATTTAGACTCGAACATTCTTCGGACACTTGAAAGACACACGTGTCCATTGCTTAAACACATGTATTCATTAATTAGACACACATGAAACTAATTATAAGTTTGAACAAAATAATTTAGAATACAATGATAAAAAAAAATAATGTCAATTTATAGAAATTAGTGTTATATTACATTTATTTATTATCTTAGAATGATATATTAATGTATATGTCATATAATAAATATATACAATTATATATTTTGTGAGTGTCCCCCCGTGTGTCGTGTCCTATATTTTTGAAAAAAATTGTCGTGTGGTTGTGTCCATGTCGTATTCGTGTCATGTCACGTGTTCGCATCTGTGTCATGTGTCCATGCTTCTTAGATGTATATTGATATCTAGACAAAAAAATGTTTACAATTTTATAAGCTTTAGCCTGAATTGGAGTTGAAGTCAACCACATTGTGTATAAAATTAGCATTACTGTCTTTCAACATTTTCAGTGTAGCTTATACTACACAAATCCATAAGCTTTTACAAAGAAATTTATATGATGTACATGATATTACAAATTGATTAGGCTACCAGTTTTGAAAGATTCCTGATCTCATTAATCCAATCTCACTAGCTTGGTCCTTGATTTGTTTTGTAACAGCAGTCTTAGCTCAGTTCCTTTTTCTAACCTCATGGATTTTTTACACTCCAACTATTCTACAAACTCCTCAGCTACTTGTTCTACATCAGTCCCCTCTACTTGAGAAGAACTCAACCTCGAGTTTGAATATGGATAGATTTATTCAAACAAATCAGCTATATTAGAAGTCTTAGAAATCTTCATGTCCTCAGGAAGATCATTCACATACGCATTATCACTGATCCTTTTTAGAACTTTGCACGAACCATATTTTCTTGACGCGAGCTTGTGATCGGTAGTGATTGGAAATGTTTCTCGCTGTGGGAAAACCGTGACTAGATCCCCTTTCTTCAACAATTTGGTTGGCCTTTGTTTACTTTTGTTTATTTGTAGTGTCCTTAGACTTTGCATTTGTTGCTTCTATGTTTCACCTTGTCATGCACAGTTTTAGCTTGTTAAACATGTTTTGTGTTTCGATACTTCAATCAAAACTCTCAACAATCAAACTAAGTGTATTACTTGCTTCAGTGGCAGAATACTATTCAGTGTGTTTGGTTTCAGTTTTCTGAATTCAATTTTTTGAGAATTGAGTTTTTTATTTTTCGTCTTTTTTTTTATTTTAGTGAATATTTTTAAAATTTTAAGCAATTTTTTTTACTTTTTTATATTCACCTTACTTAGATATATCTAAATAATAAAATATTTGTGGAAAAATATTTTAAAAAAGTAATAAATATACAAAAATACGAAAAATGTATTGAATTTTCGTATTTTTGGTATTTAGTGAATTTTTTAAAGATTTTTTTCACAAATATTTTACTTTTTAAGTGTATTTATGTTAGGTGTGTTGAAAAATTAAAAAAAATTGCTTAAAATATTAAATAGGTTCATTGAAAACATTAAAATACGGAAAATAAAAAAATAGAATTTTTTGACAACTGTTTTCTGAAAGCCAAAACCAAACAAGCTGATTCTAATTTTTTAGGCTTTTCGTATTGTCCCTTAAGAAGGGCAAACTTTTACAAGGCCCTTTATAATTATATTAATGTAGTCTAGTCAATTAATAAAGGTGGATGGGAAACCCTACATATTTAGGGGTAGGTGCAAATGGGTGGGTCTCTCTTTTTTATTTTTATTTTTATTTTTTATGTGGTTGACCATTATTGATTTGGGACCTCAAGATAATGAATGGCAACTGAAGAGAATTTCTCCAAGGAAGAGGATGAAGAAAAATTGGGCTAAAATTCTAGAAAGTAGGACTAGAGCCAGATCTGCAATATCTAAAGAGCGAGTTGAGTCTTTAATGACTTCGTTCCAGCTTCAGAGGTTTTATTAACAATATCCCTTGGTTAAAGTTGACAATAGTGGGACAAAATCCTTTCATGTGCATCAGTGATTTAACCAAAGAAGATTTTATTCATGTGCTCTTTTTCCATTATGTGATTCTTTGAATAAAATAAGAACAAAAACTTGTAAGAAAGAAATGGATGGTATTATGCAGAAAACTGCAAAACAAATAAATTTGATTGGCAAAATGAAATTTCAATCCTACTAGTGACTAATCATCATAATTAGACTTCAGTTTGTTACTTGTAACTTCAAAAAAGGGTATAAAACTTCAATCATAAAAAACTCTACCTTGTGTCTATTTGTAAACATTTAGGTGGTGTTTGGCAACATTTTCAATTTACTATTTTATTTTACAAAAAATAGTAAAACATGTTCATGTTTATTTTGGGTCAAAAGAAAAAGGAAAAGAAAAAAAATGTTTGGTAAAGAAGTATTTTAAAATGTTGTTTTGAAAACAAGTGAAAAGAGGTGTTTGTCGGCAGTGGGAGGTGGTGGTCACTAGTGGGAGATGGTTACCAGTGGTCGGAGTTGGTTGCTGGCTGTATGAAGTGATGGCCGAAAGTGATTGCTGATGATTGGAGATGGTGGTCGGTTGGCTGCTTGAGGTGGTTTCAACAAGAGGTGGTGGCCGAAGGTGGTGGATGGAGGTGGTTGGTGAAGGGGGCCATTAACGATGGTAGTCAATGGTGATAAGCAATGGGTGGTGGTCGGAAAAGGTGGGACAAAGAGGAAGAAATGGGAAAAAAAAAAAAAAAAAAAAAAAAAATTTAAACAAGTGAAACCAATTATTTGTGTTTACAAAATTTACAACTTTTTGAAAACAAAAATAGAAACCAAACGGGAATTTATTTACAGTTTTGAAATTTTTTGTAAATGTAAGCATAAAATTATATATATAAAAGTTACCAAACAAGCCCTTACAATTTACTATTTTTCGTTTAAACATGTTTATGTTTATTTTTTCTTAAATACAAGACAAAAACTTGTTTGGTATGCACATGTTTCATAAACTTGTTTTGAAAACAATTTATAGGGGGTAGCTAGCTACAAGTGGTTGCTAGTGAGAGGTGATGGTTAGAGATGGCTGCTAAGGTTATGGTTAGAAGTCGTTGCTGGTGGTAGGGAGGTGGTTGTTGGCAACCAAAGGTGGTTACTAGAGATGGGGGAACTCGTTGGCGGTGATCGAAGGCAGTAGTGGTTGGAGTTGGAGGGTGGTTGACAATGGTGATGGGTGGTGGCTGGAGGGGTGGGTTATTTTAGTCATTTTTTTATAATGCAGATGAATATTTGTACCAACTAAAGAATCATCCTAAATCTTATTGACAATTAATGCATCCTGTAATTATTTGTATTTATTCATGTTTTTGGACCACGAACTCTGATTCAAAGTTACGCTAGCTGAACATGATTCCAATCGAATTTCTAAGGTCATTCAGTAAGGGTGTGATACTCTAAATGGTTACCACTCTTGTTACAGAGTGGTATCAGTGCACAGTTTTACTTTAACATAGTCTATCCTTTAGGGCAAAAGATTCCCTTAGAATGAAACTCTAGAAATGCATTCATGATATGCAGTGTGTGTTCAATGCCAAGGTGTATTATATGTGTAAAAGTATATGAATAGTGTTAGTGTTGAGGTTTAGGAGTTTAGAAACATCATAGGAGTCTTGATCTCAAGAGAAAATTCCAAGTTATCGGTGAAAATTGTGTCATTGTGCGTGTATCATGCTATTGGGATAATTAAGATCAGTTGATAGGAGTAGATAGGAATAGTCCACTAGTTGTGTGAAGTTACGGAAATTGTGGGATATGTTGAGTCTCTTGTGTATAGAAAATATTGTTTTAGTGGGTGTGACCCACAAGTTCACTATCTTATTAACAATTAATTATTTGTATTCATGATTAGGAGTGATCAAATCCTCCTGTATCTGTGTTAAGTGGCTTAGCATGACTTGTCCTAATAAGCCAAAAACTAACTCATAGTTTGTTTTCTCATAATTATGTATGTATATATTATTTACATTATATCTTTAATATGTTCTCTCACATGATGTTACTCTTCTTTGTAAGCAGGTTAAACATGTGCAAATATTTTATTTATCGAATAGGCGATGAAATTCGAACACAAGATTTATTGTCCACTTTGATATTATGTTGAATTGTTGATCATCAAAATTTAAACTTTTAGAGGAAGGAACAATTTTATTATTTATATTATATATCCTTAATGTAACTCATTTTTGCCTTGTTTTAGGAATATGGGCCACAAAAATCATCACTTGGTTTGGGAAAATATTATTCTTCCAGAATTTTTTTACATAATCGAATAAAATTTAGATTCACTAAATTTGAGGTTTCTACTTCAACGATGAAATTAGAGAAATCTCAGTCATCTGTTGAATTATAAAAAGGCCCAAATCTCAGTCATTTGTTGAATTACTATCCACATTCTGGCCGGTGGGCTCACTATGGATGCCATTTTGATAATCCAATTTGTTCATTTTGTAGATCATTGGGTATATATCACTCATAAAAGAAAAGATAAGATTGATCTAATAATTGAAGAAGGCATATGATTTTATCGTATTTATCTATAAAAGAACAGATGGTCTAGTTTTTAAATCATCAATTTTTTTAAAGAACAATATGATAAAACAATGAAACTGTGATTATCAAATCAATCTGATTTTTTTCTTTCATGAGTGATATATGCATAGACTTAAAAAATGAACGAATCAGATTATTGAAATAAGATATGTGATGAACCCATAGATCCAAACAACACCCTTCATAGTGGCTTGGAGACCAGACCAATGCATTTGACAGAAGCTGTGATTTTGAGCTTGAAAGTGTGTTTTGAGTTTTATCGTATCTCTTATTTTGAAAATATAAGTTTACTTATTCAAAAAGAAAAAAGAAAAAAAAAAAACTTGAAAGCAACTGTGGTGATTGGTGTCCAAAGCACACCATTAAGAGCAACTCCAACTATACTCTTCATTTTTCACTAGCTAAAATATAAAAAAATGTATGTTCTTTAGTTTGCCTAATTTCTTTTTTATCGATGTACTCCAAAGCTACTCTTTATTTTACTTATCTATCCGCACAAATTGTTTAAAGAGCTTCCCAAGACTCTTCAAATGTAGCTAGCGTTGAAGAATTTTGTTAAAATAGCTATTGTAATAGCTATCCCGCTGGACTGACTAAAATATGTTGATGCTAGCTATAATAGTCAACAAGCCTCTTTTAAAGAGTCCTTTGGAGATGCTCTTAAGCTACATATATTATTACTATGGGTTACTTTGTTGCAGCTTATAAGTTGATGGGTAAATTACGCTATTAGTCCCTATAGTTTAGGCGAAGTGTCATTTTAGTCATTGTTTCAATTTTGTTGCAATTTGTCAATATCATTATAAATAAAAAAGCATCTTCATAGGTGTTTTGATTCAAAGAGAAATGTAGCATTTAGCCACATCATTTAGTATTTTATATAATTTTTTTTGTTCGTATATCTTTACTTTTTTAAATTTTGATAATGCATTACCTTATAATAGAAAGAAGAGAATCTTAATCCCTCTTAGACTTGGTCAAAATCTATGCAAATGTGTCCATTGCTTATTTTGAGTTTTGCAAGTACTTCCTGGTTTGCTTGTGAAACTGATATTGACTTTTTAAATAATGCGTGACTGAAAAATATGCTTTGTTGTTTCTTTAAAATGAATTGTCTTGTTGGTGACCAAATTTGAAATATTCTTGATATGTTCGTTCTACATTATGTTCTTTAATCAGATTATAAGTAATTCTAGATGAATATTATTAATTTTGAATGTGAAATCTGTGGTTGTGCAGGAACTACTACTGGTGGGCTGCTCGGTCTGGCCCCAGCGGCTACATTTCCGAATTTAGTTAACCAGACCATGCCCAATATGCCAAATTATTCAGGTTCTTTTTCTGGATCATTCCCAGGATTGCTTGGAATGATTCCGGGTATCATTACTGGGGCTTCAGGGGGAGTAGTATTGCCTGGAATTGGAGCATCTCTTGGTGAAGTTTGCCAAGAGTATCTTAATGGGCGCTGTGTGAAGACTGATTGTAAATTCAATCACCCACCTCACAATTTGCTGATGACTGCATTAGCTGCCACCACCACCATGGGAACTCTGAGTCAAGTGCCCATGGCGCCTTCTGCAGCTGCAATGGCTGCTGCTCAGGCAATTGTTGCTGCTCAAGCCCTTCAAGCTCATGCTGCTCAGGCGCAAGCGCAAGCCCAGTCTGCCAAACACTCTTCTGGTATCCCTTTATTTTTACTGTGGTGTTACTTTTAAATGTTGTTGTTAATGTTAAATGGCCTTATGGTTGATAGCTTGGTTTTGGTTGTTTACTGGAAAATGTTGTTAGTGAACATCACATTTTGCACTGAGGAACTTAAATCAACACATTGTAGTTTTTCTTAGTTCATTTGATAACAAATGGACTTGTCGTCTGTATTTTTAGTAAATACTGCAGATGATTTTCACCTTCTCAGAATTGTTGTGTGCTCTCAGATATTTGATTCCTCAATTAAAAATGTTTTTGCTTCTGTTTTATATGTCTTCATTGATGCCTCGTGTCTTTCTGAGTTACTTAACATTCTCATTGTTCATCTTATCAGGATCAGCCGACAAAGATGGGAAGGCCGATTCCCTTAAAAAAACTCTACAAGTTAGCAACCTCAGCCCACTTCTCACAGTGGACCAGTTGAAACAACTTTTTAGTTTTTGTGGCACAGTTGTTGAGTGTAGTATCACTGATTCAAAGCATTTTGCTTACATCGAATATTCAAAACCAGAAGAAGCAACTGCTGCTTTGGCATTGAACAATATGGATGTTGGGGGTCGGCCATTGAATGTTGAAATGGCCAAATCACTTCCTCCAAAGCCACCTCTCTTGAATTCGCCACTTGCTTCATCTTCATTGCCCTTGGTGATGCAGCAAGCAGTGGCTGTGCAACAGATGCAATTTCAGCAGGCTCTGTTAATGCAACAAACAATGACTGCACAGCAAGCAGCTAACCGAGCTGCAACCATGAAGACTGCAACGGAACTTGCAGCAGCTAGAGCTGCAGAAATAAGTAAAAAGCTGAAAGCTGATGGACCTGAAAATGAAGTTATGGAAACAGATAAAAAGTCTAGGTATGCAACGGTTTCAATAATAAAAGGATTGTTGCTCATTTTCTTTCTTAACTGCCTTGCGAATGTCTTAGCAAATGAAGATAGGGATGTCCTTATTATGAATCAATAATGTTGCCCCGTCACTTTTGTGCTGGAGCTTGAATGATGTAACACTTTTCTGTTTAGCAACACTGACGGGCAAATTTTCTGGAAATGATTAGATCGGGCTTGTGTAAATATCATGGTTCATTATATAGATGTTATCTGCAGTATTTTTCTTGAAAATTTAAAATTTTTTGGGACGTATTGGTGTCCTGCAAACGGAGATCTTGCCTAGAGGAGAAAATATTTTTGCTTGAACTTCTATTTTATTTATTTATTTGTGATAGCAAATGACTATAGGGATGCCCTTATTATGAATCAATAATGGTTGCCCTGTCACTTTTGTGCTGGAGCTTGAATGATGACTTTTGTGTTTAGCAACACTGGGGTAAATTTTCTGGAAATGATTAGATCGGCTTGTGTAAATACCATGGTTCATTATATAGATGCTATGTACTGTATTTTTCTTGAAAATTTAAAATTTTCTGGGAGGCATCAGTGTCCTGCAAACAGAGATCTTGCCTAGAGGAGATAATTTTTTTGCTTGAACTTCTATTTTATTTATTTATTTGTCACAGGCCTGCCAGGTCTGGGTAAATTTTTTTGGAAATGATCAGATCGGGCTTGTGTAAATACCATGGTTCATTGTATAGATGTTTATGTGTAGTGTTTTTCTTGAAAATTTAAAATTTTCTGGGTGGCATCAGTGTCCTGGGAACAGAGATCTTGCCTAGAGGAAAGAAGAATTTGTTGCTTGAACTTTTGAATTTTTTTTTTTTTTTTGGGGGGGGGGGGGGGGGTGGGATGGCCATATAAAGTGATATGTGCTTCTGAATGAAATGTGTTAGTTAAATCTGCATTATGGGTTGAATGATGGCAAAGAGTACATTAGTGATATGTGCTTCTGAATGAAATGTGTTAGTTAAATTAGTTAGTCATAAAATATTCAGTAACCCTTTCTAATATTTTTTAAAATATTCAGTTGAGTGACAGCATTTTAGGAAAACATACTAATTAGTCTGAATATTGTACTACTATAACAGGATAGATTTGTTATTATCCTGTGTTTTTAAATGGTCACTCACTGTGATGGAGTGGAGATTTTAATACATAAAATGATTTGAGGAATAAATATCTTCCTTATTGGATTGTTTGGATAAGACAATTTCACACATCTTACCTTCAAAGAGAAGGTCAAAGTTCCCTCATGATCAAGGATACGAGGCATCCCTAGAAATGGTAGAACAATATGAGAGGACCTTGGGTGCTTATTAGTTTTATTTAATTTAATGTAGCAGAATTTGATTATGGATGCTGATATGGTTTGGTTTGCGAGATATAACAGAGGTGTCAGAGAATCAATTCGGATTTATGCCTAGTAGGTCAACAATGGAAGCGACCTATCTTTTAAGGAGAGTAATAGAAAAATATAGAGAAAAGAAAAGAGATTCATATGGTTTTTATCGATCTTGAGAAAGCATATGATAAAGTGCCTCGGGATATCATTTGGTGAGTGTTAGAGAAGAAATGGGTGACAAAAGGTTACATTGATGTGATTAGGGATATGTATGAAGGTGCGGTGACTACTATTAGATCGCCTGTTGGACAGACGAGTGAATTTTCACTTACTGTAGGGTTACATCAAGGATCAAACCTTAAGTTCTTATCTTTTCGCTTTATTTATGGATGAGTTGATGTGCAATAGTTATGATGATGTGCCATAGTATATCTTTTTTGTAGATGATATCGTGTTAGCGGATGAGACTAGAGAAGGAGTTAACACTAAGTTGGAGATTTGGAGAAAAACACTTGAATCTAAAGGATTTAGGATAAGCAGAATTAAGACAAAGTATATGGAGTGTAATTTTAGCAACAGTCACAATGGAAACAGAGGAGAAGTGAAGATTAAGAATCAAGAATTACTTAAGAATAAATTTTTTTATTATTTAGGATTGATTATCACAACGATTGGGAAGATTGGAGCAGATGTGGTCTACAAAATTAAGGCGGGGTGGCTTATTTATCAAAAAAAAAAAAAAAAATAAATTAAGGCGGGGTGGCTTAAGTGGAGGAGTGCGTCTAGAGTACTGTGCGATAAAACGAGTACCCATTAGACTAAAATTGAAGTTCTATAGAATGGTTATTAGACCAATGATTTTGTATGAGATGGAATATTGGGCAACTACGAAACAACATGTAGATAAGATGAGTGTTGCTGAGATGAGGATGCTAAGATGGGTGCGTGGCAAGACTAGAAAAGGCAGAGTTATGAATGAGTATTTGAGAATGGGTCAGAGTAGTACCTACCAATAAAAGATAAGTTGAGAGATAATAGATTGAGATGGTTTGGTTATATACAACGGAGACCAAACACTAGTGAAAAGAAGCGATACAGTGACGGTAGATGATAGTGTTAGGGAAAGATGTAGACTTAGATTGATGTGGACTATTGTAGTAAATAGAGATATGAATCCTCTTAATTTGACTAATGAAATAGCCATGGATAGAGTCGAGTGGAGAAGAATGATTCATGCAGCCGACCTCATTTGATGGGACTTAAGGCTTGATTTGGTTTGGTTTATGTTGACATGGTTTGGTAGATTTTGATTTCCCATTGAGTAGCCATTTATTCTTTGTGATGTTTTGTGGTACAATGCTAAGTTTGCGAATGTTTAGTTTGATCAATCAACTCTTGTTATTCTTTAATTTGGTCCTATGTGTTTGCATGTTCTACTTATTCTCATGTGCCTTTGCTTTCATTTTTCGGGAAAATTTCTGTTAAAATCTGGAGTGTATTACATTATAAAATTAACCCATTATCAGGGATGTGAGGCATCCCTAGACTTGTAGTTGAATATGCGTGATGACCTTAGCACTTGCTTGAGATTATTTTGGTTTGATGGTTATTTGTTTTATGTAGTTCTGTAACATAATTCCATTGTAGAGGCTGGTATTGGTTAAAACATACTAATTTAATTTCTCCTTGAGTAGCCATATATACTTCTTGATATCTTGTGTTTCAATGCCAGGTTTGTGAATGTTTAGATTGTTTATTGCACTCTTGTCATTCTTGACAGAAACTTATCTTAATCAATTCATGCTAATGTCCGCAGGTCACCACCACCCACTACTCGTGCAAGGTCCAAGTCAAAGTCTCCTGTCAGTTATCAGAGGAGGAGGAGGTCTCGTTCTTTCTCTCCTCGATCCCGTCATTCAAGATATTATAGGTCCAGATCACCATTGAGATCACGCCATTACTCCAGGTATGAAAATGAATGGCGGTCCTATAGGGACAGTAGGGATGATAGTGACAGAAGTAGAAGGCGGGATTCTGGAAGATCACATGATCATCATTCTTATGTTTCGAGGAGAAACAGGAGTCGGAGTGTGAGTCCTTTAACAAGAAAACCATATCAAGATGATTCTGACTCGCCAAAACATCGTCAAGAAAGTTCAAAGCGTAGGACAAAGAAGTCTTCTCGTGCTAGTTCGAGATCACCAGGACATCATAGAGGAAGCAGGTCACCCCCAATAAGTGATGATGACAGAAAATCAAGACCCAGAAAGCGCTCTAGGTCAAAATCTCCGGAAGTTAGGCATCACACCAACGATAAAAAGGATGGAAACAGAGAAGAAAAGTCAAAACATCGTGACAGAAGGCGGTCCAGGTCAGTGTCAGCAGAAGGCAAGCGTCACGGAGGAAGAAGGTTGTCCCCAAAAGTTTTGGATGAAAACAAATCAAAACACAGAAGGCGTTCTAGGTCAAAATCTCCAGAAGATAAGCATCACTCCAGAGATAAAGTGGAGAGAGGCAGAGATGAGAAGTCAAAGGTTCGTGACAGAAGGCGGTCCAGGTCGATATCTGCAGAAGGTAAGCGCCACAAAGGAAGTAGGATGTCTCAAAGACATTCGGATGAACACAAGTCGAGACACAGAAGGCGCTCAAGGTCAAAATCTGCTGAAAATATGCTTTTTTCTGATGATAATGGAATAGACAAAACTAAAGATGAAAAGCCAAAACATAATGATGAAAGACCTGCCAAATCTGATGATTCCTTTCAGGAACCTAACAAGAAGTCAAAGGGTTTGGTGGACTTGGACGATGATGGGACATCTGTCTCTTCTCCAGTAACTTACAAAAAAATCTTCTCTGTTATACACAATGGCAACGTAGAAGGTGGAAGTGATGGGGATAAGCATGAAAGCTCTAGAGGGGAAGACAGTGATTATGAGAAGACTGAGACTGCCATACAGGATTAACATTTTACTGAAGAAATATGAACTGAACTGTGGAGATAGAATTGGATAAAGAGTTTCCCTTTGTGGGTGATGGTGACAGGAGTTATTATGTCTATGATGGGAACTGGGTCCAATTTTAGAAGCATGTGGAAATTCGTCTTGAATATGTTATCCAAGATGGTTTCGGAGGATTGAAATCCTAGTTCCTGCAGAACGGGCAGTCCCTCAGAAGATTGCTTGATATTTCTTTTGGTGCTCAGAATTTCCCTGCTGGGTTTTTTGGTTCATCATTGAATAATTTATTTTTTCTTTTTCTTTCTTTCTTTTTTTTTTCCTTTTTTTTTTTTTTTTTGGTTTTTCCCGTCCTTCCTCCTTTCTTTTGCAGGTCCAGTTGGAACATATTGATTATAATGTCTGAGCTGATCTCGTATGGTCAAATGCTTTTGAGATGTCTGCTGCTCTCCTGTCTAGGTTCAACTGTGCAATGTTTTTATCAAACTTCTTTAGCTGCTTGATGTATGTTGAACTATAATCTCTCACTAGTAGTGAATTTCTGGATTGAAGTGACTATATCATGATTAGTTTGAGACTGCATGTTATGTCATTAATCTTAAGATATATAGATCTGTTGAAGTTGGATATTTTTTTGATGTAGAATGTTCTTTATATGTAGGATAGGGATTTACATCATAAAATATTGCAGGGTTGTCTGATCTAAATAAGCTGAATCTGTATGTGTTATTTGGTGAAGATAAGCATACTTTTATGACTGAGCTTATGAAGCCATACTTTATGTTTGTTATATTTTATGAAAGTTCATCCCCTCAAGACATAAGGCCTATATGTATGATTTTCCTTATTTCCTTCCACCAACGGGATAGGTGGAGAAAGTGTAGTATTTTGTTAGGCTTTTCATTCTGATGTAGTTGATTATAGGCTCCATTATATTTACCCTTAATAGTTTGGTGGGCCTGTTACATTCCAAACGCTGCAGGTTTTACATGCTGGTTTCTTTTGGCGCATTATCAGATCAATATGGCATGGTTGTTTCTTTCTGATTTGTATATGAAGGTATGCAGTTGCAGATTTTGGTGATTTTATGACAGGCGCTTCTGCTGTCATGCTTTCTTGCCAGTTCTTGAATCTTTTAGGAGTGCTAAATGATCATTGTTTGGGATTAAAACATTTCATTAAGAAACTTAAGCTTGCTGATATCTATCAATATTTTTGTGCCTCACTACTTTCCTCATCTTTTTTTTTTTCTTTTTCTTTTTTCTTTTTCCCCCTTTTCTTTTTGATTGTTCTTCTCCTCCGGAAATTGTTTGGTTAGGGAAGCTTCTCTTAAGGCCGACTGCAACCAGCTGTTGTGTTGCCGAGATGAATATCATCACTATTACACCATGTTGAGTATGAGCAGATTGACTAAACTTAAAAAGTTGTCTTTTAACAGGTAATTCCCTTGTGAAATCTTTGTTTGGAGATTTCCATTTTTTGTTTCCCATATATAGGTGTTGGAACTGACCATACTTCTTAAATACCAGATAATTCATCTGGCTTTCCTGCTTGTTCCGTGTACACTTAATGCTGTGTGCATAGAAACTATGTTGTTTAGTCACTGTCACTTTACCGTTCATGTTTGGGGCCATAAAATTTGTGGCATTGTGACTCCAATATCGTCTCATGTTTTCTTTTACCTCCATCAACACCAAAATCACCAATTGTCATGGATCCCTATATTCTAATTATTATCATAGTTTTTGGGTTGGTGGTCTCTCTTTTGGTTGAGGACTTCTGGCATGGACATAATAGTTTTTCATTTCGAACAAAGAACAGTGCATATCACATTGGCAAATTTGTCTTTGATGCATATTTCTGAAGTCTTGGTGATTCCATTGGTAACATTGATTAGAGGAACCACAAAGAAAAAGTTTCTGTTAAAACACAGTTTTACCTTATTATTAGGTTTTTCCGTCTTTATTCATGTATTACTTGATTTGATCAGTATCTAAAACCAATATTTTTAATGTTTGCGCTTTCTCTCTCTCTCTCTCTTATTTTTATTTTTCATTTCTGCCCCATTTCCCCCTTGCTGTTTCTTTGCTGCTGCTTGTTAAGGTGTGCTGTGATATGGTGGATTGAGAGCTGATGTTGTGGTTCCCGACATGGGTTAATGCATTCAGCAAAAAGTGGATGTCACTCCCATTTTTTTGTTGTTTTTTTCCCCTTTTTCTTTTGGTTTTCTTTTTTCTCTCTTTTCCTTTTGTTTCTTTTTCTGTCCCTCTACTCCCCCACCTTTTCTTTAGGTTTTCTGTGCAAAGAATAGACAAGGGAAACAGACACCAGTCTGACTGATAGATTTGAAACTCACCGGCAAGAATTGCTTTCTTTCACATGATCTGATGTAGTTGCGTGAACTATTGGTTGTTTTATGGTGATCTTCTCAAATACCTTTGATTGTGAGGTCAGAAGATACTTTTAGTAAGGGTAAGATGTTTGGTGTAATTTGTCGAATTTCACATCTATCAAAAGGGAAAGAGGGGGGGGGGGGGGGGGGGGAGGGAGAGAGAAGACGACTTTGTTGCTTAACTAAAACTTCGTCACTAGCCGGAGGAGTTTGTTCTGTTGCATTGGTATAAATTGGCACGAGTGATCTAGAAATTATAGGTTAGAAATTAGAAATCAATGTTGTGTAGGATTCAAAAATTGGGCATGACTTTGAAATGTTATTGAGTTAATTCGATGACTTGAAATGTCTTTCGAGTTTTTTTAGTTATGGGAAAACAGTCAAACTTTATGCAAAGCTTTTCTTTTTGTGTTTTTAGGTGTGAAACTAGGATGAAATGAAAAAGGTAGTGAGAATAGTTAGTGCAACTCATGTTGCATCCTAATTTCTTTTTGTTCTCTCTTTTTAGTCAGTGATGCTTTTTGAAATCTTTGAATCTTATAATCTTCTAGTCTATGATGTGGAATGATATATTTGATTGATTTAATTTAATTTAATTTTTGTTGGGAAGCCATTGAAATAGTTTCAAAAACCTAAAAATGTATCCATTTTTTCTTTTTGAAATCATGATGGATAATTTCATCAATAACATTGCATGTTCTTCAAGAAAATTAATTTTGTGGAATATATATATATATATATTTAAATTGTGAGTTGATCAAGTCTGCTCAAGATCTCAAAGTACAATATGGAGTCCTAATTTAGTTAATTGTTCTTTTATCAAGTTAATTTTTAATTGGACTGTTTTTGGTTGTTTATGTTCTTGTTATCTGCATGTTTTTGCTCTAGTCTCTATAACATTGTGGGAAATTTTTCAAGTTTCAAAATTCATTGCTTGAAATGAAATGCTTTTCCTTGAAGCTTTGTGTTGGTTTGTGTGGTTTTCTGGATTCAAGTTGCTAGAAAATATAGCACCTTGTTTGATCATTCGATGATGCATGGGCATATGTCACTCTTGTCTAACATGTCTGAACTAAGAGCATCTCCATCTATTTCCTTATAATATCTCCTTATACAAAATAAGGAGTTTTTTTGTCAAAACACATCTCCAGCAATTTCCTTATCCAACTCCCTAAATATAAGTATTGCTACATTGACTCTTTATTTGTAGGGAGTCATTGTAGTTTCTTTATATTTGATAAATTTTTATTTTATTTCGTTGAAGGCACGAAGGATGTTTTCCCGGACATCCCTCCGGATGTCCCGTGAGAGTCCTGGAGCTAAAGAAGAAAAATGTCCAAAATTAACTTGACCGGTCGATCACCCCTGTTTGCTTTTCTCTGCTGCTTCTTGCTATGATGATGCATGTTGTGCTGTTGCATTTGTTTTTATTATTTTATTATGAAAAAGATATTTAAATTTAAAAGTAATTAAAAATATTAGGTTAATATAATAGAGAAAGAATATGGAGTTTGTCAAGGGAAAGTAGATGAAAAAGTAATTTTCAAAATAGGGAATTTTTTAATAATATTTTAGAGTAAAATTTAGGTAGCCTGATAAGGATGCTATAATACTCTTTTCTAAGGAGTGATATACCATTTGTTCGGTGATATATGTCCGAACTAATACTGTTTGTTTGGTACTAGTTTTTTGAATTAGGTGAAATAATTTCAACCTCTAATTTGTGTGCCTTTGGTAGTCAATATCTCTTTGTTACAGTCTATGGTTGTAGGACATGGGCGATGCGATTGCGATGGTAAGGGTTGTGACGGTTGACATCATGACGGTGAGAAAGTGTCAGTGGGAGAGAATGAGGTAATGTTTGTATTGGTGATGGGGTTGTCGGAAAGTGAAAGGGTAATATTGTGGGAAGAGAGGTTGCTGGAGGTAGAGAAAAGAGGGTGTCGCTGGAAGTTGTCGGCGGAAGTAGAGGTCGGGTTGGGGGTGAGATTAGGGGTAGAGTTTTGGAAAAATAATGGGGTGAGATTAGGGTTTTGGAAAAATGATAACGGGGATAAAATTACAAATTGATGTTAGGACAAAATTATATTAAAAAAAAAGTGTGGGGAGTTCAAAGTACAAACACAACAAATTATTTTTCCTCCTATTGTATATAATCCAATTTTTAGAAATTTCATTGTTAAAAATGGTTGTTCTAGTATAATCGTTGAAATTGAAAGTCAAATTTAGACGAATCAAACTATGGTTATGATAATAAATTGTTGAACTTTTTGTTTTGTTTTGTTTTGTTTCGTTTTGTTTTGTTTTGTTTTGTTGAGAACAGTTGAATTTCTTATATTGTCCAAGGTTTATTTTTATTTTTATTTTTGGGGAATGTCCAAGTTTCTTTAATTTACACTATGATACGTGTATTTCATAGATTCAGAGGAGACGACCACTTAATTTTCTAAAAAACTTAATGGTGGCGACCAATTTTGTAGAAAAATTATAAAAAAAAATCGTATGGTTTTATTTTTATAACAAAATAAATCTTGAAAATAAATGATTTTAGATTAAAAATAAATCAAAAGATTATGATTTAAATTGATAAAATTAAAAATTTATGTTTTATTTTATTTTAAGGGTCAAATTTTAGATTTTTTAAGTTCTAAAAAAAACTTGCATAGTGTTTGATTCGTAGATTTGGGTAGAGATTTGAAAAGAAAAAAAAAATGTGTGAAATATAATTATATTTTATTCATATTTAATTTACCCTTTTTTTAAAAAAAAAAAAAAAATTTGTATTCAAATTTATAAATCAAACACAATCTTTCAAAATAAATTGGGGTGGATGACACTGATGAGATTTGATCAGCACAAAGCACTGGACCATTGAGGTTTGTGGAATATGATGGTGGGGAAGGTATTTGGGTGTGGTGACAATCTCAATCACACCATTATTGATGTACTGATGTACTCTTCTAATATGATTGGTGATTATTAAAAAATATTAATGTTAACAATTTTATTTATTTATTTAGTTTTTGAAGATGGACAAATTTGTTATATTATGTTTTTAAGTTGGTGATATCACCTTTATTCATCTATCTCGTTAACAAGGCTCTTCAATGGAGGGAGGATGTTGTATATTGTCAAGTAAACTAGAGGTTTGATTATAATTTCTAAAACTTGAAAAGTATATCATTTATTATAAAATAATTTGAAAAAGAATTTATGTCATAACACAACAAAAAAAGAAAAAAAAAGAAAAAAAACAAGGAAGCTTTATGGAGCTTTCGAATTACTATAGGGGTAATAATATGTATATAATTGTATATAAAATTCATATAATGTGTTAAATTGATATTTATACATTTTTCTTATTATTATGAGTTGTCTATTTTGTTTTTAATCGGCAAAAATCAATTATTAATTATTAAATTAATACATATGAGAGTTAGTCTCTCTACCCTTGCAAAATACCAATTAGTTGTTAGATTAGCACTTACGAAAATTAGTCTCCTATCATTGCAAATCACCAAGTGCTTGTCACTTAATTCAACTCTCTCTAACTCCTTGGAGAGAGTTTAACCCATCACTCCTCTTGAGACTAAGGGTTGGTTTGGGATATCCTAAAAAAGTGTACTTTTTGACTTATTGGTGGGTTTGGGTTAGGTTTGATGTAATGTGTTAGAGAGGTGATATGATTTAAATAAGATGATGTGACTTAAATAAGATAGTAACTTTTTGACTTTTTAGCTTGTTTAGGTTATGCCAAACTAGCCTTAAACCCTTATGAGAGTCACATAGTAACCAACCAGCCCTACTCTATTATATTATTGGGTGAATTACACTGACACCCCCCTTGAGGTTTGGTTTGATTACATCCCACCCCCTAACATTATAGAAATTACATTCTCACGTCTCATTTCATAAACTCCCTACTTATATAAAAGGCAACAACTCTTGGTAAAAAAAAAGAGAAAATTACATTGAAAAAAAAAAAAATAAAGCAAAGGAAAAAAGAAAAAGAAAAAAAAAAGAGCAGCAAAGCAAGAAAAGAGAGAGCATATGAATTCAATATCTTTTTGACAGTAACGTTAATTCTGTCTAAATAATTATAATGACATGGGGGTTAATGTAATTTTCCAAACGTTAGGGGGTGATATGTATTAAACCAAAATCTCAGGGGCTGCATTTGTAATTTACCGTAAATACACTCCCTACGATTTAGTTAAAATACAATTTGCCCACTGTGGTTCTTTAAATTACATCACACCCCTTGAAATTTCTAATTTCAAAATAAATGTCCCATTTTATTAATAAATTATTAAGTCAATTAACAGATTTTAATGATGACAAAAATTTATTTCAATTAATAATTTAGGTAATTTTATCATTGTATAGGAGAACAGTTAGGAATTTTATTTTTTCTGTTAATTCTGTTAAATATATTTTTTTGGTAAGGGGTAATTTGTAATTTTTCAAATCACAGGAGATAATTCATATTTTAACCAAACCTTAAGAATATATTTATAATTTACCATATCATTTATTTAAGTAGGTCATGTTTTAAAGTTTAAAATTTGATAGCCATATACCTGATGTCGACTTCCTTATAAACATTGAATGATCCGATTGACTTCTTTGAAAACCGGCTCCTTCCTATACTCCTATTTCGGCTCTTATGCGTCACATTTGTTATTATAATTTTGTTTATAAAATTTATTAATTTATATAATATCTTTCTAATAGAAATGCATTCAATTAATGTTACTTCTTATAAGTTAAAAGTAGATAATTAGAAAGTAAAAATCAAAAGCTCTTGTCTCCAACTTTTAGAGAATTATTTTTTTTAAAAAGCTTATTTATGATTTTTTTGCCTAATAGATTATAAGCAGAAATTTCATCAAACAATTTGACATCGACTCACAAATTAACGAAAAATGCTCCGAACCCCTACTGGGGGTGACCCCCAGGACCCCCAGTGGGCTGTGATTGGCTAGAATTTTTTTTTTCTTCTCCAATCACTAATCTCTACGTGTGTATGGGGGTAGGGGGGGTGGAGGAGAGAGTGGGGGTCTCCATCATGTTTGTAAATTAAAATAGGGGAATTTGGTTAAAAACCCTATTATTACTTTTTTATCTTGTTAAATAGATAAGAATTATATGAGTATTTCCAAAACGCCTTGATGGGGGATGTTTTCTGTGAGGACGGAATAATATTTCTACGAAATAAATCTAACCATAATACCCTTTCTAAAACAAACTATTGGCTCTCTCTCTCTCTCTCTCTCTCTCTTTCTCTGGTTCAATGATTTGCTCTCTGTGTCACTCTTTGTTTCTCTCTCTCTATCTCTCTCGTTTGCTGTCTCTATCTCTCTAGTTCCTAGATAAATGAATTCAAATTTGATAGAAAAATGAGAAATTGAGACATTGCAATGAAAAATCGATTTTTTTGTTTGTTTGTTCATAGATCCAAACTTAAAATTTGATTGTGATTTGTTCATCTAGTATACACTTTGTTTTTGTAACAGTAAAATTTTATTTTGATTAACGACAATAAATGTTGATTGCTGATTTGCTTAATGACTGTAAATTTTACTATAACTCAGAGTAAAATTTACTTTGAAACATGTTGTGCTTTCACCTTTAAACAAACAAAAAACAAGGGTTTACAAGAGAGGATTGCATCATGAACCAGAGTAAAATTTTATTGTTAGAAGAATAGAGAATCATGAGAAGAAGACAGATTGACAGAGACAGAGTTCAAAGAATAGAGCATCATGAGAAGAGAGAGAGAGAGAGAGAGAGAGAGAGAGAGAGAGAGAGAGAATGTTCTCAGATCTGAGGTTTGCAAACTGTTATTTTTCAGCGACAATGACGATGAATGATCTCAGATTTAAGGCGAGGGATAGTGCAGAAAGAGTTCCATAGCGAGCGGTTGTGGTGCCAGTGGAGAGTGATAGTAGTAAAAGAGAGAGACAAATACCAGAGAGAGTGAGAGAACACAGAAAGAGAGATACTGATTATATATATATATATATATATTGGGGTATTATAGTAAAAGAGATAAGTTTTAAAATATTAGGAAATTTTGAAAGTATTGATATAATTTTTGTCTTTTTGACAAGATAAGGGTCTCT
Source organism: Camellia oleifera (assembly GCA_022316695.1). Classification (NCBI taxonomy): domain Eukaryota; kingdom Viridiplantae; phylum Streptophyta; class Magnoliopsida; order Ericales; family Theaceae; genus Camellia; species Camellia oleifera. The sequence goes on from CM039306.1 coordinate 60,740,529, forward strand.
CTAGGGATTTGTGGCCAAATTTTCCATTAAAATGAGTTATAAACAACTTATATACACCAAATACCCCTGTGATTGTGTGTTTAATTTATTTATGAATCCCATTTACAGGACTTATAGTCTAATAAATTCACAAAGTATTTTTGTGTTCCACTTAATTCCATACATTTGAACTTATATTACAATAGGCCTTTTTTCCCCATATTAGAAGTATTATGTAGACTCTTTTACCCTCATAAACTTTTATTATACTATATATTATATTATACCATACATCTAGGAGCGAGAAAATTATTATTAGATATATTTCATTTATGATATATATATATATATAAAATACTGTATATAAATATAGAAGATTATTATTTTTAATATTTTTTTTTTTGCCTCAATATGAGGGATTCATTTGATTAAAGATTTGTTCTTCACTATTATTTTACAATAAGTTCTTTCTATGGAAGAATATTTGGAAGAGAATGTTAGTTATACATGTAGATTAATGATAGAGATGATGATGGACTTGCAACATACATGATGGTAAACCGGCGATGAACAATCATTTTTTTGTTATTGTTATACATACCATAATCTCTTCATTGGTTTGTGTAACCGAAATTGTATAGTTTATTCACCGGTATTATGTCGGAGTTGCTAATATACAGATTTTTTTTTAAAAAAAGGTTCGTCAATATATATGAACTATTTGATAATTTTTTATATATTATTTGATGATTTGTTGTATATTGATTGTTACTATACTTTTTGCTTGAGTAATCATTTTTATTTCCTAATAGTTGATTTTTACTTTTTTAATTTTGTTTCGTGTTTTCACGTTGCAGTATAAATGTTCACATTTATTTATTTATTTATTTTTTAAGGCTAATTGTATGTTATTGTTGTTGGAAATGGTTATAAATTCTGGGTAAAACCAGAATTTTATCCTAAATTTGGTCTAATATTTAGGTGGGCCCCGTGTGTCGATTTACGCGGGTCAAAGTGGTAACGCGTTCTATGTCGCGTTGTGATTCACGTGGTATATTTGGTTGCTCAAAACCATTACCGAGTGAATGAGAAATTGAAGCCAAAGTGTGCTCCATGAAAATGGAGTTTTGGTGGAAAATCCTTAAAGATATTGAATAAGGCTTGTCCCACATTGATTTGGTGAGAGGGTTTGAAAGGGTTTATAAGGCATGGGTTTGGTACTTGGGGTGTGCTCCAAGGGGTACCCAAGTGTTTTACAGGGAGAGGTTATGGGCAAAATGGGCTAGACCCATTGGACCAAAAAATCACCACATGTGAGCGCCGCCGTCCATCTGGGCGCGGGTGTGAGGTTGGGCTTATTCGGCCCAATACTAATCTTTTTTGGGCCAAAAACATTTGAATTTAATTTTATTTTTGGTAAAATAAAATCCAGAATTTAAATAGGGCCCTTCCCGTTTTTGTATCTGTTTAAATTTAAACCCAACAGATTCAAAACTGTTGAATTCAAAGCCAATAGGTATCATACCTGTTCAATTCAAAATCAAGAGCCACCTTTACATCTATAAATAGACTAGCCTCCCATTTGGATTTTACTCCAATTTTCATACTCCATCCTCTGCTATAAATCTCTCTGCATTTTGCTGCATTTAATTTCTGAAAGAAAGAGTGTAAACACTTAGTGTGTTCGTAAGGCAAACAATTTGTAGTGCTGCTATTGTTTGTAGAAGATCATTTCATCCTGGGAGATAGATGTCCAAATTCTGAAAGCACCGTGGAGAGGACGAATCTGTCTTAAGGACACAGTGTCAAACATTGGACTTGATCAGATAATTATTCAAAGAAATTAATCAAGTAAGTTGTTTAATTTATTATTATGTTTTTATTTATTTATTTAAATCAGATTTTAATTTTGTTTTTGTAACAAAATAAAATATGTTATTTATTTATTTATTTTTTATTTTTTATTTCGAGTTTGATTTTTGTAATCAAACAAATTCTCTCATTTTCTTTATTTCTTTAAATTCTAATTGTTGTTTTGTACACAATAGAATTAAAATCTTTTAAATATAGTGAAGATTGGTCCAACAATCTTAAGATAGATTATTTTTGGTATCTTCATTGTATTTAATTTTCTGTGTTTCCAAAGTAATATTCTGGTTGGAAAAACAAATAGTGGTTTATGCTATTTGACAGATAGTAGTAATATACTGTTTCTTTTCTTTGACAACTAGTAGTAATATACTGGTGTCATTGACAATTGCAGAATATTATTTGGTGTTACAGAAAATTATTTTGGTATTTATTTTTCTAGTTTTAGTAACAAGGAAAATAAAATTATTTTGTTGTTATCATTTATTTTTTGATTTTAGTAACTAGAATTTATTTTCTAGTTTTGGTAACTAGAAAATTATTTTGTGTTTTTCTGATTTTTGTAATCAGATATTTTTGTGATATTTTGTATTCTAGTTTTAGTAACAAGGAAAATAAACTTATATTATTTTCTAGTTTTAGTAATAAGAAAAATAAAATTATTTTGTGTTATAATTTATTTTCTGGTTTTAGTAACTAGAAAATTAATTTGTGGTATTTTATTTTCTAGTTTTAGTAACATAGAAAATAAAATTATTTTGTATTATAATTTATTTTGTGGTTTTAGTAACTAGAAAATTAATTTTGTTAATCAATTATGTAATTTTGTGTTTCGGTTACAATCTGTAAATATTGTACGTGACTTATGGTTTCATTTGGTAGATCACTTAATTTTTGAACCCTTTGTGAAAATGTGTTAATTCTTTTGACATTTTCATAGTTCATTATGAGTATACATGGAAATATTTAATTCTGGAAAACTAAATTTCAGTTTTATTATGAAGAAACCTTTGTAGCAAGATTATTTTTTTTATTGATTTTCTAAATCATTCTTTATTTTCTGTGTATGGATCCGTAGTCGTGAATAGTTTCTGCACATGAGTCGAAAAAATATATACATTCACAAGAACATTTGAATGCATATTTAATTAGTTTATTTATGTACAAATCAAACTGATTAAATGAAGGTATGTTTTGTCATTTTGGAGTTTAAAATTCAAAACGCATTGAATTTTATTTATGAGTTGAGAATCTTTTTATTTCATGATGCAAGTTTTGGAATCATGCATGGTTAATTTATTTTGTTAATTCATTATTTTTAGTTGATGCGTTTGATATGCATGTTTGATATCAACTCAAGTTATTTCTTTAAAAAATAATGTCATGTGAGTTGGAATGATAAATTATTATGTTGACTTTGGACACAAGCAGATTAATTTGAATATTTCTAATCAATTTTGAATGGGTGTTTAAACACCAGAGGATTTTAAACATGGAGATGTATGTAGTTATATCGTTCTATTTAATTAGAAGGAAATTTAAGAAATCTTTTATTATTAGTTTGTTTTAAATTTGTGACATGAGATGTCATTAATTATTATTTTACTTGTGTAGTAGAATTTGTTAAAACCATAAAACATTATTTTAATATGGAGGTGTATATCTTGAATCAGATGAGATAATGTAATTTTCTTTTGTCACAATTATTTATTTGTATCTCTTACAATAAAATGGGTTGTTTGACTTGTTTGATTTTTAGGCAAAATTTTTTATGAGGATATAATTTTGTCAAAACATTAATTCTGATTTATGTCGTCATAATTATTGTGGATTTTTCATTTGAATCATGATTTTAAATTTATGAATCAAGCACATCATAGACAACAAGTGATGAATGTTATATTTTGTTTTTTAATTAGAAGTGATAGGGGTGGTGAATATGATGCACCATTAAATGAATTTTGTGCACAACATGGCATTATTCACCAAACTACAGCCCTTTATTCTCCACAGCAAAATGGAATTGCTGAAAGGAAGAATAGAACCCTAAAAGAAATGATGAATGCCATGTTACTAAGTTCAGGTTTACTACAGAACTTGTGGGGGGAAGCAATATTGTCTGCTAATTATGTTCTTAATAGAATACCCCACAAGAAAACCAACAGCACTCCTTATGAATTGTGGAAAGGTCGACCACCTTCCTACAAATACTTAAAAGTGTGGAGGTGTTTGGCAAAAGTGGAAGTTCCTGTTCCTAAAAAGACTAAGATTGGACCAAAAACAGTAGATTGTGTGTTTATTGGTTATGCTCAGAATAGTAGTGCATATCGGTTTCTGACTTATAAATCAGAAATACCTGATATAAATGTGAACACTATTATAGAGTCAAGGAATACTGTGTTTTTTGAACATGTCTTTCCTTACAAGAAATGACAGGAATTAAGTTCACAGAAAAGAACTTATGATTGTACACAAAGTCAAGAGACTAATGACAATCAAACACAAGAGACTAGTAATGGTCTCAACCAACAGGATTTAACTGATGATGAACCAAGAAGAAGCAAGAGAGCTAGAACATCTAAATCCTTTGGTCCAGATTTTCTGACATACTTGTTAGAAAATGAACCTCAAAGCTTTAAGGCAGCAATGACAGGTCCTGAAGCACCTTTGTGGAAAGAGGCTATTAATAATGAAATTGAATCCATTATGCAAAACCATACTTGGGAATTTGTGGATCTTCCACCAGGATCTAAACCTCTTGGATATAAATGGATATTCAAGAGAAAAATGAAAGCAGATGGTTCAATTGACAAGTATAAAACAAGACTTGTAGTTAAAGGTTACAGACAAAAGGAAGGTCTGGACTATTTTGACACATATTCCTCTATGACAAGAATAACATCCATTCGCATGCTTATTTCTATAGCAGCGTTGTTTAATTTAGAGATACATCAAATGGATGTTAAAACAACTTTCTTAAACGGTGATCTAAATGAAGAGATCTATATGGAGCAACCCGAAGGGTTTGTAGTATCAGGGCAAGAAAAGAAAGTTTGTCGACTTGTAAAATCCCTTTATGGATTAAAACAAGCACCTAAGCAATGGCATGAAAAATTTGATCATGAAATGCTTACTAATGGGTTTAAGATAAACGAATGTGACAAATGCGTCTATGTTAAAAACACTGACCAATGATATGTCATAGTTTGTCTTTATGTGGATGACATGCTTATCATTGGAAGCAGTCAAAACAAGATCAAATCAACTAAGCAAATGCTTAACAAAAGATTTGATATGAAAGATATGGGGGTCGTAGATGTTATATTAGGAATGAAAATTACTAAAACATCTGACAGATATGCATTATCTCAATCTCATTATATTGAGAAAATTCTTGATAAATTTATTAAGGATGATTTGAATTTAGCTAGAACACCTGTAGACATTAGCCTTTATTTATCGAAAAATAAAAGTGATGCAGTGTCTCAGTTAAAATACTCCCAAATCATTGGAAGCCTAATGTGCCTAATGAATTGTACTCGTCCTGATATAGCTTATGCTATCAGTAAATTGAGTAGGTACACTAGTAACCCTGGAGAAGACCATTGGAAAGCGATCATTCGGGTTCTTAGATATCTAAGATTTACTTGTGATCATGGTTTGAACTTTACTCGATATCCAGCAGTACTCGAAGGTTATTTTGATGCCAATTGGATATCGGATACTAAAGATTCAAAATCCACTAGTGGATATGTTTTTACTCTAGGAGGCGCTGCTGTTTCATGGAAGTCCACGAAACAAACTTGCATTGCACGATCCACAATGAAATCCGAGTTCATTGCTTTAGACAGAGCAGGTGAAGAAGCAGAATGGCTTCGTCACTTTTTAGAAGACATTCCAATGTGGCCAAAACCTGTGCCAGCTATTTGCATTCATTGTGATAGTCAATCTGCAATAGGCAGGGCATAGAATCATATGTATAACGGTAAGTTACAACATATTCGTCGTCGACATAATACCGTTAGGTAGTTGTTGTCAAATGGAATAATCTCAATAGATTATATAAAATCTAAAGAGAATATTGCGGATCCGTTAACAAAATGTTTGACAAAAGAGTTAGTGTATAGTTCATCGAAGGGAATGGGATTAAAGCCTATTACATAAGAGTCGTCATAATGGTAACCCTACTTATATGACTGGAGATCCCAAGAACTAAGTTCAAAGGGACAACTAAGTTATGTATGGCTCGCTAGAAATCACCAAGGGATTAAAATTCCTACCCATTCTTATGGTGAGAGTGATATCTGCAACATTTGTTGTATGTAGGGGTATAAGGATAAGCTTTGCTTTTAATGATTACTTATATCTTGATTAAAGCATGGAAATCAAGACGAGTATAAGGAGATACTCACAATAAGAATCACCTATATGAGTGTTGAACTGGGGCCGGTTCTATGAGAATGAAAGAGGTTACATTCTCTAGAAATACTCATGAAAATCAGGTGTGTTCAAGGCCAAAATGAATACAACAGTGAGAACCACGATGTGTTAGAAGATATTTTGTGTGAAATCTATTATCTTGGCTTACACAAACGGCTGAACAATTCAAGGCATCACGTCCATTGGTTAGCCAGTAAGTCCGATAGGTTATCACTAGGAAAGATTCAAGGCCGAAAACTACCTATCCTGGTGCAAGATATTTTTGACTTATACTCTTTCGATAAAGTCTGCATATTGTTGCATTTTCGTTGTCATCAAATTCCATTAATGTGGGGGATTGTTGGAAATGGTTATAAATTCTGGGTAAAACCAGAATTTTATCCTAAGTTTGGTCTAATATTTAGGTGGGCCCCGTGTGTCGATTTACGCAGGTCAAAGTGGTAACGCGTTCTATACCGCGTTGTGATTCACGTGGTATATTTTGTTGCTCAAAACCATTACCGAGTGAATGGAAAATTGAAGTCAAAGTGTGCTCCATGAAAATGGAGTTTTGGTGGAAAATCCTTAAAGGTATTGAATGAGGCTTGTCCCACATTGATTTGACAGGAGGGTTTGGAAGGGTTTATAAGGCATGGGTTTGGTACTTGGGGTGTGCCCCAAGGGGTACCTAAGTGTTTTAGAGGGAGAGGTTATGGGCAAAATGGGCTAGACCCATTGGACCCAAAAATCACAACACACGCGCGCGCGCCGCCGCCGCCGTTCGTCTGGTCGGTCGGGCGGGCTGGGCGCGGGTGCGTGGTGTGAGGTTGGGTTGGGCTTGTTCAGCCCAATACTAATCTTTTTGGGCCAAAAACATTTGAATTTAATTTTATTTTTGGTAAAATAAAATCCAAAATTCAAATAGGGCTCTTCCCGTTTTCAAATAGAAATAAACTAGTTTGGTATTATTGCACACCCAAACAGGGCCCTTCCCGTTTTTGTATCTGTTTAAATTTAAACCCAACAGATTCAAAACTGTTGAATTCAAAGCCAACAGGTATCATACCTGTTCAACTCAAAATCAAGAGCCACCTTTACATCTATAAATAGACTAGCCTCCCATTTGGATTTTTCTCCAATTTTCGTACTCCATCCTCTGCTATAAATCTCTCTGCATTTTGCTGCATTTAATTTCTGAAAGAAAGAGTGTAAACACTTAGTGTATTCGTAAGGCAAACAATTTGTAGTGCTGCTATTGTTTGTAGAAGATCATTTCATCCTGGGAGATAGACATCCAAATTCTGAAAGCATCGTGGAGAGGATGAATCTGTCTTAAGGACACAGTGTCAAACACTGGACTTGATCAGATAATTATTCAAAGAAATTAATCAAGTAAGTTGTTTAATTTATTATTCTGTTTTTATTTATTTATTTAAATCAGATTTTAATTTTGTTTTTGTAACAAAATAAAATCTGTTATTTATTTATTTATTTTTTATTTCAAGTTTGATTTTTGTAATCAAACAAATTCTCTCATTTTCTTTATTTCTTTAAATTCTAATTGTTGTTTTGTGCACAATAGAATTAAAATCTTTTAAATACAATAAAGATTGGTCCAACAATTGTGAACTGTGAATATTTAAATTGTATTTTGGTATGAATTTTATTTTTTCGAAGGTTAATTGTATGTTTGTTATTTTTGTTACTATACTTGTTAGTTGAACAATCATTTTTGTTACCATTAAACAATCGAAACAATTAATTTTCACTTTTTTCAATTTGTTATAATTTCACATTGTAGTGTAAATGTTCACATTGGTATGAGCGTAATTTTTTTAAGGGAACTGTATGTTAATTGTAAACTGTGAATATTCATATTATATTTTGATATTAGTTTTATTTTTTTAAAGGCTAATTATATGTTTATTGTTTATTGTGAATATTCATATTGTATTGTGGTATGTGTTTTATTTTTTCGAAGGTTAGTTATATAGTAGTAGTCATACTAGCACAAACATAGTGTATACATAGAGATGTGAATATTCATTTTAATACTATAATAGAAATAGGTAGTCACACTCAATATTACACTCTCATGTAACATTGAGTCTGTGTATAGTTTCATGAAGAGATGTTATTTATTAGCGCACATTTGTAATGTGAAAGTTCACATTAAAATTTAGTGAGGGATTTTCAAAAGGTAGACGATTTAGGATTTTGATAATGTGAGAGATTTTTTCTGTGGAATAAAAGAGATTTTTTTCCTTGTCAGGACAAATCTAAAAAGTATATATTTTTTGAAAACTTTCAAAAAATTTCAAAAAAAATAAGCCGAAAAAGATTGCTTATTTTTTTTTGTGCTTATTTTTGTCTTTTCTGATTTTTTTTTGGAATTTTTTAAAGAAATTATAATTTTTCAGTTCATTTTGTTGAGTTGAATCTAGAAACCTAATTTTTTTGAAAAATTTTAATTTTTTTTTATACTAAAGACGAAAATAAGTAAAAAAATAAGCAAATCCCAAAGCAACCCTAATTTCAAAATAGAAACAAGCCCACAAAATTGGAAGGTGATTTGATCATATTACACCAAATAGAATCTAATGGTATACTAAAAAAGAATATGAGTTAGATGAAATATAAATCTTAAGAATGAGATTTACTAAAAAAAAGCTCCCTAGTTTGGTTAGGATGAAAATGATATAAAGTAAAAGAAATAGAAAAAAATAAATTGTTTTATAAATTTGTTTGGCAAGATAGTGGTGGAAGTTACAAGAAAATTAATTTTCTTGTATAACTCATAATAACTTAGTAACTAAGCTTTTAGTTTCTTGGAAAAAAACACAAAAAAATATAAGAAAGTTTAAATTTGGTATAAAAGTAGTTACTTATAATTACAATTCATATTATTATTATTTTTTATTTATAAAATTTCTATCCTAATCAAATTCATGCAAGAAAAAGTATTTTCTTTTCTTTTCTTGTTCTTTCTAATGAAATGAAACTTAAAAGAAAACATTCACATTATCTTATACGCTCTATATATAATTGGACTAACACTTTTATACATCAGAAAGTACTAGAAAACGTTTTTAGGAATATTATCAACTTTATAAAAATGTTTAGTGGTATTAGCATTGTGGTTTTGTTTTGATTAACAAGGACCATTACATAAAACGTAAATTACGCTTATCTCTTTTTGAAGTTTGGAAAAAACACAACTAGTCTAAAACTTTTGATATAATTACACTGATATTTTCATTAGTAACAATAAAGCAATAGTAACAATAAAGCAATCGAAACTTAATGTAAATGATGAGTAAACAAAATAAAAAAATAAATATATATTTTAATATAAAAGAGATGATAATAATATTTTTTTATTTATACAAGTAACAAATTATTGATGAAAAATAGCCTAATAATTTTGTAAATTAAAATTTCAAGGGAGATCAATATAATTATGTATCAATGCAGGGCTAATTATATATATATATATATATTTTTTTTCAAATTTCTGAGAAGGTGAATGTAATTTACATTTATATTATTTTGGATAAATTACAGTAAAGCCTATTAAACCATGACTCATTTGTACTTTACCCCCTGAACTTCAAAATGCAATAATTAACTATCTTGATTATTATCTTATTATTACACTTAGCCCTTGTTTGGGATGAGTTAGTCTAACTTTTTGATTTTTTGACTACTTTAGTTTGGCTAAAAAAATTGCCTTTGAGATAAATTTTGATTTTGATTTTGATTTTTTTTTTTTTTTTTTTTTTGTAGTAGTTGTTTTGATGGTTGTGAGAGAAAAAGTAAAATGATTATGGTTTGGATGTGATATTGTTTTATTAGCTAAATTAGTATGTTTTGCCATTATTGGCTAATTTAGCCAAAATAGCTCATGCCAAATGAAGGTTTAACAACTTTAGTTAGGATTCTGTCCCAAGATTTAAATGGAATCAAATCATGTATGAAGTACACAACACATTTATTGATTTTTTAGAATAATAATACCTGTTACTGATTTTTTTAGATAATAATACCATTATCTAGTGATCACATTTTGCACTAGTGGTAAAGTACAAACAAAATCATTAGATAAGGACATTATTGTCAATGTGCTATACATATGATATGATATGATTTTGTGTAAATCCCTAATATAAGGGGTTAATTGCAATAAGATAATAGTTTAAGGTGATTTTCTATTGAGTTTTGAAGTTTAAGAGAGGGAAATGCAAATGGGTTGTAGTTTAAGGGAATTTACTGTAATTTATCTTTTCGTAAATGGTTTATCTCTCTTAGGGGTGCTTGTAGAGTAGGTAGGGTTTGGTTGGGTGGCTGTAGGTGTTCCAGGGGGTACCCGAGCACGCCCGACAATTTAGACTCTCGATTTCCTGATCTGTTTTCACTAGTGCAATGTGAAATGGAAAATGAGAGTCCAGATCTGGCAACTTTATAGAAACGAAAATCCATTTATTGCAAAATATGTTAGAAATGGACCACATTACCATATCTGAGAGTCATTACCTAATTTTTTGGAAAAACTAGAAAACTCGTGACTCGTGCCAAATGCCACCATCCATCATAACCAAATCGTCCCAGTTCGAGAATTTAGGTATGAAGTAGGAAGGTCATGACAATCATAGACAATCATAGAGATATATTAGTTACGCACATAGCCACATGGTGAGATCTTAGACATGGTAGTAATGACATACATAACCGGGATGCTAAAACTGGAAATGTTCACCTAGTTTTCATCCATGGCAAACCAAAAATAATATACTATGTACATATGCATAATCCTATATACAAATATCTAATGCAAACATACACAAAATGTAACTAAGGATTCGGCTAGTAATACGTGACATGTGAATCATTTCAAGGCATGAGGTAACGTATAAAATCACGTTTTAACTTTTAACACCCCCAATTTAATAGAATTAAAATATCATTAGAACACCATAATCCAAGATATTAACACAATTAATAGAGACTTTATCTCAAAAGTTCTATTTCTCATTGAACTACAGTTTTAACTTACAATGTCCATGTTCGACTATTAGATACACTTTCAAATGATATAATTCAAAAAGTTAGTGGATACAAATAAGATCCCTTAATGGCCTACAAATAGGCAAGGCATGACCTTATTACAACAAAAGAAAAATGGACACAAGGTCCTAAACAAGTATGCTCGAAGCTTCCATATTTAAACATCCATAAGCCTCCGTGCTCTAACCAAAAACAAAAGAGTTCACTTCCTTCTCATTGAGGTAGTTGCACATCAATTTTTGAAAATTTGTTAGATAGAAATGAGCTAGATACCTAGTAGAAACACTTTTCAAAAAGTATCTAATTGCTCGAAATCCATGTGACATCATCATAACCAAAAAATTAGCATTTACAACTCAAATTGGAAATTTAAACAATGAATTAAAGGTATCCTGTTTCTATAAAAAAGAAAATCACATTTCGACATCAGTGGTATTGCACCATGAGTCCCTAAAGAGAGTTTCCAAAACATACATATGCATAGGTTTGTATCCAAAACTATCCCGATATAGCGATTTTGGTTTAAACCCGACCCATTTGATGTTTTGGATCTGAGTGTCATTGTCTTATATGGTTATTCATGTCTTATTTCTCCTTATCCTCATTAAGTTTGGTTATTGGAGTACCTTGGTTGCATTTGGAACAAGTTGGTAGCTTGTGTCTCAAAATTATTGTTGCCCAGATTTTGGCTTCTTTGCTCGAGCGACACTTCTTGCGCTCGAGCGGTCTTTGTAGACTCTCAGTACTTTTGTAGGTTTGCAAAACTACTGAGAGGTAGCATTTTTCGCTCGAGCGGTCCTTTTTGAGCTTGAGTGGTGGCCTTCTATCTGCAAAACTTCTGGGAGTTAGTATTTTTCGCTTGAGCGGTGATTTCTATGCTTGAGTGGTCCGACTTATTGTGCTTGGTCGCTCAAGCGACATTTCTTGCGCTTGAGCGATCTACGCGTATATCAGTTCGTAAAAATCAATTTTTAAGTCACTTTTTCATTTCTCTCTCTCTTTAAACATTATAAAAACCCTAGATCTAGAGCTTTTCTCCCTAAAACTCTCATTTTCTCTGCAAATACAGTTAGATCCATTGGTTTCTCCACCTTAGTCCCTTTGATAAAAAGGTAGGGCACTCTGAGAGTTCTCTTTTAATCGGAACAAAGTTGGGTTTCGGTGTTGTTGAAGTTTTTTCACTCTTTCTCTCGCCTTCTAGCTTCAAGGTAGGGATTCTCCACACTTTCTTATGATTTTTAACTTTCTAAAACAATAGTATGATTTGGGGATTTATGGACAAATCTAGGGTTTTGGGTTAAAAATCGAAAGAGAGGCTTTCAAATGTATTCTTGGAAATGGTTATGGGATTGTGAATGATGATGAGTTGTGATAAAATGATGTATTTTGATCCTTGGGATTGATTTATAAAGAAAAGAGGGTTTTGCCCTAAAGATTTCAAATGTTGATTTTGAAAAGATAATGAAATTGATGTTGGAATTGTGAAATTGGGTTAGTATTGATGAGGATGGTGAAGTTAGATATGTATTATCACTCACATTTAAAAACTTGGAAAGTTTATCGTTATGGAAATTATTTATCTGTTTAGAGATATCTATTTTGGACTATCAATGGAGGATAACTATGATTGTTGTAGAAATTGCATGAGAACTAGAATAATTGAAACTATTTTCTCATCCATTGCATTGAACATTGTTGTATATTTAATAAATTTGAAAGTGTATCTTGTTTTGAGAAAAATGAGTGAATACCTTGGCGAATTGGGATATAAACTTGGCATTACATGGTTTTGAAAAGAGATATAAAATGTTTTCGGCACGAGTATTGCATATACATTCACCTTATATCTTAGTTAAGATTCATAAACTATGTTAGAGTATTTCTACTAGGCTTTAGCTCACCCTATGTGAGAAAATCATTTTCAGGTATTGACAATAGCTTGGGAGGATTTGGAGCAAAAGCTTCATTTTTTTAATTTGTTGCATTCATTTGGTACAAGCCTAGGGCTTTATGTGTATTGAGTTTAATCTCACTTTTGTTGTAATCAAGTATTGTCTTGGAAAGTTGTAAGCCTTTACGACATTTCTTATTTGTTTTAAATCTTATTTCATATCTTTAACTTGTAACACATGCTATAGATTCAGGGTTAGGACTTGTGAATGTATAACTGCATGTGCTACCTTTTGTACCACAGAATCATATGAAATGAAAGGATACTTATTTTAGAAAACTATATTTATACATTGTTGTTATTTATTGATGTTGTGGATGGTTTATTGTAATTATTTCAGGGCATTACAACTTGGTATTAGAGCAACCGGGTGATGGGTCGTTGAACACACCAAAATTAAATACTAAACTATACCAAATTCAATTAGAATAATGGCAAGTCCAGGTATCGATCCACAGGGACTGTTGTGAAATTAAACTGATTTAATTGTTAAATTCCTAAATTAATTTTGATAAAAAGTTTGATTGTTCATAGCCTAAATTAATAACAAATAAATTAAACTAAGGAATTAAATTATCAATAATAAATGAAATTGGGTTTACTGAATTGGGAAAAAATCATAGGGTAGAGAATTCACCACTAACCACATAATTAGGGTTTCCAATTTTAATCAATTATGCTATGGTTTGAACGGATTAATGTTTCGCAACTACAAGCTCGAAGCATTTGACAAGAAGATCATCACATTCAATGTACGAGCACGAACCATCTCAAGTAATACGAATCATTCACTCTAAACTAAGGTAGTGATACGACTCATTCCTCGTAGTATGGTTCGTCTCATACCTTGAATGTGAAGGAATAGAAAACACATGTATGGATAACATTCAACAATCACAGAAAGTCAAATATTCGAAGAGATAATGAAAAATATATAAAAGAAACTTCTAAATCATCATACAAATGTTCAAACCTTTACATAATTAAAAATAAAAAAGAAAACAAAATAATTACATGGCTAGGGTTTCATCAAAATCCTAGAAAAGAAGACTAGCCACTTATGGAGGAGTGGAAGGAGGTAGATGGAGAAGAAACCACAATGGGAGACATCCTTGAAGCTTTTGTTTCCCTCTCTTTCCCAAATCCTAGCCTCTCTCTTTAGGTCAAAACAATTTCAGAACCCTAGAAAAGCCTTTTCCTTTTCTTTTTATACTTCTACTCACTTCCAAACAGGTTTAAAACGTCGGTTTGACTTTCTAGAAAAAGTCAACTCTGTCCAAATTCTGTCTTTTTGCCCATTTTATGCTCCGACGATGTACAACCGAATTGACATTCAACACACATAAAGTATACAGTTTGACCAACAAGTGAAGTTAAGAGATTCTAATTAACGGCCTCAATGATGTACATTTCGGCCTTAATCACATCCCCCCAACTTACTACTTGCTAGTTCTCACGCAAGTAAAATAAAATAAAATAAAACAAAATCTATCTATTTCCTCTTTCGTGGGAAAACGGTTGCATTTAGCATATGCAACAAGCCTTTAAACCACAAGGTTACCCCAAGTGGACGAGTAAAGTCTCGTGAGGGTTTCCAGAAATGATTCCCACAAACATTAACATATTCATATATACTCAACAACAAATGACTACACTACTCCACCTAACAATCAACTTATGTGCCACTACAGTGTGATATTGAGACATCATGAGTCATTAAAGGCACAGTGGACAAGCATGAAGGAACCTATTGAGTCGAAACCACAATTCAGTTAATACAAAAGTAAAGTTCCCTATACTGGTGCGTGTTAGTAAACAAGTCATGAGTACCCTCGGTGTAAAGTGCAATTTCCATATTAGTTAACTATCCACTATAATAGCCCAGTGTAACTCATAATAACACCCAACATATACAGAAAAAAAATTAACCTGTTGTAGCCAAGATTCTCAAAAGTTTTTTTTGTTTTGTTTTTTGTTTTTTTGTTTTGTTTTGTTTTGTTTTTTTTATGACTGTGCAATGTCCTGATCCATTAAGCTTTCTAATAAGCTTATGTAGCAAGTTTTGGGCCAATAACTCCCAAACCAGACGGTTTTAGGGCATTAGGTGTAGAGACACCCCTACGGGCTTAATAACTCAAGTTGAAAAGGTTACGAATCCGAATTAGTCATTCTTCTTATTTTTCCTTAACTGTGCAATGTTCAAGTCCCTTAAACTTTCTAATTAACCCATGTAGCAAGTTTTGGGCCAATGACTCCCAAACCAGACGGTTTTAGGGCATTAGGTGTAGAGACACCCCTACGGGCTTAATAACTCGAGTTAAAAAGGCTACGAACCCAAACTAGTCAAGTGGTTTTTTTTTTTTTTTTTTTTTTTTTTTTTTTTTTTAAGAATCTTGGCTCCTCATTTATTCTTTTATGCAACTCTAGCTATTATCAATGATGTACACCAGGGATTATAATAAAAAGATCACCGCTATGATAGTGTGTTCATGTGAATTAAGGCATACTCATGATAAGTGTACTAATACCACAAACACAGACAACTCTCCTCGTGCAAACATCGCATGCAAGTATCTACCCAATAAACCCTTTTCATATAAGTCTACTATGCTCTCCAATTAACATATGCAAATATCATCACCCTACCAGCAAAAAGTCACATCAAGTGAAGTAATGCAATCAAGTGAAACAGGTATAAGTATGAATTATGAGCCAGATAGAAATGCACAAAAGAAAATATAACCCTCATCCCCCAACTTGAATATGACATTGTCCTCAATGGAAAAGTAAAGAGAAATGAGAGAATATTACCAGAAATGTAGGTGCAGATCCAGGTAGGCAGAGAGTAACACAGACACACTCACACTTTTTTTTTTTGATTTTTTGTTTTTTTGATTTTTAATTTATAAAAGAAAGAACTAAAAAGAAAGAAAGAAAATAATAAAAATAAAAAAGACAAAACAATATACAAGAGGGTACTACGGGGAAGCTGGTGGTGGTGGTGGTGGGAAATGCTGGGACCTCTGGCCTTTTTGGAGGCCCGAGCAGATATACGTTCGACTCATAGCCTGCACACACCAAAAGCAAATAGACACAAAATTGTAGAACCAATCATGAGAATAAAATAAAATATGAAAGCACAAGTTGGCCCACTAATGTCCCACATGCAATTCCCCCCCCCTTTTTTTTTTGTAAATAAAAACGAAAATAATTAAATAAATGAATAAAAAATGACCTTAAATTAAATTAACTAAATTATAAACTAAATTAAACTAAACTAAACTATAAAATAACTAAACTACAAAAGAGACTAAAGTACAGAATAAAATAACCTAAACTAACCGATTATTTTATTTTATTTTATTTGTACGAAAATAAAAAATAAAAATAAATAAATAAATAAATAAATAAATAAAGCATTTTTTAAGAAAAAATTATAAATAAAATAAATGTATATTTATTTATTTATTTTTAAAATTTATTTATGTATTTATTTACTTAAATAAATTAAAAATGAAATTAAAAAATAAAATAAAATAATAATAAAAAGAAAACTAAAACAAAACAAAACATTTTTGGTTTTTTTTTTTTTTTTTGGAATAGTCCCGCACCACTCACGCACTTGCTTTTAAAGCAGGGTGCGATTTGCCATTCATCCAATTTCCCGCACGTGCGGCGATTTGCCCCCCTCGCGCATTGTTTTTTTTTTGTCCCGCACGTGCGGGGCCCAAGCCGCACGTGCGCTTGGTCAACGCACTCTACCGCCCGCACCTGCTTATTAAGCAGGGGGCAACTATTTTCAAATTCACAATTTATTTATTTATTTATATTTTTTTATGTGTAATTGTTTACAATTGAACATGTATAACAACAATTTTTTTTTTTAATTTTTATTTTTAAATTGAACAAGTATAACCCCCCCCTTTTTTTTTTTTTTTTTTTTTTTTTTTTTTTTTTTTTCTTTTTAACTAACTCTCAGCACTTAACAAAAGGCATAAGAGTTATGGCATAAAGTTGCCACTTCAGAATCCCCCAGGTAATAAAACCCAGCGTAGTTTATAGTCTTTAGGCTAGTACAATCCAAATATGCTTAACCATTTCTACCTTCAATTGACATCCGAAATAAATATAGCACATAAGAAAATAACGGAATGCCCATTAAAGATATAATCTTCACGCGAAAATCACGGGTGCTATTTTTCTCCCTAACTGTGTTTGTAACTTTCCATATTCTCCAACAGGGTGACAGACTAGGTTGATTCGGTATCCAAAATCGAGGCGCATAAAGCTACCTCAATCTATGGGGTTGCCATACAGAGTTCAAGCCGAGGTAGTTTTGAAGCAATCTCCACACCTCTGGGTATTTAAACCAGACTCTAGTCTCGGAAATCCCAAAACTTTGTGTTTTAGGCTTTGCCATTCGAACTCTAGTTTCTACCGTCTCAGTTGGTCTTCTAGGAACTCACTAAAAACACGGTTAGGTGGTTATACCAGACCGTCAAATGCCGTTCGGGTACGGCTAACACCAAAAGAATTACACCTTTAGAGGATTTAAAGTCTCCTAGACACAAATAAAGCATAACGAGAATAAAGAAAAACAGAATAGCATAGAAGGGAAAGAAAAGAGAATAAGGAATCAATCTATCAATTATAATAAAATGGGTCCATCAAACCCCTGGGTAAAGGAAAATGATCCTTTCTAGTCGAGGAATTTGGTCTCCTATAATCAATGCACACTCGCCACCTAGTAGTGGTTCGTGTGGGAACTAACTCTCCTCCCTCATTCTCAACAACGGTGATGTTCGATTTCTTGGGCACCACTTGTGTGGGACTCACCCACTTGCTATCTGAGATAGGGTATATAATACCCACATCCAACAATTTTAATACCTCTTTTTTCACCACCTCTTTCATGTTAGGATTCAGTCTCCATTGCATTTCGCGAGAAGGTTTGGTGTCCTCCTCTAGGTGTATATAATGCATGCACACGGAGTGATCTATCATTTTCAAATCAGCCACTGACCACCCTATAGCACTCCGATGTGCCACGAGAACACTCATTAACTGACTCTCCTGCTCCGCAGTCAAGTCAGATGCAATGATAACTGGTAAAGTCTCCTGGGGCCCCAAAAATGCATACTTGAGTGTGGCCGGGAGTGGCTTCAACTCAAGTGTAGGTGGTGTGACCAAAGATGGTATGGCAGGCTCTCTCGACAGAGGAGGAAGTGACTCAAACCGGGCTTTCCATGGAGGAAAATCCGGTGTAGAAGAAGAATTAAGCAAGACATTCACCTCCTCAACTGACCCATCAATATCAAAATTTTCAAACCCAAAATGAGCTAGACAAGCCTCTAAAAGGTCCTCTACAAGAATGGAGGGCAAAGCCTCCTCCACAATCTCATCCACAACATCCACTAATAAGCACTCCTCTCTCTTATGAGGTTGTTGGGATGCTTGGAAAACATTAAGTTTCACTTGCATATTGCCAAATGAAACTTCCATAACCCCGGTCCGACAATTGATGCATGCATTGGCCGTAGCCAAGAAAGGTCAACCTAAGATCACCGGGATTTGTTTCTTAGAACTGGCTACCGGTTCCATATCTAACACCAAAAAGTCAACAGGGAAGTAGAACCTATCAACCTTAACTAGCACATCCTCAATCATGCCACGTGGAACTCTGAGGGATCGATCAGCCAATTGAAGAGTGACAGTAGTGGGCTTCAAGTCGCCAAGCCCAAATTCCTCATACACAGAGTACGACAATAAATTGACACTAGCCCCTAAATCTAATATGGCCTTATCAATGAAATTGTCCCCTATAATGCATGCAATGGTTGGGGCACTCGGTTCCTTAAGCTTAGGAGGTGTGTCATTCAACAAGATGGAGCTTACTTGCTCCGTTTGTAGGACCTTTTGAGACACATGTGTCCTAGATTTACGCTTTTGCGTACAAAGGTCCTTCAGAAATTTGGCATATGATGGTACTTGCTTAATCGCCTCCAACAAGAGGAGGTTGATTTTTACCTGTTTAAAGACATCCATCATTGCCTCCATAGATGCCGCCTTCTTATTAAAAGGGGACGGTGTATCAAGGCATTGGGGAAAGGGTGCCCTAGGCACATATGGAATGCTAGGGACTAAGTCATCCCTCTTAAGTGTTTCCTCCTCACCCTTGCTCTCGTTAGGTGTACCTCCCGTAGTTACCCTTCTTAACTCTAGTTGCATCTAGCGCAACTGACTGAGGCTCTAACTCCCTACCACTTCTCAAAGCAACCACCGCCCGCACTTGCTCATGTTGCTTACCATTCCCACCCGAACTCTCTGCCCCGTATTGTCCCTTAGGGTTGGCCACAGTTTGACTTGGTAATTTTCCCTCCTCTCTCCAATTCATGTTGTTAGCCATTTGACCCAATTGGGTCTCTATCTTGGCAATAGAGTGAGTGTGGGAGTGAACTACCGGTGCTAACCCCTTAAGTTCTGAGAGAACTTCCAACACCTGAGTCTCAAAGGCAGAGTTGCCCTGAGGAACATGCGGGGGTTGTGGTTGTGGTTGCCGGTATTGTTGTGGGGGTCTATAAAGTTGCGGTGGTCGGTAAGATGATTGGTTGGCAAAATTATTGAAATTCTGCCTTGGTGGTGGAGGATTGTAAGAAGTGCCTTGTGAAGGGGGTCTCCATGAGAAATTAGGATGACTTCTCTATCCCGGATTGTATGTGTTGGAGTATGGATCATTACCCGGGGTGGAGAATCCTTGAGCTGCATTCACATGCTCTTGGACTAACTCCGGAAATTGTGATGCCGAAGGGCACTCACTCAAGTCATGAGCAGGGCTCGCACAAATAACACATGCCTCATGAAATTGAGGCTGATCTTGTTGGGTAGGGGCATGTCCCGTAGCTAACAATTGGTCCATCTTGCGGGACAGTGCCTCTACTTGTTGGGCTGCCTCTAGGTTTTGCCCAACCTCATAAATGCCCCTTCTTCTCGGGGCTCCAACTACTGGTTGCCGGACTTGCCGGGCTGCAGAGGCATGGTGAAGGGAATTATCATTTAGGTTCTCAAACAATTGCCATGCCTCGGCATCATTTTTAGACATGAATGTCCCACCACAGGACGAATCCACCATTTGGTGGTGCGGCTCAGTTAAGCCATAATAAAATGTTTGAACAAGTTGCCAATTAGGCACTTGGTGGTGGGGACACTGTTGGAGAAGGTCTCGAAGTCTTTCCCACATCTCATGGAATTGCTCGCAGTCCATTTGAGCAAAGTTTGTGATGGCTCGCCTAAGTTGGTCGGTTTTACCTATGGGAAAGTACTTCTCCAAGAACCGTTGCTGTAATTGGTCCCAAGTTGTGATTGAATTAGCAGGTAAAGAATTTAGCCAGTGTTTGGCTTTATCCTTTAACGAGAATGGAAACAATCGCAACATTAAGGCCTCATTTGTGAAATTTTGGATCCTTACTGTCGAGCAAATTTCCAGAAATTCATTCAAATGCTTAAAAGGGTCATCATGAGTTAGTCCATGGAATGATGGGAGCATTTGTATGGTGCTGGACTTAATCTCATAATGAGCAGCAGTGGTGTTGGGCAATTGGATGCATGATGGTGATATATATGCAGTGGGTGTAAAATAATCCTTAAGGGTCCGGTTAGGCACATTCGGGACATTAGGATTTGCCATATCTAATGGCTCAATGTATGGATATGAATACTCAAGCCTAGGAACACGGGCAGAAGCCCTAAGTCTCTTAAGGGTCCTTTCTAGTTCAAGGTCCAAACACCACAATTCAGGGCGACAAGAACGACGCCCGTGCATACACTACCCATACACACAATAAGTTCGACTCGGTGCACTAAGTTACGAAAGCAGAATACTAAAAGAGAAATACTTACAGCGGTTTAACGAAAACGCTTTACTCGTCTTGCGGATGCTTGGCATGTAGACGTTGTCTCCAACCCCCAATTGAGCTTTGACTTTCGTTTTAACACTTTGGTGCTTTGCTTGTAAGTGTTTGCTTCTGTTTACTCACTTTAGTGCTGTGGTTTTTTTTCTTTTTTTTTAAGCTCGGCTGCGCTCCGCTTGCACTTCAATGATAGCTCCAACTTCAAACGCTCTGCACACTTAGCAACACCAAAAGCATAAAATCCTAAACTAAAAATTAAAATAAGAATGTAACTTTAAATTAACTAATTTCGCCAGAAGTCCCCAGTAACAGCGCCAAAATTTGATGGGTCGTTGAACACACCAAAATTAAATACTAAACTATACCAAATTCAATTAGAATAATGGCAAGTCCAGGTATCGATCCATAGGGACTGTTGTGAAATTAAACTAATTTAATTGTTAAATTCCTAAATTAATTTTGATAAAAAGTTTGATTGTTCATAGCCTAAATTAATAACAAATAAATTAAACTAAGGAATTAAATTATCAATAATAAATGAAATTGGGTTTACTGAATTGGGGAAAAATCCTAGGGTAGAGAATTCACCACTAACCACATAATTAGGGTTTCCAATTGAAATCAATTATGCTATGGTTTGAACGGATTAATGTTTCGCAACTACAAGCTCGAAGCATTTGACAAGAAGATCATCACATTCAATGTACGAGCACGAACCATCTCAGGTAATACGAATCGTTCACTCTAAACTAAGGTAGTGATACGACTCGTTCCTCGTAGTATGGTTCGTCTCATACCTTGAATGTGAAGGAATAGAAAACACATGTATGGATAACATTCAACAATCACAGAAAGTCAAATATTCGAAGAGATAATGAAAAATATATAAAAGAAACTTCTAAATCACCATACAAATGTTCAAACCTTTACATAATTAAAAATCAAAAAGAAAACAAAATAATTACATGGCTAAGGTTTCATCAAAACCCTAGAAAAGAAGACTAGCCACTTATGGAGGAGTGGAATGAGGTAGATGGAGAAGAAACCACCATGGGAGACATCCTTGAAGTTTTTGTTTCCCTTTCTTTCCCAAACCCTAGCCTCTCTCTTTAGGTCAAAACAATTTCAGAACCCTAGAAAAGCCTTTTCCTTTTCTTTTTATACTTCTACTCACTTCCAAACAGGTTTAAAACGTCAGTTTGACTTTGTAGAAAAAGTCAACTTTGTCCAAATTCTGTCTTTTTTCCCATTTTATGCTCTGACGATGTACAACCTGATTGACATTCAACACATATAAAGTATACAGTTTGACCAACAAGTGAAGTTAAGAGATTCTAATTAACGGCCTCAATGATGTACATTTCGGCCTTAATCACCGGGTTTGAATACATTGGGATTGGGGGATGTGGTTTTTACCACAATAGGTTATCTTACTGCAGCCCGACTTTTCTGCGCTCCTTTCGGAAAGCGAAAAAAAAAAGCCTTATAGTTTGGACTCCACTTGTGGTTTTGAATATGATTCACAAGTGCAATGTGAAATTGTGGAAACAAAAGAGTCCAAATCTGGCAATTCTTTTTAGAAAATCAATGTTTGAATTAAATGCCAAAAATGGACTGCTTTGCTAGATTACACAGTCGCCACCTAAATATTTTTGGAAAATTTAGGAAACTCAAGACTCGTGCCAAAGGTCATTAGTCCGTCATCACCAAAGTGTCTCGGCTCGGGAACTTAGGTACGAGAGGGGAAGGTCATGAATTGAGCACCCCACTCGCCCAATCAAAGATCGGCCTCTACTAATCATGATGTGATTTTTTATTTATATTATATGCTCTTGTTCCGGTTATTGGCCTAACATTATTATGCGACGTACACACAAATATAGACTAATTTGTAAGAATTAGAACATTTGATCTCATGTTTTGTTTTGAAATTATTTTGTGAATTTGCCACTTGAAAAAGTGAGCTAAAATGGAATCAAACCATCCCAGTTTAGGCATCTAGCCTTCATCCATAGGCATTCAAACAGTTATACCATTTAAGCAATTAGCCTCATGGTATTTATGCTTTGGACATGGCAACACAAACATCCGATGCAAGATGCTAAAACGATAAAAAGCTCACCTAGTACTCCAAGCCAAAAAGGTGAAAGAGTTAGCAAAAGATGCATGTTCCTAATTTATGCAATATGACTAATGCAACACACATATTACGTATTTTATAGGCTCGGCTATGAACATGGCATATGGTTTCATTCAAAACATTCAAGAGAGCACGTATTTAAGTAAATGAATTTGGACATTGATATCGGATTAGCATGATAAGCCAAACCTTATATGCATGCAAGACAAATGGATGCGAAACATAAGGATGCTAATGAAACGTGGTGCCCTATACTAACCATCGTAAGCAAATAAGTAAAAGGGAGAAAGACGTGGGGTTGGAAGACATACACATTATTACAACATTGCCTTCGTGCAAGAGGGTGCGAATCAAAGTCTGAAAAGTCCGAATTAAATTAATTATTACAAAACCGAGTGAATGAATAAATAAGCAGGACTAATTAACTAGCTAATTATGCTATTACAACATGGATAACTAAGATAAATAAACTAGCTATCTAAGCAATTAATTACAACAATTACGAATAAATAAAATAATAATTACAACAATTAATAATTAGCGAGGCTAATTACAATAAACAACATTGAATTAAATTAATTACAATGATCATAAGGTAAGCGAGATTGCGTACGGGTTGTATGCATGCACATGCACAACGTTCAAGAATAGCCCTGTCTGCCCCAAGCTTGTTCTGTTTCACCTCAGCCATTGCCCTCTGTTTTCTGCAAAAATACACTACTGACCAAACTTTGAGGGCCAACCGGCCCTCAATGAAGCTCGGTAGGGCATAGAGAAGGCCGGCCGTGCCTCAATTTTGTTCAAAACTCTATTTTGTGTTCTGAAGTGAAAACAGTGTAGACAGAGTTGTTCAAGCTCTGTTTGTTCCTTATTTCCTTCTCTGTCATGGAAAAGCCTCGAGAGAAGGCTAGAATTGTTTCCAAAACCACCAATGGGCAAATTGATTGCTTGATGATTCCGAATACCATTTTGGACAAAAATCAATGAAATGTAATAAAGATGACCACCCCTCCCTCGTATCATGGAATAAACTCAAAGATTGAGGTAGAGGCGCTTCAAGAATCATCAAAACGCCATGAATTAGTGCATGATCATTCTTGACTCGATTAGCTTGGCATAACGTTCGGCCAAGCCTAAGCAAGATAACTCATTTTCTTTATGTGTGTTAGTTGTTTTTAAACTGTAGCTCGACTTTTTCGCACCCCCCATTTCGGAAGTTCGAAATATAAGCCCTACAGTTCGGACTCTCGCGATTCTGAATCTAATCTCACAAGTGCAATGTGAAATTGATAAACACCAAAGAGTCTAAATTCGACAAATCTTTTTGGAAAATTAATTTTGAATAAAAAATGCCAAAATTGGACTGCTTTGCCAGATACAGAGTTGCTACCAAAATATTTTTGAGAAATTTAGGAAACCCATGACTCGTGCCAAAGGCCACGTGTCCGTCATCACCAAGATTGTCTCGGTTCGGGAACTTAGGTACGAAAGGGGAAGGTCATGAATACATTTGAGCACCCCCGCTCGCCCGATCAAAGATCGGCCTCTGCTAATCATGATATGATTTTTATCAACATTATATGCTCTTGTTCTGGTTTATTAGGCTAGCATTACTATGTGATGCGCACACATACAATTATAGACTAACTTGCAAGAATTTGAACATTTTGAATCACGTTTGTTTTGAAAATTGTTTCGAAATATGTACCACTTGAAAAAGTGATCTCATATGAACATTACTCAAATTATTCAAATTCAAGCAATTAGCCTTCATCCACAGGCATACAAACAGTTTTATCAATTAAGCATTTAGCCTCATAGCAAGCATGCTAAACATGGCAACAATCACACTCATGCAATATTTTAAAGCGAGTAAAGGCTTACCTAGTACTCCAAGACAAAACGAAAGAGTTAGAAAAAATGCATGATTCCTAACTATGCAATATGACTAATGCAACACATGCAATATGCAATTACTAGGCTCGGCTACTAATATGACATATGGAACACGTAAATAGCATGCGGTCTAAGCACGTATTCAATGAAGTATTTAAACGACAATGCAATTAGAATGATGAACCGAGCCCCGGTGTTTGCAATACAAATGGATGCAAACATGAAGTATGCTAATTGAAACATGATGTCCCTAAACTAACCATTATAAGCTGGTAAATAAAAGGGAGAAAGACGTGGGGTTGGAAGACGTACACATTATTACAATTTTGCACTCTCAGAAAGGAGAGGCTGAATAAACTAACTAACTAGCCAATTAAAACTAAGCTAATTACGCTAACTATTACAAACTAAAATGAACAACTAGCTAAACTACTTAACTAATTAACTAATTAACTAATTAACAACACAAATTAATTAACTATTCTAGTTAACTAACTAATTACAAGACGGAATTGAACTACTAACTAACTAATTACATAATTACGACACAAGTGCAGTTAAAATAAGTACTGAAACTAAACAACTAACTACTACACCCCGAGAAACGAGGAATGTTCATGCACGTGCACGGTTTTCACCCGAAAAGACCACCGTTTTGCTTCCGGAGAGCCTCTGTTGCACAATAGAACACCAACACTACTGCTCACTCTACTCTGCCTTACCAATATACTGTTCAAATTTGCATCAGTGGTTGGCCAGCCACTGGTGAAGGTTGTCGGCCACCAGTGATGGTCGTCCGGCCATCAAAGGTGGTCTGCCGTCCACCTGCCGACCATAGAAAGTGGCTTGCCGGCAACTGCTGCACAGGTTCATTTTGCTACAATAGAGGACAAACAGAGCATATACAGGGTATTTCAAGGGTAGATTTGCACAACTCACCCCTCCTTTTCATGAGCAAATCAAAGGAGTAGCAAGTTCGGTTCACAAACTATCAATGGATGCAATTTCATTGCATGATGGCTTATGAAACCAAGTGTGCAAGTTCAATAAATGCAAAATAAGACACAAACCTCCTTCCTTTCATGAATGATCAAGGGAAGAAGTTGACCTTGGAGACTTTAATCATTTCATCACCAGCAAGTATGAAATGGTTCAAGTTTCCATATGTTCAATTAACGTCCGATTGAACACAACCAAATTATTATCTTGCACTATTTTAGTTCCACTTTTAGTTACTCCATTTTAGTTACCTTTCCATCCTTTAATCAATTGAGTCCAAATGGTGAGATTAAGTCCTCTAATGGAAAGAGGGCTCAAAATACAAGTTGCTTTAGGTATGAAAGAAGCATCATACTATTGGTAGTAAATCCCCTAAGGGATTAAACCATTAAGTATGAAACCTTAATTTCATACTTGGGCAAACAAATGACTTGAAACCACTTCAAAGCAAAATAAAAAGCCAAGAATGAAGGGAGGTTGCAGAGATTATTAGTACTGAAATGAAGTATGAAAAACCAAAAATGAGTGCTATCAACTCAAATAAGTGATGTCTAAGACCTAAAACATCAAGCTTATAAGGACTATTACACTAAAAGCATGCAAAACAAAGCTCAAATGCAACCAAAAACCCAAAACAGTGCTAAAACATGTTAAAATAAGTCCTAAAACATGCTGGAATTAAGACTCAAAAGGCTAGATTAACATGCTAAAATATGGCATAAGCTAGGCTAGTAAGTAAGACACAAGGAGGGGAGGCTAACCCTTCCAAATTTGGACTTCAAAACATAATTTTGGCCACTAAAAAATTCTAAAAATCAGTGTTTAAAAGCTTGGAAAAAGACAGTAAAAGGGTGGGAAACACAAGGGCAAAGGCTTCCAAAACAAGGTTCAAAGAATGGCTATCAACCCCTCAACCTTTAATGGCCTTATACCCAAGCTTCAGCCCAAAAAACACAGAGTTTTGACAGCCCAAAACAAAGGAAAAATAGTAGGAAAAAAAAGTAAAGAAAGTAAGCTAATAGATAAAGCTTTATACCTCTTGAAGAGAAGAAGAAATTTAACCAACAAAACCAAGAAAATAGCACCCTCAAGAGCTCAAACCAAGCTCAAGAACACCTCAACTCAAAGATGAGAAGATTTGGTTAAGGGTGTATAGGCAAAGGTTGAAGAATTGTAAGTAAAAGTGTAGGATTTTGCTAGAGAGAGAGAGAATTGTAGAGAGAGAAAATTTTTTGATCTCCAAAATTTCTAACCTCAAAAGAAGAGGGAGGGGCCTCCTATATATAGAAAACATGAAATTCTCTCAAGAAGATCCAGCCCTACATGTGGGGGTAGATGCATGCATTTGTGCAAACAGCTGGCACAACTAGTATAAAATATTTGCAAAATACACTAGTGGCCGGCAGCCCAAAAGTGATGGTCGATAGCCTCTGTCAGTGGCCGGCAGGCCACCAGAAACTGCAGGCTTGAAAGACTAAGGCTTGGTTAAAAAATGAGGCAACAAGGGTACAGGGTTTGAAAGGCTCAAAGTTGTGGCGTTCCGCTGATGACTTCGAGCATTTGGTGATCAAATACGTTCATCATCGGGTGTGCATGCAAGGACGTCCAAGTCGTAAGGGCTGTCAAAAATGGGGTGTCTACAATTTTAAACCAATTCTTTTCGTCATTTCCATTATTTAGTCCATTTGTTTGAAGGGATGATTAAGTCCTCTAAAAGAAGAGAAGCATCAAATGGGAAGTAATTCTCAACATGAAAGAGAGATTACGCCATTGACAATGAATCTCCATAGAGATTAAGCCATTAAATGTGAATCTCTAGTTCATGTGTTGAATAACCATCAATCGTTTGAAACAACTCTCAAATGGGAGAAAGTAGTGGCAACTTGGTTCTTAAAATGAGGTTATTACCATGGAAATTAAATAAAGAAATGCTAAGAACAACATGATGCAAGCTATATACAAAGAACAATGCTACAACAAATGAACTAATCAAAGCTTGAACCAATTAAATAGAGTAAGACAACCCTAAAACAGTCTATAATAAGCCCAAAACAGTGGCTAAAAATGTAAGAAAAGAGCTCAAAAGCTAAACAAAAGCAAAGACACTAAAGCTATGTAAGTAAGAAAAGAAGGAGGGATGGCCAACCCCTCCAATTTCGAGACTTCAAATCATGTTTTTGGCCTTAGTTCAACTCTGAAAATTAGTTCAAAAACCAAAGAAAAAGTGTGTAAAAGAACCAAGGGTTGAGCTACAAAAATGGGTGCAAGTAAGGGTGTTAACCTTAACACCTTTGGTGGCTTGTCCAAACCCAAGTTCCAACACTTAAAATAGATGTAAAACAGCCCAAGAATACAAGAAATAAGTAGAAATGAAGAAAGCAAAAGCAAGAACAAAAGTTACAAGCTTATATCTCTCAAAATGAAGTGAGCTTTTGTTGATGATCAAACTCACTCTTGGCACACTCTTAAGCTTGAATTATGCTTCTCAAAGGTTAACCAAGGCTCTAAGATGATGAGTCAAGGTTGTGTATGGTGTATATAGATGATACAAGGTTGGTAGGTTAACTCAGAGCTAACTTGCGATGGAAGGAGGAAGGAGGAAGGAGGAAGGAGGAAGGAGGAAGGAGGAAGGAGGAAGGAGGAGCTCTCTCTATGTGTATAGGCTTTCTTTTAATTGTTCAACCTCCAAAATAGAGGTATATGGTTGTATTTATAGAATTTGAGCACAAAAGGTGATAAATATCTTCAAAAATAAACAGCTAGCGGCCTCCTGCCCAGAACAGTGTTTCTCGGTACTGAAGCCCGACTGGCTCTTAATAGCCACGGCTGACCCTTAATGAGCCACGGCCGGCCCTCACCCTATTTTTCTAGTTTAGCCTCAACACAGGGTGGTACAAGGTGTACAAATAAATTTCTTGGATATGATCAATGGGAATATGGAAGGTTTAGGATTGTTTTGAAGCTTAAACAAGACTCATTGGTTGAGATCTCAGACCACACATAACACCACTTTCATCATCGAGTGTACCGAGTAAAGCGCTTGAGCCTTGCGGGTGGTCAAAAATGGGGTGTCCACACTTACCAATTAGTATTAGGAATGGTGTGGTACGCTATGTGATAACATGCTTATGTGACCAAGTGAGTATGGAGTTTAATTTCTAAGATATTGATTAGGTTTACGGGTTTCTAGAAGTCCTGTTAGAAGAACACTTGATCATTGTTGTTTCTAACTAGAACTCTGGCAACACATTGGGACGATTATTATCTAGAAAGGAAATTCGTATGTATTTATGTGATTATGTGCTTATGTGAGTGTGTACAGAGAAATTTTGTGTGTGCAGAGAAATCATGCATATGTGTGTGCATATAAGTCTTAAGGTGGGCTTCAAAAAGAGTGTGCACGTATGCTTGTGAGGTGTCAAGAGGTATAGTGTATGTTGGTGTCTCTATGCTAGTGAACTCTTGAATATTCATTTGGGCTCAAAACACTTTGTAAAGAAAGAAAGAGAGAGCCGAGAAAGAGAGAGAGAGAGAGGGCTCAACTTTGTGAACAAGAACCCAGGTTGCTGGAAATTCTGAAGCTAACTCAAGAGATGAACTAAAGGAAAAAGAGAGGAAGTGTAACAACCCCGATCCATAATTAGCTGCTAATTTGTAATTAATGATGCTAATGGGAGGATTAAAATAAATTATGTGTTTAGTCCGTATTTTGCATAATTTTGGCTCCCTATCTGTTGCTTGTAGAAATATCTGTCTGGAATTCCGCTTTAATATGAAAATTGAAAGCCTTATCGGCATTCGAAACCCAAATTGATTACGTCCATATGTTATTTGGAATTTTTAGAACCTTATGGAAAATTTTATTGAAAATTGATTAAGTCTAATTAAATTAAGTCGTGTTTGGTAAGTCTTATATTCTAATTAATGTATTTTAGCATCATAGCTATATATATGAGCCTTAAGCTCATTTTGAGCTCATTTCTTTTACCCCTTAGTACAAAAATCTGAGAACTCATTTTAGAAAGAGAGAGAGTGCAATTCTAGAGAGAGAAAGGAAGAGATTGAAGAAGAATCGAAGGTTTTGTGTTGAATTCACCAAGATTGTGCAAGAACAAGAGTAATTCAAGACTCTAGGTAAGGATTTAAGACTTAATTATGAGTTTTACCCATCAAATAGATCATGTCAAGACGAATTTGTGATTATGTACAAGAATTGGACCAAAGATGATGAATTTAGAGTTAATTCATACATGCATGCTTAGTTTAGTTTACTTCCATCATTTTGAACATGATTCATATCATGCATGTTTGAAATTCATCTTAGTTATGGGAAATCTTCAAGTTTCAAGTTGTTTGTGGTATTTGATCATGTTTTGAGAAGTTCAAGATCAAGAAAATCCATGCATGTTGTGTTCATAAACATTCTTAAAGTTTAAGTTGAAATTTTGAGCTTTTGGCAAACTCTTGGGCTATGATTTTATGAAATGGTCCTTAATTCTTCATATTTTGCAAGTTTACTATGTTATCTCAAGTTTTGGGGCTCAAGAGATGTGTTTTGGAAGGTTGAATTTGAGTTTTGAGCTTGGAGGTGCAATCTGGAAATTCCAGATTCTGCATCTACGCTCAAGCGTAGGAGTTCACGCTTGAGTGATCGCTCTGAGTGCGTGCACTTCCGCTCGAGCGACCATGAGTCCGCTCGAGCGTGAAATGCAAGCTCCCAGAAGTTTCATGTTTTTGCAGATTGCTCGAGCAAAGGAATATGCACTTGAGTGACCCCTCTCATGTTTGCATGTCCACTCGAGCGAGGAAAGCTACGCTCGAGCGGAGACCCTGTTTTCAGAAATTTGAGTAAGTGTTCCAACTCATGTTTTGGCATCCTCATTGCATCTTAGGTATTCCTTAGACTTAATTAAGCCATGATAATGAGGTTATGGGTTAAAAACACACTAAGTAAAGAATATACTAAGTTAAGAGAATGCAAGTGTGTGTGTTTTGAGCAATGTGATAAGAAAGAACAAGAATCAATGTAATGAAAGCTAAGCCGTGATGGCCACATAAATATGTAATGATAAGATATGCTTGTGTTATGTACTTTTATGGTTGTAGGTCGACGTCCAAAGATTGATTGACCATTCACGGGAACCACTGTGAGTAACATTTCTGTAAAGATATGTTGATATGATTTATGTTCCAAATGAAATATGATAAGTTACAGTTTCTGAAATGATATCTATTTTTGTGAACGAATGTTCCATGTTTGAAATCTATTATGGCATCCATAGATAGTCCTAAGTTATGGGGGACAACATGTTAATGCGGGTCCATGACATACATGTGATTACGAGATCTCATTAGCCACTTCAGTGTGGTGATATGTGTTTAATCGGTATCCGGAACCGATTACTCTAGTCGGAAGACGTTATGTGATGTGTTCTATGAGATGTACCATTATTATGTTCTGATATGAGAATGCTTATGCTATGATCTGTTTTACACTTATGTCATGTTCGGATTTCATTCACTAACCTCTTTACCTTAATGTTATTCATTGGGCTATAGCTCATTGTGTGTATATATATATATATATAGGTGGGCATGTTGGAGATCGAGCCTGAAGGCTTTTGTCAGAAGTCTGTGTTCTGTTGTCAGCCAACCATTGTGCCTCACGTGGAGGTTCCCAAAGCGTCCTGTGTTTAAGTTCTGTTGTTTCTGTACATCTAAGAATTGATTTGATCTTGTTGGCTGTATTTAAGATGCTATGTGTGTGGGTATAATGTATGAATGACTATTGAATGCATATATAAAGTTTTAAATATTCTGTTTCATATAAGTCAGCACAGCTCATTGGACAATTTTAATTATGTATTTGCTTCTGCTAGCCCCTCAATTTTGCTAATTAGTTCTGAGGCCTTCGATAATCCAAGGATTACTGGCCGATTATGATGCTAAACCTATAGAGGTGGGTTTGGGTCGTGACAGGAAGCAAGAGGAAGTGAAGAAAAAAAAAGATTAGGAAGAAGGCTCAAGAATTCAACAATTTTAGGTAAATATTTGTCTTAATTTTTGTAGATAATTTAGTTAAAAGCTAAAATTAAGAAAGTTATGGAACCTATTCCATGGGTTTGTAAGGAATTGGGTTTTGAGCAAGAAATTAATTAGTTTGAGTTTGATTTTTATTATTCTTCATAAATTTGAGGTTCATCCTCACATGCATGTTAGAATTTCAAAGTTTTAGATTTAATTCATGTGTAAAAAGACTTATGAGATTAAATTTGGGTTTGCATGTAAAATCAAGTTAGGACCAAGGGTATGAATTGTGATTTCTTAAATTTGTTAAACTTGGGTTCAATTTCACATAAATAGATGAAGTTAGCAAGATGATGAATAAATGGAGTTATGTTTAATTTATGGAAATTAAATTAGAAACCAATTATTTTGACTTTAATTTTGTAATCTTACATGAGATTAAGTTCCATTTGTTACATGCATGAATAAATTTTACAAGTTTAATACTCTAATTATACATGCATCATGGATTTTGAAGGATTTGGATTAATTCAATCTCATATTTTGAAAAGAAAAAGGAAATGTTTTATGAACATCAAGTTTATGAAAAATTAGAATTAATCCTAATCCTAGATAAAGCTTTGATTTTATAATTAGATTTTTAATCCATGCATGTAATGTAATTTAAGATTTTATTTAAATTAAACATATTTTGATTATGAATTAAGTTGAGTTTAAGATTATGGAAATTAGTTGGAAAATTTATAAGAAGTTTCGTGACTCCAATTGCATGATTTCAAGGAAAATAGAAAGAACTTGAGGCCAATTTTATGTAATTAAATAGAAAATGAGAAATTGAAGCTATGATCAAATGTATGGAAATTAATTTAGAAATTAATTACTTTGGGTTGAATCTATTTGTCCTAACATGAAATTGAGTTCCAATTGTACGTACATTATGAATTTTTCAAGAGTTTTGAAAGTTTAATTCGTGTTTTAAAATTTGTGGGCTTGAAATTGGGTTTGATATGGAGAAGATGAGTTAAATCTAAATTTGGACAATTGGAGCATGATTTTGAATGAATGATTTCTAATTGAAAGTGTTTACTAAATTATCCAATGGTTCTCCATTTTTGTGTACCAAAAGTACATGTTTTGAGGCTTTGAATAGCAAATTTGAACTTCAATTGCAATTTTGGAATTTCAGAATTTACGTTGTCCGCTCGAGCGAGGAAAGTCCCGCTCAAGCGTGAAACTCGAGCTCCCAGTAGTTTTTCAAATTTTACAGTCCGCTCGAGCGACCAAAGTGGCGCTCGAGCGGAGACCCATTTTCGGCATATTTTGGAAAATTGCATTTAGTTCACATTTTTATTCTCATCTCTTTCCAAGGCATTCTAGACATGATTTATGACTCAATAAAGATTAATAAGCTACCAATCAACACAGATTAGTTAGTTAAAGAATGAATCATTGATCTAGTGGTAATTGTTTAAGAAGCCAAGTAAAAGATCAATCTATTTGGAAAAGAAGGGCTTAGTAATGGAAGAATATGTGAAATAAGAACCCGGTTTATTTGAATGAGAAAGAATAGGCATAGTAGAACTTCGGACTGTTTAGACGGAAAAAGACTAGGAAAGTCAAGTTTGATCAAGGGAGTAATATTATATTTCAATATGTATATGTTATGTGTTTGTGTAGGTCACGCGCCATTGTCTGCTCGATTTATCTGATATGTCCAGTCCATCTGATTTGCTTCTGCAGCCATCTGTGAGTAATAACTTAGTAAAGTTATGTTCAACTGTACTTATTTTCTGTGTGACAAAATGAGATCTGTTTTCTGAAATGATATGTTCTGTACAATGAATGATTGTCCAATTTCTGATATCTATTCGTGACATCCTTAGCATCATGTGATATCTGTTAGCTATTACCCGATATCGGAGGTTCCTTTATGGAACTTAATCTGTCAGTACTCTGTTACCTGTACCGGAGGCCCCGTCATGGGGGCTTAGCTTCTGTTCTGTTACCCGGATCCGGAGGTTCCTTTATGGAATTGGTCATTCGTTACCCTCACGTGTTTGTATTTATTCTGTATCTGTGCTGTTAATGCTAATGGATGTATCACGTAAACTTAAGCATGACTTATGATTTCTGTATATGATCTAGACAAAATATGAATTTGATACGAAACTGAATTATGAATTCTGAATCTGTATGGACTCATTCATTAAAACCCTTTACTCTGTTATTATTTACTGGGCTTTAGCTCATTGTATTATTAATGTATGTAGGTGATTAGGCGCGTGACCAGGCTTAGAGGCATCTGCCTAAAATCTGCTTTGTCAGCCAACCTATGTGCCTCCTGTGGAGGTTCCGGATATGTCAAGTGATTATCGCTATGTGATTTAAACTTTAAGTTTTGTTTTCGTGTTTGGTTGAACAAGTCTTGTGTATTTTGTAAATAGGGTTAAGTCCCTTTTAGTCTAATCTGTATATATATATGATGACTTAAAGGTAATGTGTATAGGTGTATATAAAAGTTTAAAATTTTTCTGTCTCATATATGTCTACACAGCTCAATGGACGTTGTATATTGTTACTTGCTTCCGCTTGCTCCTAATATTATGTTAATCTGTCTCAGAGGCCTTCGGTAATTCCAGGATTACTGGCCAGTTACGATACTAAACCCATGGAGGCGGGTTTGGGTCGTGACACATTACTAGATGAAATTTTGACACAAGAAGAAGGGGTTGTCAGGCCAATGTGGCCGAACCAGTTGGTTAGCAGGCCATGGGAGTTTTCCCATGAAATGGCCGGAGCCTTGCGGGAATCCATGGATATTCTCAGAGCTTAGAATCAATCTAGTCCACGTTGCTGAGATAAGGCCGTCATTTTTGAAGAGGGAGTTCTTTTGGTCTAATCTGGATGAGTTTTTGGGGGATCCGAAAGAGCCTTTGAAAGTGGATGAATGGCTCGGGTAAATAGAGAAGACGTTTGAGATTCTTAGCATCGAGAACAACGGGCTAAGAGTGACCTTGGCATCTTTCCAGCTAAGGGGAGATGCGGGTTAGTGGTGGAAGTATGCGCGTGGACGCATTGGAGTGACTTGGGAGGCCTTTGTCCACACCTTCTAGGACAAGTTCTTACCTTCCACTGCTAAGGAGAAGTTGAAGGATTATTTTCTAAAGCTCAAGTAGCTTAATACACCAGTAGCTGAGTTTGAGGCAGCTTTTACTAGCCTCTCTAAATTTACACCGAAACTTGTGGCGGTGGAGGAACGCCGTTGCATTAAGTTTGAGAAGAGGTTGAGGATCGGGCTTCTTTTCAAGGTGGTTGGGTCTATGATTAGGGACTACAGATGCGTTGTGGAGGTGGCGGCTCATCTTGAAACTGTGATTCAAATGAAGGAGGAGCAGATGAGGGGCTCTAGGCAGAGGAGTCAGGAGGTTCAGGGGGAGACTTGGGACAGTAAGAGGCAGAGCGGTGTAGACACCCCATTTTTGACCGTCCTCGAGACTTGGTTGTGCTTGTAGGTACACCTAACGACTAGTTCAATTGCTCGCTGAGTACTCGACTGTCGCGGCGGAACGTCATCGGTTCGAGCTCCTCGGACCTTGTATCCTTTCTATCCCCTTTTTGGACCTTGGTTAGGTTCTTTCTTAGTGGACCTTTTGGTGCACTGTCGGCCATGGCATGGCACTATCGGCCATGTCTTTGTTCCTGCTGGCCCTTGGTGATGCCCTGCCGGCCAGTGGTGAGCCACTGCTGGCCATTGATGATGGCCGGCACCTCCCCTATCTTAGCTAGTTTTCCTCCAAATCTTTTGAGCCAGCTAGTTTTTTGTTTGCTCCCCTCCATACACGTGTATGGAGGGATGGAACCCCTGTAAAGCTTCTTGAAGAAGCTTTAGCTTTGCATTCCTCTATATAAGGAGAGGGCCTCTCTCCTTAGAGGGGGTTCAGCACTTTGACAAGAAATACCTCTCTCTCTCTATATTGCTTGCATTTTGTGCCTTGAAGTTGGATTTTCCTTGCATTTTTGCACTACAACACATAGAACTACACCACCACCATTGGACCAAGCTTCTTGGGAGGTCTTCTTGAGGTCTAAAAGTGAGTTTCTACCCCCTGAAGTTTCTAGTTTCAAAGAGAGTCTTCAATGGTGAGTATTTTTCCCATTTTTGCACTTTCTTGTACCTCACTTTAGCCCTTCTTGCATATTGATTTGGGCTTTGCTTATAACTGAAAAAAGTCTTGTATTTAAGTGCTTTTGAAGTTTGTTTAAGGTCATTTTGCTGTTAGGAGTGTGTAACTCTCTTGTATGCTTTATTTGGCTTTGTTTCAAGCCATTCCTTGAGGCCTCCGAGCTAGCCTTGGTTTGGCCTCCTTACCACTGAAATCCAATGGATTTTCAGTGGTAAATGTGTGGTTTTGAGGTCCTTAATCAGAGGGGGTGCCCCCCTCTCTTTTGGTT
Source organism: Camellia oleifera (assembly GCA_022316695.1). Taxonomy (NCBI): domain Eukaryota; kingdom Viridiplantae; phylum Streptophyta; class Magnoliopsida; order Ericales; family Theaceae; genus Camellia; species Camellia oleifera. Next base: position 60,777,232 of record CM039306.1, read on the forward strand.
CCTCTTTGCTTGCATTTTTGGCCTTCCAAAGGACCATCCCTCTATGCATTTTTGAGGCTTGGTTCAGGCCTATTTCTGTGACTTTTAGGACCTGCCTTGGCCTTGTCCATGGCTGGTTTAGTCATATTTTGCATGCATCAAGTATGTGTAGTGTAATTCCATTCATAGCTCATCAAAGTAGCATGTGTGCTTGGCTTGTGTTGAGTCCATTTCAGTGAGTTTTGGTGGTGTTTTACCATGCCATGAATCTGTTTTGGGTTGGTTTTGTCACTCCATGCTTGCGTGATACACTTGTAGTGTAAATCCCCTAAACTAGCTTTATATGCTCCATGCTTTGCAATGTCATATTAGCTTGTTTGGTTAACATTTCAGCATGTATTTGGTCATCATTTGGCATTTTATGACCCTATCCATGGTTTGATCATCCTTTGCATGCTCCATATAGGTGTAGAACAAATCTTGTTTACTAGCCCTTTGTGCATGATGTTTTGACCAATCATCCTAGCATATTTTGGCTTTTCTCTAACATGATTTTATGCTTATTTTGGGCTGTCCTTGGACTGTTTTGGGCTGCCATGGCCATATCACTCATGCTTTGTATAGTTATAGTACAAATGCTTAGGCTAGTCTTGGGTTTTGAGGTCCCTACCATGCCATACATGTGATGTTTGCATGCTTTGCCCTCATTCCATATGCTATTTCAGTCCATGAAATGTTGTCATACACTTGCATTTGGCATGCCTTGAATGTTTTATAGAGCTTGTGCTTTATGCCTCAATAATTGACTTTTGTGCATGCCATGGAGCACAAGCCTTCGGTTCATCATTTCAGTGCATTTTGGGTCTTATTATACCATGATGTAACTCTGTTTTATGTTGTCTAAGTCTTGCCATGATTGGTTTCAATAGGTGTAGTGCATTGCCTCTTTTAAGCCTTGCATGCTTCATTTTTTTTTGGCTTTGTGTTCTAGCCTATGTTGGCTAACTTTGAGCTTAGTTTTGGTCTTGTTTGGACCTACCCTAGGACTCTTTTAGGTCCTCTCGGCCCCTTGGGGTTTGCCTTGTATGGCCATGGCTTAAGTCCTTTTGCTAACTTTGAGCTTTGAGCATCATAATATGCTATGCTTGCATTGTTAATTTGATTTGGCATCACTTTACATGAGATTTCAGAGTTTACCTCATTGTCATACATCCGTGTTTGTTGCTCCTTAAGTGTGCTTAAGAGTTGTCCTCTTTGTACCTTAATACTTGAGCCGCTTGGCATACATGTTTGCCTTGTCATTTCATGCTTTTCGTGCCATCAATCCATCACTCTTGGCCACTGATTTGGGCTTAGTTGAGGGCTGCCCACATTAGTTTAAGTCCACCCCTTTGCATGTTGTCGCATGCCTGTCTTGCATATTGTTGTATGCTTGCTCGATCCTTGCATGTTGTCGCGTGCTAGCCTTGCATGTTTGCATGTTCATACTGCATTTTGTCATGTTGTCCAAGGTTGTTGCCTCACATCATGCTTGTGTGCTTGTTGTATGCTTGAACTAGTTGCATGTTCGCACATTTAAGTCGTATTGAATGTTTGCCATGCTTATGCGTTACATTGTTTGGATTAAGTGTTAATCCGAGCATGAGGAACGAGGGGCATTTCATACTCCGAGTGATGGAATGTGTCTCAATTCTCGGTCGCCGAAGCTCTTGATGATTCATGATAGAGTTCTAGGCTTTACTTGCTTTATGTGTGCATCCATTTTCATATCGATTTGCACAAGTTGGATCCTTGGCTATCATGCATCGGGATGCGTGATTGATGGTCGTGGATCTGACTAGGCCTCTCCCTTGATGTTTTGAGGTGATTTGGGGTGGTATGGTGCATACATGCCCTTGGGAGACCCTCTATTTCCTCTATTTTGTGCTTTGTTGCAGCTTGGTGTCACAGCACACCAGTGGCCGGCAGTGCACCATTGATGGCAGGCGGTGTCACACCCTTGGCCGGCAGTGCCCTGTTGTTGGCCAGCAGTGCTCCTCTCATGGCTGGCAGGCCACTGGTGAATCCCTCCAACAGTGTTTTGGTAAGTTCCAGCAACAAGCACTGGAAGACACCCTGCAAACAGAGCCTCTAAAGAGCAACCAGAAGGCGTTTCGAGGCGAGGAACCGAAACGAGCATGCATACCCTCCTCTTCTTCAAACAGAGCTGGAATAGCATTCATTTACTGCTTACTTGTTAGTTAGTAGTTGTGTAATAATTAGTTGTAGCTAGCTATTAATTCGGTTTTGTAATAATTAATTAGCTCCTGAGTTAGTTGATTAGGCGGCTTGTATTATTTATTCGGATCCTCCGAGCGAGGGCACAATTGTAATAAGTGTGCGTGTGTGTGATGTATGTCTTCCAACCCCACGTCTTTCTCCCTTTTATTTACCAGCTTATGATGGTTAGATTAGGGTATGTTTCAATTAGCATACTTATGATAGCATGTTTGCATTCATTCATCTGTCTTGCATGCACCGGGCTAGGCGCATCATACTAACTGCATTGTATTTCAATTCCGAGTTGAATACTTGTTAGCTGTAGCATCGCATATGCCATCTTAGAATAGCCGAGCCTATTGTAGTTGCATTTTTGCATGTGTTGCATTAGGCATTTCAGCATAGTTAGGATCATGCATTGATTTCTAACATAGCTTTTGTTTTGGCTTGGAGTACTCGGTAAGTATTTATGCTTTAGCATCCTTGTATGTGTGTGAGTGACTGCCATGATAGCATGCTCACCACGAGGCTAACTGCTTATGTGATATACCTGCTTGAATGTCTGTGGGTGAAGGTTGGGTTATTTGGATTAGAACAATTCATTGATTGCGAGTTTTAAGCCCACTAGATAGTGGCAAATCATCATGTTTTCTAAGCCCACCTGAGGGTGGCAAATCCACATTTTAGCCTACTTGCGAGTAGCAAACCGTTTTCAAAACAAACATGAGATGTTTCGTTCCAATTCAGGCGATCCAGTCTATACTTGTATGCTGTGCGCATCACATAGTAAATCTAGGCTAATAACCGGAATAAGAACACATAACATTTTTAAAACTCGATATCATGGTTAGTAGAGGCCGATCTTTGATCGGGCGAGCGGGGGTGCTCATGAAGTGACCTTCCCCAATCATACCCAAGTTCCCGAGCCGAAGCAACTTTGGTGATGACGGACAGGTGGCATTAGGCAACGAGTCAGGGTTTCCTAAATTCCCCCAAAATAAAATATTTAGGTGGCGGCTCTGTATCTGGCAAAGCAGTCCATGTTTGTCACTTCTTTCAAAAAATCTGTTTTCAAAAATGATTTGCCGGATTTGGACTCTTTGATGATTCATCAGTCTTGCATTACACTCTGCGAGATTAGATATAGGACCGTGACATTGAGTCTTGAACTGTAGTGAGCCCAATGAACAAAACGAGATTTCCCTCTCGGGACGTTCGGGGACGTCTACAAGGGGTTCCATCCCACAGCAGTCCTAGGGAGCACAATCTAGATCCACTTTTCTTGTACCGAGTTCTAGGGCAAGGAGAGGTGGTCAGGGAGGGATCACTTGTTTCAAGTGTGGCCAGTTAGGTCACAAGTTTATAGTTTACCCGCAGAAGGGAGGATAGCAACAGTTTGTGCTATTTACGACTTGTTCTTAGAGTTAGAGTCAAGGGAGAGGGTAGCCGCCTACCTGTTATTAGTGTGGGCAGTCAGGACATGTGAGAAGGTTTTCCTTCAATTGGGTGGCACATCTGGCGCGTCTAGTTAGAGGCAGACACAGAGCCATCAACCTGCACCATCAACATAGGTCTCGAAGGCCAATCAGGGGGCCTCTGTAGACACCCCATTTTTGACCACCCTTACGACTTGGGCGCCACCGATTGCGCACCCAATGATGAATGTATATGCTTGTCAAATGCTCGAAGTCCTTAGTAGAATGCCTTAGCTTTGAGCTTCAAAACCATGTGAACCTCTAGCTTTGTTTTTGGACTAAAACAACAGTTTTTCAAGCCTAGACATTTATTGTTAATGTGGCCCACCGTTCACTATTAGTGGGTTGCCGGCCACTTGTGTGTTTTTTTCAGATATTTATGCCAGCTGTGCCAGCTATTTTCACAGTGTAACAGGCCCGCGAGGGAACTCACGGGTTACAGTTCGGACTCAATTTTTGCTTGCGGTTCTAAATCTGAACCAAAGAGTCCAAATCCGGCAAATCGTTTTGAGAAAACAGATTTTTGAAAAGAAGTGCCAAACATGGACTGCTTTGCTAGATACAGAGTCACCACCTAAATATTTTTTAAATGGGAAAATTTAGGAAACCCTGACTCGGTGCCAAAGGCCACGTGTCCGTCATCACCAAAGTTACCTCGGTTCGGGAGCTTGGGTACGATTGGGGAAGGTCAGCTATGAGCACTCCCTCTCGCCCGGTCCGAAGACCGGCCTCTACTAACTGTGATATCTTGTTTTGAAAACGTTATGTGTTCTTGTTCCGGTTATTAGCTTAGAATTACTATGTTGTACGCACAGTAAACAAGTATAGACCAAATCGCCCAAATTGGAACAAAACATTTCATGTTAGTTTTGGAAATGGTTTACTACTCGCAAGTAGGTTAAAATGAAGATTTTGCCACCCTTAAGTGGGCTTTAGAAAAGATGGTTTTGCCACTATCTAGTGGACTTAAAAAACTCACAGTTTTAATGCATTATTCCAACTTAGGTAATTTGACCTCCATCCACAGGCATTCAAGCAATTATATCACATAAGCAGCTAGCCTCATGGTAATCATGCTATTATGGCAACATTCACACGCATGCGATATGCTAAAGCATAAAAGCTTACCTAGTACTCCAAGCCAAAACAGAAACTAGTTAGTAATCATATGCATGATCCTAGTTCATGTTTAGAATGGCTGATGCAACACATGCAAAGATGCAATCTAGACAGGCTCGGCTATCCTACAATGTCATGTGAGATGCTACAAATAACACATATTCAATTTGGGAATTGAAGTACAATGCGGTTTGCATGATGTACCGAGCCCTGGTGCATGTAAAACAAATGAATGGATGCACGCATGCGTTGTATAAGGTATGCTAATTTAATTATGCCCTAATCTACCATCATAAGCAGGTAAATAAAAGGGAGGAAAGACGTGGGGTTGGAAGACATGCACACACTCACACACACTTATTATACAATTGCGCCCTCACCCGGAGGGACCAAATAAATATTACAGTCCAAATAATAAATACATTACTTATTACAGAATTTCTAATTAATTAACAAAATGAATGCCAAAAAAGGAAAGGTGGCCACAACCCCCGTCTCGGGATGCGCGAATGGTGCATGCTCGAATCCGTCTCGTCCGGAAAGCCCGTACCATACTATTGTTGCCTTTGTTTTCACTGCCTTGCTTCTCTGAAAATTGACAAAGTTCTGGAACAGGTTCCTTGCACACTGTAGAATACCATCGGCTGGAGGAAATGCCCACCGGCCATATAGAATTTCCATCGGCTGTTGTTGGAGTTATCGGCCATTCACCAATGGCCGGTCGGCACTTAATGTTGCCGGTCGGCAGAAACTTCCTGCAGAAGACAGTTTTGACAGCAACAGAGGACAGGCAGTATATGACATGGGATTTCAGGCACATGTGAGCATGGTCATGTTCCCCATCATGTATTGAACTCAGGGAAACATGGCCCTCGATCCTCGAGCCATCAATTGTGCATGATAGCCTAAGAGATCAAGCTTGCCATTTGATGTGAAAATGCATGCAACACACAAATGAGGACCAAGACCCTATCATGTCGAAGTCAAGGGCCCCGGTGACCGAGAGTTAAGACGTGTTACATCACTTGTAGTATGAACACTCCTTAACCCTCACACTTGGTTTGACACCCCAAACCAAGTAATGCAATGCATGTTATGCAAACATGGCTTAAAGATACAACATGAGATTAAGATGAAAGGCATGCCAAATGCCATGCAACTATCATGGCAAGTATGCAATGCTAGGCATGCAAGATGCAAATGCAATGCAAACATGGACGATTTAGGCAATAGGATCGTCATGTTACAACACCTAATGAAGCAATCATGCAACAAACATGAGACAAGCATGCAATGGTGGACTCAAACCATAATGGGGCAGACCTCAATCCACCCCAAAACAGTGGCCAAGAGTACCCAAAATGGTGGACAAACACTCATGCCAACATGCAAGCCAATGGACCTAAAGCTAAGGCACAAAAGGGGGCACTTTACTTCCACTAACATGACCACTCATGGCATGAATTAGACAAGCAAAAATAGAATCCTAGCATGCAAAAATGGACTCCAAAACTCACTGATATGGTAGCTTAAGTGGCTCCAATGAGATGCATGCACCAAAGCTCATTTCTAGGCATAAAAGGGCACATCCTCAAAGCATGAAAGAGGTCACATATGCAAACATAAAAACATGATTTATGGACTGAAATACGATCCTAAATGATGCCAAATCATGAGGATGGTCTAAGCTAAGCATGCTAGAGCTCAATATACTCAAGGCTTACAAGCCAAAACACAAAGAGATGACACCAAACATGGCAAGCATGACTGAAACAGATGGCCAACAGGCCTTAAACATGGTAAAATAATGCCAATACCTTCATGAAATTAGGCTAACACATGCAAGAATCATGGCCTAAACACAAGATGCATTTCTATGCCAAATAGAGGAATGCAAAGCAAGTATGTTAAGCATGCAAAAGGGCACAAATCCGACCAAAAACAGAGATAATATGTGACCTAGAGACACCCAAAAACCTCTGAAATAGGGCCAAAATCAGTCAAGCATGCATGTTGCCCTTTAAGCCAAAAGGCAAGGAAATGAGGCAATGAAGGGAGAGGGGTGTCCCTCCCCTATACAAGACTTCAAACCACCTTCCTCACCACTGAAAATCCACTGGTTTTTAGTGGTGAGAAGACTAAAACACTCAAGCAAACAAAGCCTCACAAAGGAAGCACCAAAAAGGCCAAATAAGGCCTAAGAGGGTGAGTTTGAACTCAAACCACAAAACACCCTTCATGAAAGTTCTTAAGCATGAAAATATAAGTTTTTTTTATTTTTATTTTATTTTTTTTTTTTATGTTATGCACAAAGCCTAAATTAGCAAGCAAGACAGGTAAAAAACTAGTGCAAGTTTGGAGAAACTAAAGCAAAGTGATTACCCTTGAAGAACACCTCAAGAATAGTCAATGCAGCCCTCCTCTTTTGATCAAAATCAGTCCAAAAACTCAAGAATCAACCCTCAAAGCCTCTCAATCTCGGAGTAAGGTGTAATGGTGTGTGTATTAGTGCAAAAGTAAGGTAAAAATGCACTTTTGGGCTTCCAAACACACACTAAGGGAGGAGAGAGAGGGAAATATAGAGAGAGATGATATATCTAGCAGATATATATGTATATAAGCTCTGGTTCTTATGTTTAAAATTCCAACCCTTGACAATGGAGGAGGAGGGCTCTATATATAGACTAAGCAAATGGTTCTTGGCTTCTCCCAGAAGCCAAGTGAAAGGGGCAAAGGGTGCAAAGGAGTCTAGGCTTCTAGAGGAAGCTAAGACAGCTGGCCAAGCTTCTCCAAGAAGCTTGGCCAAGGGTTCATCCTTCTAGAAGGAACCAAGGGGGGTCAAGGGTGCACAGGGTTCATCCCCGTACATGGGGAGTGGTGATGGTGCATTCCAGCTAGCACAGCTGGCATGCACCATGCCCGAGGGGTGCAAAGGGTGCAGGTCGGCTGGCAAAAGAGGTCATCGGCTACAACAAAGTGCCGATTGGCAAAAGATAGTGCCGACCGGCCATTGGTTTTAAGAAACCACTGCCAGTGGCACCCACAAACGGCCGGTGATGGGTGGGGGCAGCCGGTGGAGTGTGGGAATGGCCAACAAGCCATTCCCTGTCTTTCAAGGCAAAAACACAAGTGTTTGGTGCCAAAACCAAACACGTAACAGTCGAGTTCGAAGATTCTGAGGCAAGGCGCGTAGCCGAGACCTCCGGGAACTCCAAACGAACACAAACATGGATGATCATCGGGTGCTCAAATGGTGACGTCGAAGTCTTGAGGACGGTAAAAAATGGGGTGTCTACACATAGGTGCATGCATTTGCTCACACGTGTATGTATGGATATTTTTAAGGGAGTTTCATGTTTTTCTATAAATAGAAGACCTTCCCTTCTATTTTTGAAGGTTGGAAATTTTGGAGCAAAAATATTTCTATCTCTACAATTCCTTCTCTCTCTTGCAAATTCTTAAGCCTTTGCCTATACACTATAAACCAAACCTTGTGGTATTTGAGCTAACGTACTTTTGAGCCTACTTTGAGCTCTTGAGGGTGTGTAAGTGTTGATTTATCACTTAGAAAGGGTTCTTCTCTTCAAGAGGTATAAGTCTTGGCTTATTTCTTTGATTTATTTGCTATTTTTCCTACTGTTTTTGGACTATTTTTGGCTATTTATACTCTGTATTTTTGGGTTGAAACTTGTGGTTTAAGGCAATTAGGGGTGGAGGGGTGGATCATGCTCTTTGCACCTCACTTCTCAAGCCTTTGCCCTTGTCTTTCCCACCTGTTTGTCAACTTTTTTTTTAAGCTTTTTAATACTGAATCTTAGAGGTTTTTCAGAGGCTAAAACCATGTTTTGAAGTCCCAAAAATGGAGGGGGTAGCTTCCTCTCATTGTGCTTGTTTACTAGCTTAACTTGCTCCATGTTGTAGTTTACTCTTTTAACTCTTTCGCTTTCAATTCCAGCAGTGATTTTAGGTGCTTTGGGACTATTTTAGGCTGTTTGTTCCATTTATGCCTTGTATTGCATGCTTGTAGTGTAATGATCCTCATAGGTTTGGAGGTTTAGGCCTTAGTCGCCAACCTATTTGAGTTGATAGCATTTATTTCTTGTTTTCTATACTTGTGATCACCTCTAATCACTTCTACAACCTCCATTCTTTCTTAGCTTTTTCTTTGTTTTGAAAGTTGTCTCAAACCAAGTGTTTGTTTAAGCATGAGATTGAGATATTGTGCTTAATGATTTAATCCCTTTGGGGGTTCATTACCAACGGCATGGTGTCTCTCTCATGCCCAAAACAACTCTTTGTTTGATATTTCTTTCCATTAGAGGACTTAAAGGTCACTATTGGACTTAATGAACTTAGGAATGGTTGGTAATTGAAATGAAGTAATAAAATTGGGACTAAAAATGGTGCAAGATAATAAGCAATTTTGTGTTCAATTAAATGGTTCAAGTTTCCAAGGTCAATTACTTCCCTTGATCAATCCATGATAGAGATGAGGATTGAGAGTATTTTGTTGTGCATTTATTAAAATTGTACCCCTTGATTCATAGGTCATCATGTAATGAAATTGCATTAATTGATGGCTTGCGAATTGAGCTTGCCACTCCTTTGAGCTGTTTGATGATAAGGAGGGATAATGTATACAAACATCACTTGAGCATGCCCTGTTTTTGCTTTGTATACTTTCTGTTGCAACAGGAGGAACTATGCTTTAGTGGCCGGCAGGCCACTTTTTTTGGACGGCTGGCTACCATTTGTGGCCGGCAGGCCACTACTTCTAGCCTACCAGCCACTTTTGTCAAATTGAGCAGCAATTTTTTGGAATAGAACAGAGTAGAGGCTGAGGTGAAAAGATGTTTTAATTGTGCAACAGAGGCATTCTGGCAGCAGAACAGTGGGCTTTTCAGGTGGAAATCTGTTCATGCATGAGCATTCCTCGCTTCCCGGGGCTGATCAGTTGGCTTAGTTACTTCTTTCATGTTGTACTCATGTTGTAATTAATTAATTAGTGTAATTAATTAGTTAGTTCCATAGAATAGTTAATTAATTAATTGGTTTTGTAATAACTAGCTAGCATAGTTAGTTAATTTGTTATTGTAATAGTTAGTTAAGTCGTAATAATTAGCTTAGCTAGTTAGTTTATTCGAATGCTCCTACACGAGGGCACAGTTGGAATAACGTGTATGTTTTCCAACCCCAATTCTTTCTCTCTTTTATTTACCTGCTTATGATGGTTAGTTTAGAGCATCATATTTCATTTAGCATTTATCATCTTTGTATCCACTTGTCTTGCATGCATGAAGCTTGGTGCATCATTCTAACTTGCATTGTTAGCTAAATACTTCTTTGAATACGTGCTTTATCGCATGCTATCAAATTGATTCATATGCCATATTGAGTAGCCAAGCCGATTTGGAGTGCATATCGCATGTGTTGCATTAGTCATATTGCATAGTTAGAATCATGCATTTTTCTAACTCTTTCATCTTTTTTGGCTTGGAGTATTAGGTGAGCTTTTACTTGTTTTAGTATATAGCATCCGTGTTAGTGTTACCATGTCAAAGCATGCTCACCATAAGGCCAAGTGCTTAAGTGATAAATTATTTGAATGCCTGTGGATAAAGGCTAATTGCTTGAATTGGAATAGTTTAATTAATGTACATTTGAGCCCACTTTTTTAAAGTGACATATTCACAAACTCTTTTTAAAAACAAACATGAAAGCAAAGTGTTCCAATTTTTGCAAATTAGTCTATACTTCTGTATGTCACATAGTAAGTTAGCCTAATAATTGGAACAAGAGTATATAATATAAATAAGATTCACATCATGATTAGAGAGGCCGATCTTTGATCGGGCGAGCGGGGGTGCTCAAGTCATGACCTTCCCCTCTCGTACCTAAGTTCCCGAGCCAAGACAGTCTTAGTGATGATGGACATGTGGCCTTTGGCATAAATTATGGGTTTCATAAATTTTTCAAAAATATTTAGGTGGTGACTTTGTCTCTGGCAAAACAGTCCATTTTTGGCAATTTGACTCAAAATTGATTTCCAAAAGATTTGCCGGATTTGGACTCTTTTGTGTTTATCTATTTCACATTGCACTTGTGGGATCAGATTCAAAATCACAAGAGTCCGAATTGTAAGGCTATCGTCTCCGAAAGGCGCACAAAAAGTCAAGCTACAGCCTCTTTGGCTCAGTCAGTGTATCAGACTTATGCTCTGAGGAGTGAACAAGTAAAGCAGAGACCTACAGGGTGTATTATGCTGTTACCATGCCAGATTTGTTGCCAGCACCTTTGGTAGTGAGTGGTAATTTCTCGTTATGTAATTCTATTGCCAATGTGTTGATTGATGCTAGTGTATTGCATTCTTTCATTTCGTTTGTATTTGCTTTGGTATTGGGGTTGGAAGTGGCTCGGTTAGCATCTCCACTCAGGGTAGAGTCACCTGTTAGTGGTGAGGTTATGTTGGATCAAGGATGTTAGAGTTGTGAGATAGAGGTTGTCGGTCGTCGATTTCCTTTTGTTTTTGTGTTAATTGATATGTTGAGCTTTGATGTCATTTTAGGCGTGGATTGGTTATCATTCTATCGGGTTATCATAGACTGTTACCATCAGAGAGTTATGGTGTGCACCTTGAGTGGGGATTGTTTTTATTTCTAGGGGGACCGAGTTGATAGAGCTTTGTTGGCAGTGTGTGATTCGTATGGTCGGGGTGAGCTTAGTCTCATTCCTGCTACATTCTTGGGTGTTGAGAGTGATATCGTCAGAGTTGAGTTGCTGAGGGAAGTTTGTGAATACCCGGACGTCTTTTTTGAGGATCTCACTAGTTTGCCACCTTACCGTGAGATAGAGTTCTCTATTGATTCAGTGCCTGGCACAACATTGATTTTTATGGCACCATATAGATTTGCACCCACCCACCGAGTTGAGTGAGTTAAAGATTCAACTCTAGGAATTATTAGATAAGGGATTTATCTGCCCTGGTACTTTGCCTTGGGGAGCATTGGCTCTCTTTACCAAGAAGAAGGATGGCTCTTTGCGACTTTGTATTGATTACCCAAAGTTGAATCGGGTAACTATTAAGAATAAGTACCCATTGCCTCATATAGATGATTTGTTTGACAAGTTGAAGGGATCTTGTTACTTCTCTAAGATAGACTTGAGATCGGGTTATCACCAGTTGAGGGTAAGGGAAAAGGATATACAGAAAACGACATTCTGTACTTGGTATGGCAATTATGAGTTCTTAGCGATGCCTTTTGGGTTAACCAATGCATCGGCCTTGTTTATGGATCTAATGAATCAAATCTTTTGAGAGTTCCTAGACCATTTTGTGGTTGTTTTTGTTGATGACATCCTGATTTACTCACCCTCTAAAGAGGAGCACGAGGAACATTTGCGGGTTGTACTTGAGTTGCTTAGAGCACACAAATTGTATGCTAAATTCGGGAAGTGTGAATTCTGGTTAAAAGAAGTTAAGTTCTTAGGCCATGTGGTATTCGGCGAAGGAGTAACTGTAGACTTTTCTAAGATAGAAGCAGTGCAAGATTGGGAACCACCTTAGAATGCCTTTGTAATTTGGAGTTTCTTGGGGTTAGTTGGGTGTTAAAGTCAGTTTGTGAAGGATTTCTTTAGATTAGCCTCATCTTTGACTAGACTGACGAGGAAGGGAATTAAGTTTGTGTGGAGTGAGACTTGTGAATCCAAGAACTTAAAGTTAGACTTACCATTGCTCTAATGTTGATTATTCTGAAGAGGGGTTTGGGCTATTCTGTGTATTGTGATGCGTCACGGCAAGGTTTGGGATTTGTGATGCGTCACAACAAGGTTTGGGATGTGTTTTGATGCAAGAGGGGAAGGTAGTAGCCTATGGCTCACGTTAATTGAAAACACACGAGAGAAACTATCATACTCATGACCTAGAGCTAGTAGCAGTGATCTTTGCCTTGAAGATTTGGAGGCATTATTTGTATGGTGAGAGGTTTGAGGTATTCTTCGAACATAAGATTTTGAAGTATCTGTTTTCACAAAAAGATTTGAATTTGAGGCAGAGGAGGTGGATGAAGTTTATGAAAGATTATGATTTTGAGTTGCATTATCATTTGGGGAAAGCCAATGTAGTGGCCGATGTCTTGAGTAGAAAGTCCATTAGCAGTGTAGTTAGTATTGCCATCTGGGAATTGGAGATGTTGGGTGCAATTGGTGAGTTCAACTTGTATCTTGGCGAGTCAGTTGAGTCGGTTACCTTGTTTATTATAGTTGTACAACCTACACTTATGAATCGAGTTATAGAAGCACAGAGGGGTGATCATGAGGTAGAAACCCTCCGGGGAAAGATCTCTAGTGGGAAGGTAGAGAAGGGCTTGAATGTGTATTCTGACTTGAGCGTTAGATACCTTGACCGTCTTTTCGTACCAGAGTCTTGTAGAAAGGAGGTACTCTGAGATTTTCACCATTCGTGCCTTACGGTACATCCTGGAGGCACAAAGATGTATTACGACCTTAGTTGCCAGTTTTGGTGGAAGAGGATGAAGAAGGACATAACCGTGTTTATATCGAGATGCCTTACCTGTCAACAAGTGAAGACCGAGCATTAGAGGCCAGCGGGTTTGTTACAATCCTTGCCTATAGCTGAGTGGAAGTGGGAACATGTCATGATGGACTTTGTTGTGGGTCTTCAAAGGACTCAACGGGGTAATGATGCCATTCGGGTGATAGTCGATCGATTAACTAAGTTAGCGCACTTTGTACTTATGCGCACAAGTGATTCAGTAGATTATCTTGCCAACCTTTACATTAGGGACAATGTTCGACTTCATGGGGTCCATGTGACTATTGTCTCAGATAAAGATCCGTGTTTTACGGCTTGGTTATGGCAGAGCCTGCAGAATGCTTTGGGTAATAGATTGACTTTTAGTATCGCCTATCATCCTCAAACTGATGGGCAATCGGAGCGTACCATTCAGATCCTAGAAGATATGCTTCGGGGTTGTGTTATTGACTTTAAAGGGTTGTAGGAGAAGCACTTGCTTTTAGTGGAGTTTGCTTACAATAATAGTTTCCAGTCGAATATTAGCACGGCACCGTTTGAGGCCTTGTATGGTCGGCCTTGTAGATCTCCTGTGTATTGGGCCGAGGTGGGTGATACACCTATGATAGGTCCAGAGTTGGTTTGGGAAACGACGGAGAAGGTTGCGCTTATTCGTAAGAGGCTTGTTATAGCTTAGAGTCGCTAGAAGAGCTATGCCGACTGTAGGAGGAGGCCGTTATCATTTGAGGTAAGAAATCATGTTTTCTTGAAGATATCACCTAGACAGGGTTTGATGAGGTTTGGGAAGAGCGGGAAGTTGTCTCCTAGATTTATTGGGCCTTTTGAGATCCTAGAGCGGATTGGGGAGGTAGCTTATCGTTTGGTCTTGCTGCTACAGCTTTTTGAGGTTCACGACAGGTTTCATATCTGTATGCTCTGGAAGTATGAGCTGGATCCATTACACGTATTGGATTGGATTGAGTTAGAGGTAGATAAAGACGCCTCATATGAGGAGAGACCGGTTGGAGTTTTAGATACTCGAGACCAAGTCTTGCGTGGCAAGACAATTCTTTTGGTAAAGGTGTTGTGGAGATACCACGGGGTTGAGGAAACAACTTGGCAACGTGAGGCGGAAGTCCGTGAGAAGTATTCGGACCTATTTGTTAATGTTTGAAATTGCATTGAGATTCTTGTTATGTTGATCTAATATAAACACTGTATATGTTTTGGAAATGTGAATTGTATATTCAGTATTGAAAACTTGTTTATCATTGTAATGAGAATGAATGACTGGTGGATGGGTTCAATTTGTTATCATTATTGTAACTGGTAATGTTATTGATTTAAAGTTTTAGCGATGAAATTGCTTAAGAGGTGGAGGTTATAGCGATTCTGGTTTAGACCCGACTCATTTGATGTTCTAGATCCGAGTTTAATTGTCTTATATAGTTGTTCATGTCTTATTTCTCCTTATTCCTCATTGAGTTTGGTTATTGGAGTGCTTTGGTTGCATTTGAAACAGGTTGGTAGCTTGTGTTTAAAAACTGTTGTTGCCTAGATTTTGGCTTTTTCGCTTGAGCGACACTTCTTGCGCTCGAGCGGTCTTTGTAAACTCTCAGTACTTTTGCAAGTCTACAAAACTATTAGGAGTAGCATTCTTCACTCGAGCGGTGGCCTTTTGTCTGCAAAACTTCTAGGAGTTGGTATTGTTCACTCGAGCGGTGATTCGTGCTTAAGCAGTCACACTTATTGTGTCTAGTCGCTCGATCGACACTTCTTGCACTCGAGTGGTCTGTGCGTATATCAGTTCGTAAAAGTCACTTTTTCATTTTTGTCTCTCTAAACATTCTAAAAACCCTAGATCTAGAGCTTCTCTCTAAAACTCTCATTCTCTACAAATACACCTAGATCCATTGGTTTCTCTACCCTAGTCCCTTTGATAAAAAGGCAGAGCACTCCGAGAGCTCTCTTTTGATCAGAATAAAGTCAGGTTTCGGTGTTGTTGAAGTTTCTTCACTCTTTCTCTCGCCTTCTAGCTTCAAGGTAGGGATTCTTCGCACTTTCTTATGATTTTTAACTTAGTTACTTGCTATTTATAAAACAATATTGTGATTTGGAGATTTATGGACAAATTTAAGGTATTGGGTTAAAAATCAAAAGAAGAGTTTTCAAATGGATTCTTGGAAATGGTTATGGGATTGTGAATTAGGATGAGTTGTGATAAAATGATGTGTTTTGATCATTGTGATTGATTTATAAAGAAAAAAAGGTTTTGCCCCAAAGATTTCAAATGTTGATTTTGAAAATATAATGAAATTGATGTTGGGATTGTGAAATTGGGTTAGTATTGATGAGGATGGTGAAGTTGGATATGTATTATCACTTACATCTTGAAACTTGGAAAGTTTATCGTTATAGAAATTATTTATCTGTTTAGATATGTCTGTTTTGGGCTATCGGTAGAGGATAGCTATGATTATTGTAGAAATTGCATGAGAACTAGGAGAATTGAAACTATTTTCCCATCCATTGCATCGAGCATTGTTGTATATTTAACAAATTTGAAAGTGTATCTTGTTTTGAGAAAAATGGGTGAATACCTTGGTAAATCTGGGTAGGGGGTCTGGTTATGGAAATTAAATTGGCCTGTGTGTCCTTGGTGAAAGACCAGAAACCAACGCGGATAAGTGTCAAGCCTTCAGGTTAATATCGGTAAAAATTACAATTGGTAGTACTTGTATAGTTTACTTGCAGACACGTACCTAGGGATTCCCAGAGTGTGATTCACTGTCTTGTTTTCTATTGTAAAAGAAATGATTTCATGAATTGGGATATAAACCTGACATTGCATGGTTTTGGAAAGAGATATAAAATGTTTTCGACACGAGCATTGCATATGTATTTACCTTATATCTTTGTTAATATTCATAAACTGTGTTAGAGTACTTCTACTAGGTTTTGGCTCACCCTATGTGGGAAAACCATTTTCAGGTGCTGATGATATGCCTCCGCTAAGACAATAGCTTGGGAGGATTCGGAGCAAGAGCTTCATTTTGTTTATTTGTTGTATTTATTTGGTACAAGCCTAGGACTTTATGTGTATTGAGTTTAATCTCACTTTTGTTGTAATAAAGTATTGCCTTGGAAAGTTGTAAGCCTTTAGGGCATTTCTTATTTGTTTTTACTCTTGTTTCATATCTTTAACTTGTAATACATGCTATAGATTCAGGGTTAGGACTTGTGAATGTATGACTGCATGTGTTACCTTTTGTACCACGGATTTTTATGAAATGAAAGGATACTTATTTCAGAAAACTATATTTATATATTGTTGTTATTTATTGTGGATGGTTTATTGTAATTATTTCGGAGCGTTACACCTGACATTTGCAAGCAATCAATATGGCAGGAATTGGGCACCCGAAATCATCCGTTTTTTCACTTTTATAGACTACAATACGGCAGGACCAGTGGACATCCAAAAGCATTTCCCACATTCGTCCAGTGATAAGCTTAAGACAAGGAAATTGGGCACCTAGACTTCCCCGTGCGGGTACCAACACAACACTCCCTAAGGCCAAATCTTTATCCGGACTCACATGCTATTTACCACCCCCTTTTAAACAATCTTTTCAAAGCCTTCAAGTATTTATACATTCATGAATTTAAGGTAACCTTTCACTATTCAAGAAATTGTGACAATTATAATATAAAGGTTCCTAAAGTAATCTTAATCATTCTCAAGAACATTCCAACTTCACAATTCTCAATTCAAATATTACTTTGACATCATAATCCAACCATCAATTTAAAGAATTAAGGATTAATTTCATTTCATTACATTACTTCTGAATTTTCAAGACTTAGGATTTTCATAAAATTTGGGGCTTTTTCCCCTCCAACATATATATTAGTAGTTTTCATCTAAAATTTCCATAATCAAAAGCTGATAGTAAGTATCTTGAGGTAATTGTAGAAAAATTGCAAATCTAAGTAAAATGAAAGGTTTCTAGAGAGAAAAATCTAGGGTTTTTGGAAGAAAAAGTGAGGAAAATGATCTAAAAAGTGACTTTTTAAGTTGTTGAAATTGCACAGACCGCTCGAGCGGTAAATGAGACCTTCCAATATCTTTGTCTACAAAACGAGATACTGAGGACCCCTTTTCTTCGCTCGAGTGACCACTGCATCGCTCGAGTAGTCCATCGACCTGCAAAGCTAACTACTGGGAGCTTTTTATCACAGCTCAAGCTGTCACCTAGGATGAATTGTTACAATCTCCTTCCCTTAAAGAATTTTGCCCCTGAAATAACGTCAATTCACAACACAACATTAATAATGTGATAACAATACAATGTTTAGAAACCATCAACAATCCCAAATGGTAAGCTGATAACTTTTAATAGGAAACATACGGGAAATATAGTAGAAAAGGAAACATTACTTTCAGTTTACTATACATTATAGGAAAACAAATCAAAAGAAAATGTTACATATTATCAAATAAATCCGGATATTTTTCACGGAATTCGGCCTTATGTTCCCAGGTTGCTTCCTCAACCCTATGATGACGTCATAACACTTGGACTAACGGAATGGTCTTACCCCTCAACACTTGTTCTTGAATGTCTAAACTTTTAACTAGTCTCTCTTCATAAGACGCATCTTCATCCACATCAATATCTGTCCAATCTAACATATGGGAATGGTCGGGTTCGTATTTACAAAGCATGGGCACATGAAATATGTCATGCACTCTGGAGAGTTATGATGGTAAAGCAAGGCGATACATAGCTTCTCCCACCCGTTCAATGATGTCAAAAGGACCGATATATCGTGGGGATAATTTCTCACTTCGACCAAATCTCATCAATCCTTTCTTAGGCGAGATTTTCATAAACACACGATCTCCTATCTCAAAGGATAATGGTCTCTGCCTCCGATTGGCATAGCTTTTCTGACGGCTTTGAGCTGTAACCAACCTCTTCCAAATGAGAGCCACTATTTCAGTGGTCTCGCAAACTAACTCAGGCCTAAGTATAGGTGAATCTCTTACTTTAGCCCAACAAACCGGTGACCTACAAGGATGTCCGTAAAGCGCTTCAAAGGGTGCCATCTCAATACTAGCTTGGTAACTGTTATTATAAGCAAATTTGACTAAAGATAAATATTTCTCCCAAGACCCCTTGAAATCTAACACACAAGCCCTTAACATGTCTTCTAGAATTTTGATGGTGCATTCGGATTGCCCATCAGTTTGAGGGTGGTAGGCGGTGCTAAAGTTCAATTGAGTACCTAAAGCATTTTGAAGACTTTGCCACAACCGGGCGGTGAAACGAGGATCTCTTATTTGAAACTATACTCACCGGGACCCCATGGAGTTGAATAATTTCATGGATATACAATTCGGCTAAGTGTTCAATAGAATCCCTTACACTTATGGTAAGGAAGTGGGTTGACTTGGTGGGCAGATCTACAATCACCTATATCGCATCATTTCCTTTTAGAGTCCTAGAAAGGCCCGTAACGTGGTCCATGTTGACGTGTTCCCACTTCCACTCGGTAATGGGTAAAGGTTGCAATAATCTTGGGGGTTTTTGATATTTGGCCTTGACTTGTTGATAGGTTAAACATTTGGACACGAAGGTGGCTACATCTTTTTTCATACCCTCCATCAAAATTGTCTACTAAGATCATGGTACATTTTTGTGCCTCCTAGATGTATCACAAGGTGAGAGTAATGAAATTCTTGAAGAACGTCATTCCTAATAGGCATAGGTACAAACAAACGATCAAGATAACAGATACTCGAGTCGGCATAAACGTTTAAACCTTTCTTCTTTTCCTTTAGAGATTTTCTCTCAGATAGTCTCCACCTCGAAATTACCCTATTGTGCTTCCATTACTTGAGTAACTAGTGTAGGTTGTGCAATTGCTCTGTAGACTCACAAAGTTGCAAGTTAAACTCACTAATGTGGCCTATCATCTTTCATTCTCTCATAGCGAGACTAGCCAAGGTACTTAGAGATTTTCTACTCAAGGCGCGGCCACTACGTTAGTCTTTTCGGGATGATAGTGTAACTCAAAATCGTAGTCTTCCATAAATTCCATCCATTTCTTTTGACGTAAATTCAAATATTTATGAGTGAACAAGTACTTGAGACTCTTATGATCGAAAAATACCTCAGATTTTTCACCATACAAGTAATGTCTCCAGATTATTAAGGCAAAAATGACTGTGGCAAGCTCTAAATCATGGGTCAGATAATTCCTCTCATAAGTTTTCAATTGACGTGAGCCGTAAGCCACTACCTTTCCCTCTTGCATCAAAACACACACCCAAACCTTCCTTAAAAGCGTCACAGTATATTGTGTAACCCAACTCATGTTTCGGTATAATGAGAATATGAGCGGTTGTCAATCTAAGTTTTAAATCTTGTAATGATCTTTTACATCCTTACGAGTCAATCTAGTCAATGGTGATACTATAGAAGAGAAATTCCTCACAAAGTGAAGATAATAACTAGCTAGACCCAGGAAACTGGATTTCAAAAGTGTTCTTCGGTTGTTCCCATTTCTGTATTGTGTCAATTTTAGAAGAATCCATCGTGACCCCGTCCCCGGAAACTACATGACTAAAAAATTTCACTTATGGAGCCAAAACTCACACTTTTCAAATTTTGCATACAATTAATGTTCCCTAAGAAGTTGTAGAATAATGCGAAAGTTCCCCTTGTGCTCCTCCTCAGAAGGTGAGCATATAAGAATGTTGTCTATAAATACGACTACAAACTTGTCGAGAAACTCTTGAAAGACTCGATTCATCAAGTCTATGAATGTAGCAGGTGCATTGGTCAACGCAAATGGCATGACTAAAAACTCATAATGGCCATATCTAGTACGAAGGGCCGTCTTTGGAATGTCTTTATCCCTGACTTATAGTTGGTGATAACTTGACTTCAAGTTAATCTAGAAAAACAACGCGAACCCTTGAGTTGGTCAAAAAGATCATCTATTCCAGGAAAAGGATACTTTTTCTTGATTGTAACCTTATTCCGTTTCTGATAATCTGTACACAATCTCAATGAACCATTTTTCTTCTTAGCAAAAAGGGTTGGAGCTCCACAAGGTGAGGTGCTAGAGTGTATGAAGCCCTTATCTAACAACTCCTACAATTGCTCATTCAGAACAATCAATTCAGCTGGTGCAAACCTATACGGAGACATGGATATAGGTGCCATGCCCAGCACCAAGTCTATGGAAAATTCAATTTCCCGATGAGGTGATAACTTGGTAAGATCATCCGAAAAACATCCGGATACTCACAAACTACCCTAGGAGGTGTGCTTTAAACCACACCACTCCCATCACCCATAAAGGTTGTGAGGAGAAAACTAAGCTCGCCGCGCCCTCGAGTTATACAATGGCGACAACATTCTATCAGTTCCATCATCCAGAAAGGAGAAACAATCACCACCCGAAGTGCACACAGTAACTCTCCTATGGTAGCAATCTATAATAGCACGGTAGGAAGACAACTAATCCATGTCAAGAATAATATTAAAACCTGATATATCTAATACCACAAAGCTGAATGGAAGCTGATGGTCAGTGACCTCAATTACACACTTGTGACATCCCTGATTCAAGACAATCTTACCCTCAACAAGTGACTCTAATATAAACGGAGACTCTAGTTGCTTAATTTCACAAAATGGATGCGAATGTAGATGCTATGAATGAGTGTGATGTCCTGGTATCCATCAACACACTGGCCCAAGTATTGAAGATAAGATTTGTACCTCTCACAGCGGATGGTTCTATAGACTGCTTAGATGGGGTGACGACATACACCCTTCTATGCGGCCTTTGCTCTGCCAGGTTACCTCTTGGAACATAGGCTTACTGCACCGATTGTGCAGATGTGGCCCGTGCACTGCCCTGGATGCCTGGCCTAACTAGTCTAGCTGATGAGATTGCCTTTACCCTTGACCTATCTGGAAACCTCCTGATTGACGGGGTTAGACCATTAATTCATAAACCCAAACATTCATCCATATATCAATGTCATGACAAAACAACATAACTAACTTCAAATCAAAGAGATACAAAATTAAAAGCAATCATACCTCAAATATGAAAGCAAAGAAGCTAGCCCAAAGATGAATGCCTCAAGAAACAAAATCCAATTGGTGGAAAAGCTTGATCTTCACCCAAAATCCAACTTTTGTAAGAAAAAATGTTGCAAATCTAAGTAAAATGAAAGGTTTCTAGAGAGATAAATCTAGGGTTTTCGAAGCTAGTGAGAGAGAAAGAAGAGAGAAAAGAAAAAATGAGAAAAATAATCTAAAAAGTGACTTTTTAAGTTGTTGAAATTGCCGTAAATGAAACCTCCTAGTATCTCTGTTTGCAAAACGAGAAAACGAGATACTGAGGACCCCATTTCTTTGCTCAAGCACCACTGCATCGCTCGAGCTGTCTCTCGACCTGCAAAGCTAACTAGTGGAAGCCTCTCATCTTCGCTTGAGCGGTATTTTCACCGCTTGAGCGGTCAACTAGGATGAATTGTTACATGACTAATAAATTCTAGAAATGCAGATGAACCGAATCCAGATGCATGAAAAATGGATGCAAGGCATGTATATGATAAATAAAACATGATGTTTGTCAACATACATTGAAAAAATAGAAATAAAAGGTATAGAAAGACATGGGGTTAGAAGTTATTACAACAATGAATGAATAGAAGACGTGGGGTTGGAAGTTATTACAACAATGAATAAATTGAATAGAAAGGTGTAGGGTTGGAAATTATTACAACAATGAATTGATTCAGCCAAATTAAGTTAAATATAACAAATTATATGAAAAAAACAAAAAAATTACTAACAACAACCCCAAAAACCCAGGAGATCACCCTTTGGAAGTTGCACTGTTCTTCTTTGTCCTGCCTGGAGAAAGGTGAGTAGATTGGATGAAAGATTTGCTAGCTGGATTGTTTCTTGGCCGACCGAATAAAAGATCCTAGGGAAACTCTGTTTTGTGCAAACAAAACAACAATACCTTCCAAAGGATGCTCATATTTTTTACGTCTTTGTTTCACAGAGGCACTCAAGGAAGAAGTAGAGAGGCCTCAACCCCCAATTAACAACACAAAGGCCATGTACAACAGGTTATCGAATGAAACAGAGATTGAGGTTGGGAGAAATCAAGCCCAAAAAATAAATGGAAACTTACATTCATCTCTTTGTGGATAAGGGTAAATTAATATCCAAATCCATGCTATTAACTGGAGAGAGTAGATTGCCACCATTTCTTGGTGGAAGTTTTTCTTTGAAAGTAAGAGATTCATCAAAGGTGATTGAAGATTCCTTTTCCTACTC
This sequence comes from Camellia oleifera, assembly GCA_022316695.1. NCBI lineage: Eukaryota > Viridiplantae > Streptophyta > Magnoliopsida > Ericales > Theaceae > Camellia > Camellia oleifera. The sequence goes on from CM039306.1 coordinate 60,799,974, forward strand.
ATGGAATAAGGATGTGACATAATTTTCCATGCTCAACATGGATTAAGAAGAGAATCTTCAACACCATTGACCTAAAAGCTCTTACTTTACTTCCGAGGAAACAATAACAACAATGGAAACCAACAACTTTCTCAACACTAAACCTCAAGAATCATCCAATTAGCTCCATGCAATAACCATAACTACTCATTAGAGTTGAGCTTAGATTGAGGCATATGAACCAATATGCTTGGATGATGAGAAATGTGATGAGAAAGTGTATGAAAATGAAAGAATCTATACTACATAATCAAATTTGTGAATGTGTGGCTACTTTCTAACTCCCTCCACATCCACAAAGTTCCATTTCACACACCTATATATACCAACAATGAATTATAGCACTAAAAAGCAAGAAAGAGCATGCAAGAGTGTAAGAAAGTACAGAATTCAATCAACTCAATGGGTTGGTGGCTACATGTAACATGCCTGGGGGGTACCCGTGCGCATTAAAAAGTTTAGACCGTCGATTCTTTGATCTAGTCTAATGAGTGCAATGTGAAACATGGATGAGAGTCCAGATTTGGCAAGTTGTATAGAAAATCCATTTTATTACAAAACCTTTGCCAGAAATGGATTACATCACCAGATCTTAGAGTCGCCACCTAATATTTTGAAAAAATTAGGAAACCCGTGACTCGTGCCAAGGTCACTGTTCGTCGTAACCAAGGATGCTTGGTTCAGAACCTTGGGTATGACAGGAGAAGGTCTTTAATTGAGCACCTCCGCTCACCCGATCAAAGATTGGCCTCTACTAAACCATGATATGAGTTTTATTTACTTCATATATTTATATCTCGATTATTTAATAAATCCTAAAATTTACTACGTGAAGCAAACAAGTATAGACTATACCATTCATTTTGGAACAACTTGATTTCATGATTTTGAAAGAGTTTTGAAGATGTATAACTCAAAAAAATTGAGTTTACAAACATGAAAATCAACTTCATTCCAAATTAAGCAACATAACCTCATTCAACGGTATTTATACAGTTATATCAAGTAAATAAGTAGCTACATGGTAGGATGCTAAACATAGTAAGAAAAACACACACACGCGAAATGCTAAAGCATAAAAACTTACATATTTACTGATGTCCCGCGAACAGGTATAGAAGAAGTTAGCAAAATATGCATGATCTTATATACAAAATTCTAATGCAATTCACTCATGAGATGCAACTAAAGATTCGGCTTCTAATATATGACATGTGAATCATCTTAATAAAATGAGGTAGCGCACATAATCACGTAAGAATTGATTAAATCCATAAATGCAAACCTAACTCAATCAAGATGCATGAAACATGGATGCAAAGCATGGACATGATGAAAAGATAAATCATGATATTTATGTACAAACAAGGAAAGCAAGTAAAACAACGGGATAGAAAGAAAGTGGGGCGGGTAATTATTACAGCACTTGAATAAATAATTACAAACCAAATGAGAGAGGGAACAATAAATTATAATAACAAAATTAAAAAAAAAAAACCTCACAAAACTCTCAAATAAAAATAAAATAATAGCTTCATGTGAGACCACTGAAAATTATTATACTCAACACTGAAAGACTACTTAGTTTCATCCAAAAGAAATTAGCCGGTTGGCCAACTAAGCCTAGCAAAACTTGTCTTGTTGTAACACTGAGAAAAGAACAAACAAGGAATATGTAGGTGGCTCAACTAACCACTTTTGGCTAGATTACAACAAAACTAATATGAATTAAAGCAAGAAAACAAATATAAGATAGAAAATACAAGAAAATGAAAGAAATTGAAAATTCACCTTCTAAAGAAAGAATGAACTTCTTAATTTCCAAACTTTCTTTTGATCACCCTCAAGGTCAAGGTTGTGAATTGTGTTCTAAATCCTCAATTCAAATGCTTGGAATTTGAGCTAGAATGGTGTCCTTGGACAAGTATGTTTATAGGAAATGATCGCTTTTTAATTTTCTTGAACTTGGCAAGGATTACTCTCTTTTTTTTTTTTAATCAAAGCTTTAGGACTTGGTTTTAATGAATTTCTTGGGTGGTGTTTTGCAATAGAAGATGAGATGTATAGAGGCGTAAGACAACTTCACTATTTTGGCAAGACAACACTCTTTTGTTCAAAGCTTATTTTTCTTTCCCAAACTCTAATCTTTTCCTCTCAAATTCAGCATTCTTTCTGCACTTCTTCTCTCAAATTCATCTCCATTTCTCAAGACTTAGGCTCTCCTTATATAGGCAATGCAAGTGGAGCAATGGTAGAAGACAAAATAGAAAACAAAGTGGAAGAGTAATGGAGCATTAATGAAGATAATAGAGCTAATAGAGCACTAAAATGGAGCATTATTTTCAATGGATCAAGCATTAGTCAATAGAAGTTGAGTATACATGCATTTGGTGCAAATATGGATTAGAAAATGGAATAGTAGGGTGCCCTACACGCACTAAACAAGAATTCTGCCGAAATTGCATTGTTTCTGGAAAAAATTGGCTAGCCGGCCAACTTTTTGGCAGGCCGACTAGACTATTTGGCCAGCCGGTTACTATTTATGCCGGTCGACACTATTCATGTACCATTCATTGACAACTTTTTTTTTTTTTTTTTTTTTTTCCCTTTGGAAAAACAAGATTTTTTCAGTAGAATTATTGAAACTATGTGCGCAAGTGAGGATTGAGGTTGTAAATAACTCGAATTCTTTCTTATTAAGGATTTTGTGAGATAACACATTCTTATTTTCATTATCGAGTGATAAAAAAAAAGCGTTGAAGTCTCAGGGCCAATCAAAATGGAATGTCTACACTACATCCTTGTCCCTTTTACATCCATGAAGACTTGTCATGTGATTACAACACACTAACAATGAAATACAAAGCTTAAAAGGAAGAAATAGAGAGAGAAAAGTTGATGAAAAGGTCAAAACTTCACCTCTTAAAGAGAGGGTGAGCTTCTTATTTATCAAACTCTTTCATAGCACTCTTAAAGATCTTGAGTATGGCTTAGAATACTCAGCAAGGAGCTCCAATCCAAAGTTGGATGGTGTTTAGGTGATGGAAGCAAGATAGATGGAGGTTGAAGATGATTCAGGGAAGTAGGAGTGTTAGCCTCTCTAACAAGTCTCTTGGCCTTTTGGAAATTTTGTAACCCTAAGAAATGAGGCTAAGTCGTATTTATATAGAGTTTTGGGATGAAAATATCTAAGATATTTGTGTAAAATTTGTAAAAAAAGTCAAATTTCTCGAAAATGCTTTGTACCCAGACAATTCAGTCGGCTGTACCATTATTAATCCGGTTGACCACATTTTTCATTCAGCCATAAGTAGTTATACAGCTAGGGAGAAAAATGTATCGTTGGATCAATAGTGTAAGGCTAGCATAATTTGAAAGAAAAAACAAGTATTTTCTGATAATTCCACAATTCTATTTACTCCTACTCTGTCCTTTGCTTGGTCTAATGAAAAAGACAACGTTTTGGAGTTCGAAAATGCGAGCCTCGGAACATTATAGAAATGTTTGGAATCACGCAACCAAAACACTTTGAAAAATGGTTTTAAAAGGGTAAAAATGATTTTGGCCAAAGCAAGTATAGGTTGAGATAGTTGGGATTGACGCTTGAATTCTGATTTTCTTGTTGAGGAATTCAAAAGACTACACATTGTGATTTTCATCATCGGGTGATGGGAATAGATTGCCCAAATTTTAAGGCTGGTCAAAATGGAGTGTCTACAGTAGCCTCTCATCTGTCATTCGTCCAAATTTTGACAGATTGGAAAAAATCAATTTGCATCCGTTATCTTCGTTAGTGGATATAGATTGAGTAGGCTGTATAAGTTGACAAGTGGATGCAAATCGGTTTGGGCTACACTATTTTTGACTTTTTTGAACAATTTTCTCGTATTTTTTTTATTATTTTGCATCCAAAATTTTTGATTATTCATATTTTTAAAATAAAAATAAGATCTAATTTTCATATTTTATAAAAAAAAGAATAAGTATTAAATAAAAGGTAATTTTTTTAACATAAAACATAAAAACATAACATCAATTTTTTTAGAAATGGCTATCATCTATCCGAAGTTAGGCAAATTAAAAAAAATATATTGACAACCTTCTCTTTCGACCATTAAAATTGTTGGTTCTGCGGCATAAATTGCACATGGAATACAAAGGACATATAAACATAGCGTACTGTTATGGTGTGCAACTTACGCCTTACACTTACGCATTTTCTGTTTACAATCCTGCTTTTGTTTTTACTTTTCATTTACACTTTTTGTGTAAGTGGCACATGGTGTGCAACCTTGAGGGTTGCACACTTAAGAAAAGTCCATAAACATATACATATAGACATTGGGAGAGAGATCCTGTGGCATAAATTGCACATGGAATACAAAATACATATAAACAGATACATATACAAATTGGGAGAGAGAGAGTGTATGCTCTAGAAGAATGGCTATCATCTATGTGAACTTAGACAAATTAAAAAAAAAATAACAGCAACCATCCCTTTCAACCATTAAAATTGTTCGTCCTTTTCAATAAATTGCACATGAAATATAAAGGACATAAACATATACATATAGGCATAGGGAGAGAGAGAGAATGCGTGTTCAACCATTAAATGTCTATCATCTATTCAAATTTAGGTAAATTAAAAAAAATATATTGAGATTCATCTCTTTTGATCATTAAAATTGTTCCTTTTGTGGGATAAATTACACAAGAAATATAAATGACATATAAACATATACATATGGAATATAAAGACATATAAACATATATATATATATAGACATAGGGAGAGTCGATGTGTGTTTTAGAAAATAAAAATGCTTGGGGCTATTAAAGTTGGGACCCCTATGATTCTTAAAATGATATGGATCAATTATATATTTTTATTTATTTATTTATTTTTTTGTTTTTGTTTTTTTTTTATTTTTTTTCTTCTTATCCAATTACAGATTAATAAAAATTATAAAAATTATGTTTTTAAAAGTATGTGACATTGTTGTATAGAAAAATGTCAACCATCTATCCCAACTAAAACAAATTAAAAAAATAGGCAAATTACAAAGACCTTTTGAAATTTGGTGAAAATATAGATTCTCTTCTGAGGTTTGAGAAATTATATCTCGTCTTCTGAGATTTATATTTTCATAACAGATTGCCCCATGAGATTTTTATTTTTATATAGATTCTCCTAATTTTTTTTAATTTGTTATGAAAATTTAACACTCATAAAACAATTTATAATTTCTCTAATCTTAAAAAAATTTGTATTTTTACCAAAACTTAATCTGCCCTAGAAAAAAAAAATATTCACAACCATCTCTTTTGACCATTAAAAATGTCCGTTAAACTTATACATATAGACATAGGCAGAGAGAGAGAGAGAGAGAGAGTGGTGTTTTAGAGAGAGAAAATAAAAATGTGTTCTAAAGTGATACAAAGAAGTCACCCACGTTTCCCTCTCACCGCCACTGCCACCGCCACAACCCGGACCTCCATGTCCGACCCGTTTCTCCGCTTCTCATTCACCACCCGCCTTCCCAAAGCCCGGGTCTCAATCCGAACCCGACCATTCCGAACCGAAGCCTCTTTCAACGATGGCTCCGTGGCTTCGATGGGGGCCGATACGGTGAGCTTCTACGAGCTTCTGGGAGTCTCAGAGACAGGAACGGTGGTGGAGATAAAGCAGGCGTACAAGCAGCTGGCCCGGAAGTACCACCCGGACGTGTCGCCTCCGGATCGAGTCGAAGAGTATACCCGAAGGTTCATACGGGTTCAAGAGGCGTACGAGACTCTTTCGGATCCGAGGCGGAGGGCTCTGTATGACAGCGACATGGCCAAGGGGCTTCACCTCGCTTTCTCTGCTAGGAGGCGTTACCACTCCCATCAGGTATTTTATATTTCTTTTATATTTATTTAATTTTAATTTTTTTGGGGGTTTTGTTTTGTATTTTGCTGAATGGTTTTTTATTTTTATTTTTTTATATACAAACTATTGAAAGTTATAAATTAGCATTTTTATCACGGAAGTTTTTTTTCCAGAGTCATCAAACGGAAGATTATTAGCGATAAGAATCTTTGAAAAAAAGTTAACTAGTCATGAACTCTTACCAGTAACAAAACGCCGTTTAGTGATTAGCTTTTTAACTTTTTAGAAACAATTTGAAAAGTTGGTAAAAAATCAATTTTGAGCTTTTTAATTTTTTACACAAAAAAGCTCCAAAAAAGCTAACTTTTTTACAATTTTTTTTTAAAAAAGTTATGTTTTTACTAATTTTTCAAAACATCACTAAAAAAATCTTTAGCTGTCTGCTCCAGTTAAGCCAAATCCTTTTTATTATTCTCATCAGTTTACTTAAATTTTATCTTAAAATATTATTAAAGAATTCATTTCTTATTTTACGAATTATTTTTTTATTTATTTCTCCCAACAAAGTCTCTATTCTCTATTCTCTCTCTGTTCTCTCTATTTTATTAAAATAATAGTTTTTATTACTTTTAAATTTAAATATTTTTTAAATAATAAAATAATAAAAGCAAAAGCAATAAAATAATAAAAACAAAAGCAAGAGCGCACACAACATGATAGCTTCTGTGCAGCGAAACGGGGTCGATCGGCCGGATGACGGGCGATCGACCGGGTGAATGTCCGGAGACTTTTAGGTGTGCCTTCAAAACGAAATAAAAAATAATTTTATATTTTTGGAAAGTAAACAGTGGGCCGATCGACCAGGTGGATGTCCGGCGACTTTTAGGTGTGCCTTCAAAACGAAATAAAAAATAATTTTATATTTTTGGGGAGTGAACAGTGGTTCCCTATATTTGGGGAGCAATTGTAACAACACTTTTATTTGAGGAGTGGCTTAAGGGATCTGATAGGGTTCTTTTTGACAGCAAAATCTCTTATTTTGAGTAAGGACACCATATAAGGCAGCTTCTGGGGATGCTCTAATAGAGTAACAAACTTGTGAAAAAATTTAGTTATTGATAGCTTATAAAAATATCTAGTTATGATTCCTCATGTGGCATGTAGTTGTGGTTTAATTTTTATTATATTATTGCATGTCACATCTATTTAACAAGAAAAATTTATTAATTTATATGTCAGTTCTTATTATTATTATTTATGTGAGTCCATTAGCTGAGTTGTTTCTATCATATTAATTTAAAGTAGTATGGGCAAATTTCACATTCTCTTTGTTTATGCCTTCGTTTGAGAAGTGGGTTGATTTTTTGATTTTTTTGGCTATTTTAATCTGGGCTAAAAAGTTTAGTTTGGGAAAGGCTTTTTAGTTTTTTTTTTTGAGAGAAGAGTGTAATGATTATGGGTTAGATGTGATGTTTTGTTTGTTGTGATTAAAATAGTCTATTTTGTCTTTTATGGCTAAAATAGTATTAAAAAAAAAAGCGCTTTTATGTATGTTTGCCTTACGTGCACATAACTTCTTTCATTTAAAGCAAGTGCACAACTTGTAGGCATGTTTGGCAGGTTGGGTTTTTGGCTAGAACACCCAATCACATTTCGTTTTTATTTTTTTTGCATGGTTTTTCATAAAAAATTAAAATAATCAATTTTCAAACGTGGTCCAAAGTGCATCCGTCCGGCACAATAAAATTCAATTTTAACCCCCATGTTTTACTTCATGTGTGGTATATCCTTGATAATTGAAAATGAGCATGTAACTGCTTAGTGTATGCTTTATACTGGTTGGTAATGGATTGCTTGACGGTGCACTTTAGTCGACAAATCGCAAAGGAGTTATGCAACTATTTCCAAGTGACAAGAGATAAATCACAAGGGAGTGTAGTGAAATTAGCCCAAATTGTATTACTGTATGCCGCATGTGAGTAGGAAGAACTTGCAAAATTTTCTAGTCTGTATAACATTAGTGTGGCTCAAACACTTGTGGTAAATTGTTATTTGGTTTCCACAATTTGTATTACTCAAATTATCATTTAGTTGATACAAATTTCAGTGTTTATAGAACAAATTGAGCTTCACTGTCTTACATGACTTCTGAATTTATTTATTTTTTATTTTTTTTTGGGGTTTAACATGATTTTTGTGTGTGTATGATCCTTGCATGCACATATGGTGATGGCTAACATTACCCCCATCAAAAATGAAAAAAATTAGAAAAAAGAAGAGAGATGATTGATTTTTGGGTTGATTTGGAAGAACTATGATTTTTTTAGCTCATGAATTTTGGTGGTAACCAGGATTTTTCGTTTTATTTATTTATTCACATGAATTGTCTTGATCGTCCTGAGAAATAAATAGAAAAAAGGGTAATTGAACATTTTCCTGCAATTCTTCCTAGTATAGAATGCATAAAGAATCATGCAATTGCGAATCTTTTCAGATGTAGAGACCAGGCCTTTATGTTTTTTCATCTTCAATGTCATGTTTGGGAATATTGGTTGTCATAAGTCATAACCTTGTTATTTGATATCATTTATTTAGGAGACTAATTGGTATTTTGTTTTTGGTATCATGTTTTCAATTTGGATGTTTTGGTGACACGACTTTCTTTTGATGATTCATGAATGGACATTTGTTTTTTCGGGTCTGGAAATGAGTGGATTTTTGCATCCAATTGCTCTATTTTATTTGCCTTTTCCTTAAGGAGTTATGTTTGTAGAAGTGCCCTTGTTTTAGACACATTTTCTTGTATAGCACCTTCTATTGATTTGGGCTTTTATCCAGAACCAGCAAATGGAGGAAAGAAGCGAGTGGAAGACGCGATGGCAGGCGCAACTATCAGAGCTGAAGAGAAGAAGCATGAACAAGGATGCTCGAGGAAATATGTCGTGGGGAGCACGAATGCGGAGGCAGAGGAATGACTCATAGTCGTGTCGACTCAATTATGAATAAGTCCTTCAATCTTACTCGTACAAGTAGCTTTTGTTTTCACCTTATAGATGGTTTTGAGTGGGGAGAGAGTATTATCTGTACTATTTGGTTACCATTGCTAATCACGCAGTATTGAGAAACTTATTGTCCACCCAATATCAACCTTATATATATATATATGGGCAAGATATGTTGTACATAGAAGCAATCATTTTATCTCTTTTTATTTTAGTTTTTATTTTTTTATTATATGAAAGTGTGTATTGCTACGCTGCTTGAGCTGAAAGTGTTGTTGTCTCAGTGAGACTTTTGTTTGATGTCATTCTTCCTATGATTGAGCTTGTTTTGAGCCATGATTTCTCATAACCTGTTTCGCAAGTGGCTTTTTTGATTTTTTTGATTAAAATAGTCAATAAAAGTTGAAATAGTTAATAAGATAAAATATTACATCTAATCTATAATTATTTCATTTTTTCTCTTACAACCATCAAATTAATTATAAAAAAAATTAATTATCTTTCCAAACACAATTATTTTAATAAGGATAAAATAGTTAAAATGCTAATAACCAATTAAAATAACTAACTTTTCAAATAGGATTATTGTCAAATAGTTAATTAAAATAACCAACTTTCCAGACAGGTCATTCTCTTGCCTTTTTTCCTTTTCTTTATTTTCTTTCTTCTCCTTTATTGTGAACTGAAAGTTAATAATAATAATAATAATAATAATAATCACCATCAATGTATTTGGTTTGAGTTTTTTGGATTAAATTTTTTAAAAATTGAGTTTTTTGATTTTCGTATTTTTTTTTTATTTTTAGTGAATATTTTTAAAATTTTAAATATTTTTTAAACTTTTTTAGATGCATCTTACTTAGATGTATCTAAAAAGTAAAAAATTTGTGAAAAAATATTTTAAAAAATTAAGAAATACATAAAAATATAAAAAATATTCTGAATTATCGTATTTTTGGTATTTAGTGAATTTTTAAAAGGTTTTTTTTACATTTTTTTTTTTTTACTTTTTAAGTATATTTATGTTAGGTATGTCTAAAAATTTAAAAAAATTGCTTAAAATATTAAAAAAATTCGGTAAAAATAAAAAAAATCCGGAAAAAAAGAAAGTAAAATTTTTTAAAAAGTATTTTTGAAAAACTGGAACCGAACAAAGTGATTATAATTCCTTCTTCTTCAAACTTTTGGATCGCAGAATCGAAAGCAGTGTTTGGCAGAGGGGTTGAGGAAAACTTTCAGGATAAAGGAATACAGGTTATCGGATGCTGTTGTATACTCTCGCATCTCAGGTATTTTCGATTTGTTCTTCAAACTTGCTTATCGATTGGATTCTCTTTTTGGTGGTTTCATGTGCTGGAACTACTCCTCAAAAAATTGAAAATTTATTTATAAATTATATTAATTTAGTTGTTGTACTATCAGAGTACAAGTCTTTTAGGTCCGTTTGTTTTCAGAGGTAGAATAGAGGGGATTAATAGTGAGGGGATTGATAGTGAGGGGATTAAGTAAAATTATATTTGTTTTGATGATAGTTGTTAATGTAGGAATTGTTAAATTATTTTTATATAAAATAATAAAATAAATAAAAAATATAAAAAATTAAACATTAATATTTAAAAAAAATTCCCAATATATAAAAAATAAAAAAAGTAAAATAATTTCTAATCTCCTCACTATTTTTCTAATACCATCTCTACCTCCTCCTTCCCAATCCTCTTTCTAAGGCCTTTACTAATACTAAGAGATTAGGAGTCCCCTCCCCATCTCTAAAAACAAACACCCCATATAGTAATCCCACTTCACCATCAAACCCAATCCCCTGTCCATAACCCCAAACAAACGAGGCCTTAGTCCCATGTTTAAGTTTTCATTCAAATAAAAATCCTTCTTACATGAAAAGTTAAGGATACAAATATCGATCATAGAATTGGAAACAATATTAATATTTATACTTTCATGTAAATCTTAAAGTAGCCCGGTGGCAAGGTATTGAGTTTGGGGGTGTTCTCCTTCCTTAGGGATCAAAACTTTGTAGGTATTAACAATTCCTTGGGACTATCAAATTGACAGAAAACCCTTGGAATTAATCTTCATGCACTTGTAGGAAATTTCTTGCCAATAATTTTTAATTTTTATTTTTTTATGTAAGCTGAGTTTTATTATTTTGTAAGTATCACACCCATATAAAAGGGTTGTGTCTGATTTTATGATTAATTTTATGCAAGTAGAAAAATTGTTTTCACATTCTCAAATTGATTTTGGTGTATTATTTGATCAAAAACTTTGGTAGGAATGCGTTGTAAAATTAAATCTAATGGCAGGTTGATCCCCTTTTTATTTTAGACAAATTACACAAACCTTCATTGGATATTTCCAAAATCACTCAGTATCACAAGTATGAGAAAATTACACCGAATCGTGCTAAACTTAGGCCTTGTTTGACAATTGATTTTTTTAGTCAAAAAATTAAAAAGTTACTAAATTAGTCAAAAAGTCAATAATCCATACTAAAAAGTCAAAGATTCTCTTTTCTCTCTACTTTTTGCACATCTTTTTGTAAAAAGTCAAAAAGTCATCCAAAACATACTAATTTTTTTTAACTCATATTTTAACAAAATAACTAAAAAGTTACTAAATTAATCTGTTCCCAAACGAGGCCTTAGACCCAAATTGTTAATCAACCGTTAGTGAGGTAGATGAAATTTGCTGATGTTGTCATATTTTAAATAAAAATACCAACTTTGCAATTGTAGTGGAGGTATTGGTTGGGCAGTGAAGTAGTGGTGAAGTGAGTGATGGTGGTTGTCGGCGGGATGTTGGGGTTGGCATTTCAATAATAATGGTGTTGGTGGTGGACAAAACAATGGTGATAGTATTGGGGTTTTTCTAATGAGGGGCTTTTGAATGGGTTGGTGCTATGATAGTGGGGGCTGTTTGTTGGTGGTGATGATGGTGGTGGTGATAATAATAGTAGTAGTGGTAGAAGGGTTTGTAGTTTTTGGTGGTGGCGGCTAATTAGGGAGGAGGTGGGGAAGAGTGGCTTATTTTTATTTATTGTTTCCTTTGATTTATTGTTATTTTTTTCTTTGATTTTTTATTTTTATTTTTATTTTATCTATTTTACAGTTGTAGTTTTATCTCCTTACATATTCTTTTTAAGACCCATTAGGGGAGATATGTGTCTTTTTTCTATACTAGTGGGGGTTGAGTGTAATTTTGGTAATATCCAAGGGAGGTGTCTGTGTAATTTGCCTTTCTTTTTTTTTTCTTTTTTGTTTTTTTTTTTTTTTTTGTCTTTTTTAAAGATCATATTAACCAATATGGTAAGTTTATGTGGTAATTAGGATCATAATCAGTAGTAGGTTTTAAAAAATTATTTTATTTTTCGGTAAATTACAGTAATCTCTTTTAAGATCTATTAAAAAATATTAAAAATAAGGGCCTTTATTTGTTCAACATAATTACATTGTGCACCTCTAAGAGTTAAATTTTCATGATATTTTATTTTGCTGTGTTACCTTCAATTATATTACGGAACTGCTACGTAGCTCGAATATCACGGCCCGAATGGTTCAAAAATATTCTCTTACCGGTAAGAGAATATTTTTATAGCCTAAAAAATATTCTCTTACCGGTAAGAGAATATTTTCGAGCCATTCGAGCCATTCATATTCGAGCTCTCACGCATTTCCGATTATATATTAGTAGTATAGATACAAAGAAAAACAAATGATGATGCCATATATTTTATATTAAAATGTATATTTTATTTTTGATTCTATATATATCCAAATGCATTAATTACGTTTGTTTTAACCTTACTAAAAAAAAGAATTAAAGTGTAATTATGTTAAACTTATAAAGTTCATTATTATCTTTTTCAAATCTCAAGAATAGCCAATATAATTTAGGGCCTTGCTTCCTCTAGACTAGGTATCTAGACCAGAGGGTATCGTCTAGGTCCGTGAGACCCACTACAAGTCCCATTTTTTTATTGATATGAACTATTTATTTTATAAGGTATTTATGTATATCATCTATATAAAAATATTAAGTTGATTTGATAATCATAATATGTTCAATTTATAACATTTGTCTTTAAAAAAATTAACAGTAAGTTTATTTTTGAAAATATACTATCTATTTATTTTGGGACAAGCTGAAATTGAACAAATTACGATTACTTGATCGGCTTAATTTTTGTGTGAATGATATTTTCGTGTGAATGATACAAACGAAAGATTCCACAAAATGAATGATTTTCGGATTATCGAAACGGTACTTTTTAGACTCTACAAGTCCAAACAACACCCTCCATAGAAGGCCAACCCTATAATTTATACTTTGTTTTTTTTGAGAAGGTTACATCATTTTTTATGTTTGGTTTTACTCAATACTAATCAATTTGTTGATCTAATGGCTAGGGTTTGTTTTCGTGTATGATGCACATAGAAAAGTCCCTATGGAAAATCATTCTGTAGTTATATTTGACAAATACATAAATTAAAAAAAAAAAAAAAAACTTGAATCTGATAAATAGGGGCTTTTCACAAATTAAGGCAAAATAGCAACCTATTTCTCAAACTAGGTCTAGTTTGGACGGAATTCCCAAACTAAGCTAAAGCGTGGTTACAAACCACGCTTTCACCGTTTTTGTGGCCCTCCCGCGAAAAATTTGTAAAATCGTAAAAGCGTGGTTACAAACCACGCTTTTAAGGAAATTTGATTTATCTATAAAGTGTGGTTTCTAACCACGCTTTTAAATAATATATATATATATATATATATTTCAGAAAATGTGGTTGTGAACTACGCTTTTACTGTTGACCAAAGAAAGCGTGGATGATAACCACGCTTTTAACCAAAATCCGCTTTTAAATGAAAGTGTGATTCGTAACCACGCTTTTACAACTTATATAAAATTCCCCCAACCTCATTTGCAACCACGCTTTTTACACTTAGGTTTTTTCGACTTCAGGCTCTCTTTCACTCTCGCTCTCTCTCTGCTGTCGCTCTCTCTGCTGTTGCTCCCTTTGCTCTCACACTCTCTCTCTCTGTCTCTGCTTTCTCTCCGTCCGTGGGTTGCTCTCTCTTGCTGGTCTGATGTCTCTCTCTCTCTATGTCTCAGTTTGAATTTTATGTGTTTATTGTGTTTGTGAAAATGTGAATGTAGGTACAATGTGGGTAGAATAGGGTTTATGAATGTGAAAATGTTGTGAATTGAAGAAAATGTTGTAGAATAGGGTTTGTGAATGTGAAAATGTTGTGAATTGAAATTGATATCAATGTGGGTAGAATAGGCTTTGTGAATTGAAATTCTGGTTTTGAATTGGTAAAATGTTGTGGTTTTAAATTGTGAAAATGTTCTAGGGTTTTCAATTGAATGTGAAATCATAAATTAGGGTTAGGGTTTTGAATTGTGAAATCAGAAATTAGGGTTTTAGAAATGACGATTTTGAATTGTGAAAATGTTCTAACCTAAAGTTTTTGTTTGAATTTGTCTGACAATTCTAGGGTTAGGGATTCGTATCCGTATCTATATGTATATTTGATTTGTTTGGTATTATTATTATTAAAATATTTTTGTTCCAAAAATTTTAAAAAATATATATGAGTGCTCTTGGCTTTTCATTTTTTTTTTTGGGTTACCAAACTAGTTTTAATTAAAAAAAAAAAAAAATAGGAAACAAATTTTGAAATCTCAACTAAACATGGTATGTATTATATTTTGAAGGTTCTCATTAACGTATGCCCTTATAGTACCTGTTAGGATGACTTAAAATAATTACATATATATATTTAATTATAAATAATTTTATACAAAATCAAATTTTGAATGCCATACAATATGTGATTAATGCATTGATTAAATATGTATCACTTTTTATATCTTATACTAATATTTTGATGATATATTAAATGATATTTAAATTTAATTACTATAGTATATTTATTGAGAGCTTCTAAAAACACTGATCAAATATTTCTTTGGAAAAAGATTTAAACCTCGAAATCATTTGCCCCGAATCCCCCTAATGCCCAAAACGACGTCGTTTTGGGCATTAGGTTTTTATTTTTATTTTTTCTTTCTTCTTCTTCTTCCATTTTTTCAAACCAGAGAGGGAAGGGAGAGAAAGAGAAGAGAGAAAGAGAGGGAGAGGGAGAGAAGGAGAGGGAGAGGGGAAGCAGATCGACGCAGCAGATCGCCGATCGCCGCGCCTCTGTCTCCGCCGATCGCCGTGCCTCCGCCTCCGTCGCTGATCGCCGCCTCTGCTTGTTGCCTCCGCCTCTGCTCGTCTTCTTCCTCCATCTTCTTCTTCCATTTTTAGGGCCCCCTCCAGTCCTTCCCTCCCTCTCCCCCTCTCCCTTCCCCTCCTCCCTCCTCCCTCCTCCTTCTTCGTCTTCCTTCTTCTGACCTGCAAAAGAAAAAAAACGAGGATTCGGGGGATTCGGGGGACCTCGGATTCGAGGTCCCAATCGCGATTCTATTTCTTTACACATTTTTTCTAAGGTATAGGGGCTTTTTTGTAAGGTACAAAAGATTTATAATGCATGTAACATGTGAAAAAAGAAATTGGATAATTATAATTTTTTTTATAAAAGTTTTAACCTTATAATAAAATAAATTCTGAATTTTAAATTTTATCAATTTAAACTATCATATTTTGATTTGTTTTCAATCCAAATCATTAGCCTATTTTTATTAAATAAAACTGATGAAAAATGAGTATTTTAGTCATTAAATTTAGTGTAAATGCACTTAAAATATTTAAAATATTATTTTTATTGAGTTTAATAACTAAAATATCTATTTTTTCATCGATTTTATTTCACGAAAATAGACAATTAGTTTAATTTAAAAATAAATCAGAAGTTTTGTATTTAAATTAACAAAATTAAAAATTTATTTTGATACAAAACTTAAAATCTGATTTTTCTTTTTTCTTTTTTTGTTTATAATTGTGCGAAAGAAATTTAATGAAGGTATTTAGGGACTTTTTCATTATTATTTTGATGGGATTGGAGGGAAATGACAATTCTACCCATGTTATATTTCAAACGTGAAAAGAATCTTCATCGCATCAATCATATGATAAGGACTGGTGGAAATTGGAATTAATGGGTTTAGAAAGATGTGTGGGATCATTATTTTCCAAGAAAATGATGGCTTTCCAAAATAGTCCTAATAATCCATACCCATTGTTTACCTTATCCACTAAAGAGGTTGTTTGAACTGTGAGGTAAAGTGATTGAAAATTGATTGAGGCCTCGACGATTCGAGGCTCGAATGCCTCGAATTCAATTTTTTTTTTTTTTTTTTTTTTCTTCATCTTCTTCGCAGAACCAGAGGGGAGGGGAGGGGAGGGGAGGGGAGGGGAAGAAGAGAGAGAGGAAGGGGAGGGGAGGGGGTCCGTCGCAGTTCGCCGAAGACTCGCCGTCGCAGCCGAAGACTCGCCGTCGCAGGCCGATCCAGATCGTCGAGCTCGCCGTCCGATCGCCTGGGTCCGGATTCGCCGAAGACTCGCCGTCGCAGCCCGATCCAGCTCGTCGAGCTCGCCGTCCGATCGCCTCCGGCCCGCCTCCGCCTCCTCCTCCTCCTCCCCCGGTGATTATGGCCCCCTCCAGTCCGGCCCACCGGCAGCTCCCTCTTCTTCTCCCTTCCTCTCTCTCTTCTTCCCCTCCCCTCCCCTCCCCTCCCCTCCCCTCCTCTGGTTCTGCCCCTCCCCTCCCTTCCTCTGGTTCTGCTCGACGAGGAAGATGAGAGAAAAAAAAAAAAAAAAAAAAAAATTGAATTCGAGGCATTCGAGCCTCGAATTCGTCGAGGCCTCTATCACCACTCAAAGTGATTATACAAAGAATTGACTTGTTGGTTTAAGAGATATGCTATATTCTTCTAATTGAGGCTTTAAATTTCATCTCAATAACGTGATTAAGACTCATGTAAGATAATTTTATATTCTTTTTTTTCCTCTCTCTCCCTCTCTCTTATTCAATTTAGTCTCTCTAATTTCACATCATTATGATGGAATTGGGAGGAGCAAAATTAGGGAAATAAATCATTTTTTTCTAATTTAAATGTTAATGTTTTTGTACGAAATATTTTAGAGAAAAAAAAATCTCAAATAAATTTAATAGAACAAGGGTTATTAGCAAGTAAAAAGATTTAAATTTTGGGAGGGTTAAAAATATAACTAAAAGTTTAATTAATCTTATGGAGATGCTCTTGCTATAGTAAACGAGAAATTATTTAGTATTTTGAAAACACAATGTGATTATATGTCACTCAATAACATAGTGTGATTCAAAATTTATGTGATTCAAAATTTTTTTTGTTTCAAATTCAATAAACATTTTTGTATAGGACATCTATACATGTGTATGAATTCAAAAAGAATCATATGAACAAAGCATATCCAACCTAAAAAAGAATGAGAAAAAAAAGAGCAATGAGAACAAAGAATTAAGACAAGAAGTATAGTTATTTTTATGTTTTCAATTCATATACAACTGTAAAATGAGAAAAGTTCTAGAACTATTTTGTATGTCTTAAAAACAACACAAATTGCCTAAATTTGATATGGTCTTCCAAGTTTCTTCTGTACTTTGGTAGTTGGTACAAGGTTCAAGCACTTAGACAACAGTTTGCACGAGTTTATTTTTTAAGAAAAGAAATATTTTGCTATCGCATAGAGTGACTTAATCATATACAAAAGTTACCATATTATAAATTAATTAGGGTTTTTTTAAAAATAAATAAAATTAAATTAATGGTAGTGCTTGGATGGCTCCACTTGTTTGATGTATTTTAAGCATTTTAAAAAATTTATATTATTATAAGGATGCTTAATCCAATGGGGAAGGCTATTACCCATCAAATTGACTATCTTATTGAAGATAATTGATGATTATTCCCAAGTTTCCATGTGAAGAGAAAAAGACTATCTAGATGAGTAGTCTTAAATAAAAGAAACTTTTCAAAAGTTATTTTTTGAGTGAAGTATTTTTACCAAAAGAAATGGAACCAGGTTTTCAAATTGTAACAGTGCATTTAGAGGGTGGTGATGGGTTGTGGGGCAAGGGGGAGGGAAGGATGATTGTAGAGGCAGCGTGGGTTTTGATGGCGTTAGGCTGTAGCAGGAAAGAGGTATGTTTCAATGGCGAAAGAGATGGAGAAGGAGAGAGAGTTTATCCACTATGTTAGGTGTATGGTAATATTTAGGATAGTTTGTGATCTAGTATGGTCAAGTCTAAAAGTGGTTTTACAAGAAGTTGAAAGAGTAAATAATATATTGCCACATGTATTTAAAAAAAAAAAAAATTGTTAAACAAAGTAACTGAGATTGACATGAGTGTAGGTTGTGACACATAATGAAGTTGAATATTTAAATTGTTGAAATTAAAACTTTCGAGTTTAAATTAAAAAACACATAAAACTCTGGAGTTTTTTTTTTTTTTTTTTGTAATTTGTCTAATATTTTAAACATGTTTATGTTCATTTGTTGGCAAAAATGAAAATAAAAATATATTTAGTATACACTGTAATGTAAAATTTTCATGCCACTAATAAATGTATTTTTAAGAATCAAATAATTTCATGCTAAATGGTATACCCTTTTTAAAATAAAATTTTGGTCTTGACAGGATAGTAATTCATTACCAAATGTCTAATTTCATTCTTAAATAGTAGAGACAATTGGTGAAAAGTTTATTTCAAAGGGGTATAAAGTATTAGATCCAAGGTAAAACCTTATTTGGTAATAAGGACAAGGTGAAAATTGTTGACGATGTTGAAAAAGTTGCCGGAAAAAATTATGTTTGTTTTTATCACACACCATAGATTTGTCATTGCATTTGTATAATAGAATAGCATAATACACTTTTAATAATTTTAATTTTTATCATAAAAAATTAGAAATCTCTTGTAAAATTTATCCAAAATTAATAAAAGATTTTCAGAACAAAAACTTAGGCTTGGTTTGGGAACAGGCTATTTTAGTAACTTTTTGGCTTTTTACGAAAAGGTGTGCAGAAAAGTAGAGAGGTGATGTGATATGTTTTAGTTGAATTATGACATACTGTGATTAGTTATAACATATTGTGAGGTCAATTGTGACATTATTTTGATTATGATGTAAGAGTTGTTTAGTTATTAAGTGTGTGAAAATATAATTTCCCCGTCCCCACCCTATTTTCTCATTGAAGTGATATTGGGGAAAATTACCATCTCTATTCAAAACTCAATTAAGTTATTATATTTGAATAGTGTGGTGCATTCCTGTGGGTTTGATTGAGATTTTTCTTTTACGTGGACTTATGATGAACTCTTACCATAAAAATTCTTGAAGTGGACAAAATGAGAGTTTTTTTTTTTTTTTTTTGGGTAGTATACCAGTTTTGTAATAAATGTAAAATAGACCTAATTTATGTAACTCAGAAGTAGGTGCAAATGTTATGAATTTGCAATTTCATATTTAAATTTGTAGATAGCTTTTGATGAATCCTTAAGCAAATATTAAATGTGATAGTGATTATATGTAGGGAACGTTCTTTTTTTTTTTTTTTTTTTTTTTGCTTTTATTTTTAAATGTGACATCTTTCATTTATATAATACAATACATTGAATATCTATTTGTGTCAAAATGACAATATGAAATTTAAATTTTAGTACAAATCTTAATTGTTTATTTTTATATTCATTTTTTATGACAAAACACAAGATTTAATATATTATACATCTAACAATAACTCATGTAATAAAATAAATCTGAGTACAAAATATAAAATAAATCCTAAATGGAGAAAAAGAACCTTTACGCAGAAAAGATACGAGTCTCCACATAGGGAGTAAAAAAAACTCCACGTAGAGATGAAATCTCAGCCGTTGTTTTATATGAATCACAATAAGTGAACAAATTAATCTAAAAATAAACAATAATAAGCAAATAGAGAGAAAAATAAAAATGGGAGAAAATATAAATTGAATTAATGTTTAGTTGTGTTGAAGTAATGTTTCATCTCTAGAGTTCCTTCTACCCTGGAAAATATAAGTTGACAAAAATGAGAGGGCTGATTTTTATAAAAAAATGTCACTTATGATATAAATGTCACTTATAGGAAAATATAAATTGTCTTTTGACTCCCACAACTTCCTTTCACCAAGTGTCCGCCTAAACAAATTCAAATAATTAACACAAAAATAAAAGTAGGTTAATTTAAAAAAATCAAATCAATACTTAAATATTATCAAAACAAAGAAGAAGAAACATGGAAAAACAAAAATTTACATTTACCGTGCACAAGTGCATGATGTTAATCGTAATAAATAATGGAAAAAAGCAGAACACAGGAGTTCCATAGACAGTTATGTCAAAACAAACCAACATTCTTTATGTGTTGTAAGCTTTTTTCTTAAAAAGCTAAAAAAGCCAAAACATAATAATTATTTTAACTCATATTTTAATTAAAAATTCAATAAGGATTGTTGGATTACAATTGCTGATTACTTAAATAAAGTTCTTGCCTCACAAGTAATTGTAATTGAATGAGTTAAAATTCATATAATTCTTTTAGAAGTAAAATCCGATATAAGTATATTGTTGATATTTTAATGTTTTTTGTTTCATTGAAGCAAGTATATGGAGACTGTTCCAATTATCTTCTAGGGGGGGGGGGGGGAAACATAATTCGGGATCCCGATGAAAGTGTGTCATATGATGTTGAGCCGAAAGGGATATATCGGGTGCAACTTGGCACCACGCTTAGCAATTTGGAGGAGATGTTCATGTCCAAGGTGGCAAGTTACGGGGAAAGTGTCCGAATGAACTTCAAATGTAGATATTCTTATCGCCAGTGGCAAGCAATTAGCAAATACAAGATATTACCCATCAATGACGATGAGGCGTTGAACACCGTATTAAGTATCGGTGCAAGTTTTCAACCACCAAATTGTTTGGAAGTGTACATTGATAAAGAGGTTGTACACAATGTCCCAAATATGACACAGATGGATTCTTATCTGTTCACTATATTGCTGACACATGGGATTGACATGACGACGTTTTGGTCTCCTATGTATGAATCAGATCAATGTTATGCAGTGGGCTACACACAACAGACATTTGAGGGCCATGGTGTGAAATTAAGTTCACGTGGTAGATATGATTATGAATTTCATAATAACACAGAAGATGTGCTCACTTGTAGCCATCATACCACTCCAGTTGAAGTTGCTGGTAATATGGCTGAAACGGTGAACTATGTACAGTTTGCTAACAATGATATGTACAGTCCTGATGTTGCCCTAAACAATGATGAGAATGAAATGTGTGATGAAGAAGATGATGCCGACGCTCTCGTTGACCTTGAAAATGCCCCCATTCCACCTAGACCTGAAATCCCTTTCTATGAGAACATTTACATGGGTGGTGATTTTGACATGAGTAGCTGTGATGTCGTTCCCCGTAATCGGATCTGGAACGCTGAAAATCCATAGTTGGACAAAGGGATGGTTTTTGTTGAGAAGAAGCAACTTGTACATGCTGTGAAATTGTACCATGCAACAAATAATCGAGAGTATAAGGTCGTAACCTCCAAGCGAGACCTTTGGGTGTTTGCTTGCAAGCACGATTGCAGATGGTGGTTGCATGTATCTCTTAGTAGGAAACATGGTCTTTTTGAAATAAATCAGTACAGGGGTCCTCACAATTGTTTAAACCCACGAATGAACAGGGACCACACTAATATTAGCTCCAGTTACATTGCTTCTTATCTTTTGGGACAAGTTACAGTGAGTATAAAAAATAAATGTTTACATATATATACATATTTGTTTGTTTATAGTGTTCACACCCAAATAATCCAAGTCATATTTGATTGTCGTATGCAGAATGAACTTGATATGCCAATTAAGAATGTCATCGAAGATATCAAAAAGACCATGAATTATAGTATATCATACAATAAGGCATGGCATGCAAGGGCAAAGGCAATTAGAATGGTATTCGCGGATTGTGAGGAATCATATAGGTAGTTGCCTAAATTCATGCATGCATTACAGATATCTAATCCTGGCACTGTCGTTCAATGAAAGCATAGATATACTGGAGGTACAACCATTATGCCCGTCTTCCACTTTGTTTTCTGGTCTTTCAAACCCGTCATTGATGGATTCAGATATTGTAGGCCTGTTATTACCATAGATGGTACATTCTTATACAGCAAATACACTGGTGTGTTGCTTGTAGCAACCATCGTCACTGCCAATGGCAAAGTATTACCGCTTGCATTTGCTGTTGTCGACAAGAAGAGTTTGGAGTCTTGGTTGTTCTTCATTTCAAATATCAAGGAACATATTGTCATGGATCGACAGGGAGTGACTTTGATATTTGATCGAGCTGAGAGTATTTTAGCAGCTGTGAGGTGACATTGGCTGAATCCGTCGCTCCAATTTGTTGGATATCATCGGAACTACCTTCGACATGTTTGTAGTAACTTTAATACAAAGTTTAAAAATAAGGAGTTGAAACAACTTCTATGGAAAGTAGGGAGTGCTCATCAACGAAGAAAGTGTAATGCTTACTTAGAACAAATATAGGCTATTGACCAAGATGCCATCGATTGGGTCCGCAAGATGAATCCTGTGGAGTTGGCCCTTGCGTATGACGGTGGATATCGGTGGGGGGTATTGACTAGCAATGACGCAGAGTGCTTCAACACTGTCTTGAAAGGTACAAGGAACTTACCTATCGCAGCTATGGTTGAGTTTACATTTCGACGGCTGGTAAAATATTTCAACAAGATGGGAGCCCAAGCAGAAATAGATGTACGAAATGAGTTTCAATACCCTAGAGAGATGCAAAAAATTATCGAGGAGGGCATCACAAGGGGGAATACTTTCCAGTTAATATCGTAAGATATGTTAGTTTGTAATGTAAACTAAATTGTTATTATTATGTTGTGAAGTTAATTACACCTAAAAACATGAACTTGATTAGTTTGTATCAATATTGTCTGATAGGCCCCGCTGCATATTTGAGGTGCGAACATCTTTTCACCATGGACAAGGTCGCAATATACAGATTGTGCGCATGAATCAACCACGTGCAATTGTGGCAAATACGAGATAAGACACTATCCATGTTTTTATATGCTCGCTGTTATGTCTAAATGCAGTGACAATCCATTAGAGTACGTTGATCCAGTATATAGGCTTCCTGTATACATGAGGGTTTAGGAAACTAAATTCAATCCAATACCGCATCAAGATTATTGGGATGATCCGCAGTGGATCTTAATGCCTAATGTACTTCGTTTGCGAGATGTAAAACGGGGTCGTAAATCTATGTCCCGTATTTCAAATGAGATGGATATATCAGATAGGCGTTTGACCGCTCGTTGCAGTGAGTGCTAGCAGACAGGTCATGATAGGCGAACATGTCCGGCGCAGCTTGGTCGATAAAAACTATGTAATGCTTACATGAGTTTCGTGAATTGTGAAATTGTAAAATAGTTACGATTTTTAATTTTGAGATTATAATTGGACAGTCCATGTGAATTTTGAGCTTGTAATGCAAATGATCTCATATTAAACTATATTGTAATTGTTAATTCTTTAAATAGATCATTTTTTATTTGTAATAGATCATTTTTAATTTTTAATTCTTTATATATTGTAATTGTTTTATATTAAAAAAAATTACAACTAACATACTAAGCAAATAAATTAAACTAAAAATGTATGCAAAAACATTTAACTGTAGCACATAGGCCTAAGTTTTTTATTGTGTACTTGATTGAAAATGTGTATTATAAAATTCTATACTTAATCAAATATACTTAATCAAATTGTTCTTTTACCATTTGAAAATTTAATATTTATGAATAAATTTAATATTTTTGAATGTTGCAACCATTGTTCACATTTACAATTTATGAATAAATTTTTGTAATTTAAAAATTTTATAATTTATTCAAACTTTTAGCATTACAAAATCAATAATTAAGTTTTGTCAAATATGCCATAAATGTAATCATCAAAATATTATTGGAAAAAAAAAAAATTTCTCATCAATTTTTTGGCAAATATTTATGTAGGAAAACTATCCATATGTTACTGCACTATGTTCATGGTCATTATTAAGCCTATGTAACTGAGGCTTTGAAATTATTTTGGAAAAAATTTCTATATTAGTTATAGCATACATAACGGTAGGTTCTGTTGAATTTTTATCATATTTAATGACACATAATTTTAAATCTTAAAGTACATATATATATATATTTAAAAATCATAAATTATGGAATAATTAGAGTTTTTTTTTTTTAATGATTATAATTAGATTTTAGTGAATTGCTTTCATGTTAGTGGCACACAAATTTATAATTTTAAAATAATCGAGCATATATTTTTTTTTTCAAGTCGTTACGTATGGAATTAATTAGAGTTTAATTGTTATAGTTAAATTACAGTTAATCAATAGAGGTTTTTGAAATAAAAATTAATTACATTTTAGTGAATTGCTTCCATATATGGTATCACACAAATTTAAATTTTGAAATAGCTGAGCATACTTTTCTTTTACAAATCGTAATTTATGGAATAATTACAGTTTTTTCTGTTATGATTAAATGCGATTTTTATTGTTATGATCGATTATTTCACTTATACAGGCTTCATGGCACATTTACCTGAGGAGGTCTTACTTTTCAGTCATCCACATTGGGCTGACAGTATATGGGAGCATCTAGTATGCAATAACGTTTATTCGACTTTACGCTTACAATTAAAAAACCATGCATTTTGTTTTATATTTCGTGATAATGCTATTATTTAAACTAGTCATTCTGTTATGCAGAACGAGGCATGCACCATGTTGATATGCCGCCGGGCAGATTTCGAATTGTGGGAGCATCCATTGGACCATAGAGTCTTGCAGTATATACTACGCGCTGGATTCTATGGTGTCTACCGTATCGGGCATATTAGACTGGACCACCCACTCATCACTGCTCTCGTCGAGCGGTGGCGCACATAGACTCATATATTTCATTTCCCGATTTGGGAGGCTACCGTCACATTGCAGGACGTATCTGTCCTATATGGTCTACGGATTGATGGGCGAGCAGTTACTGGAGTTGACCTATCATTAACGAGGGAGCAGTAGATAGCCCTATGTGCTGAGCTATTGGAAGTAGCACCTACATCTACAGACTTACAGGCATGTAGACTGAGGGTGAGATGACTGTCCGAGTAGTTGGGTCCTCTTCCAGATCAGGCTCCAAATGAGTTGGTACAGCAGCATGCCCGAGCATATATTCTGTGGCTTATTGGGGGGGTACTTCTCCTTGATAAGTCACAAAACTTGCTCAAGCTGATGTACTTGCCACTGTTGAGAGACATTGACGAGATCGACCAGTACAGCTGGGGTGGCGCGGCTTTGGCATGTTTGTATAGGATGTTATGTCGAGCAGCTCAGGTGGGTGCGAAGGAGATTGGAGGACCACTTGTCTTGCTACAGGTTAGTAAGAATTTTATTACATGTCAATTCATATTGTATGACATATATCAATGTTGTAATTGCATTCAAACTATTGCAGATTTGGGCGTAGGAGAGATTGATTCGTATTACCTCGTCTAGGCGGCAAGTGGTTACTCCTGGTGAGCTTCCTATGGGCCAGGGAGACATGCAGTTGCCACCGGGACCTCGAGATAGCCGGCGGAGGGTTGACTTTGGCCACGAGGTCGTATCAACCTACGTCGTTGTCGTTTATAGAGACCAGCTCGACCTGATGATCGATGGCGAGGTATGAAATTTTGCTCTCAATTTTAGTTGACTTGTTCATTGTATATGTTTTGAGTTCATGAGTGAATTTTAATATACTTGTCGTTATTGTAGTTTATCTGGCAGCCTTATGCTGGGGTCCTCAGTATGCTCCCCGACTACTGCCGACTAGGTCAGGAGATATGGATGGCAAGAGTGCCACTTATTTGTTTTGACATGGTTGAGTGGCATCTCGCCCATCGTATTCTTCGACAGTTTGGTCAGGTCCATTCCGTGCCGGATCGGTTCGACACCGAGTGGCGATTGCATGTGACTGATAGGCGTGGCCGAGCTGGCATTGACTGGAGGTTGTTTGATATGCGATATATACAATTGTGGGATGCCCATCAAGACAGTATTGTATAGGCTGACTGGAGTGATGAGGTGTTTCCCTTTTCCGACCCTTACAAGTTGTGGTATCAGCGACATACACGCTTACTAGTCAGTAATTCGAGCCATCTGTCTGAGTCCGGATATCAGGGAGTTGGGCCTTATCTTGAGGCATTGGTGAGTATCATAGTATATGTCAGATAATTATTAAGATCATAATTGATTTACTTTCAGTCAACTGTAGCCTAATACGTCCGAATATTTGTTCAAGTGGTTGGAGCTGGGAGGTCATATCACTTGGCTGAGGAATCCATTTTCAGACGTGATGGACATCATGCCTTGCAGGTCGTTGCAGAGATCCAAGACTTATTGTACGAGGCGACCCAGCATGCCCATCGGGGAGATCGTCTGCATTTTGGCCACTACGGTGTACACAGTGCAGCAGCTGCTCCAGACACATCAATACTGTCCACGTCAGTGCCTTCCACTTCAGCGCTGGCCACATTAGGTCCTTGGACATCAGTCACTTCATCACATGCTACCCCATACATATCTCCAGATTCCCTCCACATACATCCTACCCAGCATATTGGCATACCTTATGTAGTTGACCTTGATTGGACATCGCCCCGATACATGCATGACGTTGTTACCCCACCCACCCAGTTACCACCATCAGACAGTTCAAGTGTTTGTAGTCTTGGGGTTGATACACATACATCACATAGTTCCACACTACATACACCTACTTTTGTAGAGACTAGTTCGACCGCGACCATGAGTACACATGATGCAGTTCTCACTGACATCTCCCACGTTGAGGATGAGACCCATATTGAGGGCCCCCCCAGAGCGCGAGGAAGAGGCCGAGGTTATGGTCGCGGCAGACGTCGCGGTCGAGGTCGAGGTGCAGGGCAGAGGCAGAGGTCGAGGTCGAGGTCCAGCTGCAAATCGTGATACAGTTGCACCAGATCAGGGAGTTTCGCAGCTCACAGCAGTATCCGATCTTAGGCCAGAGATAGGATCAGGGGCAGCACAGGTAGGAGAGAGAGAGGTTCACACTCACAGGCTCTACAACCAGTTAGTGGAGGGCCACATGCAAGGGAGGGTGTGCCACGAGATACACATTTACGATTGGGGGACCTACATATTCAGAGAGTCTATGGCAAGAGACTGAAGAGGGAGGTCCCTGGTTGGGGTTGTGAGATTGAGGGCAAGTTAGGGCATTAGCGGGTGTGATATGGAGTGTATAGTTTTTTTTATTTATAGTTTTTGTTATAGTTTTTGTAAATCAAATTTGTACAGAGGATGTAAATGTGCCATATTTATTTATTCGAAAATAGAATTTTACAATTTTTTATTCTTACTTATTTTGATGATTTCCTAAATACTTCAAATATTCAAATCATGATGTCACAGTGGGTTTAAACATGGTGATTACATACATAAGAGATTGAAGTTGTGTTGCATTTGGTACCATGTGGATTTTCGTTTTACAATAATAAACTATATAATTTTTTATACAGTTTTTTTTAAAATAATTTTTTTTAAGTGTATAATTATTTCTTTACAAAAAACACAAAATAAGTAATTACATAAATTTTATTTATTATTCTGTAATTTTTTTCCCAAAGAATTTGATAACATAATGAAAAATTTAAGAACACTTTTTTTTTTTGAAACACACACACACACACACAAAAATTTCAGATTACATAAGACTACCCAAAAAAAAAAAAAAGGTACGAAACCTGATAATATAATAAAAATTTCAAGAACATTGGTTTTTTTAAACAACGTGCGCACAGATAATTACAACGTGCGTATAGAACCTGGAAGTTATTTACTGAGTTGGTAATTTATGATTTTACCCATAATTACAATTTGATATAAGTTTTAAAATAATAGATTATTCAACAAGTTATGGTCATTTTAGGAAAAATAGAAAAAAATATGTAAGCCAAGCTTTAGATTCATGACATCAAAATTGGTATTCCCCTTTAATAATAGAATAGATTAACCCTCTAACTGGACCCAAATTCTGTAATAATAAATAGTTCCACCAACATCCAAATTCTTTAATTTGCTAACCCCATATTCCTTCATTCCTATCATCACTGTGGCCCTCTTCACTCGAAGAACCCCAACTCCCTCTACTAGACCCTCAACCATTTGCCTTTGACGTTGTGTCGTTCCCCAAAATCTGATTTTTGTCAACAGCCGACTCGTTGCCACCATTGGACTCGCTATTTTATTACAACTCTAGATATTAGTGGGTGACTCATTCTCATGCTTGGTTTGAGATTGTATTTCAAATTTACTCCTCTTAGTATTCGAAGAACCCCAAGCAGCAGAAGTTTTTGACTGAGGTACATGCTCAACATCTTCTTACTTGACTGTGGGTGACTCATTCTCATGCCCGGTTTGAGATTGTATTTCAACTTTACTCCCCTCAGTATTCGAAGAACCCCAAGCAACATAAGTTTTTGACTGAGGTACATGTTCTACATCTAGGTACTTCACTGTGGGTGTGTTTCACAGTGCTGTTTGCGACTGAGAAAATAATTTCATAGTTGTTCATTCAGTATTATCATTATATTCCACATCAATAATGCATGAAATCATGAAAGCCTAGTTCAATTAGCGTTCTTCAAAATAACAATAACGGAGAGAAAGCAAAGGTATTTGTTATTTGTAGAATTACAAGAACTATTCATAAACTATTCAAATTTCTCCCTTCATTGATAAGTCGTGGATAAGCATTACAAATCCATTACAAGATAAATGGTTTGGTCATTCATCTAAATAATTTCATTCATTATCATCATCATTTGACATCTCAATATCAGATTCATACATAACATCCATGCTACAGGGAAAGTACTGGTATGCATAATCCATTAACCCATCTTCGGCACGCTCATTTGCGGTCTTCATTAGTTCAGACCTTTGCAAACGTTGGGTCATGCGATTAACTTCGTCGCGGATACGATGCAATGCCCTTTGCAACAACTGTGGAGTGTCAGTTTGCATACGCATGGCTAACCGACGAGGAAATTTAATATTAACTTCACGACATAGCTTAACGAGAACGTTTGCTCGAGTTATGCGAAATTCCCATTTAGCTCTCATGGTATTGATGGTGGCATGTGAGTAATGCAAATTTGGATTTAATGGGTATTGAAATTCATCTCCATCTGTAACCCAATAGCGACCCATTACTGAATATAGATCAACCATCGTATATCTCATGATAATATTGCTTGAAATAGCTATAAAACTTTTGTTGTGGTATGATGTGATATTTATACCACATATACACATGGTAGCTGTATGTTTGAAATTATTGTAAACAACTATGCATAAGAGTTGTCACGTCAACTTTTAAGACATGAACAACTATGCATCAACTTTATGGGAGTTGTCACTTCGACTTTTATTTACTACTCAGTGCATATCTGAAGGTTTTAAGCAAAGTTCAAATCCGCTTAAAAATTTAATTTCATTTTTCCGCTTACAAATATAATTCAATTTATTTTTCCTTGACAATATATTTAATTTCACTTTTCACCTTACATATTTCATTTAATTTAATTGGGGAAATTTGACCAATTTAATTTCAAGTTAACTATGTGTTAATTTCAAGTTCTATACATCGAAAAACCCATTGATTCTAACTCTACTACAAATTAATCTTCAATACATTCTAACTCTATAATATTTTATCTTCAAGGTTTATGAATCTATTTGGAGCTGCGTAGGGTGGCTTTTTAAACACAAATGGTTTAATTGTTTTGTTGTTTTGTTCTGACACCCCTTCATCCCATTATGAATTACAGAAATACACATGGGCACAGTAGCTATGGTACGATAATAAATTGTAGCTCGGCGCAGTGATACGTCCAATATTTCTCAGTGATGCAGTGACTTTAACAGACGTAATAAATTGTATGCTTTGTTTTTTCCTCAGATGCTATGTGACTTTGTACAGTGATGCATGTCAGTTTTTTCCTCAGATGCAGTGACGCTTGTGATGCATATGACTTTGTGCAGTGATAGAGTGATGCATGTGACTTTGTGTAGCGATGCAGTGATGCATGTAACTTTATGCAGTAATGCATGTGCCTTTCTGACTTTGTAAATTATATTCTTTGTGACTTTTTTCCTTACATGCAGTGATGCATATGACTTTGTGCAGCGCGGCTTAGATGCTTAGTTTTTTCCTTACATTTTAGAATTCATCTAAGTCACATTAATACGACCACATGGCAATAGTGTTGACAAACAACTATATAAAGGACTGAAGGAGTGAAGTGTAATTTAC
The DNA here is from genome assembly GCA_022316695.1 of Camellia oleifera. NCBI lineage: Eukaryota > Viridiplantae > Streptophyta > Magnoliopsida > Ericales > Theaceae > Camellia > Camellia oleifera. The sequence continues at coordinate 60,830,361 of CM039306.1, forward strand.
CGAATACAAAAAGAAGTAGAAAATGTAAAGAGGAGAAAAAGGGATGACTGTGAAGTTTCGTAAAGTGAAAATAAGATAAAATATAGGTTGCAGTGCTAATCTTCTTTACATATCAGGTGGCTATTTTATTATTTTGTTTTATTTTGTTTTGTTTTGAACATTGTTTTGGTGAAAAAATCAATGATAGTTTTGTAGATCGAAGTGAGTTGGAAGGTTGTGTATTTACTTGCACTCAGCTTCATAGTTGTTTATGAACAGTATTACTTTAAAACAAAGAAAATTAAAGCCGCTGTTTCATTTTATGATTTAATTTATAATTTTTTGAAAACACCAATTTGTACTGAAATCGTCAGTTCGAAGTGACTAGTTATTGTATTTAAAAAGCAATCATGAAAAAATAGTTTAATGTGGCGATGTGACAACTCACTGCATTACTGATTAATTTGACAACTCATTGCTCGAATATGAAGGGATTGCATTGTGAAAAAGATGACCTACAATTATGATTTTATCTGATAACCACGTCCGTGACTACATCACAGGTACACAAAGTCACGGGTACTCAGGATTGCATGAAATGAATAAGATAAAATAATATCACTGGGTATCACTTCTTCTATAGTGCCCCAACATCTTAATTATCGTCACCAGGTCATCTCTAGTTAACCCCCAGTATGATGTCTATAAATAGCGCTACCCCCAGTATGATGTTTGTTCAAGTTATAACAATAGTAATATATCTACAATTAGTAATATTATTAATTTTTTTATTTTATGAACAACATCTTCAAGAGGTGCAGGAAGTTCATGCCATCAAAGAAATCTGAAAGTGTGGCTACTACCTCCATTTACTTATGACTACAAGAGCGAAAAGTACTCGAGTGCGAAGGATTATGATGCTGGTATCCGAGCAGAATGGGCGTTCAGGGTAACGGAGCAAGAAGGATTGTTTAATGATCTACATAACTTTGGGACACCGATACCTCATTGTCGTTCATTAACCATGGCTAGACGAAATGTGAGTTACTATGAAAAAGCAGTTAGCAGAATTAAGAAGGAGAATAACAGAATGTTGATGCGGAGATGTCGACATTTCATGCTTTAGCTAGCCACTGAAATAACAGAAGCAAGCAACAGAGAATTGACAGTGATTGAGTGAAATAATGTGTCAAATAATGAAAAGTATCTCCCTGACTACTACATGTCAGATGAGGAATGAGAAATCAAACACCTTTATCTTTCATATATGTTTGTATGTTGTGTCGTATCTTCGTTACTAGAGTGTAAGACAATGTTGTTGTTCATCTAACTTACGGATGTATTTCAACTATTTGTTATATGAACATGAAGTTTATGAAATCACTACATTTATAAGTACACATGTCAAGATTCGTTACGAATTTCTCTTTCTATTGATAACTCATGTATAAGTATTGCAAAGCCATTACACATGGTAGCTGTATGTTTGAAATTATTATAAACAACTATGCATCAGAGTTGTCACGTCAACTTTTATGACCTGAACAACTATGCATAAACTTTATAGAAGTTGTCACTTCAACTTTTATTTACTACTCAGTACATATCTGAAGGTTTTAAGCAAAGTTCAAATCTGCTTAGAAATTTAATTTCACTTTTCCGCTTAAAAATATAATTCAATTTATTTTTCCTTGACAATATATTTAATTTCACTTTTCACCTTACATATTGCATTTAATTTAATTGGAGAAATTTGACCAATTTAATTTCAAGTTAATTATGTGTTGATTTAAGTCTGTGTTGTTCTTGTCTGCATACTAGGCTAGCTTTTATCTGTAACACTTTCAAGTTCTATACATCGAAAAACCCATTGATTCTAACTCTACTACAAATTAATCTTCAGTACATTCTAACTCTATAATATTTTATCTTCAAGGTTTATGAATCTATTTGGAGCTGCGTAGGGTGGCTTTTTAAACACAAATAGTCTAATTGTTTTGTTGTTTTGTTCTGACACCCCTTTATTCTATTATGAATTGCAAAAATTCACATGGGCACAGTAGCTATAGTACGATACTAAATTGTAGCTCGGCACGGTGATACGCCCAACATTTCTCAGTGATGCAATGACTTTAACAGACGTAATAAATTGTATGCTTTGTTTTTTCCTCAGATGCTATGTGACTTTGTGCAGTGATGCAGTGATGCATGTGACTTTGTGCAGTGATACAGTGATGCATGTGACTTTATGACTTCGTAAATTATATACTTTGTGACTTTTTTCCTCACATGCAGTGATGCATGTGACTTTGTGCAGCGCGACTTAGATGCTTTGTTTTTTCCTCACATTTCAGAATTCATCTAAGTCACATTAATACGATTACATGGCAATAGTGTTGACAAACAACTATATAAAGGACTGAAGGAGTGATGGTAAACACACAACCTTTCCACTCAGTTCGCCTAGGAAACTATCGTTCATCTATTGAGAAAAAATCAAACGGAGTATAGATTCATGGCAGAGGGTAGGAATCACAGTTATGAGAGTTCATGACGAGGAAGAGGAACGGGAAAGGGACTCGCAGGGGGTAGGAACTTCAAAAGAGGTGAGAGTTCATGCCGTGGAACATGAATGGGAAGGGGAAGTTACGATGCTGAGGATGAAACACCATTAATTTGTTAGATGCCTCTTGTGCTTATCATGATAGGTTTAGGAAGCGACATTTTGTCATGCCCAAGTACTATCGAGATCCATGTGGTTTTGTAGAGGATCCATCTGATAATCAAACAGGATATGGTTTAGCAAACACTAGACTTTTGAAGTGGCCTGCACTATTTATAGAGCGAGTGCATATGGAAAGATTATGTCGGGAAAATCGACTGAAGGTGCCGAAAGGACGTTCAGTTTAGATCCAAAAGGAAGATCCAGATAATGTCGATCGACTATGTGAAAGACTTCGACGTGAGATTTCTCAAATGCGGCGTAGGTCAGCCCGCGATATGGAACTATTTATACTTAAGTCGGATGCCAAGAAGAACGGAACAACACCAAATGCTGTGGCTATCAAGGCTATTAAGGACGATCCTGCACTTCTCTCTGACCCTGAGCTCTCTGGTTGTTCGGACTCTGAGATTGTCGATTTGAGTGAGGATTAGGCGTCTATCTGTTTACTAAATTATATTAGGTTATCCATAATTATATGTTGTGTGTGTTAAAATAACTCTTTCGACAATGAGTTTGTGAAAGGTTTGTCTAATATTGTCTATGTAATTGGTAAGTGTTGTACTCGTCGCTTTATTTTGTGTTCTGTGTTATGTTGAATGTTTTCACAAATTATTTTTGTGGAATACTTATGTTTGAATTAGCTACGGCGTTCTAAAGTGTTATAAGTGTTCTAAGTATTATAGTCATGCCTTTATTTTGTTTTCCTTTTCGTAGTAGTAATTAGCAAATTAGATACTTTATATATGTTGTGTGAAGTTTTATTTAAATATTTCATGGCATCAAAAATTTAATGGAACAACAAATATTTAGTTTCAAAAATTCTGCAAAAGTAGGCTTAGTTTGAGAAATAAATTAGTATAGGGGCTTAGTTTGGGAAAAGCCCTGACAAAATCTTTCTGAAACTGTGCAAAATGTTCTCTGGGAGGGTGCGTGTCTCGAGGCCTGTAGATGCGCCCTCGTGGGCCTTATGCTACAGTTCAGACTCAATTTGTCACGGTTCTTAATCTGAACCAAAGAGTCCAAATCCGGCAAATCGTTTTGAGAAAATAGATTTTTAAAAAAGAAGTGCCAAACATGGACTGCTTTGCCAGATACAGAGTCGCCACCTAAATTTTTTAATTGGGAAATTTAGGAAACCGTGACTCGTTTGCCTAAGGCCATGTGTCCGTCATCACCAAAATTGCCTCGGCTCGGGAACTTGGGTACGATTGGGGAAGGTCAGCTATGAGCACCCCCGCTCGCCCGATCCGAAGATCGGCCTCTACTAACCATGATATCTTGTTCTTGAAAACACATGCGTTCTTGTTCCGATTAATTAGCTAGAATTACTATGTGATGCGCACAGCAAAACAAGTATAGACTAGATCGCCTAATTTGGAACGAAGCATTGCATATCCGTTTGTTTGGAAAATGATTTGAAATTTGCTACCCACAAGTAGGCTAAAACACGAATTTCAATGAGTTATCCCAACTCAAACAATCCAACCTTCACCCACAGGCATTCAAGCAGTTTATATCACATAAGCATTTAGCCACATGGTAAGCATGCTGTAATGTTAACATTCACACTCATGCGAGATGCTAAAACGTAAAACACTTACAGTGTACTCCAAGCCAAAACAATAAACATGTTAGTAATCATGTATGATCCTAGTCCATGTCAAGTGGCTAATGCAACGCATACAGAATGTCACTAGAATAGGCTCGGCTAATCCTAGGATGACATGTGGGATGCAACAAGTAGCACGTATTGGAATACTATGCTGTTAGCATGATGCGCCGACCCCGGTGCATGCAATACTGATGAATGATGCACACATGCATAGCATAAGGATGCTAAATTAAACATGTCCGAATACTAACCATCAAAGCAGGTAAGTAAAAGGGAGAAAGAAGTGGGGGTTGGAAGACATGCACATACGCATCCACACTTATTAGAAATTCGCCCTCGCTCGAAGGGACCAAAAGAATATACAAATTAATTAACCTACAGGCTAATTAAATATTACAGACCAATTAAACTAGTTAAGCAAATTAACTAATCTAACAAAACAGTAAACAGCCTCGGGAAAAGGGCCCAATGCAATGCGTGCTCGGCTCCGCTCGGAAGTCCACTGCTATGCATAAGTTGCCTCTATCCACACTGTTTTCCTTCTCTGATCAGTGCAAGATTCCCAAGGTGCACTCTATGAATGCTGTGGAACACCACCGGCCAAGGGAATTGGTCACCGGCCAAATGGAATGATCACCAGCCACTGGAAATGATCACCGGCCACCAACTGTTGGTCGGTCGGCACTAAATATGGCCGGCCGGCCAAGTCTTCTTGCAGAATCCTGTTTTCACAGCAGTAGAGGGCAAAACAAGGCATAGCAATGCATTTCAAGCAAATGTGTGCACCACCACATCCCTTATCATGTTTATGACTCAAAGGGACATGGTTCTCGGTTCTCGGACCACCAACCATGTATTTCAATGCATGATGGCCCAAAAAACCAAGTATGCACTTTGATTGCAAATGAAATGCAATGCACAAAACAAACAAATGAGGCCCAACCTCAATCATGGATAGTCAAGAGGCAAGGCATGCATGTCAATGCAATGCATCCTAGGCATGTTAACTAAGTATGCAACATGGGCATGCAATGCACAATGCATACTAGGCATACAACCTATGCAAGCAAGCATGCAAGGTATGATGCAATCATAGCATGCAAGGTGTAAGTAAGTCCAAAACAGTGGCTAAGTGCTATGGGAATGAAGGCAAGATGACATGCAAGCATGTATCCACACAAGGACCAACACTTAGGCATTGAAGAGCAACTCTCAAGCACACTTAAGAGGATGAAAACATGGACAAATGGCATGCATTATAAGCTCTGAAAATCAAGTCATGCAAGGTGCCAAACCAATTCGACAAGACAAACAAGGCATGCAAGCAAAGCCAAAATTCAAGGCAAGCCAAAGGTGTATTGAGCTACACTTAGCAAAATCGAACATGGCATGAATTAAATAACCAAAATTAGAGTTTTAGCATATTAAGACAAAGCCAATAACACATCTAGATGGCATCTAAATGGTCTAAACATGCAAGCATACAAAGAGGCCAAACATGGAGCATAAGATGACAACCCTATAAAGCATTAAAGCAGCATCAAATGCAAGCATACAAGCATGCCATGAGGACTGAAATGATGCTATAAGTGGTTCTAAGCCACTGAAATGATGCAAGGATAGCATGCTAGAGGGTCCGATACTTAAGGCTTATAAGAGGGATTACATGGTAGCTATACAAAGCGAAGCATGGATGACCTAAATGACAAAAAACAGACCTCAAGCACACTAAAACAAGCATAAAAGCTTCACAAAGCTAGGCCAAAACACATGAGCATGGTAGTCTAGATGCTAGGCATATGTTAAGGTAAATCATGGCATTACAAGACTTGTATGCCAAACAAGCATGGTGTGCCTAAACCAAGTAAAAACAGAGCTATATTATGACATAATAAGCACGAATAACAGTTAAGGCATGACTATCATACACTTAAACATGGTGCTCACACATGAGGCAAAAATGGCCCTTTTCAAGGACAACAAGGAGAGGAGGTGGCCCTCTCCTTCTTAGGACCTCAAGATACCATCCTCACCACTAAAATCCCTCAAGATTTCAGTGGTGAGGAGGCCCAAACAAGGTGGTCTCGGAGCTCACCAAAATGGCACAAAAATAGGGCCAAACAAGGCCTAAGAGAGGTCAAACAACCTCAAACAACAAAGTGACCCTAAACAACTATTTAAAGCACTCAAAAACAGAACTTTTATTAGTTATATGCTAAGCTCAAAAATAGTTGCAAGATAGGTGAAAAAGCTATGCAAAAATGGGGTAAAAGGGAGCAAATTCTCACCCTTGTTGACCCTCTTCACAAACAATGCTCCAACTGGTTCTTTGAGTTCAAAACCACCCAAGAACAACCCTCTGGCCCCTTAGCAACCAAGAGAAGGTGTAATACTATGTGTTTGTGTGCAATAGTAAGACTAAACACACACAAAGATTACAAGAGAGGGAGATACAGAGATGGAATAGATACACTACTCAAACCCTAATATCAGAGCTCTCTCTGAATTTTTTTCTAACCCTAAACAGAAGAGAAGAGGCTCCCTCTTATAGAGCTCACTCTTGCAAAGCTTTCCAAACAAGCTAGTCAAGAGAGAGATCCCTCCATACACGTATGGAGGGGAGCAAAGTGTATGCCAGTTAGCACAGCTGGCATAAAAATATCTGCAAAAGCAGATGGACAGTGGTCGACCAGCCAAAAATGCAATTTGGCCAAAATAGATGGTCGGCCGGCCACAAAGAGTGCCGGCCGGCCAAACATTTTGCCAGTGACAACAAAGTAATGGCCGGTGGCCTCAAGCCATGGCTGGTGATGTGTAGGATGGCCAACAAGCCATTCCTTACTTCTCAAAGGCAAAGCACAAGTGTTTGGTGCAAAACCAGACACAAAACAGTCGAATCGAGAGATCTTGAGGCAGGGCGCGCGTGGCCGAGACCTCCGGGAACTCAGGACGAACACAAACATAGATGATCATCGAGTGTTCAAGCGGTGACGTCCAAGTCTTGAGGACGGTAAAAAATGGGGTGTCTACAAGGCCATTATTTCCTTCTTCTTTTTTTATTTTTTATTTTTTAATTTTAATTTTTAATTTTTAATTTTAATTTTTTACTTGTTGTTTTTATTTTTGTCCATCATCGATCTTTTTTAAATTATATTTGAATTACATAACAAAATAAAAATTTAATTTAAAATTTTATATTTAAAAAACGATTTAAAAAATATCAAGTAAATTAAGCAAATATTTAATTTACATTTTTTACATAATTCACTACTCTTTAGACAATGCATGCTGTTTATTTTTTTAAAATTTTATGTATAAATTATTTATGTAAAGATCAAATTGATCTGATAATCGTACATATACTTTTATCATTTAAAAAAAAAAAAATGATGCGAAACATAATTTCAAAATTACATAATTTATTTTTAAATATTAAAATCATAAAATTTGGTAGCTAAGATTATTTGTCAATACGATGTTTTATATGAATAATTTATATAGAGATCTACAAGATGATTGAGCGAATTATAGAATGTGGATTGAATAATTAAAATAATAATTATAATCAATAGTGGGTGCTTCTAAAAGTGTGGTTACGAACCACGCTTTCCTTTAAAACTGGATTTCGGTTAAAAACGTGGTTATCATTCACGCTTTTCTTGGTGAACAGTAAAAGCGTGGTTGTGAACCACGTTTTTTAAAAAAACAAAAAATTATTTAAAAGCACAGTAAAAGCGTGGTTTGCAATCACGTTTTCTAAAAAAATAAAAAATTTATTTAAAAGCGTGGTTAGGAACCACGCTTTATGTATAAATCAAATTTTCTTAAAAACGTGGTTTGTAACCACGCTTTCTTAATTAAAAGCGTAGTTTATAACCACGCTTTTACGATTTTACAAACTTTTCACAGTAGGATTACAAAAACAATGAAAACGTAGTTTGTATTCACGTTTTAACTTAGTTTAGAAATTTCATCCAAACTAAGCCTATTTTAAAAAATAAGTTACTATTGTACTTTAATTTGGGAAAAGTCCCTGATAAATAAGTCAGTGAAAGGCATTGCTTATTTTCTTGGACTGTGTCATGTTATGAAAGTAGGGTAGAGAGTAGAGGCCTACAATAATTCTGGAAAGCTATGTTGGTGAATAGATTGGAAGTACCACATAATTATTATTATTGTGTAGAGCATTCTTCTTGTCTTTGTCCCTTTTGTTGTGAAAAAATAGTATTATATGATTACAACATGTCCTTACTCCTAACTAATTAATCTATGACCACCACATAAGCTTTCTATTTATTTTTTTATATTTTTTTGTAACAAAAACAAAATTGTTTGTTTGTTTGTTTTTGTTTTTTTGTTTTTCGTTTTTCCCTCCACTAATTTCAACATTACTGAGATGCTACCTGACAATATCTCAAGATCCCTGAATAATTTCTCTTTTGTTTTGTGTGAGTCCAATAAAATGGAAAAAATATGTGCTGTCAACATTTCGTCCTTTTATACGAGGCGATAATTATTAGTAGATTATATGGGATGGACTTATTTATTCACGAGTCATAAATAAATTTTCTTATGTATTTGACTCTCGTTTTTTACAATGAAAAAAATTTGAGACCTTTATATGTATATTTTGGTTTGTAGAATGATTGTAAAAAATTTTGAGACCTTTAGATGTATGTTTTGGTTTGTAGAATGATTATTTGGTACTTGTTTTAATACTAATAATTTATCAAAGTGATAAATAATTTGAATATTTTGATTTTTGTTTGTGAATTATAATTTATTTCTGTTAATTTGTATTGAAATGTAATATAGAAGTACAAGCAGTTAAATTCTATTTTTTAAAAATATTTATCACTTGGAGAAAAGTGTAGAGCTCATAGAGATGAACATTCTAATAGGAAAAGTTTTCATTTTCGGCTCCATTAAAAGTTGGGTATTCATATCTCTTTCTACTCTTGAACTAGGAATTTTTTCAACCTCTTTGTATGATTCTTAGTCTCGTTATGTGTTCCTTGAAAAAGTGTAGTGATTTAGGAGTAGTGTGTTTGATTTACGGTTTGTTTTGGGAATATAAAAGAGAGGTTTTCAAATAGATTCATGAAAAATGTTGTGGAAATGAGTGTATTGTTAAGTTGTGTTGAAACATTGGAGATTTCCCCTTTAAATGTGTTTTTAAAAGAAATAGATGTTTTGGTAGAAATCATTGGTTTCGAACTAAGAATAAAGGGAAAGATATTGAGTTTTTTAAATGATAAAATGAATATATCTGTTGATGATGAGAGTAGAGTTGGATATGTATTATCACTCTTATACTGAGATTATGAAATTATAATTGTTGTTGGAGATTGATCTTTTGTATAGAGATATTTGTTTTTGGCTATCGGTAGATGATAGTTTTAATTATTGTAGAAATTACATGAGAATTATGTTAATTGAAACCAACTACTCATGCATCTTGTATTGAACATTGTTTCATATTTATACATTGAAAGCGTTTCATTTTGAGAAAAAATGGTGAATATCTTGCTGAATTTGGTTAGGGGGTGTAGTTGTGGTATGATCTATGTTGGCTTGTGTGTCCTTAGTAAAAGTTTAGAAACCTGCGCGGTTAGGTGTTGATCCTTCCGATTAGTATCGGTAAAATGGCTTTAGTAGTGCTTGTACAACCTGTTGGCATATACGTACCTATAGATTCTCAGTGTTGTGTATCCACTGCCTTATTTTTTTTATTTAAAAAGTATTGTTTTGTGAATTGATTTATAATCATGGCATTGCATTGTTTAAAAGAGAAAGTGTAACGTTTTGGTAAATGACATATATATGCATTCGCCATATGACTTTGTTACGCATCATATGGTGTGTTAAAGTATTCTATACTGGGTTTTAGCTCACCCTATGTGGAAACCAACTTTCAAGTGTTGATGGTATGCCTCCGCCAAAGACTTAATTTGGGGGGATTGTGGAGCTAAAGGCTCATTTTGTTTTTCTTTTATTGTAAATATCTTTTGTATAAGCCTCACGCTTTTTACTTGTTTTGGGTTTGACCCATTTTTGTTGTAACAAAGTATCATCTTGGAAATACGTAGTCACTAAGGTATGAACTTCTCCGAATTTCCTTTTATTTTCTATATATCGCCTTGTATTACATGCTATAGATTCAGAATCTAGGGTTTGTGAATGTACGATGCATATGGTACCTTTTGTAATGATTATCAAATGAATTAATTATGAACGAAATATTATTAGTTTCTGCATATGTAGCGTACGTTATGGGATTCTCTGTTGTTGTTACTTTGGCTCGGTCTGATTATTAATATATTTTGTAGGGTTTGATTTCTCTTTTCTTGGGGCTGTACTCTTCTTCTCTTCTCGTTCGCTTGCATGAAATGAACGCCCCGTTGTGGAGTTGTGGTGGAGATCGGATCGAGATTGATTGATGTGATTGTTACGACAGTCGAGTTCATCGGAATACATTTAGCTTTGTAGATGTATAAATCTGAGCCATGGATTGATTTTCAAAGATGCCTTGGATCTAATCTTGATTGTCCAAGATCCGATCATATATATATTATATTCATAGATATGGTTTTGGTAGTTTAGAGCAGATTTGGTGGTCCCTGTCTCTTTTTTTTTTATTTATAGATAGAGTGAGAAAGAGAGAGAGAGAAAGATGAGTAGTGCGAGAGAGATGTTGTTGTTGATGATGATCGTAACAGATAGTGGCGTAATGTATTCATTTCCTCAGATGTTGCTGTTTTGATTGGGATTAGGATTTCAACAAATAATACTCTTTTTTCTCTGGTTTTGTGTTCAATAGATAAGTTAAAAATAAGAAAAAAAAAAGTTTCAAAAATTTCAACAAATAATGGAGAGAGAGAAAAAAGAGAAGTGGAGAGACTAACAAATAGACAGAAAAAGTTTGAAAATGGCGTGTATTTGAACATATAGAAAAAATAGGTTAAAAAAATTCAACAGATAGGTTAAAATATTCAACAGATAATTAAAAAAATTTGAATAGATAGACAAAAAATTTGAACAGATAGATAAAAAATTAAATAGATAGAAAATAATTTGAACATATAGATATAAATTTGCATTGAAAAAAAAGATATATATAAATTTGAACAGATAGTAAAGAAGAAAAAAAAGTCAAATAGATAAAAAAAGTTGATAGATAAATTAATGGGTAAAATTAGAAACAAGTCGTGCTTCTAGAACAACAAAATGACTTCTCACCAAACCATTTCACAAAGGGTGTATCTCTCACCAATAAAAATATTCACTGGATCTAATACGTTATACCCTCCGTACCTTAAACTTTTCAACAATTATCTCCACTAAATTTCATTTTATTTTTATTTAATAGGTAGGCTTATTTGATAGATTTGAAATTGCAATAGTATAATTTTAGGGTTGAGTTTGGAATTGTATGCCGCATGTGAGTAGGAAGAACTTGCAAAATTTTCTAGTTTGTATAAATTAGTGCGGCTTGAACACTTGTGGTAAATTGTTATTTGGTTTCCACAATTTGTATTACTCAAATTATCATTTAGTTGATATCAAGGTTTTGAAAAGCGGTTGCAGTTGCCATAACGGTGGTGGTGGCGCGATTGCGGTTGCGGGGTGTAAAGGTCGTAGCATAACAGTTGCGGTAACTGGAATCGTGAATTTTTTTATTTTTCGCACAATTTGAAAAAACTTACCGATACACACATTTTTTTTCCATGATCATATTTATTGGGTTTTAAAACAAATATTGATTAATTTTTATAAATTTTTAAATTTGATCCAATATATTTCATATTTTTAAATTACTATAAACTGAGTTTTTTACATTTTATTTTAATAATTAATGACTTTATATTATACAAAAAATCAATCGCTAACTATTATATATAAGATAAATAATGACAAAAGTAAGAGAATAAATAAAAGCCTAAATATATATATATATATATATATAAATCAAGCCAAACAGATAATGATCACATTTATTATTATTATTATTATTATTATTATTATTATTATTTTCAAACAATATATAGATAGACACACACAAACAAAATGGTTGAGTGATAGTGGCTGAATAGAATAAGATAGGTCTTACTGCTTCAACAAATCAATAACATGTTCTTCATCTTCCATCTTCTCTCTCTCTCTCTATCTCTTGTTTCTCTATCTTCTCTCTTCATCTTTTCTCTTCTCTCTCTATCTCTCTTTCCCTATTTTCAATTTTTTTTTTTTTTGTATTTTTTCGAAAGAAGCAATTTGGAACCGTTACTTAACGGTGCGTAACAAGCCATTACGGCCGTTACGACCGCTATAACAGCTGCTACGACCGATACATTTGTGAATCTCAATCACACTGTAAAAGCGGTCGTAATGGGTAGCGGTAACTACTACAACCGTTACGTAACGGCATTACGTAACGGTTGCGGTTGCTTTTTAAAACCTTGGTTGATACAAATTTCAGTGTTTATAGAACAAATTGAGCTTCACTGTTGTACATGACTTCTGAATTTATTTCTTTTTATTTTATTTTTTATTTTTTTTTCGTATCTTTTTGTGTGTGTATGATCCTTGCATGCACATATGGTGATGGCTAACCTTACTCCCATCAAAAATGAAAAAAAATAGAAAAAAGAAGAGATGATTGATTTTTGGGTTGATTTGGAAGAACTAATGATTTTTTTAGCTCATGAATTTTGGTGGTTACCAGGATTTTACCTTTTATTTATTTATTCACATGAATTGTCTTGATCATCTTGAGAAATAAATCGGAAAAAGGGTTATCGAACATTTTCCTGCAATTCTGCCTAGTATAAGAATGCATAAAAAATCATGCAATTGCGAGCCTTTTCTCATGTAGAGACCAGGCCTTGTTGAGGATACAAACTCTGCAGTTGAGGATACAAACTCTGCAGCTCATAACTCTGCAGCTCCCAGATCAGTTTCATTCAAGACAGTTCACAGAGTTCAAAGAGCTAGCTGAGGTCTTATTGTATCAATCCTGTGCTGCAGCTATAGCTGAATATCTGCTTCAGTTAGTTAGATAGTTTGTTAATAGTTTGTTAAGTGGTTAGTTAGTTAGAGTTAGTTATTTGCTTCTTGTATATATAGAAAGGACTACTGGATATTTCTGTATGCATGAAAAACTGAGTTGAATAATGAAATATACTTGTTCTGTGTTTTTCATCATGGTATCAGAGCATTGATGCTCTCACGAGCTCCTGATCCATGGCAACTTCATCTTCCCTATCTTCATCTGTTTTATCTTCTTCACTTCCTTCAAACTTAACTCTGCTGATATCCAATCTTTCATCATTTGTCACTGTAAAGCTCGATGGATCAAACTTCATTATCTGGAAAAATCAATTGTCCAACATTCTCAGAGCTACTAATCTTCTAGGTTTTGTTGATGGTTTAACACCATGTCCTGCTCTTACAATTACAGATTCAACAGGAAAGGAAGTGCCTAATCCAGATCATCTTCAATGGTGTATGATAGATGCTCATCTCTTGAGCTATATTACTGCTACACTTACATCACCAATCTACTTAACTGTGCTTCAATTTCAGAATTGTTTTGAGATCTGGTCTTCTTTGCACAAGAGATTTACATCTCTGTCTAGATCTCATATCCATCAATTGAAGAACAAGTTGAATCTTGTTTCCAAGAAATCAAATTCAATGGAGGAGTATCTCTCCAAGATTAAGGCCTTAGTCAGTCAACTAGCACTTACTTCAGTAATCATTGAAGATGAAGATTTGGTGTTAATTACCTTGAATGGTTTGCCGTCTGAATATGATGCTTTCACCACAGCCATTCGTGCTCGATCTGACACTAGCACTATGGATGATTTATCATCTCTGCTATGTTCTGAGGCCATTCATTTGGAAGCTAAACACAAAACAGTTGCAGAACCAACTGTTGCATTTTCTTCATTCAAAGGATCTGGATCTGGTACTTCTGCTTCACGAGCACCTCCTTTCACCTATTCAAGAGGCAGATCATCCTATAGAGGCAAAGGAGGTCGAACTTCAGGATCATATAGAGGTAATAGTCGCTATTATAACAACAATAGAGGCAGAGGACGCAATTTCAATCAGATCTCTTCCACTTCAGGTTGTCAAATTTGTGGAGGACTGAGTCATTCTGCACTTGATTGCTGGCATCGCATGGATCCTCAATATCAATCTGTTTCACATGCTTCTGCTTCTTCTCCATCCTCTCAATTTTCTTCTCCTCAGCAACCTAGAGCACATCTTACATCTTCTTTACCTGGTTCTAGTGTTTCTTCACATCTGTCTCAGGTTTCTTCAGATTTTCAGTCTAGTCCTTGGTATTTAGACTCTGCAACCACTGATCATATTACCAATGATCTGAATCATCTCAGTAACTATCAGGCTTATCCAGGCACATATCACATTACCATAGGAGATGGAACTTCCATTCCTATTCAGAACATTGGTAAAGGTCTCCTTCCTACCCCTCATTATTCTTTCAAACTCAATAATGTTCTTCATGCTAATTCTATGTCTTCTAATCTTGTTTCTGTTCAAAAGTTAGCTAAGGATAATAATTGCATTATTAGTTTTGATGAAGCCAATTTTGTGATTCAGGACAAAGTTACGAAGAGAATTCTTCATCAAGGATCTAATCTCAATGGCTTATACCATTTTCTTCCATCAGTTACTGACACATCTGCTTCTGCTGCCTTTGCTGCTCCAAACACAGCATCACTCACATCTGCTACTACTAATGTACCAGATTCTGTTGTCAATAAGTCATTGCCTACTTCTAGTATTGTATGGCATAATAGATTAGGTCATCCTAGTAGTTTGAAATTTCAGCATCTTGTTCTTCATTTGCAGCTTACTACCAATAAGTCTGTTAAGACACTTGATTGTATTGACTGCTGTATTGCTAAAAGTTATCGTTTACCTTTTCAATTGTCAAATTCTTCTGTACATAAACCTCTCTCATTAATACATAGTGATGTTTGGGGTCCCTTTGATTCTACATCTGGCATCAAATATTATGTTCTCTTTGTGGATGATTTTAGCAAATTTACATGGCTCTATCCTTTGGCTTATAAAAGTGAAGTATATGATAAGTTTCTTGAGTTTAAAGCTTATGCTGAAAAACAATTCTCTACTTCACTCAAGATTCTCAGAACTGATGGTGGTACTGAATACTGTAATAAGAAAATGAAAGTTTTTACCACAGCTCAAGGTATTGTACATCAACATTCTTGTCCATATACACCACCACAAAATGGTGTGGCTGAGAGAAAACATAGACATCTCACTGAAGTTGCTATAGCCTTGTTACATCATTCCTCTGTTCCTCTTCATTTTTGGTTTGATGCTCTTGCTTGTGCTACTTATTTGATTAACAGATTGCCTTCTTCTAAGTTGCATCACAAATCTCCCTTTGAGGTTTTGTTTCATCATCTTCCAGACTTTGCTTTTCTAAGAACATTTGGGTGTCAATGTTTTCCTTGGTTAAAACCATATAACTCTACTAAGCTGCAGCCTAAATCCCTTGTCTGTGTGTTTTTAGGCTATCATTCTTTTGCTAAGGGTTATAGATGTTTGGATCCCATTTCAGGTAAGGTTTACTTATCCAGGCATGTTGTGTTTAATGAACATGTGTTTCCCTTTGCTATGGCCACACCTACTTCTCCTTCTACTTCCTCTATTTCTTCTTTACCTCAGATTCAGTCTTTCTTCTGGTCTTCTCCAGTTCCTAACTTTACTTCTTCAGCTGCTAATATGTCTTCATCTATTTCTCCCTATATTTCTGCTGCTGCTCCAAGTTCTGCTGCTGTTTCTCCTTATATTTCTGCTGCTGCTCCAAGTTTTGCTGCTGCTCCCATTTCTGCTGCTGCTCCTATTTCCAGCACTTCTCCTTCTAATCAGGTTCAGTTTCATTCTCCTGTTTCTTCTCCACCTGCTGCACCTGTACCTATTCCCATTTCCTCTATTTCCATTGATTTGCCTCTTCCTTCTCTTTCTAATGTCCATCCCATGGTTACTCGATCCAAGTCTTCTTCACATTGTTTGATTCATACTAATTCTTCACAGCCATCTATTGTCTCTGCTCCTCTTTATTCTGATATTGAACCTCCTTCATATAAGGAAGCTCTTCATTCTCCTATTTGGCATAAAGCCATGACAGATGAAATTGATGCCTTACATAAGCAAAAGACTTGGTCCTTGGTTTCTTTGCCTCCGGCTAAAAATGCTATTGGTTGCAAATGGGTATTTCGCATTAAAAGAAATTCAGATGGTACTATTGCTCGCCATAAGGCTCGACTTGTTGCCAAGGGTTATCTTCAACAAGAAAGAGTTGATTTTCAAGAAACTTTCAGCCCAGTGGCAAAACTTCCTACTATCAGAATTTTGATTTGCTTGGCTTTTCATCATGGTTGGCCCCTAAAACAGTTAGATATATCCAATGCTTTCTTGCATGGTATACTTGAAGAAGAGGTGTTTATGCTCCAGCCACCTGGGTTTGTTGATTCAGCTCATCCTCACCATGTCTGTCATCTACAAAAAGCTTTATATGGTCTAAAACAGGCTCCCCGAGCCTGGTACTCAACATTTTCCACCTATCTGATCTCTCAAGGATTTTCCAACAGCAAGTGTGATTCTTCCTTGTTTATTCAGAAATTGGGCTCCAATATTACTATTCTTTTAGTCTATGTTGATGATATATTGCTTACCGGCAATAATCCTTCTCATATTCAGTCCCTTATCTCTCATATGCACACCGCTTTTTCCATGAAAGAACTGGGGAACCTATCTTACTTCCTTGGTATTTCTATCACCACCACTGCTTCAGGCTATGTTTTATCTCAAACCAAATATGCCCAAGACATTCTCAAGAAAGCAGGTCTCACTGACTGTAAGCCATGCTCCTCTTCCATCTCTCTCAAGCCCACTCTTCCTCCCAATGCTAATCATTCCTTTTCTGATCCTGCTCTTTATCGTAGTCTGGTTGGGGCTCTTCAGTATCTCACCATTACTCGACCAGACATTTCCTTAGCTGTCAATCAGTCTTGCCAACATATGCATTCACCCACTGTTGGACATTTTGCTGCTGTGAAGAGATTGCTTCGTTTTGTCAAAGGCACTCTTACTCATGGTCTATCTTACTCTCCTAGCTCCTTTGATGTTCATGCATTCTCTGATTCAAATTGGGCTGGGGATATAATTGACCGTAAATCCACTTCAGGCTACTGCATTTTTCTGGGTAATAATCTTGTCTCTTGGTCCGCTAAAAAGCAACCAACCGTGTCCAGATCTTCTACTGAGGCCGAATATAGGTCTCTTGCTCATACTGCAGCTGAGTTAGCTTGGATTGGTATGCTTCTTCAAGATTTATCGATTGTCTCTCCTGTGCTTCCTACACTTTGGTGTGATAATGTTTCTGCAATTGCCTTAGCCTCCAACCCTGTTTTTCATTCACGCTCTAAACACATTGAGGTAGATTATCATTTCGTGCGTGATCAAGTTCTGGCTAAGAAATTGCTTCTTCAGTACATTCCTACCATTGATCAGCTGGCCGACATATTCACTAAGCCCCTCTCTGTTTCTCGATTTTTGTATCTTAAAGCCAAGCTCATGTTGTGTTCCTCTTTCCCCATTCGCTTGCAAGGGGATGTTGAGGATACAAACTCTGCAGCTCATAACTCTGCAGCTCCCAGATCAGTTCACAGATCAGTTTCATTCAAGACAGTTCACAGAGTTCAAAGAGCTAGCTGAGGTCTTATTGTATCAATCCTGTGCTGCAGCTATAGCTGAATATCTGCTTCAGTTAGTTAGATAGTTTGTTAAGTGGTTAGTTAGTTAGAGTTAGTTATCTGCTTCTTGTATATATAGAAAGGACTACTGGATATTTCTGTATGCATGAAAAACTGAGTTGAATAATGAAATATACTTGTTCTGTGTTTTTCATCAGGCCTTTTGTATGTTTTTTCATCTTCAATATCATGTTTGGGAATATTGGTTGTCATAAGTCATAACCTTGTTATTTGATATCATTTATTTAGGAGACTAATTGGTATTTTGTTTTTGGTATCATGTTTTCAATTTGGATGTTTTGGTGCCATGACTTTCTTTTGATGATTCATGAATGGACATTTGTGTTTTGCATCCGATTGTTCTATTTTATTTGCCTTTTCCTTGAGGAGTTATGTTTGTAGAAGTGCCCTTGTTTTAGACACATTTTCTTGTATAGCACCTTCTATTGATTTGGGCTTTTATCCAGAACCAGCAAATGGAGGAAAGAAGAGAGTGGAAGACGCGATGGCAGGCGCAACTATCAGAACTCAAGAAAAGAAGCATGAATAAGGATGCTCGAGGAAATATGTCGTTGGGAGCACGAATGCGGAGGCAGAGGAATGACTCATAGTCGTGTCGACTCAATTATGAATAAGTCCTTCAATCTTACTCGTGCAAGTAGCTTTTGTTTTCACCTTATAGATGGTTTTGAGTGGGGAGAGAGTATTATCTGTACTATTTGGTTACCATTGCTAATCATGCAGTATTGAGAAGCTTATTGTCCACCCAATATCAACCTTATATATTATATATAGGCAAGATATATTGTACATAGAAGCAATCGTTTTATCTCTTTTTATTTTAGTTTTTATTTTTTTATTATATGAAAGTGTGTATTGCTATGTTGCTTGAGATGGAAGTATTGTTGTCTCAATGAGACTTTAATTTGATGTCATTCTTCCTATGATTGAGCTTGTTTTGAGCCATGATTTCTCATAACCTGTTTCGCAAGTTGCTTTTTTGGTTTTTTTAATTAAAATAGTCAATAAAGATAAAATAGATTGAAATAGTTAATAAGATAAAATATCACATCTAATTTATAATTATTTCATTTTTTTTTCTGACAATCATCAAATTAATTATAAAAAAAAATCAATTATCTTTCCAAACACAATTATTTTAATTAGGATAAAATAGTTAAAATGTCAATAGCCAATTAAAATAGCTAATTTTTCAAATAGGGTTATTGTCGAATAGTTAATTAAAATAACCAACTTTCCAAATAGGGTCAGTCTTTTGTCTTTTTTCCTTTTCTTTATTTTCTTTCTTTTCCTTCTTTATTGTGAACTGAAAGTTAATAATAATAATAATAATAATAATAATAATAATTCCTTTATGACCCAAAAAAAAAAAAAATAATAATAATAATAATTCCTTCTTCTGCAAACTTTTGGATCGCACAATCGAAAGCAGTGTTTGGCAGATGGGTTGAGGAAAACTTTCAGGATAAAGGAATATAGGTTATCGGACGCAATTGTATACTCTCGCATCTCTGCTATTTTCGATTTGTTCTTCAAACTTGCTTATCGATTGGATTCTCTTTTTGGTGGTTTCATGTGCTGGAACTACTCCTCAAAAAATTGAAAATTTATTTATAAATTCTATTATATTTAGTTGTTGTACTATCAGAATACAAGGCCTTTAGTCCCATGTTTAAGTTTTCATTCTAATAAAAATCCTTCTTACATGAAAAGTTAAGAATACAAATATCGATCATAGAATTGGAAACAACATTAAGATTTATACTTTCATGTAAATCTTAAAGTAGCCTGGTGGCAAGGTATTGAGTTTGGGGGTGTTCTCCTTCCAAGGTTAGTGATCAAAACTTTGTAGGTATTAACAATTCCTTGGGACTATCAAATTGAGAGAAAATCCTTGGAATTAATCTTCATGCACTTGTAGGAAATTTCTTGTCAATAATTTTTATTTTTTATTTTTTTATGTAAGCTGAGTTTTATTATTTTGTAAGTATCACACCCATACGAAAGGATTGTGTCTGATTTTATGCAAGTAGAAAAATTGTATTCACATTCTCAAATTGATTTTGGTGTATTATTTGATCAAAAACCTTGGTAGGAATGCGTAGTAAAATTAAATCTAATAGCAGGCTGATCCCATTTTTATTTTGGACAAATTACACGGACCTTCGTTGGATATTACCAAAATCACTCAGTACCACTAGCATGAGAAAATTACACCGGACTCCCTTGAAAAATTAATCGTGCTAAACTTAGACCCAAATTGTTAATCAACCGTTAGTGAGGTGGAAGAAATTTGCTGATGTTATCATATTTTAAATAAAAATAGCAACTTTGCTCTTCTTTATTTTCCAACAAATTCTAAACAATTAAAAGGATAAAAAAAAAAAAAAAAATGGTCGGCCCAACCAATAACTCTTATCACCCAAACTTTTCTATTCCCCATATGTTTTTTGTGGCTTGCTTTATTGGTGTCACGGGACCACGCATTCTCCTCTTTCCCTAGGGATGGACAAATGTCGCCTAGGCTGACATTACATAATAGAGAAATTTTTGTGGCTGTTTAAGTCCGGTCCGGTCTTAATATCAGGCTTTTATATCTGTACAAATCTAATTTAAAAAATAATTATAAATTTAAAGTCCACCTATTGTGTTATATGTTAAAAAAAATAATTAAAAATTCAAATAATTAAAATCAATCACACATTATGTTTCTTAAATAAATATATTGAAATCATTATAAATGTAAGGATAAATTACAAACACACATCTTGAGATTTGTTTAAAATATAAATTGTCTCCTATGGTTTAGAAAATTACAAATGCTCCCTTTTCAAAAAAAATTGTTTAGCAAAATTAACTTAAAAAATGAAATTCCTAATTGCTCTCTAATACAATAATAAAATTATCTAAATTATTAATTGAAATAAATTTGTGACATCATTTAAAACTGTTAATTGACTTGATGATTTATTAATAAATGGGTCATTTGTTATGAAATTAGAAACTTCAAGGGACAGGATGTAATTTCCAAAACTACAGGTACAAATCATATTTTAAGTAAATCTCAGGAGGTGTATTTGTAATTTATCCTAAATATATAGATTTTGTGTATAAATTGAATGATTTCTTTAATAAATTCAATCACACATCAACACAAATGTGAGTTTCAATAAAATCAATAAAGATAAAATCTAGATCCAAATAAAAAATATATATTTCAACGTAAAATTAATTTAATAGCGGATTGAGCCGGGCTGGGGCGGGCTAGGCTGGGTTGAAAGTATAAATCCCAAGCCTAACCCATTAATATTTTAGGTTGAAAATATTGGCCCAGCCCGACCCTATGGGCTAAGACAACCTTCCTAAGCCCTAGAAAAATAGGGTTGGCTGGACGGGCTGGGCGGGCTAACGGACTGATGTCAATCCCTACTTTACCTCTCCATTGTGACACCCTGCCCCTTAACACCAACAAAAGTTTCTACATCAACACAAACTAACACTAGCTAACACAAGCTTCCATTATCGGAATTGCCACCATCATGATTCCACTGCAGTGGTCTGACCATCGACAATTTCGCCTCATCAGGTTGTAATCTCACACTGTCACTGCCTTTCTCTTTATCGCACTAGGTTTTCTTTTTTGTTTTGTTTTGTTTTTGTTTGTTTTGTATTTTATTAGAGACGAGTTTCAGAGTAGTGACTTTTTTAAGAAGAAGAAAGGACAGGAGTAGTGGCACTGTAAAGGGCAAATAGGTAGTGGTGTGATTTGGCAGTTGTAGTGGAGGTATTGATTAGGTAGTGAAGTAGTGGTGAAGTGAGTGATGGTGGTTGCTGGAGGGATGTTGGTGTTGGCATTTCAATAATAATGGTGTTGGTGGTGGACAAAACAATGGTGATAGTATTGGGGTTTTGCTGATGAAGGGCTTTTGAATGGGTTGGTGCTACGATAGTGGGTGTTGTTTGTTGGTGGTGATGATGGTGGTGGTGATAATAGCAATAGTAGTGGTAGAAGGGTTTGTAATTTTTGGTGGTATTTTTTCATCGATTTTATTTCACGAAAATAGACAATTAGTTTAATTTAAAAATAAATCAAAAGTTTTGTATTTAAATTAACAAAATTAAAAATTTCTTTTGTTACAAAACTTAAAATCTGATTTTTTTGTTTTGTTTATAATGGTGCGAAAGAAATTTAATGAAGGTATTTAGAGACTTTTTCATTATTATTTTGATGGGATTGGAGGGAAATGACAATTCTACTCATATCATATTTCAAATGTGAAAAGAATCTTGGTCGCATCAATCATATGATAAGGACTTGTGGAAATTGGAATTAAGAGGGTTAGAAAGATGTGTGGAATCATTATTTTCCAAGAAAAGGACGGCTTTCCAAAATAGTCCTAATAATCCATACCCATTGTTTACCTTATCCACTAAAGAGGTTGTTTGAACCGTGAGGTAAAGTGGTTATACAAAGAATTGACTAGTTGGTTTAAGAGATATGCTATATTCTTCTAATTGAGACTTTAAATTTCATCTCAATAACGTGATTAAGACTCATGTAAAATAATTTTATATTCTTTTTTTTCCTTTCTCTCTTCCTCTCTCTTATTCAATTTAGTCTCTCTAATTTCACATCATTATGATAGAATTGGAAGGAGCAAAATTAGGGAAATAAATCTTTTTTTTTTCCGATTTAAATGTTAATGTTTTTGTACGAAATATTTTAGAGAAAAAAAAATCTCAAATAAATTTAATAGAACAAGGCTTATTAGCAAGTAAAAAGACTTAAATTTTGGGGGAGAGTTAAAAATATAACTAAAAGTTTAATTAATCTTATGGAGATGCTTTTGCTGTAGTAAACGAGAAATTATTTAGTATGCTGAAAACACAACGTGATTATATGTCACTCAATAACACAGTGTGATTCAAAATTTATGTGATTCAAAATTTCTTTTTGTTTCAAATTCAATAAACATTTTTGTATAGGACATCTATACATGTGTATGAATTTGAAAATGATCATAGGAACAAAGCATATCCAACCTCAAAAAGAATGAGAAAAAAAAGAGCAATGAGAACAAAGAATTAAGACAAGAAGTATAGTTATTTCTATGTTTTCAATTCATATACAACTGTAAAATGAGAAAAGTTCTAGAACTATTTTGTATGTCTTAAAAACAACACAAATTGCCTAAATTTGATCTAATCTTCAAAGTTTCTTCTGTACTTTGGTAGTTGGTACAATGTTCAAGCACTTAGACAACAATTTGCATGAGTTTATTTTTTAAGAAAAGAAATGTTTTGCTATTGCATAGAGTGACTTAATCATATACAAAAGTTTCCATATTATAAAATTAATTAGGGCTTTTTTTAAAATAAATAAAATTAAATTAATGGTAGTGCTTGGATGGCTCCACTCGTTTGATGCATTTTAAGCATTTTAAAAAATTTATATTATTGTAAGGATGCTTAATCCAATGGGGAAGGCTATTATCCATCAAATTGATTATCTTATTGAAGATAACTGATGATTATTCCCAAGTTTCCATGTGAAGAGAAAAAGACTATCTAGATGAGTAGTCTTAAATGAAAGAAACTTTTCAAAAGTTAGTTTTTGAGTGAAGTATTTTTACCAAAATAAATGGAACCAGGTTTTCAAATTGTAATAGTGCATTTAGAGGGTGGCGATGGGTTGTGGGGCAAGGGGGAGGGGAGGATGATTGTAGAGGTAGCGTGGGTTTTGATGGCGTTAGGTTGTAGCAGGAAACAGGTAGGTTTCAATAGCGAAAAGAGATGGAGAAGGGGAGAGAGTTTATCCACTGTGATAATATTTAAATGGATGGTTAGGATAGTTTGTGATGTAGTATGGTCAAGTTTAAAAGTGGTTTTACAAGAAGTTAAAAGAGTAAATAATATATTGCCACATGTATTTAAAAAAAAAAAATTTGTTAAACAAAATAACTGAGATTGACATGAGTGTAGGTTGTGACACATAATGTAGTTGAATATTTAAATTGATGAAATTAAAACTTTCGAGTTTAAATTAAAAAATACGTAAAACTCTGGATTTTTTTTGTTTTTTTTTTTTTGTAATTTGTCCAATATTTTAAACATTTTTATGTTCATTTGTCGGCAAAAATGAAAATAAAAATATATTTAGTATACACTGTAATGCAAAAATTTCATGCCACTAATAAATGTATTTTTAAGAACCAAATAATTTCATGCTAAATGGTATACCCTTTTTAAAATAAAATTTTGGTCTTGATAGGATAGTAATTCATTACCTAATGTCTAATTTCATTCTTAAATAGTAGAGATAATTGGTGAAAAGTTTATTTCAAAGGGTATAAAGTATTAGATCCAAGGTAAAATCTTGTTTGGTAATAAGGACAAGGTAAAAATTGTTGATGATGTTGAAAAAGTTGCCGAAAAAAATTATGTTTGTTTTTAATACACACCATAGATTCGTCATTGTATTTGTATCATAGAAGGGAAAAACGGGGGAGCTCGAAACGGGGGAACCTGAATCCCCCTAATTGCCAATTTTGGCAAACTGTTTTTTTTTTTTTTTTTTTTTGCTTGAAAGGGAAAAACGGGGGATTCGGAGGACCCCCATTCGGGGGATTTATCACTTCCCATCATAGAATAGCATAATACACTTTTAATAATTTTAATTTTTATCCTAAAAAATTAGAAATCTCTTGTAAAATTTATCCAAAATTAATAAAAGATCTTCAGAACAAAAACTTAGTTGAATTATGACATAATGTGACTAGTTATAACATATTGTGAGGTAAATTATGACATTATTTTGATTATGATGTAAGAATTGTTTAGTTATTAAGTGTGTGAAAATATAATTTCCCTGTCCCCACCCTATTTTCTCATTGAAGTGATATTGGGAAAAATTACCATCTCTATTCAAAACTCAATTAAGTTATTATATTTGAATAGTGTGGTGTGTTCCTATGGGTTTGATTGAGATTTTTCTTTTACGTGGACCTATGATGAGCTCTTACCATAAAAGTTCTTGAAGTGGACAAAAAGAGAGTTTTTTTTTTTTGGGTAGTATACTAGTTTTGTAACAAATGTAAAATATACCTAATTCATGTAACTGAGAAGTAGGTGCAAATGTTATGAATTTATAATTTCATATTTAAGTTTGTAGATAGTTTCTGATGAATCCTTAAGCAAATATTAAATGTGATAGTGATTGTATGTAGGGAGCATTCTTTTTTTTTTTGGCTTTTAATTTTAAATGTGACATCCTTTATTTATATAATACAATACATTGCATGTCTATTTGTGTCAAAATGACAATATGAAATTTAAATTTTAGTACAAGTCTTAATTGTTTATTTTTATATTTATTTTTTTATGACAAAACACAAGATTTAATATATTATATATCTAACAATAACTCATGTAATAAAATAAATCTAAGTACAAAATATAAAATAAATCCTAAATGGAGAAAACGAACATTCACGCAGAAAAGATACGAGTCTCCACATAGGGAGTAAAAAAAACTCCACGTAGAGATGAAATCTCAGTCGTTGTTTTATATGAATAAAAATAAGTGAACAAATTAATCTAAAAATAAACAATAATAAGTAAATAGAGAGAAAAATAAAAATGGGCGAAAATATAAATTGAATTAATGTTTAGTTGTGTTGGAGTAATATTTCAGCTCTAGAATTCCTTCTACCCTGGAAAATATAAATTGACAAAAATGAGAGGGCTAATTTTTATAGAAAAATGTCACTTATGATATAAATGTCACTTATAGGAAAATATAAATTGTCTTTTGACTCCCACAACTTCCTTTCACCAAGTGTCTGCCTAAACAAATTCAAATAACCAACATAAAAATAAAAGTAGGTTAATTTAAAAAAATCAAATCAAATCAAATCAACACTTAAATATTACCAAAACAAAGAAGAAGAAACATGGAAAAAGAAAAATTTACATTTACCATGCACAAGTACATGGTGTTAATCGTAATAAATAATGAAAAAAGTAGAACACAAGAGTTCCATAGACAGTTATGTCAAAACAAACCAACATTCTTTATGTGTTGTAAGCTTTAATCTTAAAAAGCTAAAAAACCCAAAACATAATAATTATTTTAACTCATATTTTAATTAAAAAATCAATAAGGATTGTTGGATTACAATTGCTGATTACTTAAATAAAGTTCTTGCCTCACAAGTAATTGTAATTGAATGAGTTAAAATTCATATAATTCTTTTAGAAGTAAAATCCGATATAAGTATATTGTTGATATTTTAATGTTTTTTGTTCATTGAAGTAAGTATATGGAGACTGTTCCAATTATCTTCTACTGGGGGGGGGGGGGAAACATAATTCGGGATCCCGATGAAAGTGTGTCATACGATGCTGAGCTGAAAGGGATATATGGGGTGCAACTTGGCACCATGCTTAGCAATTTGGAGGAGATGTTCATGTCCAAGGTGGCAAGTTACGGGGAAAGTGTCCGAATGAACTTCAAATGTAGATATTCTTATCGCCAGTGGCAAGCAATCAACAAATACAAGATATTATCGATCAATGACAATGAGGCGTTGAACACCGTATTAAGTATCGGTGCAAGTTTTCAACCACCAAATTGTTTGGAAGTGTACATTGATAAAGAGGTTGTACACAATGTCCTAAATATGACAGATGGATTCTCGTCCGTTCACTACATTGCTGACACATGGGATTGACACGACAGCGTTTCAATCTCCTATGTATGAATCAGATCAATGTTATGCAGTGGGCTACACACAAATAACATTTGAGGGCCATGGTGTGGAATCAAGTTCACGTGGTGGATATGATTATGAATTTCACAATAACACAGAAGATGTGCCCACCTGCAGTCATCATACCACTCTAGTTGAAGTTGCTGGTAATATGGCTAAAATGGTGAACTATGTACAGTTTGCTGACAATGACATGTACGGTCCTGATGTCGCCTTAGACGATGATGAGAATGAAATGTGTGATGAAGAAAATTTATTGGGCAGATTAGATGATGATGATGAAGAAGATGATGCCGACACTTCTGTTGACC
Organism: Camellia oleifera; assembly: GCA_022316695.1. Classification (NCBI taxonomy): domain Eukaryota; kingdom Viridiplantae; phylum Streptophyta; class Magnoliopsida; order Ericales; family Theaceae; genus Camellia; species Camellia oleifera. Next base: position 60,857,594 of record CM039306.1, read on the forward strand.
CTGAAAATGCCCCCATTCCACCTAGACCTGAAATCCCTTTCTATGAGAACATTCACATGGGTGGTGATTTTGACATGAGTAGCCGTGATGTCGTTCCCCGTAACCGGATCTGGAACGTTGAAAATCCAGAGTTGGACAAAGGGATGGTTTTTGTTGATAAGAAGCAACTTGTACATGCAGTGAAATTGTACCATGCAACAAATAATTGAGAGTATAAGGTCTTAACTTCCAAGCGAAACCTTTGGGTGTCTCCTTGCAAGCACGATTGCAGATGGTGGTTGCGTGCATCTCTTAGTAGGAAACATGGTCTTTTTGAAATAAAGCAGTACAAGGGTCCTCACCATTGTTTATACCCATGAATGAATAAGGACCACACTAATATTAGCTCCAGTTACATTGCTTCTCATCTTTTGGGACAAGTTGCAGTGAGTATAAAAAATAAATGTTTACATATATATACATATTTGTTTGTTTATAGTGTTCACATCCAAATAATCCAAGTCATATTTGATTGTCGTATGCAAAATGAACCTAATATGCCAATTAAGAATGTCATTGAAGATATCAAAAAGACTATGAACTACAGCATATCATACAATAAGGCATGGCATGCAAGGGCAAAGGCAATTAGAATAGTATTTGCGGATTGGGATGAATCATATAGGCAATTGCCTAAATTCATGCAAGCATTACTTACATCTAATCCTGGCACCATCGTTCAATGGAAGAATAGATATACTAGAGGTACAACCATTATGCCCGTCTTCCACTTTGTTTTTTCGTCTTTTAAACCCGTCATCGATGGATTCATATATTGTAGGCCTGTTATTACCATAGATGGTACATTCTTATACGGCAAATACACTGGTGTGTTGCTTGTAGCAACCATCGTCACTGCCAATGGCAAAGTATTACCGCTTGCATTCGCTGTTGTCGACAAGGAGAGTTTGGAGTTTTCATCGTTCTTCATTTCAAATATCAAGGAACATATTGTCATGGATCGACAGGGAGTGACTTTGATATTTGATCGAGCTGAGAGTATTTTAGCTGCTGTGAGACGACATTGGCTGAATCCGTCGCTCCAATTTGTTGGATATCATCGGCACTGCCTTCGACATGTTTGTAGTAACTTTAATACAAATTTTAAAAATAAGGAGTTGAAACAACTTCTATGAAAAGCAGGGAGTGCTTATCAACGACGAAAGTGTAATGCTTACTTAGAACAAATATAGGCTATTGACCAAGATGTCATCGATTGGGTCCGCAAGATGAATCCTGTGGAGTTGGCCCTTGCGTATGACGGTGGACATCAGTGGGGGGTATTGACCAGCAATGACGCAGAGTGCTTCAACAGTATTTTGAAAGGTGCAAGGAACTTACCTATCGCAGCTATGGTTGAGTTTACATTTCGATGGCTAGTAAAATATTTTGATGAGATGGGAGCCTAAGCAGAAATAGATGTATGGAATGAGTTCCAATACCCTAGAGAGATGTAAAAAATTATCAATGAGGGCATCGTAAGGGGGAATACTTTCCAGTTAATATCGTACGACAGGTTAGTTTGTAATGTAAACTAAATTGTTATTATTATGTTATGAAGTTAATTACACCTAAAAACATGAACTTGATTAGTTTATATCAATATTGTCTGATAGGCCCCGCTGCATATTTGAGGTGTGAATATCTTTTCGCCATGGACGAGGTCGCAATACACAGATTGTGCGCATGAATCAACCCACGTGCAATTGTGGCAAATACGAGATAAGACACTATCCATGTTCTCATATGCTCGCTGTTATGTCTGAATGCGGTGACAATCCATTCGAGTACGTTGATCCAGTATATAGGCTTCCTGTATACATGAGGTTTGGGAAACTAAATTCAATCCAATACCGCATCAAGATTATTGGGATGATCCGCAGTGGACCTTAATGCCTAATGTACTTCATCTGCGAGATGTAAAACGGGGTCGTAAATCTATGTCTCGTATTCCGAATGAGATGGATACATTAGATAGGCATTTGACCGCTCATTGCAGTGAGTGCCAGCAGACAGGTCAATGATAGGCGAACATGTTCAGCGCGGCTTGGTCGATGAAGACTATGTAATGCTTACATGAGTTTTGTGAATTGTGAAATTGTAAAATGGTTGCGATTTTTAATTTTGAGATTGTAATTAGACAGCCCATGTGAATTTTGAGCTTGTAATGCAAAAGACCTCATATTAAACTACATTGTAATTGTTAATTCTTTAAATAGATCATTTTTTATTTGTAATAGATCATTTTTAATTTTTAATTCTTTATATATTGTAATTGTTTTATATTAAAAAAAAATTACAAATAACATACTAAGCAAATAAATTAAACTAAAAATGTATGCAAAAACATTTAACTGTAGCACATAGGCCTAAGTTTTTTATTGTGTACTTGATTGAAAATGTGTATTACAAAATTCTATATTTAATCAAATAGTTCTTCTACCATTTGAAAATTTAATATTTATGAATAAATTTAATATTTTTGAATGCTGCAACCATTGTTCATATTTACAATTTAGGAATAAATTTATGTAATTTAAAAATTTTATAATTTATTCAAACTTTTAGCATTACAAAATCAATAATTAAGTTTTGTCAAATATGCCATAAACGTAATAATCAACCTATTATTGGAAAAAAAAAATTTCTCATTCAATTTTTTGGCAAATATTTATGTAGGAAAACTAATCACATGTTACTGCACTATGTTCATGGTCATAATTAAGCTTATGTAACTGAGGTCCTAAAATTATTTTGGAAAAGATTTCTATATTAGTTATAGTATGCATAACGGTAGGTTCTGTTGAATTTTTATCATATTTAATGATACATAATTTTAAATCTTAAAGTACAAATATATATATATATATATATTTAAAAATCATAAATTATGGAATGATTAGAGTTTTTTTTTAAAAAATTTTATTTTATAGTTATAATTAGATTTTAGTGAATTGCTTTCATGTTAGTGGCATACAAATTTATAATTTTAAAATAATCGAGCACATTTTTTTTTTCAAGTCGTCATGTATGGAATTAATTAGAATTTAATTATTATAGTTAAATTACAGTTAACCAATAGAGGTTTTTGAAATAAAAATTAATTAAATTTTAGTGAATTGCTTCCATATAGTATTACACAAATTTAAATTTTGAAATAGCTGAGCATACTTTTCTTTTACAAATCGTAATTTATGCAATAATTACAGTTTTTCTGTTATGATTAAATGAGATTTTTATTGTTATGATCTAGTATTTCACTTGTACAGGCTTCATGGCATATCTACCTGAGGAGGTCCCACTTTTCAGTCATCCACATTGGGTTGACAGTGTATGGGAGCATCCAGTATGCAATAACGTTTGTTCGACTTTACGCTTACAATTACAATACCATGCATTTTGTTTTATATTACGTGATAATGCTATTATTTAAACTAGTCATTCTGTTATGCAGGACGAGGCACGCACCGTGTTGACATGCCACCGGGCAGATTCTGGCTTGTGGGAGCATCCGTTGGATCATAGAGTCTTGCAATATATACTACGCGCGGGATTCTATGGTGTTTACCGTATTGGGCATATTAGATTGGACCACCCACTCATCACCGCTGTCATCGAGAGGTGGCGCACAGAGACTCATACATTCCATTTCCCGATCGGGGAGGCCACCGTCACATTGCAGGACGTATCTGTCCTATATGGTCTACGAATTGATGGGCGAGCAGTTACTGGAGTTAACCTATCATTGACGAGGGAGCAGTGGATAGCCCTATGTGCTGAGCTATTGGAAGTAGCACCTATACCTGCAGACTTACATGCAGGTGGACTAAGGGTGAGATGGCTGGCCGAGCAGTTGGGTCTTCTTCCAGATCAAGCTCCAGATGAGTTGGTACAACAGCAAGCCCGAGCATATATTCTGTGGCTTATTCAGGGGGGGGGGACTTCTCCCTGATAAGTCACAGAACCTGCTCAAGCTGATGTACTTGCCACTGTTGAGAGACATTGACGAGATCGGCCAGTACAGCTGGGGTGGCGCGGCTTTGGCATGCTTGTATAGGATACTATGTCGAGCAGCTTAGGTGGGTGCGAAGGAGATCGGAGGACCACTTGTCTTGCTACAGGTTAGTAAGAATTTTATTACATGTCAATTCATATTGTATGACATATATATCAGTATTGTAATTGCGTTCAAACTATTACAGATTTGGGCGTGGGAGAGATTGATTCGCATTGCCCCATCTAGGCGACAAGTGGTTGCTCCTGGTGAGCTTCCCATAGGCCAGGGAGACATGTAGTTGCCACCAGGACCTCGAGATAGCCGGTGGAGGGTTGACTTTGGCCACGAGGTCGTATCAACCCACGTCGTCGTCGTTTATAGAGACCAGCTCGACCGGATGATCGAGGGCGTGGTGTGAAATTTTGCTCTCAATTTTAGTTGTCTTGTTCATTGTATATGTTTTGAGTTCATGAGCGAATTTTAATATACTTGTCGTTATTGTAGTTTATTTGGCAGCCTTATGCTAGGGTCCTCAGTATGCTCCCCGACTACTGTCGACTAGGTCAGGAGATATGGATGGCGACAGTGCCACTTATTTGTTTTGACATGGTTGAGTGGCATCTCCCCCATCGTGTCCTCTGATAGTTTGGTCGGGTCCATTCCATGCCGGATCGATTCGATACCGAGTGGCAGTTGCATGTGACTAATAGGCGTGGCCGAGCTGGCACTGACTGGAGTCTGTTTTATATACGATATATACAGTTGTGGGATGCCTATCGAGACAGTATTGTATAGGCTGACTGGAACGATGAGGTGCTCCCCTCTTTCGACCCTTACATGTTGTGGTATCGGCGACATACACGTCTACTAGTCGGTAATCCGAGCCACCTGTTTGAGTCCGGATATCAGGGAGTTGGGCCTTATCTTGAGGCATTGGTGAGTATCATAGTACGTGTCAGATAATTATTAAGATCATAATTGATTTACTTTCAGTCAACTGTAGCCTAATACGTCCGAATATTTGTTCAGGTGGTTGGAGCTAGGAGGTCATATCACTTGGGACGCCCTTTTTAGATATGATGGACAGCATGCCTTGTAGGTCGTTGCAGAGATCCGAGATTTATTGTACGAGGCGATCCAATATGCCTATCGGGGAGATTGTCTGCATTTTGGCCACTACGGTGTACACAGTGCAGCAGCTGCTCCAGACACATCAGTGCCGTCCATGTCAGTGCCTTCCACTTCAGCGCCGGCCACATCAGGTCCTTAGACATCAGTCACCCCACCACATGCTACCCCATACATATCTCTAGATTCCCTCCATATACATTCTACCCAGCATATTGGCATACCTTATGTAGCTGACCCTGATTCAACATCGCCCCGATACATGCATGACGTTGTTACCCCACCCACCTAGTTACTACCACCAGACAGTTCAGGTGTTTGTAGTGTTGGGGTTGATACATGTACATCACATAGTCCCACACTACATACACCTACTTTTGTGGGGACTAGTTCGACCGCGACCATGAGTACACATGATGTAGTTCTCACCGACATCTCCCACGTTGAGGATGAGGCCCATATTGAGGCCCTCCTCCAAAGCGCGAGGGAGAGGCCGAGGTTATGGTCGCGGCAGACGTCGCGGCCGAGGTCGGGGTGCGGGTAGAGGCAGAGGTCGAAGTCGAGGTCTAGCTGCAAATCGTGATACAGTTGCACCAGATGAGGGAGTTTCACAGCTCACAGCAGTATCCAATCTTAGGCCAGAGATAGGATCAGGGGTAGCACAGGCAGGAGATGGAGGTTCACACTCACAGGCTCCATAGGCAGTCAGTGGAGGGCCGCATGCAAGGGAGTGAGTGCCACAGGATACGCATTTGCGATTGGGGGACCCATATATTCAGAGAGTCTATGGCAGGAGACCGAAGAGGGAGGTCTACGGTCGGGGTTGTGGGATTGGGGGCAAGTTAGGGCATTAGCGGGTGTGATATGGAGTGTATAGTTCTTTTTATTTATAGTTTTTGTTATAGTTTTTGTAAATCAAATTTGTACAGAGGATGTAAATGTGCCATATTTTTTTATTCGAAAATAGAATTTTACAATTTTTTATTCTTACTTATTTTGATGATTTCCTAAATACTTCAAATATTCAAATCATGATGTCACAATGGGTTTAAATAGGGTGATTATATACATTAGAGATTGAAGTTGTGCTGCATTTGGTACCATGTGGATTTTCGTTTTACAATAATAAACTATATAATTTTTTATACAGTTTTTTTAAATAATTTTTTTAAGTGTATAATTATTTCTTTACAAAAAACACAAAATAAGTAATTACATAAATTTTATTTATTATTCTGTAATTTTTTTCCCAAAGAATTTGATAACATAATGAAAAATTTAAGAACACTTTTTTTTTGAAACACACACACACACACACAAATTTCAGATTGCATAAGACTACCAAAAAAAAAAAGGTACAGAACCTGATAATATAATAAAAATTTCCTGAACACTGGTTTTTTTAAACAACGTGCGCACACATAATTGCAGCGTGTGTATAGAACCTGGAAGTTATTTACTGAGTTGGTAATTTATGATTTTATCCATAATTACAATTTGATATAAGTTTTAAAATAATAGATTATTTAACAAGTTATGGTCATTTTGGGAAAAATAGAAAAAAATTTGTAAGCCAGGCTTCAGATTCATAACACTAAAATTGGTGTTCCCCTTTAATAATAGAATAGATTAACCCTCTAACTAGACCTAAATTTTGTAATAATAAATAGTTCCTCTAGCACCCAAATTCTTTAATGTGCCAACTCCACATTCCTTCATTCCTATCATCACTGTGGCCCTCTTCACTCAAAGAACCCCAACTCCCTCTACTAGACCCTCAACCATTTGCCTTTGACGTTGTGTCGTTCCCCAAAATCTGATTTTTGTCAACAGCCGACTCGTTGCAACCATTGGACTGGCTATTTTTATTACAACTCCAGATATTAGTGGGTGACTAATTCTCATGCTTGGTTTGAGATTATATTTGAACTTTACTCCCCTCAGTATTCGAAGAACCCCAAGCAGCAGAAGTTTTTGATTGAGGTACATGCTCAACATCTTCTTACTTGACTGTGGGTGACTCATTCTCATGCCCAGTTTGAGATTGTATTTCAACCTTACTCCCCCTAGTATTTGAAGAACCCCAAGCAACATAAGTTTTTCACTGAGGTACATGTTCTACATCTAGGTACTTCACTGTGGGTGTGTTTCATAGTGTTGTCTGCGACTGAGAAAATAATTTCATAGTTGTTCATTTAGTATCATCATTATATTCCACATCAATAATGCATGAAATCATGAAAGCCTAGTTCAATTAGCATTCTTCAAAATAATAATAACGGAGAGAAAACAAAGGTATTTGTTATTTGTAGAATTACAAGAACTATTCAAAAAGTATTGAAATTTCTCCCTTCATTGGTAAGTCATGGATAAGCATTACAAATCCATTACAAGATAAATGGTTTGGTCATTCATCCAAACAATTTCATTCATTATCATCATCATTTGACATCTCAATATCAGATTCATACATAACATCCATGCTCTAGGCGAAGTATTGGTGTGCATCATCCATTAACCCATCTTCGGCACGTTTATTTGCGGTCTCCATTAGTTCAAACCTTTGCAAACGTTGGGTCATGCGATTAACTTCGTCGCGGATACGATGCAATGCCCTTTGCAACAACTGTGGAGTGTCAGTTGGCATACGCATGGCTAACCGGCGAGGAAATTTAATATTAATTTCACGACATAGCTCAACGAGAACGTTTGCTCGAGTTATGCAAAATTCCCACTCAGCTCTCATGGTATTGACGGTGGCATGTGAGTAACGCAAATTTGGATTTAATGGGTATTGAAATTCATCTCCATCTACAACCTAATAGCGACCCATTGCTGAATATAGATCAACTACCGTATATCTCATGATGATATAGCTCGAAATAGCTATAAAACTTTTGTTGTGGTATGATGCGATATTTATACCACATATACACATGGTAGTTGTATGTTTGAAATTATTGTAAACAACTATGCATCAGAGTTGTCACGTCAACTTTTATAACTTGAACAACTATGCATCAACTTTATAGGAGTTGTCACTTCAACTTTTATTTACTACTCAGTGCATATCTGAAGGTTTTAAGCAAAGTTCAAATCTGCTTAAAAATTTAATTTCATTTTTTCGCTTACAAATAAATTCAATTTATTTTTCCTTGACAATATATTTAATTTCACTTTCACCTTACATATTTCATTTAATTTAATTGGAGAAATTTGACCAATTTAATTTCAAGTTAACTATGTGTTAATTTCAAGTTCTATATATCGAAAAACCCATTGATTCTAACTCTACTAAAAATTAATCTTCAATACATTCTAACTCTATAATATTTTATCTTCAAGGTTTATGAATCTATTTGGAGCTGTGTAGGGTGGCTTTTTAAACACAAATGGTCTAATTGTTTTGTTCTGACACCTCCTCATCCCATTATGAATTATAGAAATTCACATGGGCACAATAGCTATGGTACGATAATAAATTGTAGCTCGGCGTAGTGATACATCCAACATTTCTCAGTGATGCAGTGACTTTAACAGACGTAATAAATTGTATGCTTTGTTTTTTCCACAGATGCTATGTGACTTTGTGCAGCGATGCAGTGATGCATGCCACTTTTTTCCTCAATGCAGTGATGCATGTGACTTTGTGCAGTGATGCAGTGATGCATGTGACTTTCTGACTTTGTAAATTATATACTTTGTGACTTTTTTCCTCACATGTAGTGATGCATGTTACTTTGTGCAGCGCGGCTTAGGTGCTTTATTTTTTCCTCACATTTCAGAATTCATCTAAGTCACATTAATACGACTACATGGCAATAGTGTTGACAAACAACTATATAAAGGACTGAAGGAGTGAAGTGTAATTTACCGAATACAAAAAGAAGTAAAAAATGCAAAGAGGAGAAAAATGGATGACTGTGAAGTTTCGTAAAGTGAAAATAAGATAAAATATAGGCTGCAATGCCAATCTTCTTTACATATCAGGTGGCTATTTTATTATTTTGTTTTGTTTTGTTTTGAACATTGTTTTGGTGAAAAAATCAATGATAGTTTTGTAGGTCGAAGTGAGTTGGAAGGTTGTGTATTTACTTGCACTCTGTTTCATAGTTGTTTATGAACAGTATTACTTTAAAGCAAAGAAAATTAAAGCCGCTGTTTCATTTTATGATTTAATTTATAATTTTTTGAAAACACCAATTTGTATCGAAATCGTTAGTTCGAAGTGACTACTTACTGTATTTAAAAAGCAAGCATGAAAAAATAGTTTAATGTAGCGATGTGACAACTCACTGCTCGAATATGAAGGGACTGTATTGTGAAAAAGATGACCTACAATTATGATTTTATCTGACAACTACGTCCGTGACTACATCACAGGTACACAAAGTCACGGGTAGTTAGGATTGTATGAAATGAATAAGATAAAATAATATCACTGGGTATCACTGTAACAACGCCCGCGGGGGACCTCGCTACAGTTCGGACTCCCTTTTGTGTCACGGTTCTTAATCTTGAACCAAAGAGTCCAAATCTGGCAAATCATTTTGAGAAAACAGATTTTTAAAAAGAAGTGCCAAACATGGACTGCTTTGCCAGATACAGAGTCGCCACCTAAATATTTTATTTTGGAAAATTTAGGAAACCCTGACTCGGTGCCAAAGGCCACATGTCCGTCATCACCAAAGTTGCCTCGGCTTGGGAACTTGGGTACGATCTGGGAAGGTCAGCCATGAGCACCTCCTCTCGCCCGGTCCGAAGATCGGCCTCTACTAACCATGATATCCATTTTTGAAAACGTTATGTGTTCTTATTCCGGTTATTAGCCTAGGTTACTATGTGATGCGCACAGCATACAAGTATAGACCGGGTCGCCTGAATTGGAACAAAAACATTTCATGTTTGTTTGTGAAAATGGTTTGCTATTCGCAAGTAGGCTTAAAATGCGGATTTTGCCACCCTCAGGTGGGCTTAGAAAACATGATTTTGCCACTGTCTAGTGGGCTTAAAACAAACATTTGATGAATTGTTCCAATCCAAATAATCCAACCTCCACCCACAGGCATCCAGGCAGGTATATCACATAAGCACGTAGCCTCATGGTAAGCATGCTATTCATGGCAGTCACTCACACGCATGCAAGGATGCTAAAGCATAAAACTCACCGAGTACTCCAAGCCAAAACAGAAACTAGTTAGTAATTATATGCATGATCCTAGTTCATGTTAAGATGGCTAATGCAACGCATGCAAAATGCAATCTAGACAGGCTCGGCTATCCTAAACATGGCATGTGAAATGCTTCAAATAACACGTATTCAATTTGGAAATTGAAGTACAATGCAGTTAGCGTGATGTACCGAGCCCGGTGCATGTAAACAACTGTATGGATGCAAACATGCTGTCATGCTGTTATGCTAATTTAAATATGCCCTAGTCTACCATCATAAGCAGGTAAATAAAAGGGAAGAAAGACGTGGGGTTGGAAGACATACACACACTCACTCACACTTATTACACCATTGCCCTTGCTTGGAGGGTCCGAATAAATATTACAGTCCAACTAAATAATACTAAATTAATTATTACAAAACCTCTAATTAATTAACAAATTAAATGTAAAAAAGAAGGTGGCCTTAGCCCTGCCTCGGAATGCGTGAATGATGCATGCTCGATCCGTCTTGCCCGGAAAGCCCGTACCATACCACTGCTGCCTCTGTTTTCACTGCCTTCCTTCTCTGAAGACTGCCAAAGTCCCAAGGTATCTTCTATGAACACTGCAGAACACTATCGGCTGGAGGAAATGTCCACTGGCCATTGAAAATATCCATTGGCTGCTGATGAAGTCATCGGCCATTCACCAATGGCCGGTCGGCACTCTATACTTCCGGTCGGCCAAAAATCCCTACAGAATCTGGTTTTTGACAGCAACAAGGACAGACAGTGTATGACATGGAATTTCAAGCAAGTGTATGCATGGCTACTCTCCCAATCATGTAACAGACTCAAGGGAGTATAGCCCTTGACCCTCGGGCTATCAATTGTGCATTTGATGCATGATAGCCTAAGGAGCCAAGGTTTCAATTCAATGTAAAAATGCATGCAACACACAAATGAGGACCAAGACCCTATCATGTCGAAGTCAAGGGCCCCGGTGACCGAGGGTTGAGATGTGTTTTGTCACTTTAAGTACAAACACCCCTCATCCCTCACACTTGGTTTGACACCCCAAACCAAGCAATGCAATGCATGTTATGCAAACATGGCTCAAAATGTAACATGATACTAAGATGCAAAACATGTCAAATGTGATGCAATCTATCATGTTAAGTATGCAAAATGCGAATTATATGAGATGCAAATGCGATGCAAACATGGACCAATATGCCATAAGGCTAGCATGGGACAATATGTAATGAACCAAATGAGCAACAAGCATATGATAAGCATGTAATGATGGACTTAAACCATAAATGGCAGACCTCAACCTTGCCATAAACAGTGGCCAAAATGCCCAAAAAGGTGGACAATATACACAACAAACATGCAAGCTAATGGGCCTAAAGCTAAGGCGCAAAAGACGGTACTCCACTACCACTAACATGACCACCCATGGCATGGATTAAGCAAAAAAAAAAAAAAAAAAAAAAACAGATTTTTAACATGTGAAAGGGGTCCCCAAAACTCAATAATATGGCAACCCAAATGCTTTAAACATATAAGCATGCACAAAGGCCCATTTCAAGGCACAAAACTTCAACAACTTAAAGCATGGTAAGGGACATAAATGACAATGTGAGATCACATTATAGGGACTGAAACATGATCCTAAATGATGCCAAACCATGATAAGAAGCTTATGCTAAGCAAGTTAGTGACCTATACAATCAAGGTTTATAAGCCAAAATGCAAGGCAACTATATCAAGCATGCCAAACACGACAAAATCAGTGGCCAATAGACCTTACACATGGCAAAATGATGCTAATACCTTCATGGAATTAGGCTAATGCATGCAAGAATCACGGCCTAAACACAAGATGCATTTCTATGCCAAATAGAGGAATGCTAAGCAAGTATAATCATGCATTAAAGAGGCCAACAAACCCACATGAGATAGAGGTAAAACATGCTCCAAAACATCCAAATAAACTCTGAAATGAAGCCACACAAGATTAGACATGCATGCTACCATGTAAGCCAAGAACATGCAAAGAAATGAGGGACAAAGGAAGAGGGGTGTCCCTCCCCTACTCAAGACCTCAAACTACCTTCCTCACCACTGGAAATCCACTGATTTTCAGTGGTGAGAAGACAAAAACACTCAAGCAAACAAAGCCTCAAAAAGAAAGCATCAAAAAGGCCAAATAAGGCCTAAGAGGGTGAGTTTGAACTCAAACCACAAAACACCCTTAATGAAAGTTCTAAAGCATGAAAATATAAGATTTTTTTATGTTATACACAAAGCCTAAATCATCAAGCAAGATAGGTGAAAAGTTGTCGCAAAAAATGGGGAAACTAAAGCAAAAGTCTCACCCTTGAAGAACACCTCAAGAACAGTCAATGCAGCCCTCCTCTTCTGATCAAAATCAGTCCAAAAACTCAAGAATCAACCCTCAAAGCCTCTCAAACTCGAGCTAAGGTGTGATAGTGTGTGTGTTAGTGCAAAAGTAAGGTAGAAATACACTTTTAGGCCTAGAAACACACACAAAAGAGGAGAGAGAGAGAGAGAGGAATCTAGAGAGAGAGGATGTATCTAACAGATATATAGATATAAGCTCTGGTTTTTGTTCAAAAATGGCTAACCCCTAAGCAAGGGAGAGGAATGGTGCTTATATAGGCCAAGCAAAGCCAAGAAACTTAATGGCTAAGCTAAAGAGAAAGGGTCAAGGGGGCCAGGAGGTTCAAGGCTTCTAGAGGAAGCCAATACAGCTGGCCAAGCTTCTCCAAGAAGCTTGGCCAAAGGGGTCATTCTTCTAGAAGGAATTAGGGGGTCAAGGGTTCAAAACAGTCACCAACCGCACGGGGAGGAGTGATGGTGCATCCCAGCTGGCACAGCTGGCATGCACCATGCCTCAAGGGTTCAAAAGAGTCATACCGGCCAGCAAAAGAGGTAGCCGGCAAAATAAAGTGCCGGTCGGCCAAATATAGTGCCGACCGGCCATTGGTTTTAAGAAACCATGGCCGGTGGCACCCATAGACAGCCGGTGATGCTAGGGGAAGGCCGGTGGGATGTGGGGATGGCCAACAAGCCATTCCCTGCCCTTCAAGGCAAAAACACAAGTGTTTGGTGCCAAAACAAAACATGGAACAGTCGAGTTCAGAGATCCTGAGGCAAGGCGCGTAGCCGAGACCTCCGGGAACTCCAAACGAGCACAAACATAGATGATCACCGGGTGTTCAAACGGTGACGTCCAAGTCTTGAGGACGGTCAAAAATGGGGTGTCTACAATCACTTCTTCCATAGTGCCCCAACATCTCAATTATCGTCACCAGGTTATCTCTAGTTAACCCCCAGTATGATGTCTATAAATAGCGCTACCCCCAGTATGATATTTGTTCATGTCATAACAAAAGTAATATATCTACAATTAGTATTATTATGAATTTTTTTATTTTATGAACAATGTCTTCAAGAGGTGTAGGAAGTTCACGCCGTCAAAGAAATCTGAAAGTGTGGCTACTACCTCCATTTACTTATGACTACAAGAGCGAAAAGTACTCGAGTCCGAAGGATTATTATGCTAGTATCCGAGCAGAATGGGTGTTCAGGGTAACGGAGCAAGAAGGATTGGTTAATGATCTACATAACTTTGGGGCACCGGTACCTCATTGTCGTTCATTGACCATGGTTAGACGAAATGTGAGTGACTATGAAAAAGCAGTTAGCAGAATTAAGAAGGAGAACAACAGAATGTTGATGCGGAGATGTCGACATTTCATGCTTCAGCTAGTCACCGAAATAGCAGAAGCAAGCAATAGAGAATTGACAGTGATTGAGTGAAATAATGTCTCGAACAATGAAAAATATCTCTCTGACTACTACATGTCAGATAAGGAATGAGAAATCAAACACATTTGTCTTTCATATATATTTATATGTTGTGTCGTATCTTCGTTACTAGAGTGTAAGACAATGTTGTTGTTCATCTAACTTACGGATGTATTTCAACTATTTGTTATATGAACCTGAAGTTTATGAAATCACTACATTTATAAGTACACATGTCAAGATTCGTTACGAATTTCTCTTCCTATTGATAACTCATGTATAAGCATTGCAAAGCCATTACACATGGTAGCTGTATGTTTGAAATTATTATAAACAACTATGCATCAGAGTTGTCACGTCAACTTTTATGACCTGAACAACTATGCATAAACTTTATAGGAGTTGTCACTTTGGCTTTTATTTACTACTCAGTGCATATCTGAAGGTTTTAAGCAAAGTTCAAATCCGCTTAGAAATTTAATTTCACTTTTCCGCTTAAAAATATAATTCAATTTATTTTTCCTTGACAATATATTTAATTTCACTTTTCACCTTACATATTTCATTTAATTTAATTAGAGAAATTTGACCAATTTAATTTCAAGTTAACTATGTGTTGATTTAAGTCGGTGTTGTTCTTGTCTGCATACTAGGCTAGCTTTTATCTGTAACACTTTTAAGTTCTATACATCAAAAAACCCATTGATTCTAACTCCACTAGAAATTAATCTTCAATACATTCTAATTGTATAATATTTTATCTTCAAGGTTTATGAATCTATTTGGAGTTATGTAGGGTGGCTTTTTAAACACAAATGGTCTAATTGTTTTGTTTTTTTGTTTTGACACAACCTCATCCCATTATGAATTGCAGAAATTCACATGGGCACAGTAGATATAGTACGATACTAAATTGTAGTTCGGCACAGTGATACGTCTAACATTTCTCAATGATGCAGTGACTTTAACAGACGTAATAAATTGTATGCTTTGTTTTTTCCTCAGATGCTATGTGACTTTGTGCAGCGATGCAGTGATGCATGTCACTTTTTTCCTCAGATGCAGTGATGCATGTGATGCATGTGACTTTGTGTAGTGATGCAGTGATGCATGTGACTTTCTGACTTTGTAAATTATATACTTTGTGACTTTTTTCCTCACATGCAATGATGCATATGACTTTGTGTAGCGTGACTTAGATGCTTTGTTTTTTCCTTCCATTTTAGAATTCATCTAAGTCACATTAATATGACCACATGTCAATAGTGTTGACAAACAACTATATAAAGGATTGAAGGAGTGATGGTAAACACATAACCTTTCCACTCAGTTCGTCCTAGGAAACTATCGTTCATCTATTGAGAAAAAAATCTAATGGAGTATAGATTTATGGTTGGGGGTAGGAATCGCAGAGGTGAGAGTTCACGACGAGGAAGAGGAACGGGAAGGGGACTCGCAGGGGGTAGGAACTTCAAAAGAGGTGAGAGTTCATGCCGAGGAACACGAACGGGAAGGGGAAGTGGCGATGCTGAAGATGAAACACTATTTACTTTGTTAGATGCCTCTTGTGCTTATCATGATAGGTTTGGGAAGCGACATTTTGTCATGCCTAAGTACTATCGAGATCCATCTGGTTTCGTAGAGGATCCATCTGATAATCAAACAAGATATGGTTTAGCAGACGCTAGACTTTTGAAGTGGCCCGCACTATTTATAGAGCGAGTGTAAATGGAAATATTATGTCTGGAAAATCGACTGAAGGTGCCGAAAGCACGTTCAATTCAGATCAAAAAGGAAGATCCAGATAATATTGATCGACTATGTGAAAGACTTCAAAGTGAGATTTCTCAAATGTGCCGTAGGTCAGCCTGCGATATGGAACTATCTATACTTAAGTCGGATGCCAAGAAGAACGGAACACCACCAAATGCTGCAGCTATCAAAGCTATTAAGGACGATCCTGCACTTCACTCTGACCCTGAGCTCTCTGATTGTTCGGACTCTGAGATTGCTGATTTGAGCGAGGATTAGGTGTCTATCTGTCTAAATTATATTAGGTTATCCATAATTATATGTTGTGTGTGTTAAAATAACTCTTTTGACAATGAGTTTGTGAAAGGTTTGTCTAATATTTGTCTATGTAATTGTTAAATGTTGTACTCGTCGCTTTATTTTATATTCTGTGTTATGTTGAATGTTTCCACAAATTATTTTTGTGGGATACTTATGTTTGAACTAGCTATGACGTTCTAAAGTGTTATAAGTGTTCTAAGTGTTACAGTCATACCTTTATTTTATTTTCCTCTTCGTAGTAGTAATTAGCAAATTAGATACTTTATATATGTTGTGTGAAGTTTTATTTAAATATTTCATGGCAACAAAAATTTAAGTGAACAACAAATATTTAGTTTCAAAAATTCTGCAAAAGTAGGCTTAGTTTGAGAAATAAATTAGTATAGGTGCTTAGTTTGGGAAAAGCCCTGACAAAATCTCTTCGAAACTGTGCAAAATGTTCTCTGAGAGGGTGCGTATCTCGAGGCCATTATTTTCTTCTTTTTTAATTTTTAAATTTTTTATTTGTTGTTTTTATTTTTGTCCATCATCGATCTTTTTTAAATTATATTTGAATTATATAACAAAACAAAATAAAAATTTATTTAAAATTTTATATTTAAATAACAATTTAAAAAAATATTAGGTAAATTAAGCAAATATTTAATTTACATTTTTTACACAATTCACTACTCTTTAGACAATGCATGCTGTTTATTTTTTAAAAATTTTATGTATAAATTATTTATGTAAATATCAAATTGATCTGATAATCGTACATATAATTTTATCATTTTTAAAAAAATAATGGATGCGAAACATAATTTCAAAATTACATAATTTATTTTTAAATATTAAAATAATAAAATTTGGTAATTAAGATTGTTTATTAATACGATATTTTATATGAATAATTTATATATAGAGATTTACAAGATGATTGAGCGAATTATAGAATGTGGATTGAATAATAATAATAATAATAATAATAATAATAATAATAATAATAATAATAATAATAATCAACAGTGGGTGCTCCTAAAAGCGTTGTTACGAACCACGCTTTCCTTTAAAACTGGATTTCGGTTAAAAGCGTGGTTATCATTCACGCTTTTCTTGGTGAACAGTAAAAGCGTGGTTGTGAACCACGTTTTCTGAAAAAACAAAAAATTATTTAAAAGCACAGTAAAAGCGTGGTTCGCAACCACGTTTTCTAAAAAAAAAAAAAAATTATTTAAAAGCGTGGTTAGGAACCACGCTTTATGTATAAATCAAATTTTCTTAAAAACGTGGTTTGTTACCACGCTTTTACGATTTTACAAACTTTTCGCAGGAAAGCCACAAAAACGGTGAAAGCGTGATTTGTATTCGTGTTTTAATTTAATTTAAAAGTTCTGTTCAAACTAGACCTAATTTAAAAAATAAGTTGAAAAGTCCCCTAATAAATAAGTCAGTGAAAGGGACTGCTTATTTTCTTGGACTGTGTTATGTCATGAAAGTAGGGTAGAGAGTGGAGGCCTACAATAATTCTGGAAAGCTAAGTTAGTGAATAGAATGGAAGTACCACATAATTATTATTATTGTGTAGAGCATTCTTCTTGTCTTTGTCCCTTTTGTTGTGAAAATACAACATGTGCTTACTCCTAACTAATTAATCTATGACCACCACATAAGCTTTCTATTTATTTTTTTATATTTTTTTATACCAAAAACAAAATTGTTTGTTTGTTTGTTTTTGTTTTTCTGTTTTTTTTTTTTCCCCCTTCACTAATTTCAACACTACTGAGATGCTACCTGACAATATCTCAAGATCCCTGAATAATTTCTCTTTTGTTTTGTGTGAGTCCAATAAAATGGAAAAAATATGGGCTGTCAACATTTCGTCCTTTTATACGAGGGGATAATTATCAGTAGATTATATGGGATGGACTTATTTATTCACGAGTCATAAATAAATTTTCTTATGTATTTGACTCTCGTTTTTTACAATGAAATTTTTTTGAGACCTTTATATGTATTTTTTGATTTGTAGAATGATTGTAAAAATTTTTGAGACCTTTAGATGTATGTTTTGGTTTGTAGAATGATCATTTAGTACTAGTTTTAATACTGATAATTTATCAAAGTGATGAATAATTTGAATATTTTGATTTTTGTTTGTGAGTTTTAATTTATTTTTAATTTATTTGTGTTAATTTGTATTGAAATATAGTATAGAAGTACAAGCAGTTAAATTCTATTTTTTAAAAATATTTTTATAATTATGAATTTATGATTGAATGTTAGAGCAAAACTTGTAATTGTTCAAAATTTTACACCTATTTATTAATAAGTCAAGTTTGAGAATTATAGTGACTCGGGTTAAAACTTACACTACTAAAGAAAGGGCCTTTTGAGTCGGCAGATTTTACCGTCGCAAAAGGTAGTCTTTTTGAGACGACACAGAGTTACCAACTCAAATACCAAACCTTTAGCGTCGGCACTGTTGGCCAACACAAAAAATTAATATTTGATAGCATTATTTGAGTCGGTTGAATTTACCGGCGCAAAAGATAGACTTTTTGAGTCGGCATAGACGTTTTGCGTCGGCAAATTTGTGCCGACGCAAAAAATTAGACCTTTTTGTGTCGACAACTGATGCCGTAGCAAAAAAAATAAAAAATTTATAGCCAAGATATATATATATTTACTTGATTATATTTAATAAATATATTCATTTATACATATACTTTTATATTAATATTGAGTGTATATACTATAAATAATATATATCTCATTAAATATCTGAAAGAGGTATGGTGGTGAAGTGGATTTAGTGTGGTGGCTTCGGGTCAAAGCGTCCAAACGGTGTGTGTTCGAAACTTGGGAGCCTCAATGAGAAAATTATGGGTTAAATTTTTTAAAACATTGAACCACTTTTTGAGTCGGCAATCTACCGTCTCAAAAAATTTAAACTTTTTACGTCGGCAGATTGCCGACTCAAAAACGTTTTGCGACCCCACCATTTTCGTCCCTTGAGTTGCCGTCGAAACGCCGTCGCAAAAAGTTTTTGCGTCGGCAAATACGCTATTTGCGTCGGCAAATACGCTATTTGCGACGGCACGCTGCCGACTCAAAAACCCTGGTTTCTAGTAGTGTTAATCCTTTTGTAATCTTTGATCCGGAATCCGGTACTCATGGTTATTGTTTATATTTCTTTCTGTCTTGTTGTAATGTGGGATTGGTTGTTTGGAGTTGTTGATTTGTTTTGAACAGGTTGGGACTCAGTTTTTTCAAAAGAGTTTCTGTCTGTTTCTCTTCAGGTTCACTCGAGCAGTCTTTCTTTTGCTCGAGTGGTCATTGGTTATTTCTAGTATCTATGTTTGTAGGTCTAAACTACTAGAAGGGGGTTATTATGCGCTCGAGCAATGACTTGGTCGCTCGAGAGGCTCCTTGTGTCTAACGCTCGAGTGGTTTGTGCGTATATTAGCATGGAAAAAAGATATTTTCTTTTATTTTTTGATCTCTCTCTCTCTCTCTCTCTCTCTCTCTCTCTAAAAGGTAACTTTATCAAATTTCTTCTCTCTCTCTAGTTCTTGTCTAAACACCCATATACATTCAAATCCGTTGGTCTTGCCGTCGTAGTACCTTGGAGAAAAGTGTAGAGCTCATAGAGATGAACATTCTAATAGGAAAGTTTTCATTTTCGGCTCCATTAAAAGTTGGGTATTCATATCTCTTTCTACTCTTGAACTAGGAATTTTTTCAACCTCTTTGTATGATTCTTAGTCTTGTTATGTGTTCCTTGAAAAGTGTAGTGATTTAGGAGTAGTGGGTTTGATTTAGGGTTTGTTTTGGGAATATAAAAGAGAGATTTTCAAATAGATTCATGAAAAATGGTTGTGGAAATGAGTGTATTGTTAAGTTGTGTTGAAACATTTTTAAATGTGTTTTTGAAAGAAATAGATGTTTTGGTAGAAATCATTGGTTTTGAACTAAGAATAAAGGGAAAGATATTGAGTTTTTTAAACGATAAAATGAATATATCTGTTGATGATGAAGGTAGAGTTGGATATGTATTATCACTCCTATATTGAGATTATGAAATTATAATTGTTGTTGGAGATTTATCTTTTGTATAGATATATTTGTTTTGGGCTATCGGTAGAGGGTGACTTTAATTATTGTAGAAATTACATGAGAATTAGGTTAATTGAAATCAACTACTCATACATCTTGTATTGAACATTGTTTCATATTTATACATTGAAAGCGTTTCATTTTGAGAAAAAATGGTGAATATCTTGCTGAATCTGGTTAGGGGGTATGGTTGTGGTATGATCTATGTTGGCTTGTGTGTCCTTAGTAAAAGTTTAGAAACCTGCGCGGTTAGGTGTTGATCCTTCTGGTTAGTATCGGTAAAATGGCTTTAGTAGTGCTTGTACAGCCTGTTGGCATATACGTACCTAGAGATTCTTAGTGTTGTGTATCCACTGCCTTGTTTTTTGATTTAAAAAGTATTGTTTTGTGAATTGATTTATAATCATGGCATTGCATTGTTTAAAAGAGAAAGTGTAACGTTTTGGTAAATGACATACATATGCATTCGCCATATGACTTTGTTACGCATCATATAGTGTGTTAAAGTATTCTCTACTGGGTTTTAGCTCACCCTATGTGGAAACCAACTTTCAAGTGTTGATGGTATGCCTCCGTCAAAGACTTAACTTGGGGGGATGGTGGAGCTAAAGGCTCATTTTGTTTTTATTTATTTATTTATTGTAAATATCTTTTGTACAAGCCTCGCACTTTTTACTTGTTTGGTTTTGACCCATTTTTGTTGTAACAAAGTATCGTCTTGAAAATATGTAGTCACTAAGGTATGAACTTCTCCGAATTTCCTTTTATTTTCTATATATCGCCTTGTATTACATGCTATAGATTCAGAATCTAGGGTTTGTGGATGTACGATGCATATGGTACCTTTTGTAATGATTATCAAATGAATTAATTAAGAACGAAATATTATTAGTTTCTGCATATGTAGCGTACTTTATGGAATTCTCTGTTGTTGTTACTTTGGCTCGGTTTGATTATTAATATATTTTGTAGGGTTTGATTTCTCTTTTCTTGGGGCTTTACTCTTCTCCTCTCCTCGCTCGCTTGCATGAAATGAACGCCCCGCTGTGGAGTTGTAGTGGAGATCGGATCGAGATTGATTGATATGATTGTTATGACAGTCGAGTTTATCGGAATACATATGGCTTTGTAGATGTACAGATCTGAGCCATTGATTGATTTTCAAAGATGCCTTGGATTCAATCTTGATTGTCCAAGATCCGATCATATATATATATATATTATATTCATAGATCTGGTTTTGGTAGTTTAGAGCAAATTTGGTGGTCCCTGTCTCTTTATTTATTTATTTATTATTATATTTAAGATAGAGTGAGAAAGAGAGAGAGAGAGAGAAAGATGAGGAATGGGAGAGAGATGTTGTTGTTGATGATGATTGTAATAGATAGTGGCGTAATGTATTCATTTCCTCAGATGTTGCTGTTTTGATTGGGATTAGGATTTCAACAGATAATACTTCATTTTCTCTGGTTTTGTGTTCAATAGATAAGTTAAAAATAAGAAAAAAAAAGTTTCAAAAATTTCAACAAATAATAGAGAGAGAGAAAAAAGAGAAGTGGAGAGACTAACAAATAGACAGAAAAAGTTTGAAAATGGTGTGTATTTGAACATATAGAAAAAATAGGTTAAAATATTCAATAGATAACTTAAAAAAAATTTGAATAAATAGACAAATAATTTGAATAGATAGATAAAAAATTAAACAGATATAAAATAATTTGAACATATAGAAATAAATTTGCGTTAAAAAAAAAGATAGATATAAATTTGAACAGATAGTAAAGAGGAAAAAAAAGTCAAATAGATAAAAAAATTAATAGATAAATTAATGGGTAAAATTAGAAACAAGACGTGCTTCTAGAACAACAAAATAACTTCTCACCAAACTATTTCACAAAGGGTGTATCTCTCACCAATAAAAAATATTTACTGGATCTAATACCTTATACCCTCCGTACCTTAAACTTTTCAACAATTATCTCCACCAAATTTCATTTTATTTTTATTTAATATGTAGGCTTATTGGATAGATTTGAAATTGCAATAGTATAATTTTAGGGTTGAGTTTGGAATTGTATGCCGCATGTGAGTAGGAAGAACTTGCAAGATTTTCTAGTTTGTATAACATTAATGCGGCTCGAACACTTGTGGTAAATTGTTATTTGGTTTCCACAATTTGTATTACTCAAATTATCATTTAGTTGATACAAATTTCAGTGTTTATAGAACAAATTGAGCTTCACTGTTGTACATGACTTCTGAATTTATTTCTTCTTATTTTATTTTTTTATTTTTTTGGGGTATCTTTTTGTGTGTGTATGATCCTTGCATGTATATATGGTGATGGCTAACCTTACTCCCATCAAAAATGAAAAAAAAAATAGAAAAAAGAAGAGATGATTGATTTTTGGGTTGATTTGGAAGAACTAATGATTTTTTTATCTCATGAATTTTGGTGGTAACCAGGATTTTACCTTTTATTTATTTATTCACATGAATTGTCTTGATCATCTTGAGAAATAAATCGGAAAAAGGGTTAGCGAACATTTTCTTGCAACTCTGCCTAGTATAAGAATGCATAAAAAATCTTACAATTGCGAGCCTTTTCTCATGTAGAGACCAAGCCTTTTGTATGTTTTTTCATCTTCAATATCATGTTTGGGAATATTGGTTGTCATAAGTCATAACCTTGTATCCTACAACTAAAAATACTGGGAAACACACAGGGAAGGTTCAAACACACTGGGAAACTGTCTTCTCAAACACCAAAAAAAATTTTCTCCAATAATATCTTACAACTAAAAAAAATCTACATAAAACCTCCTCCCCAGGCCTCTTTTTGGGCCGACCGGCCGCCGCCTTTGGCTATGGCGGTCGGCTGGCCTAGCTCTTTCTGGTGTTTGTTTGTTAGTTTTTTCTTCCAATAAACTTGATTCCCCCATTTCTCCCATCTAGGTGTGTTTTTGTGTTGCTGCGGTTGGTTTGTTTTGGTGACTCGGGGCCGCTATAGCTGATTCATCAGGGGACGTCTAGGATCTTCATTCGTGCGCTCTTTTGCAAGTAGGAGCTTGAGGGGTGAACTCTAGTTCAGGTTGGTGGAGAAGTTTCGATGCTTTGTTTGGGCGGAAAACATGGGTGTTGAAGTCGATCCAGATATGTCTGGTTTTCATTTGAGCATTCCTCTTCGGGTGAGAGTTTGAGGGGTGAATGTCCCAGCGGTTGGTCGGTGTATGGAGCTGCAGTGGGAGTGAGTTAGCGGTGTTGGCTATGGAGTTACAGCGGAAGAGATAGTGGTGGCAGTGAGTGATGATCTGTCTTCGGCAGCAAGTGTTGGAGCTGCAATGTCAAGATCAGCGGGGGTGTTGCAGCAGCATAGGCGTTGGAGTTTTCCGATGTTGCCTATGGAGGTCTCTCGATCGGTTTAGCAGCATAGATGTGTTTAGGTGGGTGGTTGGTTGATGGTTGATTCCGGTGTTTGGCCCATGGAGCTGTTGGCTATAGTGTTTTCCGGTGGTGTGGCCTCGGGAGTGCAGCAGCATAGGCGTTGTGTAGCCTTGGGACTGTAGTAGCTTAGGTGTGGGTCTTGGCGTGGTGAATACGTTGTGTTCAGGCGAGTGGTTGGCCTTGGGAGTGCAGCATCCTAGGCGTGGGTGTGTGCAGCAGAATTGGCGTGGGTCTTGGGTAGTGTGGGCTCTGGGTGTGTAGTAGGGGTATAAAATAATTGGGTTACCAACTTGGGTGTTAGAAGTGTTAATTTTAGCAGTTTGGGTGTTTTGGTGGGTTGATTTTGTGGAGAATCATGTATTTTATTTTCTGTTCAGTCCTTCTTAACTTTTTTTGTTTTTTAAAAAAAAATCGTGAGGCTGAGAGGTTGGTTGTATGGTTGCGAGTAGCAGTAGTAGGGGTATTTTGTACTTTCCGAATCTCTTTCAGTGCATTTCATCTTCCTGTATCTTTAATTTCATGTTAATTAATGAAATTTTTCTTTGCTGATAAAAAAAAAAAAGTCATAACCTTGTTATTTGGTATCATTTATTTAGGAGACTAATTGGTATTTTGTTTTTGGTATCATGTTTTCAATTTGGATGTTTTGGTGACATGACTTTCTTTTGGTGATTCATGAATGGACATTTGTTTTTTTGGGTCTGAAAATGAGTGAATTTTTGCATCCAATTGCTCTAATTTATTTGCCTTTTCCTTGAGGAGTTATGTTTGTAGAAGTGCCCTTGTTTTAGACACATTTTCTTGTATAGCACCTTCTATTGATTTGGGCTTTATCCAGAACCAGCAAATGGAGGAAAGAAGCGAATGGAAGACGCGATGGCAGGCGCAACTATCAGAGCTGAAAAGAAGAAGCATGAACAAGGATGCTCGAGGAAATATGTCGCTGGGCGCACGAATGCGGAGGCAGAGGAATGACTCATAGTCGTGTCGACTCAATTATGAATAAGTCCTTCAATCTTACTCGTACAAGTAGCTTTTATTTTCACCTTATAGATGGTTTTGAGTGGGGAGAGAGTATTATCTGTACTATTTGGTTACCATTGCTAATCACGCAGTATTGAGAAGCTTATTGTCCACCCAATATCAACCATATATATATATATATAGGCAAGATACACTACTAGAAAAGGGAGCTTTAGCCACGGAACCTTTTGCGACCGTTTGAAAATCGTCGCAAATACCATGTTTTTGCGACAGCAAACAAAGCCATTGCAAAAGTAATTTTTTGGCAACGGAAAATCCAAGACCGTGGCAAAAAATAGTACCTTTTGCGACGATTTGTTACCCGTCGTTTTTTTTTCCCGATTGTTTTATTGTTTTTGCGACGCCTCTATTCCACTGTCGCAAAAGGTTTTTTTTTTTTTTTCCTTCCCGTGCCCTACCTCTTTCCTTCTCTTCTACCCTTTCAGTATTCTCTTCCATTAGATCAAAGAAAAAACCTAGTCGTCACTTTCTCTCTCTCGCTCCCAGTCGTCTATCTCGCAGCCCCAACAGTACCAGCATGGAAGAGTTCCAGGTTACCCTTCTCTCCTCTCATTTTCTTTCTTCTCACTCGCACAGACCCTTACAATATCTCTCTCTTGCTTTCGCTCTCACTATCGCCAATTTTCTATTCTCTCTCTCTCTCTAAATGGTCAACCGCGAACCCAAAATTTCAGTTTGCTTTGTTGGCGCTCTCTTCGTTCGCTATTCTTACAGACCAATTAGAAATGCAAAGAAAACCCTAACTTTCATTCCCTTCAATTCGATCTCACTCCAACAGTACATATACATATACATGTCCCAGTCTTCTTTGTGAATTCCATATCTGTACGGATTGAAGTTTTCTTTTTCGAAAGGTGGTTCGTGCTCATACCTTTGGATCTCGAAGAACTGTTCTTTTTTATTCAGTTTTTTCACCGTCAATTTGGAATCAGGGGTACGTAATAGGTATGTTGAATCAAATTTCAATTCTTTTCTCCACCAATTCGAGTTCGAAAAGGTTTGGGTGGTAGTTGATTGGTTTGAATAGGTTGTTTCATTGTGTGATACGTTGGTTTGTGGCTGGGCTAGGGTTTTGTTGCTTGAATGATATAGAGGGTGCCACTTAATTGTAGATTTGTTCAAATTCACTTTCAGGCTAGTTCAAATCCTAATTCAATCAGTATGCGGATGTGTGTGTGTGCAATTTCAATCATATTTGGATTAGGGTTTTGTTTCTTAGTTTGATTTGGCAATTTGAATGCTGTTGTGGAGGAGTCTGAAGTCTAGAACTGTTAATATCTTATAGATTTGAAAAAAAATAAAGGTGGTGTGTTTGGATGGGGGAAAGGGAAGGTGAAGGGGAAGTCTTGGTGGCAGTGTTAGACAATGGAGGAATGGAAAAACGAGAATTCATCGAGAATTGAATCGAAGTGCGGTCATGAATGGTTAGGGGACGATACTGAAGTTGAGCCTTGCACAAAAAAGCAGGCAAATGATGCTTTAAGTGATACTGAATTGGAGTCTTGTGCTAACAATCATGAATTGGAGTCTAGTTGCACAAAGAAGCAGACAAAGGATGCTTTATCAGCTAACTTTAGATAAAGAGATTACCTTGAACTTGCAGCTTTCTTGTAGAGACAGCACCAACACATGGTGTTTTCATTTTAGAAGGCCCCTGTTAGGATGGGAAGAAGATGAGGTGATCAGGCTGCAAAGTATGTTGGGAGACGGGCCTTGTTTAGATTTGAATAAAAAGGATTTAATCAGATGGAAGGCGCAGCAGTCAGGGGTATTTCAGGTTGGTGGGGTGTACAACTGGTGCAAACAAAGCTCTGGTTTTGTTCATAGCTCACCTGAATTGATTTGGTATAACTTTGCCCCTCCTAAGGCAAAATTCATTACTTGGCTTGCATGGAGGGGTAAGCTGAAAACCTCTTCATTCCTTAGTAGAATTGGAGTTTTGATAGGTCCTGATCTGTTGACTTGTGTGTTGTGCAAAGCTGATGTGGAATCCTGTACTCACCTTCTTTTGCACTGTTCTTTTGTGTGGAAAGTTTGGTCAAATATCATGGACTGGTGGGGAGTGAAATGGGTGATACCAGGTACTTTTGAGGTGTTGATGCAATGGTGGTTGGGGTGGAAGTTTAGGAAGAAGAAAAAGCAAGTTTGGAGAGTTATCTTTATTTCTGTTGTTTGGTCTATGTGGAAATACAGAAATGACTGTATCTTTAATAATTCTCATCTTGCTACTGATGAATTGTGTGAGTTAATAAAAGTTAGAGTGACAATGTGGTTGAAGTCTTATGATATGGGGTGTTTCTACTCCATTCACGAGATTGTCTCAAATATAAAATGGGTGAGTCAAAATCTCTAAGGTTTGGAAGTGGTTGGTGATTGTTCAAGCTTGTTTGGAGGTTACGTTTGTTGCCATGATGTTGTTTTGCTATGAATCTGTTGCTGATTTGCTCTGTTCTGAGTGCTCTGCCTCTGATGCTGGGATTCTGTTTTGATGCAATCTGTTTAGTTCTGGTTTGCTGATCTGCTTGGGGTATTGCTGAGTTGAATTGGTTTTCTGAATTAGTGCTGATCTGTGTGGAATCTGTTTGCTAATCTGCTTGGGTTGTTGATGTTCTACTGTGATGTTGATGTTGTAGCTTTGTGACAGATCAGTATGGTTGTTGTTCTAATATATAGCTCAGTATTAGAATTGGGATTCTGCTATTCATGTTCTGAGATGCTGCTGTGATGTTGTTGCTGTTGCTTTGTGATTTGCTGCTGCAATGCTGAGATGTTGCTGTAGCAGATCAGTTTGGTTTCTGTTCTGATGAATATTTCCTTCTGCTGATGTTGTAATTCTTGGTGTTGTTTGATGCTACCTTGGGGTGTTTTGCTGGTGTAGTGGTTCTAAGCTGCTGGAGGAGTTTGCTGGGGGTGGAGTTGGTAGTTTGGAAGGTTGCCTTGTTGTATGGTTGGGTGGGTTGTTTTCCTGGTTTTTGTTTTGTTCCTTTGTTTTGGATTGGCTTCTCGCCAATCTGTTGGGTTAGTGCTAGCAGATGATTGTGCTTCCTCCTTAGTGCCAACCTAGTTGGGATTATGGAGCGATAGCTTTGATGTGATTTGCACTCTCCTCCTTTAGTGATGTAATATTGCTTGTTTTGCTCTTATCATCAATACAGTTTCCCTTTTCTTCGCTGATCAAAAAAAGTGATAGCCTTCCTTTGCTTTCCTCTGCTCTCCTCTGCCCTTCTATTGTTTGTTTCTCCCTGCTCATCAATTCAAGAATTTGTTGGTGTAAAATCTTGTTATTAAGTAACAGGTATATTGATTTCAGAGTGTAAAATGTTGGTATTTTTTTTCTTGGGCAGTCTGCTTTTGGCATGTTCATACCAGATGCTTGTGTGGATAAAATTTATTGTTTCCTGCCTTGTATTTTTATTTTTTTATTTCTTTGGTGTTGGGTGAAGGTGCACTCCAAGACTCGGTGAGATACAAGTGCAGAACTTACAGATTAAGAGGTTGAACTTGGCTGAGCAGATCCTCCAGATGTTGAACATGGATACGAATAAGGTTTTTTTTGTTGTTAAATGATAATGCCTTTTTCTAAAACTCTAGATTGGCAACTCCATGCTTCTATCCTGTCAAGAGTTTATTCAAATATCTTATTATTCGTTACTTCTCTATTGCATTAATATCTACATTGATCATGCCAAAAGGAATGTGATGAACGCATGTTGTTTCAGTTTCTCCTAGTTCTTAGTTGATCAAGAAGCTGTACTCTATTTTTTTTTGTCACGTGAGAATTACTCTATTGATCTGTATGAATACTAAATGGTGTGTTCTGGCCAGGCACCAGTAACATTTAGCTTTATATTTACGTATTTTCTTATATCAAAGGTTCTATCACATCTGTGCAGTATGTTTTCTGCTGTGTGTGTTGAAGCTTTGCCTCTGTTTTCTGCAGTTAGAATGTGTTTGATCTTAGTTCTGCAGTGTAGTTTCTAAGTTCTAGTGTTGGTTGGTTGATGAAAGTTTGCTTTGTGCTCCACTTATTATATAGGCACTTTAAAGTTGAATTCAGATATAGTAACCAATGTTACATGATCTGTAGAAAAATTCCTCTGCTGTTTAGGTGGCTCTCAGAGTGTTCTGCTGATAGACCTGCTGATTCATCTCAGTGAAGTTCTGTGGTGTTCTGCTGATAGACCACTCAGTTGCATTTTCAATGGTCTGTTTGCTGGTTTAGTTGGCTTTAATAACTGAGTTGAAAGAGACGCTAATTGCATGCAGGACAAAATCGCATAGAGGTTTGCTAATTAGACCTAGTTGAGTTTATTATGTAAAGCTCAAATGCATGCTGTTTTTTCTTTTTCATTCTCATTCTCATTTATATATGCAATTCGTTGGTAGACTGAAACAAGAAAAGCAGAGCTTGAGACTAATCTATCAACAAACTTGTGAGGCAAAAACAAGAACTTGAGGCAGTAAAATTGTATGGAGAGAGTGACATGTTACTCACTGAAGTTGAAGTAAAGAGGCAGGAACTAAGAGATGCCAGACTACTTGTTGAAGATGTGACACAGCAGCTTAAAAGTGAGAACTTTGGATTGGACTGCTTCCATGCAATTTCCAATATCAATGTTCTTCATATTGTCTTTTGACTAAACTTTTTTAGTGCAGGAGTTTCCAAAAGTATTGAGGAGCGCACAAGGGAACTCAAGAAGATCAAAGATGAAAAGAATAAGTTAAAGGTGTTCTCTCTTTTATGTTTAAGCTTATGATTCTTAGTTTTTGTTGTTGTTGCTAAGATAATTTGTCACGAATGCAGACTTTGGAAGAAAACTACCGGAGGACACTTCAGGATGAAGCTAAAGAGCTGGAGCAATTGTTAAGTAAAAGAAATATTCTTCTTGCTAAACAAGAAGAGTACTCAAAGAAAATCAGGGAATTGGGCCCATTATCATCTGATGCCTTTGAAACGTATTTCTCTTTTCTGAAATATATTTCTTTTATTATGATTAATGAAGTGGATACAGACCATGGTTTTCATATATTTATGTTGGCTGATAAGGAAATATAAAATTTGGACATGATAAATCATATATTAAGTTTGGGTCTTTTCTAATTTTTTTATATATTTTTTAAAGCTTTCTTTGCACTTGTATGATACTGGCCACAGCTGTTGCTGAAGCAGTAAACCCTGCTTCCAGGGCAATGTACAACACACCAAAGCAGTTAGAGTGCTGTGAACAGTATACCTTACCCTGTAAAGGGAGAAAGGTTGCCTTGGAAACACTCTGTATGTTGTGTGTGTGTGTTTTTGTGCGTCCAAGGACCTTTCGTTTGTTGTGTGGCCTATTTTGGCAATTAAATCTTTGAAATGTCATAATCTGTACTTGATTCAAGAAATCAAGTGGGTAGGTGAAAAAGTAAAGGAAATACTGTCGAACCAAGGAGGACAAGCCACCTGTCTAGGATGAGCTGCCTCTGCATGGTTCTTCTCTCCTATAAAAAGGTGATCAACCCCATGCACAAATGACAAAAGAAAGCCTCAGCCCTCAGTCTAGCTCAAGTTCTCCCTCATGGCTCCACCATCTGTTTACCACTGCCTTGCCTCTCCCCTCCACCTCTTGTGATCTCCAACCATATTTTACCATTTTCCCTTGCAGGCTGACCTCACTTAACAATATTCTTCGTTTGTGTGTTTAAAGAAATGGAATAAAGGAAAATATTCATGGTGTAGTGTTGTTTGAGCATAAGAAATTGCAAGAGGAAGGATGTGCCTTTGAGCCTATATGGGCTTCTGAATTCATCATTCTATGATGAACTAAAAATTTCCTATCTACTTTTGTTGCTTGATATACCAGATAGATGGTAGCCTGTAATTGATTAGTAAAAATCTAAAAACTATTATCTAATGCCAATGATCAAGGAGCTGTGCTAAACCCTGAGCATGCAGTTCACTTGCATTAATTTTATGAATAGTAATTTGTTTCCATGGCCTCCATTGTTTCTTTACACTTCTAACAGCTTTGAATATATCTAAATTAAATTGAGTCAGGATAGAAAAAACCTTATATGATTCTTTGTAGAAGTCCATATAGAAGTTGGTTTGTTTGACAATATCTGAATATGGTGTTTCTGTTGTTGGCCCTTTAGTAGTTTACATAGAGGTGATTGACCCATATTTGCATGCTATCACTTACACTTTTATGAATATATTTGTTTTCTCTCTCTGTGAACTACAGGTACAAAAGGAGGAGCATAAAAGAATTGCATAAAATGCTTCATCGGTGCAATGAGCAGCTACAGCAGTTCAGCCATGTAAACAAGAAAGCACTTGATCAATATGTGAACTTCACGGAACAGCGAGAAGAGCTCCAGAAAAGGCAAGCTGAATTGGATGCAGGCGATGAGGTACTTGAATTGAATTCTAATCATTCAGATATCTTATTTTGAAGTTATAGTTAGTGGTACAAGGTTAAGCCAGTTCTGATATGTTCAGCTTGATTGGGTATTGATTTTGGCAGAAAATTAGAGGACTTATATCTGTTTTGGATCTACGGAAGGATGAGTCCATAGAACGTACGTTCAAAGGCGTGGCTAAGCATTTTCGAGAAGTATTTTCTGAGCTTGTGCAAGGTGGCCATGGATTTTTGGTTATGATGAAGAAGAAGGTTTGTTATTTGTATTTACTTTTCAAAATACAATGATTTCTTTCTAGTAAAGTCTATCTTTCTTGTTCACTGTATTGGCCAATCTGCTTGTCTGTCATTTAAATACTAGGTTGCTGCTCAACTTCTAAACTCCTAAACAACTTTCTTTCATCTTAGTTGCTGGCTTAAAACCTACTTCCTAAATGGGTTTGGTTTCATTTTACAGGATGATGATCATGGTGATGGTGATGAGGATGATGATGCCCCTCGTGCACCTGACATGGAGGGAAGGGTGGAGAAATATATTGGTGTGAAAGTCAAGGCATGTAGTCTCATTTAGAAAGATTTGTGTTCCTTCTAGTAAGTAAAATCATATGTGGCTGGTGTTATAAAGCATACAAAATTCCTTAAATGGATTGTGGCAACAGCCAACTCCATGGTCTCTTTTTGTTGGATTCTGATTGCAAAGCAGGCTAAATGAATTTTCTTAATTTTGAAATTAGGTTGCCCTATTATTCTAGTTCATTGAGCAAATCTGATTCAGTGTTTCCTTTGTTGGGCTTGATATGCAGGTTTCTTTTACTGGGCAAGGGGAGACACAATCAATGAAGCAGTTGTCTGGGGGTCAGAAAACTGTGGTGGCATTGACACTGATCTTTGCTATACAGCGATGTGATCCTGCTCCATTTTATCTTTTTGATGAGATAGATGCAGCATTGGATCCTCAGTATAGAACTGCTGTTGGGAGTATCCTATTTCTCTCACTGTTTCTTGCATTCTCTCTCTCTCTCTCTCTATATATATATATATATATCTGCTCAAGTCCTGGTTCACCTTTTTAAATAATTTTTCATGGGTTCAAGTTCAACTGATACAATAGTTCTTGTGGACTGCCCTAAATCTGTTCAGTTGATTTGTTGCTTCATATATATCCTATTGATTTATTGCTTTTTGGCTATAAATCTTTTTTTGCATACTTTTTTTTCCCAGTAGGAGATCCTTAACCTTTTGTTTGTAGATATGATTTGTCGCTTGGCAGACATGGCAAATACACAGTTCATCACCACAACGTTCAGGCCAGAGCTTGTGAAAGTTGCTGACAAGATATATGGGGTGACAAACAAAAACAGGGTTAGCCATGTCAATGTTGTCACCAAGGAAGAAGCTTTGGACTTTATCGAGCACAATCAGTCTCACAATGCTTAATGAGGTTAGAATTCTTAGTCTAGTTGTTATGGACATGCTTGGAAATGAATTGGTTAGATGTGGTTCCATACATAATGATGTGACATGCCAACATTTGAGTAGAGGTAGGTGTTTCAGTCATACTGATGAGAGGAGCTTCTATTTGCACACAATTTATAAATTGAGTCATGCTTCTACCTTTGAATTGGCTTATTTGTGTTTTGATGCAGTCTATGCCCCGGAAGTTCATCGGTTTCAATGTTATGAATGTACTTATTTGACAGCTACCCCACAACTGCCTGATGAGTGGAAATCTTCTTCTTTTTAGATACTTCTAATTTTGTAAGATCTCAGTGTATGGTTGCTTATTTTGTTGTTTTGTACATATACATGTAAGTTCATTAAGGTGCATAGGATATTTTTGTGGAGTAGATGAAACCCTAAACCCCCTCATACTCAAGCATCAGAACACTGTCACATCTATTTTGGACATGGCTGGAGTTCTTCTACCCTTTCTGAAATGGTTTATTGGAAGTAGTAGCTCAAATGGTCCCAAGGTTCTTAATTCTCTTCTTCGTTCTCCATGTACGATTGATGTAATTGGCCAGGTAAGCAACAAGTTGGTAGAGCTTTAGATTTTACTTGTGTAACACTTTTAAACTGTGTTGCATGGACACCTAATGGTGTACCTAAATGAGGAATGACTACTAAATTCTTGTCTTGTGAAGAACTTTTTTTTTGTTCTCTAAACTTTAATTATACTGATCTATGATTGGCACAGACTCACATCAATTTTAAGTTTGAAAGTGAATAAAAATAAAGGATTTTGTTAATGTGTACCCTAAGGGCACTTTTTAAGGAGTTTAAATTGATTGTACATTCTTTATCTTTTCTATCAAATTGATGACAACCACTACCTACATTCCTACAAAAAAATGTATAACTATTTTAAGCTTTGTTAATCAATGCCCTTAGGGCACTCGTTGGCAAGACCTAAAGTAAAACTGGGACTTATAAGCTTAATATATGTCTTGTCATTGCATGTATGTTGCCATTTGGAAATTTTTGTAATTTTCTGTTAAAGTTAATGACGTCTTATTCTTTTATTTTATTATCTTATTTTGTTCAGTATCAGTAATAGTTTAGTGTTCTTGAATAGCCAAATTTTGCATGAACCCTTGCACTTTCAATTTTGCTTTGATATTGAGATTCCTATTGCTATGTTGAAAATTTACCTCACTAGTGTCTCTAAGTCTGTTGGATTTGGATTTATCAAGGGAAAGAAAGTGAAGGGAAATGGAATTACTTATGCGTTCTCATTTTTGTAGGTACAAAAGGATTTTTTTAAAACAAATACGTGTTCATTTTCTTTTCATTTTCCTTACCCAACTAAAAAAGAGAGAAAAATTTAGTTGTACTTTCAACTTTTTTCCATATATTTTCCCTTTTTCTTTTCCTTCCCCAAGTCCTTCCTCAAATCTAAGATCCAAACACACCCTAGAAGCGACATGTTCGAGTTTAATGGTCTTTTGCTCCTTCATTTACCTTTTCTGCCTTTGCGTCTGCTCATGTGATTTGTGCATCACATCATTGTTTTCCTTTTTGTCTGCAGATCAAACAGCCAATCCTTTTCCTCTCTGGATTGCAAGATGAAATGGTTCCTCCACCGCACATGCAAATGCTATATGCTAAAGCTGCTGCACATAACAGTGGATGCATCTTTGTGGATTTTCCTAATGGCAGGCATATGGACACATGGCTGTCTGGTGGAGATCGCTATTGGAGAACAGTTCAACTGTTTTTGGAACAAAATGTTCCAGAGAACAAGGATGATCTATCTTCCCACAAGGACAGTTGTAAGTTTTTGACTTCAAATCTTAGAATATCCTACGATTGCTAGCCCACATCCTCCAACTATTCCCCCCAAACTGAAAGAAACACAAACATTAAAATGCACTGCAAGAGCAGTGTAAAATTTTGGATATTAAATCTTACTGCGAGAGCAATGTTTCGGAGAACGAGGATGATGAATCTTCCTGTAAGGGTATTGCTAAGTTTTGGATATCAAATCTTCTAAAGTTCTAATATTGCCAGCCCATGTCCTCCAACCCCACCTCCCAAACTTTAGAAAACAAAGAGACCACCCGTTTTCTTTAAAATTGAATCTGTTTCATCCTCTGGTTCACAGCTTTTTGATAATTCTTTTGCTAGTTGGAAGCCCAACTTGACGCAGTTTGAATTGTGGCTTAAAATTAATTCGCTGACTCATTTGGCCTTAACTTTTAGTCGGTATTTTTTTTATAGGAAATGCTAACCACTGCCCTTGAGCGATGTTTAATGTTGGTAAATGTGTAAAAAGTGTATTGAAATATATGAAAAGTGTATAAAAATATATAAGTGTATGAAGATATGTAAAATGAGTATTTAGTACATATTACAACTAAACTGACTTTTTTGTTAGTATATATTTCATATATAAAATATATACACGCTCACATAAGCACTCCCAATCTTAGAAATGTTTATATGCCCCTGCTTCATGGACAACTAAGTTTAATACTTAATTTATCACTATTTATAGCTCATAGTACCACTTTGACACAGTTATCACTAACCGTTGATGTTTGTACTTTGATGATTATCCTGCCTGCTTTCAGATTCCGAGGCACGGTGACTGGCCGAGGTTTAGAATCTTGTGGTCTAATGCATTAGGCCACCCCAGAACTCAAACTATTTGTACCTTTTTGACATTGCAGTGACGGAAAGCTCTTTGTGATTGCCGGTGGGACCTGCTGCATCAGGTTTTTTTTCTCTAGGAGACATTTTTTCGGTTTACCAATTTTAGAAGATCGAAAAATGTGAATGCCTTTCGCTATACTATATGACCCAGACATACTGCTCAAGCTTAGATCAATCCTAACTTATGATCATTGTGTGAAATAAGAAGCTGAAAAAAATGAAACTGTGTACCATAAATTTATGAGCTGAACTGGCTGACTCTTTTTTGATGTACTATGACGGGCCTATTTTTTTTTGACAATTTTTAGCTTGGGAAGTTTGAGTAACTTGTTGAGTCAAATGACATCTTGATGATCTGCCCCCTATTGTGCTATATTGATTCATTCTTGCTACTTGTTTTAGTGTTTTTCAATTAGACTATATTTTGGAATATGAATCGAAAGAACTGTAATACATGAGATGGTTGCAAGTGTACATTATTTTGTAGGGGATTGGGATCCCTCTCCATTACATGATGTCATTTATGTGTTATTATTATAATTAAGTTTGGATAGTTAGGGGGTTATTTGATGTTGGTAAGCTATCAAGTATAGATAGTTTAGAAGGGATTCCTTCATGTATTTGATACTTGATGTCAATTTTGGAAAGTATCATATACTATGTATACTTTAGGTCACATATGAAAACTTATTACTTAACTCTAAATCGGTTGACACACTAAAATGCTCAAAAGGGTTTGGATGTCAACGAAACTTGACACGCGCAACATACTTGGCACACATGACTTGTAGGAGAAGACGGAACTCGATGAAAACTTCTTCTTTACAAACTCTTTTTGTGTTTATTCGACCATTGTTATAGATTATAGCTCAATGTGTACAATCATTGCCTATTTTTAATGGTATTATTATCATTGTAGGATGTAATTAAAGTTTCTTTGGAGAGTTCTGTAATACCAAGAGTCCAATTGGTGGAGGGACTTCTTATTAGTGTCGATCCGTTGTGTGAAATTGATGGAGTTTCAATTGGCCCTGAATTTTGCAAAGTTTTTGTTTTAAAAGCGAACAAGCCGAACGCTATTTTGGAAACAACATCCCGATGTCTAAGAACAGTTGGAGAAGTTGTGGAAAGATACATTGTGTGGCGCTCGATTCATATATATGTTACAATCTTATTTATTTATTTATTGAAATAAATATCAAATGTTTTACATTTTCTGTAAGCTTGAAATTAATTATATTGTAAATGATTTGTTTTTTTTTGTTTTTTTGCAGGTGTAACCCTTTTGAGTACGTGATGATATCTTCGCATATCGATATTAGAGTTTGCAATCTTATTTATTTATTTATTTATTGAAAAAAAATCAAATGTTTTACATTTTCTGTAAATTTGAAAATAATTATGTTGTAAATGATGATTTTGTTTTTTTTCTTTTTTGTTTCTTTTTGCAGATGCAAACCTTTTGAGTACGTGATATCTTCGCATGTCGATATGGGAGCTTATTATTGATATCAAAACAAGCTACATTATATATGTTTTTATTTTTTTATTTTTTTATTTCTATTGTCGATACTAAAAATTTGAGTTCTTGAATTTCAAAAATTATTAGTATTGTTAGGTTATTTTATATATTTTTGTAAATAATATTTGATTGACAATTGTTACAAGGTACATATATTATTCTTGGTATATGATTTTTTGAATGTGAATTTGGATGTGAATTTGGATGTGGATGTGGATGTGGATGTGGATGTATTTTTAAAAATATTAATAATTTGTATAGGAAATATTTAATAAAATATGATTTTATAAAAAATAATTTTATTGCGACAATAATAAACCGTCACTAATGTAATTCTCATTTCCTTATATTTTATTAGCGACGGGTTAACTTGTCGCATATACATATTAGTTCCAATCTTTTGTGATGGTTGCAACTGTCGCAAATAAATCTTTTGCGACGGTTTAAACTGTTGCCAATACGGTATTAACTTAATATTACTTTTTTGGCGACGTTTTAGACCGTCGCTAATAATACTTTTTGCGACGGCAAATACCGTGGCTAAAAAAGGTTTTTTGCAACGGCAATCAACATCGTCACTAAAAATGCCATTTTTTTCCCTTTTTTTGTGTCAGGCGAAATCGTCGCAAAAATTATTGATTAGCCGTCGCTACAAGAATGCGACGGTTTGTAACCGTCGCAAATACTTTTTGTCACGCCCCTTTCCGCCACCCCCCATTTTCCGTCGCTGCTCCGTCGCAAAAAGTCTTTTGCGACGATATATGGACCTTTTGCGACGTTTGAGACCGTCGCAAAAAGTCCGATTTTTAGTAGTGATATGTTGAACATAGAAGCAATCATTTTATCTCTTTTTATTTTAGTTCTTATTTTTTTATTATATGAAAGTGTGTATTGCTATGTTGCTTGAGCTGAAAGTATTGTTGTCTCAATGCGACTTTTATTTGATGTCATTCTTCCTATGATTGAGCTTGTTTTGAGCCATGATTTCTCATAACCTGTTTCGCAAGTTGCTTTTTTGATTTTTTTTTGATTAAAATAGTCAATAAAGATAAAATAAGCTGAAATAGTTAATAAGATAAAATATTATATTTAATCCATAATCATTTTATTTTTTTTCTCACAACCATCAAATTAATTATAAAAAAAATTAATTATCTTTCTAAACACAATTATTTTAGTCAGGATAAAATAGTTAAAATGTCAATAGCCTATTTTTAATTATAAAAAAAATTAATTATATTTCCAAACACAATTATTTTAATCAGGATAAAATAGTTAAAATGCCAATAGCCAATTAAAATAGTTAACTTTTCAAATAGGGTTATTGTCAAATAGTTAATTAAAATAACCAACTTTCCAAGGTCATTCTTTTGCCTTTTTTCCTTTTCTTTATTTTCTTTCTTTTCCTTCTTTATTGTGAATCCTTCTTCCATGAAAAGTTTAAGGATACAAATATCGATCATAGAATTGGAAACAATATTAATATTTATATTTTCATGTAAATCTTAAAGAGTTAGCCTGGTGGCAAGGTATTGAGTCTGGGGGTGTTCTCCTTCCAAGGTTATGGATCAAAA
Source organism: Camellia oleifera (assembly GCA_022316695.1). NCBI lineage: Eukaryota > Viridiplantae > Streptophyta > Magnoliopsida > Ericales > Theaceae > Camellia > Camellia oleifera. The sequence continues at coordinate 60,896,062 of CM039306.1, forward strand.
CTTTGTAGGTAGTAACAATTCCTTGGGACTATCAAATTGAGAGAAAACCCTTTGAATTAATCTTCATGCACTTGTATGAAATTTCTTGCCAATAATTTTTAATTTTTAATTTTTATTTTTTTATGTAAGCTGAGTTTTATTATTTTGTAAGTATCACACCCATACGAAAGGGTTGTGTCTGATTTTATGATTGATTTTATGCAAGTAGAAAAATTGTATTCACATTCGCAAATTGATTTTGGTGTAAAACCTTGGTGTATTATTTGTTGAGTGCTGCTGCTGTGGTGGACTCTTCTGTTATGTGGGTGTTCTGCTTCTGTGCTGTGTAGTGCTGTGATGGACTCCTGTTATGTGGGTCTTCTGCTGCTGCTGCGTTGGTCTTTTCTGTGCTGTGTAGCTGGTGTATTTGCTGTGTGGGTGTTCTATTTCCTGTTGCTGATGTTTTTTGATTTGAATTGTCCTGTTGTAATGTTGTTTGTTAGTTTTGGTTTGTCTGGTGAGGTTGTTTTGGGTGTTTGTGGTTGGTTCCTCACCAATCCTTGATGGTGTGCTAGCATATGATTGGGCGGTCTTATTGGTGCTAACCTAGTTGAGATTGCTATGGCTCGCTATGATACTTTTTGCACTCATCATTTTTTTCGGTTATCTCCTTTATTGATGTATTAGATTTTCCTTTTCATCAATAAAGTTTATTTTCTTTACTGATAAAAAAAAAAAAAAACCTTGGTAGGAATGCGTAGTAAAATTAAATCTAATGGCAGGTTGATCCCGTTTTTATTTTGGACAAATTACACAAACCTTCATTGGATGTTACCAAAATCACTCAGTACCACTAGTATGAGAAAATTACACCGAACTTCCTTGAAAACTTAATCGTGCTAAACTTAGACCCAAATTGTTAATCAACCGTTAATGAGGTAGATGAAATTTGCTGATGTTGTCATATTTTAAATAAAAATACCAACTTTGCTCTTCTTTATTTTCCAACAAATTTTAAACAATTAAGAGGATAAAAAAAAAAAAAAAAATGGTCGGCCCGACCAATAACTCTATCCCCCAAACTTTTCTATTCCCCATATGTTTTTTGTGGCTTGCTTTGTCGGTGTCACTGGACCACGCCTTCTCCTCTTTACCTAGGGATGGATAGATGTCGCCCAGGCTGACATTACATAATAGAGAATTTTGTGTTTGTCCGGTCCGGTCTTAATATGGGGCTTTTATATTTGTACAAATTTAATCTAAAAAATAATTATAAATTTTAAGCCCACTTATCGGACCATATGTAAAAAATAAAAAAATAAAAAAAAATATAAATTGCATAATTAAAATCAATCACACATTATATTTCTTAAATAAATATATTGAAATCATTATAAAATATAAGGGTAAATTACAAACACACCCCTTGAGGTTTGCCTAAAATATAGATTGTCTCCTATGGTTTGGAAAATTACAAATGCCCCATTTTCAAAAAAAATTATTTAGCAAAATTAACTTAAAAACTGAAATTTCTAATTGCTCTTTAATACAATAATAAAATTATCTGAATTATTAATTGAAATAAATTTTGACATCATTTAAAATTGTTAATTGACTTGATGTTTTATTAATAAATGGGTCATTTGTTAATAAATTAGAAACTTCAAGGGGCAGGATGTAATTTCCAAAACTACAGGGGGAAAATCGTATTTTAAGCAAATCTCAGGAGGTGTATTTGTAATTTACCCTAAATCTATAGACTTTGTGTATAAATTGAATGATTTCTTAAATAAATTCAATCATACATTACCACAAATGTGAGTTTCAATATAATCAACAAAGATCAAATCTAGATCCCAATAAAAAATATATATTTTAATGTAACATTAATTTAATAGCGGATCGAACCGGGCAGGGGTGGGCCAGGCTGGGTTGAAAGTATAAATCCTAAGCCTAACCCATTAATATTTTAGGTTGAAAATTTTGTCCCAGCCCGGACCTATGGGCTAAAACAACCTTCCCAAGCAACAGAAAAATAGGGCTGGGCCAGACGGGTTGGGCGGGCTAATGAACTGATGTCAACCCCTACTTTACCTCTCCATTGTCACTCCTTGCCCCTCAACACCAACAAAAGTTTTTACATCAACACAAACTAACACTAGCTAACACAACCTTCCATTATCGGAATTGCCACCATCATGATTCTATTGCATTGTAAAATCATAACCCCTTGTTAGTTTGACCATTGACAATGCCGCCTCATCAGGTTGTAATCTCACACTATCGCTACCTTTCTCTTTATCGCACTAGGTTTTCATTTTTTTTTTTTTTTGTATTTTATTAGAGATGAGTATCAGAGTAGTGACATTGTTAAGAAGAACAAAAGACAAGAGTAGTGGCACTGCAAAGGGTGACTAGGTAGTGGTGTGATTTGGCAGTTGTAGTGGAGGTATTGGGTGGGTAGTGAAGTAGTGGTGAAGTTAGTGATGGTGGTTGTCGAAGGGATGTTGGTGTTGGCATTTCAATAATAGTGGTGTTGGTGGTGGACAAAACAATGGCGATAGTATTGGGGTTTTGCTGATGAAGGGCTTTTGAATGGGGTGGTGCTACGATAGTGGGGGTTGTTTGTTGGTGGTGATGATGGTGGTGGTGATTGTAGTAGTAGTAGTAGTAGTAGTAGTAGTAGTAGTGGTAGTGGTAGAAGGGTTTGTAGTTTTTGGTTGTAGTGGCTAATTGTGGAGGAGGTAGGGAAGAGTGGCTTATTTTTATTTATTGTTTCCTTTGATTTTTTGTTATTTTGTTATTTTTATTTTGATTTTTATCTATTTTACAGTTGTAGTTTTATCTCCTTACATTTTCTTTTTAAGACCCATTAGGGGAGATATGTGTCTTTTTTCTATTCTAGTGGGGGTTGAGTGTAATTTTGGTAATATCCAAGGGAGGTGTCTATGTAATTTGCCCTTTTTTTTTAAAAAAAAAAAAAAAAAAAAAGATCATATTAACCAATATGGTAAGTTTATGTGGTAATTAGGATCATAATCAGTAGTAAGTTTTCAAAAATTATTTTATTTTTTGATAAATTACAATAATCTCTTTTAAGATCTATTAGAAAATATTAAAAATAAGAGCCTTATTTGTTCAACATAATTACATTGTGCACCTCTACGAGTTAAATTTTCATGATATTTTATTTCACTACTACAAATATAGATAAAGATCACACTTTTTTGGTGTGGTGTATGTTTTTTAATCACACTTTTTAAGTTTTATTAAAGTGTGGTCTTTGGGAGTGTGATTAAAAGGGGTCATTTTTAATCACACTTTTTAAGTGTCATTAAAAAATTCTTTCATCACACCTTTTAAGTGTGATTAAAAACATTTAGATCACACATTTTAAGTGTGATTAAAAACATTTAGATCACATCTTTAAAGTGTGATTAATAACATTTAGATCACACCTTTTAAGTGTGATTAAAAACATTTAGATCACACATTTTAAGTGTGATTAAAAATATTTAGATCACATCTTTTAAGTGTGATTAATGACTAATAAAACCTGTGATAAAAAAAAAAAAAAGAATTCGACATATTTGAAGAATAATCAATATTATTTTTGTACGCGCATTTGAAGAATGTAATACACACTATATACGACATTTTGAGTCACAGCCATATATTGAATGGAATAACGTCATATATTTCATAAATTAAAGTTAAATGTTCAAAAGTATACACAAAGAAATTAATAAAAAAAAATTAACTGTAATTACATACATTAAAAAAATTAAAAAAAATTTGAAAAAACTAAGTTATTGAATGCTTTCAAAGCCATGTGGTTCGGCTCGTCAAAAGGTAAGTATCCAGCCATAAGAACAAACAGAATGACCCCACAAGACCATATATCAACTGCTGTACCATCATAACCTTTATCAGTGAGCACCTGATAGAAAGGGGAAAAAAAAAAGAAAGAAGTATCACAAATGCAAGAAACTAATAAGAAAAGGAAAAAATTTTTGCATCAAAGCGACCATCCATTTCCATGACATCATAATTGATACCTCAGGAGCAACATAATTTTGGGTTCCACAGGCAGTGTGAAGCAGCACGTCTTCCTACAGTAAAAAAAGTCATCAGTCTTTGATTAAGCAAAGCCACAATACTAACTTATTTTGATGAATGAGGGTTAGGTTTAAGGCAATCCATAACTTATGTGTCTGAATGACATTGAGATCATATAACCTCCATGTGGATTAGATCAAGTCTTAAAAAATGGTCACTGAATGTTTTCAAAGTGTCAAAATCTAGATGATGCATGATACAGAATCTTATGAAGAAGTCAACTAATAAAACTAAACTGCCTCCTTGATTTGGGGAAACTAATATAAAAAGAGGGAAAGGAAAGACACAAATCATAAGAAAAAGTTCATTTCCAAATTAATAGAAACAAGAAATGAACAAGCCACTGAAGGACAGAAGAAAAACTAATGGCCACATTATTCCTGAGGAATTCCTTTCACAGCAGGGCACTACTCCTAGCCAGAAAGGTAGTTTCTGGACTAGGTGATTTTAGTAAACCAAATAGACTACAAAATTGACTCAGTGCTGCAACCACTTTTAAAAATTTAATGTTCAATTTATTAACTCCCACCTGCTAAAAATCTGCTCTTAGATGAGGAAATTGTTGCAAACTCACATAATACTTACTCGCACTTGCTGGGAAAATGCACTCAATCCAAAGTCTGAAATCATGAGAACACCAAATGAGTCTAGAAGCAGATTCTCGGGCTGCAAAAGATGCAGGGTAATGCAAATTTCAGAGTCATTGTCGCATAGATAGCCAAAGAAACCAAATTACTGTTAGATAATAAATTCTTTTTTATAGGAAGAAATTAGAATAAATACATTAATTAATCAATGAAACATGTAAGAAAGTTTGTTAAACCTTTAAGTCTCTATGGTACATGCCTTTACTGTGGCAGTAGTCTACAGCATTGATGAGCTGCTGAAAATATCTCCTAGCTTCATCCTCTTTAAGTCTTCCTAGTTTGGCCTAGTTATAAAAAGGTCAATAAGGGAATATTATCAGACAAATACAAGACTCGGTACCCACATGATTTACATAAATGAGCCTCTAAGCATGACATGAGCAAATGCCTAAATTAAGATGTAATGCATTACACAATTGATTATATTATAAATGAAATTATAGGTGCTCAGAGAGTAGAAGCTCAAAAAACAATGCCTTACTATTTTGTCAAAAAGCTTGCCCTCGCCAACATACTCGAGCACAATGTAGATCTTTGTCTTGCTTGCCATAACCTATTTTCAAGTGTAGAAAAAGGATGCATTAACATGTAAAACATGAAGCACTTAGACCATCATATTTCTAGTAGTGCGAAGAGCATTCAATTCCTTTTAAATTCTGCTCATAAATATAAAAAAAACTCAAAAAAATGTTGCAACAAATAGACATATAAGATAGGCTACTAGTAGTTAGTTAGTTACCTTGGCATAGCAATTGACTCTTCTTAATCTGGCTTTCCTGTAAGATGGGCGCACAATAAGGGCAGCAGTCCAGTCCTTGATTGCTTTCTCAAATTGACCAAGTTTGGACCTGCAAGTGGCTCTGTTGCACAACAACACCAAGTTGTAGGGGTCATGGTCGAGTCCCTCTCCATATGCAACACAAGCCTCTGAGTATCTTTATCCCCTGAACAAATCGTTACCGTTGGATCGAGCCATTGCCACCGCCCGTGTCCTCCTAACCACCATGTTCACTTCCTTGCTGTTTGAGTCCAGCCGTGCTGCTCTTTGAGCCGCTGCCACCGCATCATCAAATCTGTCAACATATGTCATTGCCTATATATATTAAAAAAACCATATCTTGGCTTAACAACTCAAAGTTAAAAACAAGTTTAAATTAATAGTATAAGCTTTTTATGTTAAATATACTTGAAAATGTCAACTGTTTTCATGTTTACACTAGACAAAATTATATGCATAGAAAGTTGCATAGTGAAGTGGTTAGAAAATTAACTGTGTGATGAAGAATCAAGGTTTGTGAATAGTGGTAGCAAGAGACAAACTATTGGTTGTGGTATTAGAAATGTTGAGCAATATGTATCCAGAATCAGATAATACAATTGTGAATTTTATTTTACTTATTTTTAAATCACCAGTAGCAAAAAAAAGTTTTATAGTAGCTAAATCAACTATAATCAATCATGAACCAATTGTATCAACTATGAACCAAATCATGAATCAGTTATAAACCGATATACGTATCGCAAACTGGCTAATATATATGATTTTCATTTCTATTAATTCTGGTATTAAAAGGCTAAAACCCAATACATTCTGCATCTATGAATATCAAAAATCATGAGTGAGAGTCATGCTCCAAATTAATCTTATCCACGTATACATTTTATTTTTGATCACTTGCAACTTTTTCTCTCTTTTCTTTATTCGTTAGTTTTTACCTTTTGAAGTATTCTTAAAAAAACACAATTAGCGTCTTCAACACACTAACAGACTTGCATGACCAATAGGCCCAAAGAATTGAGTGCAATCATCCATGTCAAAATTTTGTCCCTTTGTCAATGCTTCATCTGCTTCTTGAAGCCTATGCAGCTTCAGCAAGGCCTCAGCTTGCAATGCAAAAATCTTACCAACAACCAAAACAAAACACTCATGTCAATTTCAAGCCTATAGCTGTGGCACCAAACCTTGAAAACATAACATAACATTTAAAGGCTGAAATTGAAGTGTATAGCTAACCTGTGGGGGCAGAATCAGCACCAGCTGATATGGTGAGCCTGGTTTCTTCCAGTAGTGTGTTTTAATCTCGTTGTATCTTGGCCTCAGTACACTTACTCAGATGAACCTGAAGATTTTTAGCTTTAGTCAAGACATTAGGGTCTGATTCAGCACCAGCTTGTTTATAGTGATACATTGCCTTTTCTGCTTCTCCTAATCTGCAATCACAAATATATATTACAACAACAATAGCAATGCCCAATTAAGCATAATGAACATAACTAAATGACAATTGAAGATCTGAAAACTAAAAGATGATTAAAAAAAAATTATCATGTTTTAAATAGTAGGAGACGAATTAGTATTGGTCGAAGTGCAGTGATATATAGAGTATTGAAAGATATGTATTGAGAATTTTGGTGGCACAATTAAAGATATGAACAATGGCCTCCAATATAGAAAATCAAATGTTGTCACGAACCATTCTTGTTGCAGGTTTCCAAGAAAAACATTCATAGATGAACAATGGCCTCCAAGTGCCATAGAACAATGCAAATGAAAAGATAAAAAACACTAATCTGTTCGATCATGAGCATCTCATCAAACAGAAAAAAGAAAAAAAAGATTAACTCACTAAACATAACAGCTGTATAAACAATAAAGGATTAGATTGAACAGCTATATAAGCTATTCAATTTTGTAATTTATCGAACGCTATAAGGTCCGAATCTATTGTCAAGCAAATTACATAAGAGATGATAGAAATTTGGATATAGAAAATACACATTCATCATTTTTGTAGCCCAGAAAAACCAATTCTTAAATCAAATTCTATAGTCTTCTACAAAGCACATCTGAAATTCACCAAAATACGACTATAAGCTAAAATCCACACACATGCTCCAATTTAACATGACAAAAAATAATAATAATAATAATAATTCAAATTCAGAACTAAAATCAAGCAAGTTCAGAGCAAGTTCATCATTTTCGCAGCACAGAAAATACACAATTAAGAATGAATGGTTCAGCTTGTACCTGTAGCAGATGAGGAAGAAGAATTGAATGGAGATTTATGATCATAGCACCCAATAAATCGAGTTGATTTTAGCTGTTCCATAATATGTATATAGTTCACTTATTCAAGAATGAATATGCTGCCATTTATACCATTAAATGAAAATAAAATATCAAAAGTCACCAATCCTTTTATTTCCCGAACTCTCACCAATCCTCTGATTAAAAAGTAGTAGTATATATATAATCACACTTTTAATTAGAAGGTGTGATTAATATATATATATATATATAATCACACTTAATTGAAAAGTGACATAAAAAATAAATATTATCACACTCAATCAAATTAAGTGTGATTAAAATATCAATCTAATTTTTTTTATCACACTTCTAATAAAAGTGAGATCTTTTTTTTTTTTGTCAAAGTGTGATCTTTAACTATTTTTGTAGTAGTGTTTTGCTGTGTTACCTTCAATTATATTATTAGTAGTATAGATACAAAGAAAAACAACTGATGATGTCATATATTTTATATTAAAATGTATATTTTATTTTTGATTCTATATATATCCAAATGCATTAATTATGTTTGTTTTAACCTTACTAAAAAAAAAGAATTAATGTGAAATTATGTTAAACTTGTAAAGTTTATTATTATTTTTTTTCAAATCTCAAGAATAGTCAATATAATTTAGGGCCTTGCTTCTCTAAACTAGGTCTCTAGATTAGAGGGTATTGTTTAGGTCTGTGAGACCCACTACAAGTCCCATTTTTTGTTGATATGAACTATTCATTTTATAAGGTATTTATGTATATCACCTATACAAAGATATTAAGTTGATTTGATAATCATAATATGTTCAATTTATAACATTTGTCTTCAAAAAAATTGATGGTAAGTTTGTTTTTGAAAATATATTATCTATTTATTTTGTGACAAGTTGAAATTGAACAAATTACGATTACTTGATCAGCTTAATTTTTGTGTGAATGGTACACACGAAAGATTTCACAAAATGAATGATTTTCAAATTATCGAAACGGTACCCTTTGTGGACTCTGCAAGTCCAAACAACACCCTCCATAGAAGCCCAACCCTATAATTTATACTTTGTTTATTTGAGAAGGTTACATAATTTTTTCATTCGATTTTACTCAATACTAATCAATTTGTGGATCTAATGGCTAGGATTTGTTTTCGTGTATGATGCACATAGAAAAGTCCCAATGGAAAATCATTCTGTAGTTATATTTAAAAAAAAAAAAAAAAAAAAAAAAAAAAAAAAAAAAAAAAAAACTTGAATCGGATAAATAAGTCAGTGAAAGGGATTGCTTATTTTCTTGGACTCTGTTAATTTTGTAGTCAATTCTTAGCATTTGGAATTAATTCATTCAGGTGATGTCATGAAAGTAGGGTAGAAAGTAGAGGCCTACAATAATTCTGGAAAGCTATGTTGGTGAATAGAATGGAAGTACCACATAATTATTATTATTGTGTAGAGCATTCTTCTTGTCTTTGTCCCTTTTGTTGTGAAAAAATAGTATTCTATGATTACAACATGTCCTTGCTCCTAACTAATTAATCTATGACCACCACATGTCCTTAGTCCAAACTAATTATAAATGATCAGAGCTTTCAATTTTTTATTTTTTATTTTTTTATACCAAAAACAAAATTGTTTGCTTGTTTGTTTTTGTTTTTTTTTCCTCCACTAATTTGAACACTACCGAGACGCTACCTGACAATATCTCAAGATCCCTGAATAAATTCTCTTTTGTTATGTGTGAATCCAATAAAATGGAAAAAATATGTCTGTCAACATTTCGTCCTTTTATACGAGGGGATAATTATCAGTAGATTATATGGGATGGACTTATTTATTCACGAGTCATAAGTAAATTTTCGTATGCATTTGACTCACGGGAAATTTTTTTGAGACCTTTAGATGTATGTTTTGGTTTGTAGAATTATCATTTGGTACTAGTTTTAATACTGATAAATTTATCAGAGTGATAAATAATTTGAATATTTTGATTTTTGTTTGTGAGTTTTAATTTATTTTTAATTTATTTGTGTTAATTTGTATTGAAATATAATATAAAAGTACAAGCAGTTAAGTTCTATTTTTTAAAAATATTTTTATAATTATGAATTTATGATTGAATGTTAGAGCAAAACTTATTGGTATATGACTTGCTTGTAATTGTTCAAAATTTTAAACCTATTCATTAATAAGTGACTCAGGGTTAAAACTTGACCCTTTTGTAACCTTTGGTCCGGAATCCGGTAATCATGGTTATTGTTTATATTTCTTGTTATCTTGTTGTAATGTGAGATTGGTTGTTTGGAGTTGTCGGTTTATTTTGAACAGGTTGGGAGTCAGTTTTTTCAAAAGGTTTTCTGTTTGTTTCTCTTTAGGTTCACTCGAGCGGTCTTTCCTTCGCTCGAGCGGTCTTTGGTTCCTTCCAATATCTGTGTTTGCAAGTCTGAACTACTGGGTGGCTGTCATTGTGCACTCGAGCAATGCCTTGGTCACTCGAGCGGCTCTTTGTCTCTGACGCTCGAACAGTCTGTGCGTATATCAACACGGGGAAAAAGATAGGTTGCGTTTGGTAGAGCTTTCTAACTATGATTTGAGAGTATGAGTTGTATTTTGAGTTTGTGAGTTTTGGAATTATGATTTGAGTGTGGAAAATTTATTTGGTGAAAGAGTTTTAAATTGAATGAGAAATTTTTGATGTAATATTTGATATTTGATATAAAAACTTACAACTCATAACCAAACATATAACTCAAAATTCTATTAAAGCACATAAAATTTTTTAAAAAATTCGGAAGATATGTTTTTTGAATATATAAAAATTAACATATCAATTGCAAAAAAAAAAAAAAAAAAAAAATGCACTATTCCAATCAACCGGCTGGACGACTGGTGGGATGTCCGGTTAGGCCAAATTTAAAAAAAAAAAAAAAAAAAATCGAAAATCGCGCTTTGCAGAGAGTTTTCTGCAGAGTTTTGTGTTTGTTGTGGAAAACTAGTTCCAAAACTCTATCCAAACATGATGTTCCAATGTGGGGGTAGAATCAGGATTTGAAAATCCTTCCAAACATAGCCATATTTTCTTTCAGATTTTGATTTCTCTCTCTTTCTCTCTCTAAAAGGTAACTTTACTGAATTTCTTCACTCTCTCTTTAGTTCTTGTCTAAACACCCCTATATATTCAAATCCGTTGGTCTCGCTGTCATAGTACTTTGGAGAAAAGTGTAGAGCTCGTAGAGGTGAACATTCTAATCAAAAAAGTTTTCATTTTCGGCTCCATCAAAAAGTTGGGTATTCATCTCTCTTTATACTCTTGAAGTAGGGATTTCTTTAACTTTTTTGTATGATTCTTAGTCTCGCTATGTGTTCCTTGAAAAGTGTAGTGATTTAGGAGTAGTGGGTTTGATTTAGGGTTTGTTTTGGGAATATAAAAGAGAGGTTTACAAATAGATTCATGAGAAATGTTGTGAAAATGAATATATTATTAAGTTATGTTGAAACATTGGCAATTTCTCATTCAAATGTGTTTTCAAAAGAAATAGATGTTTTGGTAGAAATCATTGGTTTTGAACTAAGAATATATTTGTTGATGATGAAGGTGGAGTTGGTTTTTGGGTTTGGTTATGGTGTACAACTTACACCTTACACCTTATACCTTACACTTACACCTTTTGTGAAAAATTAAACCTTACACTTACACCTTTTTTGAGGTTGCACACCATATGCAACCCACTTACACCTTACACTTACACCTTATACTTATACTTACACCTTACACTTACACTTTTTGTGTAAGTGGCATATGGTGTGCAATTGCACACTTAAGAAAAGTCCTATGTATTATCACTCCTATATTGAGATTATGAAATTATAATTGTTGTTGGAGATTTATCTTTTGTGTAGAAATATTTGTTTTGGGCTATCGGTGGAGGATAACAATGATTATTGTAGAAATTGCATGATAATTAGGTTAATTGAAAACCAATTACTCATATATCTTGCATTGAACATTGTTTCATATTTATACATTGAAAGCGTATCATTTTGAGAAAAAATAGGGTGAATACCTTGGTAAATCTGGTTAGGGTGTGTGGTTGTGGTATGATTTATGTTGGCTTGTGTGTCCTTAGTAAAAGTCTAGAAACTCGTGCGGTTAGGTACCGATTTTTTTGGTTAGTATCGGTAAAATAGATTTAGTAGTGCTTGTATAGCCTGTTGTTAGATATGTACCAAGAGATTTCCAGTGTGTTGTATCCATTGCCCTGTTTTCTATTTTTAAAAAGTATTATTTTATGAATTAATTTATTATCATGGCATTGCATTGTTTGAAAGAGAAAGTGTAACGTTTTGGTAAATGGCATGCATATGCATTCACCATATAATTTTGTTAAGCATTATATAGTGTGTTCAAGTATTCTCTACTAGGCTTTAGCTCACCCTATGTGAAAACCAACTTAGGAGGATCGTGGAGCTGAAGGCTCATTTTGTTTTTCTTTTATTGTAAATATCTTTTGTACAAGCCTTGCATTTTTTACTTGTTTTGGGTTTAACTCACTTTTGTTGTAACCAAATATCGTCTCGGAAATATGTAGCCACTAAGACATGAACTTCTTTGAATTTCCTTACATTTTTTGTGTATTGCCTTGTATCACATGCTATAGATTCAGAATCTAGGATTTGTGAATGTATTATGCATATGGTACCTTTTGTAATGATTATCAAATGAATTAATGAAAGAACGAAATATTATTAGTTTTTCCCATATTTAGCGTACTTTATGAGATTATTTGTTGTTGTTACTTTGGCCCGGTTTGATTATTAATATATATTTGTAGGGTTTGGTTTCTCTTTTCCTAGGGCTGAACTTTTTTCCTTTCCTCGTTCGCTTGTATGAAATAAATGCCCCGCTGTGGAGTTGTGGTGGAGATCAGATCGAGATTGATTGATTTGATCACTACGATATTTGAGTTCCTCGGAATACATATGGCTTTGTAGATATATAGATCTGAGCCATGGATTGATTTTGAAAGATGCCTTGGATCTGATCTTGATTGTCCAAGATCCGATCATATATATATATATATATTATATTCATAGATTCGGTTTTGGTAGTTCAGAGCAGATTTGGTGGTCTCTGCCTCTTTTATTTTTTTTATTCCTACAAATATATATATATAGAGAGAGATGAGGAGTGAGAGAAAGATGTTGTTGTTGATGATGATTGTAACAGATAATGGCTTAGTATATTCATTTCCTCAGATGTTGTTGTTTTGATTGGGATTAGGATTTCAACAAATAATACTCTTTTTTCTCTGATTTTGTGTTCAATAGGTAGGTTAAAAATAAGAATTTTTTTTTTTTGGGAAATTTCAACAAATAATAGAAAGAGAGAAAAGTGGAGAGAAGAACAAATAGATAGCAAAAGTTTGAAAATGGCGTGTATTTGAACATATAGAAAAAATAGGTTAAAAAAATTCAACAGATAGGTTAAAAAATTCAACAGATAACTTAAAAAAATTTGAATAGATAGACAAAAAATTTAAACAGATAGATATAAAATTGAACAGATAGAAAATAATTTGAACATATAGATATAAATTTGTGTTAAAAAAAAAAAAGAAGAAGATAGATATAAATTTGAACAGATAGTAAAAAAATGTCAACACAGATAAAAAAAAGTTAATAGATAAATTAATGGGTAAAATTGGAAACAAAACGTCATTCCAAAAAAAAAAAAAAAAAAAACTTTTCACCAAACTATTTCACAAAGGGTGGACCTCTCACTAATAAACAAATATCCACTGGATCTAATATCTTATATCCTCCTTACCTTAAACTTTTCAACAATTATCTCCACCAAATTTCGTTCTATTTTTATTTAATATGTAGGTTTATTGGATAGATTTGGAATTGTAATAGTATAATTTTAGGGTTGAGTTTGTAAAATATTTCCCCCTAATGTTGAGCTGGGCTGAGTTTGAGGATTAATAGTTTTTTTTCTTCCCCGTAAGCACCTTCTATTCTCAGATCCAGTAAATTTGTGTGTAATCAACACATAATTTATGATTACTTAAGATAGAGAAGTTCTTCACTCTAAATAAATCTATCACACTTTAAATACAATTCATAACATTACTTTATTCAATTACAAAATATATTTTGCATACATATTTTATTTGATTAAGTACAAGAACAAAATCATTTTCTTAGGCCCGTTCGGGATGAATATTTGGGTTAAAATAGTCACATAGAACAAAATAGATTATTTTAACAAAATAAGATAAAATATCATATTTAATCCATAATCATTTTATTTTTTCTCTTACAAAAATTAAAAAAATTAAAAAATATATTCCAAATAAATTTTTTTAATCAAGATTAAAATAATTAAAAAAAATTAAAAAATCAAAAAATTAACACACATCCCAAATCATTCCTTAGTTTCGTTTTGTGTTCATCACTTTGAAGTGACACTCTTGTGCTTTTTATTTTTTTTATTTTTTTGCTTTCGGCTTTGTCCACAGCTATGGCCGTGCCGTGTATGAAATTTTGAATTTGAACCACTCAAATATTTGGATTTATTTTATTTATTTTTCAATTAGAGGTCGACATCTTTATATTCTTGTTGGCTACATATTTTGTAAAAGTCAATTAAAATTCGACACGTGACAGAATAAGGGTAATATAAGAAGACCATTTAAGTCTTCGATCCTGATCGTACACGTGGCAGTTAGTATTAGTTCTCACGTGATCTGAGTAGCACTGGATCAATAAAGCGGTGCAAGGTGACATGGCTTCAACGGTTACCCACATTCAAATTCAAATATAGGAGGGAAGCCCAACTGCAAGTAATAGCGTAGTGGAACTATTTCTAAGGCAGCATGATCAAGCAATCATGGAGGAGCAGTTCGACGGTTTGAAGTGCAGTTCGATGGTCATCCTTGAGGAGTATAAATAGCAGGGAAGCCTCCAGAAAAACCCCCCAGACTCAAATCCAACAAACTAGTCATTTACTTTATATTTTCTTTTCCAGTTTTACATTTCCAGTCTTTACATTTCCTGCATTTTAAATACCTGTTCTTTACATTCCTGCACTTTAAATTCCTGCACTGCACTTCGTTCATAGGAGTAGTTTCAAGTAGATTGTTGCTGTAAACCTCTACGAGGCTAAGTTTGGATCATTGTAAGTTTTCATCTTAATGAAATACTTCAATTGTTCGTCATTTAATTGTTATTTTGCTTAATTTCTCCTAAGTCAAGCCACCAGTAAAAGTCCTCTTCATTGAGGCTGAAAGAACTAAAACACAATCGTCTGATAATTGGTTGACAATTATAATTTCTGTAAGGACTGATTGATCCTTGCTGGCAGGCTCGCATTTACAAAAATACCCTTCGAAAACCAAAAAGTCAACATATATTTTTGGCACGCCCGGTGGGACTCGTTAAAATGGCTAGACGAAGAAGACAAGGAGAAAATGAACGCTTAGAAGAAGGCGTAGAAAGAGAGGTAGAAATACCTAATCCAGAGGATAATGTGGTAACACATCCTGTGGAAACTTCCATGTTATGAGAACCTATGGTCGAACAGACCAGTACTTCGGGACAAGAACCATATGTTCATAATATTGGACGAAACCAAGGAATTGGACCATCCACTATTCCATCTACTCAGCCAACTAATCCATGGGATGGCCTAGTAGATGCTATGGGACAACAATTAATGAGTACAATGGAAATGTAGGCAACATCCTTTTTGGATCGAATGAATAACCACCAACCAACAAACACAAGACACAGAGGAAGTTTTAAATGTTCCTCAGTAAAGATTGGCTAGAGACAAACAACTTATGCAAGTTAAAGGACATTTTAATGGTCAAACTAGTAATCAGAACTATGAAAGACCATCACCTCAGTCTTGGTATGAACCTATTTCGAGGCCTATAGCATGCCAAAATACCTCAGTACTCAACAATGAAGCCACACAAGTTGGTGGATCTGGTCAAGTACAAGAAATTGGCGTAAGAATGGTTACAAATCCCATGTTTGAAGCCATACCTGGCACTAGGGGATATAATAATCCCTTATTCGAATTTATACCCGGGGGGTTGGAAGGTTGGCCTGCAAATGGAAGGGACACAACACCTGTTCCAGTACCTTTCGCAGGTCCTTTCGTAGGACAGGCTCAAAGGGGTTACCCACACCCCCAACAGCAACCTGCACCACAGGGACAACCAGTCCCAAATATACCACCTTATGGACCAAAAGGACCACAAGCACAAGTTTGTCTACCAAATCTTGTGTTTGTTCCTCCAGTAGTGGTTCAGCAGGCACAAAATATGGTCCCTAGGGACCAAATTGCTGATATTGTTAGGGAGATGTATGGACCGATGGCTTGGGGGGTCCAGACTCCTGTATACAGAAAACCATACCCAGAATGGGTAGATAGGGTACATGAATACCCAAGGGGGTTCAGGATACCAGATTTTACCCTTTTATATGGGAGTGGAAACTAATCAACAATAGAGCATATTGCTAGGTTTGCTGCTCAATGCGGTGAATTTACTAATCATGACTATATGAAACTAAGATTATTGCCAAATTCTTTAATTGGGGGAGCATTTGTATGGTACATCAACCTTATACCTGGCTCCATTCAAAATTGCCAACAAATGGAAGAGGCATTTCATGCCCAATTTTTTCAATCGGAGCCAGAGGTTTCCATGGCAGACTTGGCTAGATTGAGTCAAAGGCCTGAAGAAAAGGCTACTCAGTTTATTGCTAGATTTAAAAGGTCTCGAAATAAATGTAGAGTCATTCTGCCAGAGCCAGAATTTGTAAGATTGACTCAAAATGGCCTAGAGTTCAGGCTTCGAAAGAAGTTTGACTCAACTGAATTCAGAGATTTGGTGGAACTAACCTATAAGATATCTAGGTACAAAGCGTTACTAGAGGAAGAACAAGATCGAAATAATGCATCGTACAAGACATATTATAGAGATCCTAATTATGAGATTGATGCAGCAGAGATTGTGGGCAAAGAACCTGTGATCTGTGAGGCATTAATTTATAAGGATACAACAATTGACCAGCAGTTTAAAAAGAAAGACTTTCACAGAAAGTATTCTTTCGATTTAATAAAGGCAGATGACATTTTTTTATCATTTGCTTGCGGCCAACTTCCTTAAGTTACCTAAAGGAGTAAAATTGCCATCTCCAGATGAACTTAAGGGAAAAGTATATTGTAAATGGCATAACTCTTGGTCTTACTCGACTAAAAACTGCATTGTTTTTCGAGACAGGATCCAAGAACAAATTCGGAAAGGAGGTTTAAAGTTCCCAGCCAAAACAAAAAAGGCCATGGGGATCGGCAATAATCCATTTCTAAAGGTTGGAGAGGCGGCAGCCAATGTCATTACGTCAGACTTCCAGAACTTGTCCTTGACAGAATTGGAAGAAGTCAATATGCAGATGCATGTTGCTAACCAGACAACCATCAAAAAGGACACCAGAAACCCACCAGCTATTGGATAAGGTTTCTCACACCGGAGGGAACACTCTGATGAAGAATCACTGGATGATGATTCCTTAGAGGTAGCAGTAATGCAAAGGATGTGTCCCAGGTGCAGACTGAGTTATAAGTGGTTGAAAGGGCTTCTAGTTGATGGGAAGCAATATTACAAGGATGTACAGAGACGTCCTAAATCAACCAATGCTTACAACAAAAGGCCGTATCCGGCTAGTGATAGGCAGCGACCACTAGTGGTTAAGCCTGCAATGGACAGAATTCATGCTAAAGGCAAGAGGCCCTTATATGAATCCAGGCCACCTAACTATTACAAAATGGAGAGCAGTCATTCTGAAAGAAGACTGAAGAAAGGCTCAGTTCATAGGATCAAAGCTAGAGATTGGCCCCCTAGACTAGCCTCACGTAGGACATAAAGTGGCTACCTTCATCGAAGGTCTGAATCAGGCTCGAAACATGAGGTCAGAGCCAAGCACTTACCTTCACAGCAAGCTTCGAAGATGGCTTCGAAGGTAGAAAAAAGCAGTTCGACATCTGAGTCAGTAAGTTCGTGGGTACCTGGAGTTCCAGACTGGTTTGTAATGCAAAACAAACCTAGGGAAGTGCCTGCCCAGAGAGATGTTGGAAACCAAGGTAGGATGGTCAAGCCTCCTTTGGTGGCTCTGAACAATTGGGTATTGCTTAAACACCCAAAGACAAAGGAACCAGATATGGTCCTAGTCATTTCGAGATCACAAAGGAGAAAGATTCAGCGCAGGTACACTTAGTACCAGAAAGATATGAAAGAAAATGGCGAGAGCTCTTCATTGGTCCAGACAGAAGGAAAGAAGACTCCAAAGTCAGTCCATACTCCAAAGCCAACTCTACAAAGCAAAGTGCGTTGCAGCAGAGAGCAGTTGGCCAAGGTTCATTTTAAACTAAAAGCCAGAGAGAAGTCTAGCTTAGCAGGATTGGAGAAAGCTCTGATGGAGAGTGATAGCGAGATAGAAGAAGAAATTGGCATAAGCCAAAAGAAAGAAATGGTGAAGGAAGAAATGTTCGAAGCCTTCATGGTTGAGCAAACATTTTTGGTTGAAAAACCAGTCGAGAAAAACCTTTCGAAAGAACCTGTTAGCAATGAAGTGCCAGAATGCAGCATGGAGGATTCTTCTGAGGTAACTGATCAAGGTAGCCAAGAGGGGAAACAGGCACAGCCAGCCATCCAATTTGGCTCATTTCCCCCAGTATCAGTCAATATGGTACACATACTGCCTCATGAGTTCCAGGCTGGAGATGAGGACCAAGATGACCAAGACATGGATCCTATTCCTGTCTCTAGTGAAGACTCACAAGTAAGTATGGTACAAGATGATTCTGGAATGGCTACCCCAATGGAAACTGAATATGAGAGTGAAGAAAAGGTGAGCATTAACCTCTCGTATCCTTTTGAGTATCTCTCGAATTCTATGACACAACATGTCAAGCCTTTGTACATTAAGGCTTTCTTCGATGGGATACAACTGAACCGAGTCCTGATAGACAATGGGGCAGCAGTGAACTTACTACCGAAATCTTCTTTGAAGAAACTAGGAAAAAAGAATCCCAGGTTGATTCCAACCAGCACAACCATCGCTGGCTTTGTTGGAGACAAACAGATGGCTCAGGGGATTCTACCCATTAACTTAAGTGTGGGAACCAGGGACTGCATGACAGCATTCTTCGTAATCGATAGTAATGCTAAATACAATGCTTTACTTGGGAGAGATTGGATCCATACTAACAAATGTGGGCCTTCCTCTTTGCATTAGAAAATTATGATGGCCTTAGGCAATGGAGAGACAGAGGAAATTGATGCAGATCCTTAACCCTTCATAGCCTATGTAGACTTTGCAGAGGCCAAGTTGTATATTGAGGGAGTGACACCACTCAGTATACTGAGGAAAGCTGATGGCGCAGCCGAAGTGACGGCTGATGAGGAAGTGACACACCTGAAGCACTTAGTTGAAGAAAGTGCTGATAAAGAGATTGTCATTAAGGATGACAATGATGCCTGGTTGTAGGCAAAGAGATAAAGAACAAGAAGCCAAGTCTTTGGCTCTAATTAAGTTTTCAACATTGGATGTAAAATCAATAGTCCAGCAAGTACAGGAGCAAGAGAGAAAAACCATGATAATTGGCTGCAAACAGGAGCAGCAACAGGTCAGAATTTTGACCCTTGGTAAATACTGTGCATTGGACATTGAAACAAAAGTCCAAGAGATACAAGAAGATGATGCCTTATGGATAGATTTTGTCTATGAGGAGGAGGGCAAAGATGTTGAACTAAAGAACCTGGGAGCAGAACAAAGCAAGAAGGTTGCTTCGAAGGTAGAAGAAACCAAGGAAGAAGCTTCAATAAGTTCTCAGACACAAGACCCCTTAGAAGAAGTAAATTTAGGGGAAGGTTCTATGCAACAGCCCACCTATATAAGTGCTTGTTTGAATGATCTGGACAGGGACCAGTTATTGGTTGTTCTAAAGAAATATAAAGATTGCTTTGCATGGTCTTATAATGAACTACCAAGATTGGATAGGTCATTAGTGGAACATAGGCTCCCTATGAAGCCTAATTTCAAGCCATACAAGCAGAAACCAAGAAGAATGAGTCCAGAAGTAATTCAGAAAGTCAAGGAAGAGATTCTTAGACTACTCAAGGCAGGCTTTATTAGGACAGCCAGGTATGTTGAATGGCTATCTAATATTGTGTCTGTAGTCAAGAAGAATGGTAAAATGAGGGTATGCAATGATTTCAGAAACTTAAATCTAGTAACTCCAAAAGATGAGTACCCTATGCCTATAGTGGATCTGTTGGTAGACAATTCAGCAGGGCATCGAGTTTTATCAATGATGGATGGACACTCTGGTTATAACCAAATCTGCATTGCAGAGGAGGATGTCCACAAGACAACATTCAGATGTCCTGGAAATATTGGCACTTTCGAATGGGTTAAAATGCCATTTGGCCTGAAGAATGCTGGGGCTACATATCAGAGGGCTATGAACACTATCTTTCATGACCTCATTGGAGGGTATTTAGAGTGTTATATTGATGACATTGTAGTGAAATCCCAGTCCATGGAGGAGCATCTGTTTCATTTAGAAGCATCTTTTGAAAGAATGAGGAAGTTCAAGTTGAAACTCAATCCTCTTAAGTGTGCTTTTGGTGTATCATCTGGAAACTTCTTGGGTTATGTAGTGCACAAGAAAGGAATACAGATTGATCGGAATAAAGCCAAAGCCATCATTGAAGCCAGGCCTCCATCAAGTAAGAAAGAATTACAAAGGTTCCTTGGACAGATTAACTTTCTGTGAAGGTTCATTTCTAACACTGTAGGGAAAACTAAAGTATTTTCTTCCTTGTTAAGGCTGAAAGATGAAGAGGAATTTGTGTGGACAGCAGAGCATCAAATTGCTTTCGAAGGTATCAAAGCCTACTTGGCCAACCCTCCAATGCTGATGCCACCAAAGGGTGATAAGCCCTTGAAATTGTACATAGCTGCAGCAGAAGATTCATTGGGAGCTTTCTTGGCTCAAGATAATGAAGAAGCAAGGAGCAAGCTGTTTATTACCTTAGTAGGTTTTTAAATTCTTGTGAAAGTAAATATTCAGCTGTTGAAATGCTGTGTCTTGCTTTGTATTTTGCTGCAATGAAATTAAGATACAATTTTTTACCTACAACTGTCTTGGTAATTGCAACCACAGATTTGGTTAAGTACATGTTATCTAGATCTATGTTGAGGGGGAGAATTGGCAAGTAGATACTAGCCTTATTAGAATTTCATCTAGAATATGTCCTTCAAAGGGCAGTAAAAGGGCAAGTTTTAGCTAATTTTCTGGCGGACCACCCATCTCAAAAAGAGAGCCAAGAGATAATGGAACTTGGTATGGCTAGTATTGAGCCATGGCAGATATGGTTCGATGGGTCGAAAGCCAATGACTTAATTGGAATTGGCATTGTGATTAAATCACCACAAGGGGTAGAAACCACATATGGTTTCAGAGTGGATGAAGCTACTTGTTCCAATAATCAGGCTGAATATGAAGCCTTAATAGTGGGACTAGAAATTCTTATTGGATTACAAGTTCATGCAGTTGACATTTTCGGAGATTCTCAATTGGTGGTTAACCAAGTGAAAGGGATTTTCAAGTGTCAAAGCATAAGCATTTTACCATACTATGTTGTTGCATTACATCTGCTTTCTCAATTTCAAATAGAAAATGTAACTCATGTTCCAAGATTCTTGAATAATAGAGCTAATGATGTGGCTCAGAAAGCTTCGAACTTCAAGAGAAGGGATAATGCCCAAAGGGACATAAGCCAAACAACATATCAGAAATTGATACCACCTTTGAATAAAAGGAATGTGGTCTTGGAAGTTAATCATAATGACTTACAAGAACAAGATTGGAGGCATCCAATAATGCAGTACTTGGCTGGTCTATCTTCGAAAGCCAGCAGGAAAATTAAATTACAGTTTATGCAATATCTGATATATGGTAATGCTCTCTACAAAAGGGGGAGGGGATGGCTTATTGCTGGAATGTTTAGGCCCAAAAGAAGCGTTAACAGCTATGGCTGAGGTTCATGAAGGCATCTGTGGTGCTCATCAGCTTGGTATGAAGATGAGATGGTTGCTTCGAAGGCATTCCTACTATTGGCCAACTATAATTAAAGATTGCATAGAGTATGCAAAGGGTTGCCAGGCATGTCAAAAGCATGGCACAATAAGGCATGTGTCCATAACTGACCTACATACAGTAGTGAAACCCTGGCCATTTAGAGGATGGGCTATGGATATGATGGAGAAGATACACCCACCTTCTTCGAAGCATCATTGTTTTATTCTAGTGGCCACTGATTACTTCATAAAGTGGGTCGAAGCTAAGCCATACAAGACTATAGACCAGACTGAGGTTATTGAATTTATTAAGGATCTAATCCATAGATTTGGTATCTCATAGACCATAACTGTAGATAATGGGACTGTGTTCGATGGGAAGATGGTGAAGTCCTTTGTGGCAGAATTTGGAATTAGTCTCGTTAATTCCACCCCATATTATGCACAAGCCAATGGTCAAGCTGAATCATCCAATAAGTCCTTGAAAAAGGGAATACAAAAGGTTGTGGAAGATAATCCTAGGGATTGGCATAACCTGTTATTGGATGTTTTGTGGGCTTACAGAACTTCCCCAAGGTCAAGCACAAGAGTCACTCCTTATGCCTTAGTATATAGGCATGATGCAGTGTTACCTGTGGAGATTAATGTTAAATCTTTGAGGGTAAGATGCCAAGATCAGTTAGATCCTGAGCAGTACCATCAAAGTATGTGCTTGGAACTAGAAAGCAAAGATGAAGCCAGAATTCTGGCATTAAACAACATTCTCTTGCAAAAGAAGAAAGCAGCCAAAAATTAAAATAAGAAAGTCAAACACATTGGCTTTGATGAAGGTGATTTGGTATGGAAAACAATACTCCCAATAGGAATTAAAAGCCATTAGTTTGGCAAATGGTCACCTAATTGGGAAGGACCATATCAAATTTATAGAGTTCTGCCTTTTAGAGCATACCATTTGAGAAATTTGAATAGGTATATACATCCCAAAAAGATTAATGGTAGATATTTGAAGCCTTATTTTCCAACCATTTGAGAAACACAAGGAATAAAATAAACACCAAGTACAAGAACATAAGACTGCTTAAATGATAGACAAAACTTTGCTTTTTCATAAAGAATTAAGCACATTTTGCCACAAATTGGCCCAAAAATCATTGCAGTGTCTTAATTGTTTTTGTACAACAGATTTCCTATTGGTGAATGCTGAAAACAGTCGAATAGCTGCAGCCATCTCTTCCTTTTGATCAGCCAGTCCTTGGTTGGTAATTTGCAGTTTAGTGTCAGTTCAGACTAAGGCCTGATTCACTGCAGATAGCTCCTCTTCGAGTTAAACTTTCCTCTCCAGCAACTGGACTCGAAAGTGGGAGGCAGCGGAGTGTTGTTCCTTAAGCTTTGACACTTCAGTATGTACGTGAGAAACAAAACTCTGGTCGCCAGCCAATTTCTCATCCTCAGCCTTGGCAGCCTGACAAATGCTAATGTAAAAATCGACAGTAGCTGCTGCCTGAGATAGATGACTTGAAACATTCATGCCGGACTGCTCAGCAACTTTGCAGCATTGGAGGAACCCATTTCTGATTATAGGCCTTTGTAGAGCCTCGAAGGGGATCCTCGAAAAAGAAATCAACAGATCCAGGCATGTTTCCAGGTCTATCAAAGGTGCAAAAGGCTTGCTGCTGGAGGAAAAAGAGCTCTAAAAAATTTCCAGCAAGGAGTCAGCCAAAACTAATGGCTCAGCTTCAACATTGAATGTTGGAGAGGTAAAGGGTATGTCGAAGAGACTAGCTAGTCTAGCTTCGAAGACATCAACCTCATCCATAGACATGAGAGGCGCAGAGAGAGTTGTGGTGGAAGGCACAGAGGACTGCATGGGGATAGGAGAAATGGATGGAGCATTTTTGGCAGTCTCTATGGTCTTAGCCACCAATGAATCAAGCGAGGAGGGGCTGGAAGTAGGCAAAGGTGATGAATTATGAGTTGGAGAACTACCAGCACCCTCAATTGGGGAATTAGCTACCTTCGAAGAAGAGGTAGCAATTGGAATTTCTTTGGAAGGAGAAGGATGAGCAAGGCTCGAAAGAGAAGTAAATTGAGGGATAGGCTCAGTGGTTATTGCTGCAAAGAAATATGAAGTAATGTCAAGTCTCAATATTAAAGATTCGACAAGAAAAGAATAGAGGCATGAAAGAAATTACTTGTTCCAGAAGCGCTGGCACTGATGGAAGAGCTGTGAAGAGAGTAATGTTCGGCAGTTTGTTGCCTTCTTGCAGCTTCCCTTTGTAGTGCGTCAGTAGCAGCAGCTTAATCTCTCAGAAATTGTTGCTGCCATCTCTTCTCAGCCCTCTCGAAAACAATTATGGCATTGGAATACTATTGTTCTACGGCCTTAGCAGCTGCTTTGTGAACATGATCTTCAACCAAGTTAGTAGCTGAAGCAGCCACTTTCCTTCTTTTTTCTATTGCTTCGGCAATGGTCTCAGAATCGGAGTCTTCAACGAAATCAGAAGGAGAGACAGTTATCTTTCTTCTCTTTTTTCTCTGTATTGATATCGTCGGCTCCTTCTCAATTTCCTTCTCAATTTCTTCAGTCTGAGATCCGGATTCCCTAGAAAAGAGCTCTTTTTTTACTTCTCTAGTAGCTGTCTTCTGTTGAACCAAGTCAAGCACTTTTTTCCTTCTTTTCAAGGGAGACTCCTGCTCTTGATCTTCTTCTTCTTCTTCTTCTACTTGAACCTTAGATATTTCCTTTTCTAGCTCAAGGAGTCTCCTCTTCTTTTGCTGTTGACCACCTTCACAGAGGAAGAATTAAGAATAAGATAACCAGCATCATAGAGAAAGTCGAAGGAAAGAAAACAAAGGTATATACCTTTCTTCAAAGCAGCCCGAGTGACTTTAAGAGGAGTTGAGGCAGCAGGAATGGACTAGGTTGGAAGAGGCACAGTGGAAGAAGTAACAGTTCCAGTTCCCTTGGGCTTGGGCACATCCAACACCTTTAGTAGGTTTTGAGGTGAAATGGCCAAATAGACTTCCATATTGCTCACCCACCAATTTTGGTATCTCTTCAATACGGTACCTTGAGGAATGAAAAGGGTATACTCAAAACTGGCTAAGTCATCTATAAATTTGAAGGTTGCCTCTTCTAGCGTCGACCTCTGAACCTTCAAATCTCTCTTAGTAAGGCTCAAATTGGTGTTGCTGCAGAGAGGTATTCGGACCCCTTGTGTGAAGCCAAATTGTTTAGCAAATTGAACAGGACAATAAGGCTCAGCTATGCATTTATAAGCTCTGGGATTCGTAGTCCCGATGAATAGCTCTCTAGGAAGCAGAAAGGAAGCCCATATATCCTTGTGAGCAGGCGAGGCATAGAGCCTGTCACTTGGGAAATTATTTAACCAAGTTGGACCAATGCTAGGTTCGAAGGGACGGAAACAATGAATAGGAGGGGCAGCTGGTAGTTGATGGAAGAAAGAGAAATAAAAGGTAAAAGTAGAGGGAGAAAGTGAAGCATTGGCCAGTCTTATGCCATGGGTAAAAGAGTATAGCCCAGAAAATTTAAGGCATTTGGATTGTAATTCAGTAAAATAGGCGAAAAGCCAAAGCTGAAGGATCTAGAATAGCCCCCCTTGATTAGCATCTAAGGGTTTTTCACAAAAGAGGGAGCAAACTCTATATACATGGTCTAGAACATATGGGGCCAAGGCTACTCTTTTCTGCAAAACAAAGGCTTTGGCAAGAGGGGCAAATTCAAGCATGATTCTTTGGGAGGAGGTGCAGAAGAGGAATTTGCAAAGCCAATATAACAAGAAGGAAAAGAATTCCCTATCAGTTACGAGGCCCTCTCTTTTATTCTCAGCTTTAACAAAATCACTGTAAGATGAGTTAAGAGAGGGGAGGGAGAAAGGGACTGCTAAGTCAGGAAAATCTGGTGTAATGGGGGTACCAATAGGGGATACTCCTAGTAGATGGCAAATATCAAGAACAGTAGGGGCCATCATCCCACATCTAAATTGAAAGAAATTAAAGATAGGGTTCCAAAAAATAAGACAGCAGGAACTAGGAAAGGGTCCTCTGAGATAGTTACCCTAGATAGTCGGAGAGCATCGAGAAGGCAGAGCTCTTGAAGGTTCAGTGTCCTAGTAGGGATGACCCGGTCATACCATTCTTGCCACTCCGGTCTCACCGTGGGCCAGCATCGGTGAGGGCAATTGATTCTCCAGTTCCTCCAGTCGAGACCACCTTCATAAAGGAGACATTGGTTCTCCAGACGAGGGTATAGGGCAGGGAGCTCAGTAAGAATCTCTTTGAATATGGGCTCGAGCACATAGTCTTGCTGCACATGGCGACGAGGGAGAAAAATACGCCCATCGATAACGCTTTTCTCTCCAGCCTTGTGCTTCTCACATTCTGCATCAATGAGTCTTTTCAAGGCCATAGATAAGCTCACACCCTCTATGACTGGCACTTTTGGTGAAGAAGAAGCCATTGGTAGCACGCTTTTTCAGAAAGTGAAGAAGAGAGTAGAGAGAGAAGTGGAAGACTGATGAGGGTTTGTACGTTGAGAACGTAAGTAATTCCAGAACGCGAAACAAAAGGGTTTTAAAGGCCTTTGTGTTCGGAAAATATATCCCGTAAGTCGTTAAGTACTAAAAGTATGAATACGAAGAGTCTCTTCCGATATTGATAGTTTTTGGAGGGAAGAGCGCATCCCGGATGGTGATGCCAGCTTCGAAGCAAGATATTTGGCTTCGAAACCAGATTTTGGCGCCAAAAATTAAACAACAACGGCTTCGAAATACAAAAGTCGGCTTTCAAGCATACTACATGCTTAAAAATGTAAGAATACTCAAGGGTGGATTTATTTCGAAGAGATCAAGGACCTGTAATAGGTTTCTTAACAAAAGTAATACCCTTGAGGCAAATCTTGAGGACCCTTAAAGAAGTAAATAGTTGTTCGAAACATCTAAACCAATAGTTGGTTTGTATATACACAGAGAATTGTTTGTTCGGTTAAAACAGTATACCCCAAGAGCAGTTTCCGTATTATTGTAAGTATGGACTGTTGCAAAACTAGTCAGTACTAACCATGACTATATTTTGGTTATGATTAAAACAGGCTTTGAGGGGAAAGATTGTTAAATTCGAAGCACCAATTCTAAACAAAAATCAACAAGAGTTAGTAACCATAGTCCATAAATTGGAAAATTCATATCAGCATCTTTATTGGAATTGATTGGATCTATATTCGAAGGATAAGATTGTTAAATTCGAAGCACTGATTCTAAATGAAAATCAGCAAAATTGTCAATTTTATTCCAAAAGTTGGAAGAATTCATGCTGATCTTAGTGTTTTAACAATTGTGTCCAATTTCGAACGATGAGTTTATTCAGAAAGAAGTTCTGAAAATTGCTTTTGAAGATGAATGGAGGAAAAATCAAACAATGCCAAAACAGTCTTAGTTGTATTAAAGAAAAAGCAATTACATCGAATGACCCTCTTTGGGTACAAGTTCAAGCTCATAGAAATAAGGAATGGAATAAATAACAAGATCATGAAATGTTGTCCAACTATGGTCGATGAATTTCTTTTCTTTCTTCATTCTATTCTCCATTTCTTCCAGGATTGGCTGCTGAAGTTGATGTGCTCTCACTTGATAAAAGAGCTCTTCAGCCTTTATTTCGAATGCTGCTTCTTTCAATCCTCGCTCCAGTTCGCCCATACCCATGTCATCTTCGTATGCAGAGTCTTTGTTCTGGAAGTCATCGAATTCCTCGATGAGTTTCTCTGCTTCGTACTGGGTATGAACTTGAAGGGATGAGAGTTGGTCCAAAGATTGAGCGGTTGCCATGGCAGTTCGATGCCAGTGAAGGAGTAATGGGAGTTGGTCCAGAAACATGTGGAGTTCTGCTTGAGCAAGGGGGTTAAGGACCTGACCCCGAGTTAGAATATCACAAGCCCGTCGAAAGTTCTTGAGAGGAACATCGTCCTCCAGAACGTCGAAAGGCAAGTGAGAGAAGGCTGCAAGCAAAAACTGGGCTTGTTTTCGCTCAGCTGGAGTAGGGAAAGATGGAGGCGTGTAAGGAAGAAAGACCTTATCCACAGAAAGGGCGAGCCCCAATCTCTCTAGCCAAGAGGGAGTTGGTGGAGGAGAAGGTGTGGATGCTTCTAATTTAGGAGATGGAGAAGAAGATGTGGATGCTTCCATTTCAGGAGATGGCGCGAGAGCAGAAGGAACAAAGGCATTAATGTAATCGAGCCAATCGGAAGAGCAGAGTTTCGCCCTATTGGCTAAAGATGATATTTTGTGCCCTTGGGCCTCTTCTAGGCATCGGGTGGTAGACACTATCCTTGTAGGCATGGAGGATACGTACCATGCTACAAGTAAATTGTCCTCCAAATTGCGTCGAAGGTCGATGGGCACATAAGGGTAAACCACCGAGCTTCGCGCATCAGAAGGGAAGTCTGAAGGGTCAGTGAACTCAACAAAATGATGGTTAATTCGCTCCCTTAAGACACGAGCCTCAGATTCCAACCAGCCAGAAATTCCAGAACTCTCGAAAGTAGAAGGAGCCACAGCTCTATCCCATGCAGACTGTGAAGAAGAATCTCCTAGATCCATATCTGCAATTTTCTGAATTAAAGGATTAAGGACAATATGTTCGTGGTCCAAGGATTCATAAGTTACAGAGGCCCCATGACTTAAATATAGGAAGTGGAATGAAGGTGGCTAATTAATGTATGGAGTTTCCTTCGAGGAGAAAATAACATCATCAGATGACTCTTCATGTGCTTGATCAATAGAGAAGAAATTTGGTCCAGTCATGAAAGAGATATTAGTCCGTTCGATTACTAAGGTGGTGGAGATGTTCCAAAGGTTGGAAACAAAATTAATGCAAGTAATCATCAATGGATGACGGTTGTGTTTCCAGAATATAGACTCTATGCACGTTCCAAAAAGCGCGGGAAAGGCTTTGATCCACTAATATCACCAAGTATTGGGTATATTAGTGCGGGAGGTAATGTTGGCTACATATTTTGTAAAAGCCAATCACAATTCGACACGTGGCAGAATAAGGGTAATATAGGAAGACCATTTAAGTCTTCGATCCTGATCGTACACGTGGCAGTTAGTATTGGTTCTCACATGATCTGAGTAGCACTAGATCAATAAAGAGGTGCAAGGTGACGTGGCTTCAACGGTTACCCATAGTCAAATTCAAATATAGAAGGGAAGCCCAACTGCAAGTAATGGCGTAGTGGAACTATTTCTAAGGCAGCATGATCAAGCAATCATGGAGGAGCAGTTCGACGGTTTGAAGTGCAGTTCGATGGTCATCCTTGAGGAGTATAAATAGCAAGGAAGCCCCTAGAAAAACCCCCCAGACTTAGATTCAACAAACCAGTCATTTACTTCATATTTTCTTTTCCAGTTTTACATTTCTAGTCTTTACATTTCCTGAACTTTAAATACCTGTTCTTTACATTTCTGCACTTTAAATTCCTGCACTGCACTTCGTTCATAGGAGTAGTTTCAAGTAGATTGTTGATGTAAACCTCTACGAGGCTGAGTTTGGATCATTGTAAGTTTTCATCTTAATGAAATACTTCAATTGTTCGTCATTTAACTGCTATTTTGCTTAATTTCTCCTAAGTCAAGCCACCAGTAAAAGTCCTCTTCATTGAGGCTGAAAGAACTAAAACACAATCGTCTGATAATTGGTTGGCAATTATAATTTCTGTAAGGACTGATTGATCCTTGCTGGCATGCTCGCATTTACAAAAATACCCTTCGAAAGCCAAAAAGCCAACAATTTCACATTATCAAGATATGATTTAGTCTAATCAAGAAGCTTCCATTTTTGTCAAATTCAATGTCACTATGGTTTGAATTTTTGGTTCGACCGTGACTTTTGTTATAATTTAATTTATTAACTCTTTAATATAAAAAAAGAAAAATGTATTGTGTTTGGGTTTACACCATCTCTAACGGTTAAGTAAAACCATCACCAAATTTAAATTTGGTGAAAAAAATGACTTTTTAGCTTCAACAGTTTCATCAAACTGATATCAAAATGAAAATCACCCAAAAATTTCACCATACATTGTGCGTTTACGTTAGAAGTGGGTCTCATCGGACAACCAGCCGGACGTCCCACCAGTCATCCCTTGCATACAAAACATGTCAAGCTCCTGAGAATCAAGATGCAAGTTTTGGTTTATTTGATTGTGAGGGTTTCGGTATGAAAAATACTAGTTAACCAAAACTTGATCTAGAAGTGAACCAATTTAGTTTTAATATTTCCATTGTGGGATCTTTTATTTATTTATTTTTGTTCCTAGTTACTTAAGCAGCAACACAGTAACAAAATAATGAAACGTGTATTGATTACATACTGATTCTAGAAGTTGGCACTCAATAGATCAGAGGTTTTGACGGCCTCTGAGCTTTGCTTGGCTTGATTGTCAAATGAATCTGGAAGAGCATCATCATCTGTAGGAAAAGCTGGAGCAGCCTGCATATTAAAGATGAGAATAATCAAATCTAAACGGTCAATTTCAAGTGGCAAATTTTTGCAGGTGATCCATAGTAGTTACCTCCTCCATAGATTTATGGTCATTTGAATTAAATCGATATATTGTTCGTGGAATGTCCATGATCTGGACTCCGAGAGGACAGACATCATCGGGGTAAAAATTTGCTGAGCAACTGCTCTCTTCTAGTGGACAACTGAGAATTAAAAAATAAGTAAAAAAATTCAAGATTAACAGAAATGGAGGTGCAGATTTCATAGAAGTTGCCAATGTAAAGAGTGATCTGCAGCATGATGGTGGCAGTGGCCCTGTAGAAAGAAGAGGGAAAAAAGAAATGGGAAACAAAATCGGAAACAAAAATGGAGGGGGAAAAAAAAATGAAATCAGTGGCGTAACCGGTCGACTAGCCGGTTGTCCGGCCGGTCATCCCACCGGACTTCCCCAAGCATTTGATGCAAGCAACAGTGTTCACTGTT
Organism: Camellia oleifera; assembly: GCA_022316695.1. Taxonomy (NCBI): domain Eukaryota; kingdom Viridiplantae; phylum Streptophyta; class Magnoliopsida; order Ericales; family Theaceae; genus Camellia; species Camellia oleifera. The sequence continues at coordinate 60,927,024 of CM039306.1, forward strand.
GGAATGACTCGTATCAGATTGAAGAAATAACTTTTTTTTTTTGGCTTAGATTTGATGAAAAAAATAGTCCAATATTGGAGATGCTCGTAGTAAAAGAAAAATAAATTATCAAATGTTTTTTGAAGAATAAAAAATAAAAAAAAAACACCTTGTTTGGTTTAGATTATATTTTTGAAAAATGAGTTTTTTATTTTTTGTATTTTTAATGATTTTTTTAAATATTTTACTTTTGAGATGTACCTAATCTAAGTAAAATATTTGTGAAAAAATATATAATAAGCTCAATAAATATATAAGAACAAAAAAAAAAAAAAGAAAAGAAAAGAAAAAAAAATACAAAATTTGTATTCTTATATCTTTATTGATTTTTTTATAGTTTATATTTTTGTATTCTTGTATATTTATTGATTTTTTAAATATATTTTTTAACAAATATTTTACTTAGATTAGGTTCATTTAAAAAGTAAAAAAACTTGTTTAAAATATTAAAAAATTCAGTAAAAAAAAAAAACTAAAACAAAAAAAAGGAAAATTTACCTATCAATCTCATTTTGAGAAATAGTGATCCGATTAATCCCAAGAATTTTCTTATAGACCAATTAGTCCCATTGATTTTGGAAAGAAAGATTTAATATATTATTTGAAATTGAATTTATAGTTATACCCTTATTATTATTATTACTATTATTATTATTTTTTTCTGGTGCTAAAAGTTAAGATAAACAACCTAATTAAAGTTGAGATGAATTTTTATATGAGAATCTTTTTTATTTGGAATGACTTGAAATGTAAGATTTTTCAAATATTTCAAAAAGAGTTCAAAAATGATTTCAAATATGAGATTTTTCAAACATTCTAAAAAGATGTGAGATTCTTTAAATATTTCAAAATGAGAACAAACATTTGTTAGTAAGTTTTGAGCAAATGTATAATTTTAATTTGTAACATTCTAATGTAACATTCTAATATAACACTTCAAAAAAAAAAAAAAAAAAAAAAAAATCTTAATGTAACACTCTAATGTAACACAATTTTTTTTTTCTTAGTATAACACTCCAATATAACACACAAAAAAATTCTTTAGTGTACTTTTTACAAACGGAATACTTTAATGTAATAATAAAAAAAAAGAAAAAAAGAAAAAAGAAAAAAAGAAAAGAAGTGAGATTCTTCAAACCATTCGAAAAGGGTGTAGGATTCTTCAAACTATTCTAAAAGAAGGACAAAAATTCATTAGTAAGTTTTGGATAAATGTATAATTTCAAAGTGTAAGTGTTACGTTTGAAAAAAAGTACGCTAAACAATTTTTTAGTGTTTTTATGTGTGTAACATTGGAGTGTTATATTTGAGATTACATTCATTGAAGTGTTACATTTGAAAAAAGTACACTAATTTTTTATTTTTATTTATTTTTATTATTATTTTTTTACATTGGAGTGTCATGTTTAAAAAAAGTTTAAAGTGTTACTGTAACAATTGATTTTGGGTGATCGCTTGAGCTGTCATTTGGTCGCTCAAGCATGAATTCGCAGCTCCCAGTATTTTCACTGTAGCTCTGCAAAAACTTTTCAGACCATGTGTTTACCGCTCGAGCAGTGGAAAGTTCACTTGAGCGGTCTCTTTGTATTTTGGCACTTCGCTCGAGCGATGGAAAGTTCGCTCGAGCGGTCTGTTCGGGGCAATAGAGTTAAATACATACCAAACCCATTTCTAACTCACTTTTTCATATCATCTCTCTCTCTCTCTCTCTCTCTCTCTCTCTCTCTAATAGCCATCCTTTCAAAAACCCTTGATTTCATCAAGTATTAGCAAGAATCAAATTTTGAGTCTTCATTAAAGTTGTTATTCACACCAAGAGCTACCTTTTGAACCGATTGGATTGTGTTATTTCGAAAGTTCATTGCGTAGATCTTCATCTTTCACTTGCAACAGTTGAGGTACGAATATCTTTACCCTTGTATATGTATACTTTGGTTTAAGTGTGTGTGAAATCTTAAGGTGTGGGTGTTTATTGAGATGAATGATATGTATATATATATATATATATGGATTTGTGATGATGATGTGTTTTGTGTGAAATTGATGATGGGTTAGGTAACCAATTTTGGAAGATTGAGTAAATAGACATGAGTTAGGGGAAATTAATATTTGGAAGGAAAAGCCCCAAATTTAATGTGTAACCCTAAAGATTGTTATTTGATTTTGACTAAAAAGGTAATTGATGAGTAAAATTGGAGGGTCCAAGTGATTCCTTGTGACATGTTTAAGATGTTATTGTTTTGAGAATGTGTTGAGGTGCCCACGTGCCGAGTCATGTGAGGACGACGAATGTGGGAATGTGTTGAGGTGCCCACATGCCCGGTTTGTGTGAGGACGCGGAATATGGGAATGTTATGAGGTGTCCACTGGACGGTTGTGTGAGAACGACGAAAGTGGAATGTTTGAGGTGTCCACTAGCCATCCATATAAGGAAGGAAAAATGCGGAGATTGAATGTTGAATTGTGTGTTGTGTTGTAAAATTTGAAACTATGAAATTCATTGGTACTGATAGAGATCATGCATATTTTAAATCAAATATTCATATATTTGGTTAAACATATTCTTTGCTAGGCAATTGCTCATTCCTATTTACTAACATTTTCAAGACACGAAGATTCACAACCCCGTCAATGAAGAAGAAGATGACTATCTCTTTTAAAAATCTAAATTTTTGTGAACTTTGAAATTGTAAAGTAACTGTTGAACATCTTTCTTACTTTTATTTTGAAATTTTTTATCTTTTGTATTAAGTGGCATAATTAGTAAACTCAGAGGACAAAATATTTATTTTGAAATTTTCTCTAACTTATTGAACTAGGGTTGTATCTTGTAATTTTTGTAAATTGAATCTATAGTTCAATGAGAAAGAGAAACATTGGAATGGAATTGTGTTGTGTGGATGTATGGAGCGTGTACTTATAATTGATTGTTGGGAATTGTCTCTGGGGTGTTACAAATTTCGTATTAGAGCAAACCGAGTTGAATACCTGGAGCTCATGTGAGGTGACTTTCGTCACACTGGGTTGTCATGCTAGGATGAGGGGTTGGTTGTTTTACTTGATTATGTGTTTATGTGATTAGGTGGGTATGGGGTCAATCCTCTAGGATATAACTTGTGTCCACTACATTCATCGAAGTCTTTTTGGAAAGGCATCTGATCAATGTTTTTTCCACTAGGAAATCCTTGAGCATCGTGGAATGAGTTGATATCTTGGAAGAGGGATCCATGTTTGTTCTATTTGTTCCTGTGCTTAGGTGTTGAGAATGAGATTAAAACTTAAGGAAGAAATGATGTGAGAAGTCATGGACTAGTAGCTGAATTTTGAGTAAATCTTGTCCATATTTAATCTTATATAGGATGTTTGGACGTGGTAGAGGACGTGGTAGACCTCGTCGAGGCAATCGGGATATTCCGGCTCAACCAGAGATCCCTCATCAAGAAGAAGGAGTGGGTCAAAATAACGTGGCCGTTGCACCAACCCAAGATGTTATAAGAGTGTTGGCTTGAGAAACGGCTGGGGCTCTTAGGGAGTCAATGGGTATTCTTAGAGTCGAGCAAGCGGCTAGGACTATCAAAGGGGAGACTAGGGATTCATTCCTTAAAAAGAAATTTTTTCGCTTAAATCGTATTGAATTTCTAGGGGCCGTCGAACTGTTAAAGGCAGATGAATGGCTTGATCAAATAACCAAATCTTTCGAGATTTTAGATATTTGTGATGGTGAACTTCGGGTGGCACTTGCTAGTTATGAATTAATGGGGGATGCTGGCCAATGGTGGAAATATGCCAAGAGTTGAATTAAAAACACTTGGGAAGCGTTTTTTCATGCCTTTCAAGAGAAATAACTTTATCCTATTGCGAGGAAACATTTAAGGAGGGAGTTTGAGGAACTTGATCAATTCGACTCCACAATGGCGGAGTTTGAGGCTACCTTCACGAGTCTATCTTGTTTTGTACCTGACTTTGTAGCGACAGAAGAGCGTCAATGTCTAAAGTTTGAGAAGAGACTGAGGCTGGGAATTTTGAAGAAAGTGATGGGAAACATGATCTGGGGTTATGCTAGACTAGTGGAGTCTGTGACACATATTGAGATTATGCTTAAAGGTGAAGAGGAGAGTCGACCACTTAAGAGACAAGGGTGAGGTGGGTCACAAGTCCAATGTATGTCCACGAAGGAGTAATCAACAGTGTTAGACTTCTATTCGTCCTCAGAGTTAAACTTTTGGTGGTAGTCACTCACCTGTTTGTTATCAATGCGGCTAATTGAGTCATATGAAGAATATTTTGTCCCTAGATTGTCGGAACGGCCAGTGCTTTAGGGTTTCAAGCAGGACAGAGCCAAAGACAAACTCATCAGTCAGTTCAGTCTGGACAAGTGTCTAGAAATGTATATGGGGCCACCTCCGCACAGTCTGTGCAACATGCCTATCATTAGAGAGGTGATTAGAGTGTACATAGACCTTAAAGGAGAGTCCATGCAGTTATCGCATCTGAACAGTCGATTGGGTCATTGGTGATGTGAGGTGCATATCTTATATTTAATACTTGGGTCAATGTGTTGATAGATACAGAGGCATCTTATTCATTCATAGCATCTACATTTGCATCCATGTTGGGGTTAGAGGCTAAACCATTAGAATATTCTCTTGTGGTAGAATCACCGATTGAGGGTAAGATGGTTTTGAACCATGGGTGCCGCGGGTGTGTGATCAAAGTCACTGATCGCCGACTCCCTTTTAGTTTGGTGTTGTTAGATATAATGGGTTTTGATGTCATCCTTGGCATGGATTGGTTGTACTCTTATCGTGCCCTTATAGATTGTTATCGTAGGAGAGTTATGGTGTGTACTGCTAGTGGTGACTGTTTCTATTTTCTGGGGGATAGAGTTGATAGACTTTTACTGCCGTTATATGACTCTCATAGTTGAGGCAAATTCACTTATCTTCTTGCAACCTTAATGAATAATAGGAACAGTGAAGTACGAGGGGTATTTCCTAGGGTGGTTTGTGAGTATTTAGATGTCTTTCAAGAGGACCTCACTGAACTACCACCTCATCGTGAGGTCGAGTTTCTATAGACTTAGTGTCGGGCACAACCCCCATTTCCATGTCACCCTATAGATTTTCTCTAGTAGAGTTGCTTGTTTTGAAGAAGCAATTGCAAGAACTGTTAGACAAGGGTTTTATACGCTCTAGTACATTACCTTGGGGAGCACCAACTCTTTTTGTTAAGAAGAAGGATGGTTCATTGCGGCTATGCATTGACTACCGCAAACTGAATAGGGTCACGGTCAAGAATATGTATCTGTTGCTTAGAATAGATGATCTTTTTGACAAACTTAAGGTTCTCAATGTTTCTCAAAGATAAACCTAAGATCGGGTTATCATTAGTTATTTGTGAAAGATGAAGATATTCCGAAGACGATCTGTCATATTCGATATGGCCACTATGAATTCCTTGTGATGCCGTTTGGTTTAACTAATGCTTCTCCACTTATATGGACTTGATGAATTGAGTTTTCTGAGAATATCTGGACAAGATTGTGGTCTTTTTTGTGGATGACATTCTTATATATTCACCATTTGAGGAGGAACATGAGTCGTAGCTTCATATTGTTTATAATTACTTAGGGAGCACAGGTTGTATGCTAAGTATGAGAAACATGAGCTCTAGCTCCCTGTGGTGAAATTCGTGGGTTACGTCATTTCCAAGAATGGGGTTACCATAGATTCTTCAAAGATCGAAGTGGTACAGAATTGGGAGCGACCTAAGAACGCTTTTGAGATCTACAGTTTCTTAGGTCTTGCTGTCTCCTATAAGCGATTTGTGAAAGACTTTTCCACGTTAGTTTCTCCATTGACTAGGCTATCTAGAAAAGGACCGAAGTTTGTTTGGAGTGAATCATGTGAGAAATCCTTCTTAGAGCTGAAGGCTAGATTGACCACTGCACTAATATTAGTCATTCCAGAAAGAGGTTTGGGTTACAATGTGTACTGTGATGCCTCTAGAGAAGGTTTTGGATGTGTTTTGATACAAGAGGATAAAGTAGTGGCGTATGGTTCATGCTAATTGAAAACCCACGAAAGAAATTATCCAATTCACAACTTGGAGTTACTTGTGGTCATTTTTGCTTTAAAATTGTGGAGACATTATTTGTATGGGGAGAAATTTGAGGTATTCTCGGATCATAAAAGTCTTAAATACCTATTTTCCCAAAAGGATTTGAATTTACGTCAAATGAGGTGGATGGAATTCTTAGAGGATTTTAATTTTCAATTACATTATCATCCTAGAAAAGCCAATGTGGTGGCTGATGCTTTGAGTAGAAAATCTATGAGTACCATTGCTAATCTTGCAATTAAGGAATGGGAAATTTTGGGTGATTTGGGTGAATTTGATTTGTATCTTAGTGAATCTCCATAACATGCCACATTGTTTTCCGTCATTACACAACCAATACTTGTTACTCGAGTTACAAAGGCACAACAGGATAACTTGGAAGTTGAAGCAATCAAGGAGAAAATTGCACATGGGAAGGAGGAAAAGGGTTTGAGGGTAGATCTTGATTCTAATGTCTGGTATCCAAACCGCCTCTTTGTACTTGAGTCGTGTAGAGGTGAAGTACTTTGGCAATTTTATTACTCTCGCATTGCGGTACATCTGGGAGGTACAAAGATGTACCATGACCTTAGCCAACAATTTTGGTGGAGGGGTATTAAGCGAGATGTTGCTTCATTTGTATCCAAGTGTCTAACTTATCAACAAGTTAAGGCAGAGTATCAACGGTTAGTTGGATTATTGCAACCTTTGCCTGTAGCCGAATGGAAGTGGGAACATATCACTATGGACTTTGTTTTGGGCCTCTCTAGAACACAAAGGGGTAACGACGTAGTTTGGGTTGTGGTGGATCGACTTACTAATTTGGCTCATTTTCTTGCTATGTGTATGGGTGACTCGGTTGATTACCTAGTGGAACTTTACGTTAAAGAGATTGTCCGGCTTCATGGACTTCTGGTGAGTATTGTCTCGAATCTGGACCCTCATTTTACCGCACGGTTGTGGCAAAGTCTACAAACCGTTATGGGCACTCAGTTAACTTTTAGCACCCCCTACCACCCTCAAACCGATAGACAATCCAAGCGCACTATCCAAATCTTAGAAAACATGTTGAGAGCTTGTGTACTAGACTTTAAAGGTTCTTGGGAGCGACACTTACCCTTAGGTAGAGTTTGCCTATAATAATAGTTTCCAAGCTAGCATTGGGATGACACCTTTTGAAGCCTTGTATAGGCGCCCATGTAGATCACCGGTGTGTTGGATTGAGGTGGGGGATTCACCTATGGTTGGATTGAAATTGGTTCATGAGACCACCGAGAAAATAGCTCTCATTTGAAAAAGGTTAATTACAACTCAAAGTCAACAAAAAGGTTATGTCGACCGGAGGAGGAGACCTCTATCATTTGATATGGGTGATCATGTATTCTAAAGATATTGTCTAGAAAAGGTTTGATGAGATTTGGGTAAAGTGGGAAATTGTCACCTAGATTCATTGGTCCTTTTGATACTATAGAATGGGTGGAGGAGGCAGCTTATCGCCTTGTATTGCCACAGAAATTCTCCAAGATACACGATGTGTTTCATGTCTCCATGCTCCGCAAGTACGAGCTCTGTCCTTCTCATGTTTAGACTAGACAAATTTAGAGGTGGATGAGAATGCTTCATATGAAGAGAGACTGATGAAAGTCTTGAACATCCGAGAACAAGTTTTGAGGGTCAAAGTTATTCCCTTAGTCAAAGTGTTATGGCACCACCACGGGGTGAAAGAAGCTACTTGGGAATGAGAAGCTGAAGTTCGTGAGAAATACCTAGATTTATTTAATGATATGTAAGCTTACTTGTTTGTTATTTTCGGATTGTATATATGGGGGGTTGTAGAAGAAAGTAAATGAAAGAAATTTAAATCCTCATTGTCACGACCCAAACCCGCCCCTATAGGTTTAGCATCGTAACTGGCCAGTAATCCTTGGATTACTAAAGGCATCTGATCTGAATATCATAAAATGTAAGGGGCTGTGGGAACAAATGTACAAAATACAATGTTTATAGATTTGTGTAGATATACATGGGGACAAAAAATTTAAAACTTATATAATATATATGTTGTCAAACTTCCATACGTCAAGCATCACCATACATATAGCATCATAAGAGACTTAGCCCTATGTACATATATCCCAAAACAAAAACAAATAAAGACCAAAACATCCTTAACATAATCCACAAAACTGGACGTCTTCCAACGAGAACCTCCTTGGGAGGCACAAAAGGTTGGCTCACAAAACTCAACTCTAGGCCATCAACTCAGGGCCTGGTTACATGCTTGATTACCCATATACATAATATAAATAGTGAGCGGAAGCCCAGTGAATAATAATAGAGTAAAGGAGTTAAACGAGTGATGTCCCATCTCAGATTCAAGAAACAAACTTCATAACAGAAACAGATTCATGATCATATTCTCATTCAAATCTTATACAGAAATCAGAGTTTATGCTTAATCATATATGGTAAATCCATTAGCGCTGACAGATCAAATACAGAGCATAAAAGGGTCATGTTTGCCAGTTCCAATAAGGAGCCATGGTATTGTTACCCCTGGGCGAGGGCCATGAGACCACAATATTCTTACCCTTGGGCAAGGGCCATGAAACCACGATATTATTACCCTCAGGCAAGGGCTTTGTGCTCATAGACCACAATATTGTTACCCCCGGGCTAAGGCGTTGTGCTATGGATACCACGAATACTTTTCAATATATGGACAATCATCCATTGATACAGAACATAGAATTTCAGAAAACAAATCATTTCTTGTCATATCAGATAGGAAAATAGTTAAACGTGAACATAACTTTACAAAGTTATTACTTACAGATAGTAACACAGATAGCTTGATAGCAACCAACAGATTAACAGCTTACGGTGTGTGACCTACACAAATATAACAGATATACATACTGAAACACCCGCTCGGATCGTACTTAACTTACTTCATTTCATTCTTCTTGTGTTTCTAAGTCTTAGCCTCATTATTATGTCTTTATCTTGGCCTAGGAATGCCTAGGATGCAATGAGGATACTAAAATGTACTTGGAGACACTTAGTCAAATATATTGAAAACAGGGGCCTCGCTCGAGCGCAACTTTCTTCGCTCGATCTAATGTCCAAACACGTGAGTGGTCACTTGAGCGTAACTTCCTTCCCTCGAGCGGTCTGTAAACCTCCAGCTCGGAAGAAAGGTGCTGACAGAGGTTGTGACAGAGGAGCCTCCGACAGAGGTAGAGGCCGAGGCGACCAAGTAGTGGAGAGCTCTTCCTCTTCAGAGATGACTCTCACTACTTTTAGAGAGGAGGATCTCGCTACTGATGAGACCTCCGAGGATAGTGAGGGGGATGCGAGCATCGATATTGAGCACTCGGAGGGCAGTGACGCTGATGGCAATGAAGATGGCAATTGCTCTGATAAGGATGGCTCCAGAGATGATGCTAGTGGCAGTGAGAGCGACAGTGGCTCTAATGGAGATGGCAGAGTTGAGGTTGGTGGCGAGGCTGTTGCCGAGGCTGAGGGTAGCGATGTTGATAGGGATAACATTGGGGTCTCGCCGGTGAAGAGGACGAAAAGGGCAAGTAGACCCTGATTCTCTTTCTTTTGCATTTCTTCTTTTGTACATTTCTTTTGCTTTGTAGTTTAGGAAAATCATGTATAGTTTCAGATAGGGTTTTTGTAAAAACTTTTGTAAAACTTTTGACTGGAAAGAAATGAAATACTTTTTGTTTTTGGACCATCTTGGATGTCTAAACAGGCATGCACTCGAGCACATAACAATTTTATTTTGAATTTGAAATTGAGAATAATTGTATTTGGATGAGTTCTGAATTTGATATCGAGCCTATGACTGACCAAAACACAAAATACAAATCGATAAATGCATAACACAACAAAAACAACCTAAATACACCTATTGGAATGAAAAGAAGATTCAAACAAGACCTAAACCAAAATCTATATGCTACATTGCAAGACCATACTATTTCTGAAATATAGGGGGTTGGCCGACTACAAATTTGTTCGGTTGAGCCAAACATGGCCGGCCGGTTGAAGGTTCCGGCCAATCAATGGGATACTGTTGTCGAGCACGCATGCAACCTTATCTCTTTAAAAGATGGCTCGCGATTGTTTTTTCACCTAGGAGTAGAACAACTGAGGAATTTCTTTGGAGGCTCCAACTATAGCTGGGCTTCAAGGTTGGATAACCTCTTTGGACGGGGCATCGATAAGGTAAATTTCACAGGATTTGGCCTAAATGCTCTTTTTACTCTAAGTCGGTCCTCGCTCCATCTTCATTTCCTCCAAGCGATAGTTCATTATTAGGATCTGATCACCCATGTGTTCCATTTTGGTGTGCAAGAGCTCTGCCCAACCATTGAGGAATTTCAGGCATTGATGGAACTTTCCCGTGATGAAGAAGCCATGCCTCAACACAATTTTGGTCACACTCAAGCCTTAGCCTAGATTTGTGGTCTAACTCCAAACGAGGCTCAGTTCTTGGCTCATGGTGAGGATTTTAACTACTCAAATCAATTCACCGATTTTCCATCATTGGAGATAGGAGTGATCCCATTGGCGAGGACATCGTAAATATGAACTTTGTCTATGCTTACTCTTACACTACTTGCTTGCCCCTAGTTGTAACAACCTCGACCTGTGATTAACTGCTAAACGATGATTAAGGATGCCTAATAAGTAATTAAGATGAAATTCTGAATTAATTGTATGTGTGTTGCGTTATTTGTGTTTTTATCTATTTATCGTAGAAATATCTGTTTGTGTTTCTGTTTGTTTTGCGAATTGAAGGCCTTATCGGCATCCGATCACGAAATTGACTTGGTTTATGTGTTATTCAGAATTTTAGGGAATTTATGGTAGGTTCAATTGAAATTTGATTCGGAACGAATTAATTAGAATAAAATAGATAGAACTAGCTAGGCCTAATCAAGTTTAATTAAGCTTAATTAATCCAAGCCTATATAAGGCTCTTTGGTTACAACACTCACTCTCATTTTCTCATCTTGAGAGAGAGAGAGAGAGAGAGAGAGAGAGAGAGAGAGAGAGAAACCAAGTTCAACTAGGGAGATTGCTAGGGAATTGAAAGGAATTGGCTTGAACTTAGGTAGAATTTGAGACATTGGGAAGAATTACGCAAGAACTGAAGAATTGTGACTTGTAGGCAAGAAATTCAACTCTTAATTATGTAGTTTACACATTTAATTTGTGAATTCAAAGGAAAATGAAAGATTAGTGCATGAAATGAATTGAGGTAGTAGGAAAGAAGAAGAGCAGAGTATGCATGTGCATTTCATGGTGTATATGAAGTTGATTCCAGCAATTCCTCTATGCATGTCATGTTTTCAACTTAATTATGAGACTTCATCATGTTTTTCATCAATTTCTTTTGTTTGAGCGTGATTTGAAGGGTTTAAGTTCAAGGAAATTAATTGCATGTTTGTATCATGAGTTTTGAGTTGAATCTTGCAGAATTTTGATTGTTTTGGGCTTTGATTTTGCGAAATGGTTTTGAATTCATAATGTTTTACAAGATTACAAGTGTTTTCTTAAGTTTTGGGGCCCAAAGGTTGCATTTTGAGGCTTTGAATTTGAGTTTTGAGTTTGGGAGCAAATCTGAAAATTCTAGAATTCTACTTCTCAGCTCAAGTGACAGAACCTGTTTGTTTTGCACTTCCGCTTGAGCGACCAAAAGTTGGCTCGAGTGTAAAATGCATGCTCCCAGAAGTTTATAAGTTTTGTAGACCGCTCGAGTGACCAGAGTTGCGCTTGAGCGAAGACCTCAGTCTCACGCTCGAGCGACCGTCGAGCGTGCGTCGAGCGAAAAAATCAAGCAACCAGTACTTTTACAGAGTTTACAGACCTCTCAAGCGATGAAAGTTGCGCTCGAGTGACCACCCTGATGTTTAAACCTCTGGTTGAGCGAAAGAAGCTACGTTCGAGCGAAGACCCTATTTTTAGCAAATTTGACTAAGTGTTTTGAATCACATTTTGACATCCTCATTGCATCTTATGTATTCTTAAGCCCTAATTAAGACATAATAATGAGGATAAGACTTAGAAACACACTAAGAACAAAATGAAATAAGTTAAGTACTTTCCGAGTGTGTGTTTCAATATGTGTATTTGTTATGTTTGTGTAGGTCACGTGCCGTAAGCTATTTGATTTGTCTGCTTAATTTGTTCTACAAGTGGAGCCATTTGTGAGTAATAACTTAGTAAAGCTATGTTCAACTTTATTTCTTTTCTGTATGATGAAATAAGATCTGTTTAATGAAATGTTATATTCTGTACAATGAATGATTGTCCAATTTTTGACAAGTACTCGTGGTATCCTTAGTACAAGGCCTTAGCCTGGGGGTAACAATACCGTGGTCTATGAGCACAAGATCCTTGCCCGAGGGTCATAATACCATTGTCTCATGGCCTCCCAATTTGTAGGAAATCCACCACACCTTCAGGTATTGTTTCCCACATTTCTTTATTTTATGTTTTTTTATGTCATTCTGGCCTTCTTCACTTGATTTTTTTCCCCTTAAACCCCTTTCTTACTTTTCTTGCTCAACATACATCTCTTTATTCTTTAATCTCTATTGTTATTCATCCCTCCCTAGGTATGGTTGATGAATTAGCTGAAAGTAGTGGTTCTCTATGCTCGGTACTTAGCTAGGAACTACTTCTGAGCTCGGATTGTAGACTTTTCTTCTGAGGGCTTGTGGTGTGATTGGATGTGTAGTAGGTCTGTAATGGGCATTGCTTGGCGTTGCCCCTGGTTAGACTTGCCTCCAATGACATATAGCTTGTTCCATAGCCAGATGTGCAATTGATTAGCGTGACACACTACGTCTTCTACTTCCCTTTCTGATTCATGTGTCAATTTGGACATAATCAGACTTGTCCTGCTAATGGGGTTAAGTATCCATCTACATTTCTGCTCCGAGCTAGGCATCTCTCTCGGTATGCAACTACCTGGAGGATGAGGTAGCTCCTGGCTCTTGTTGATGACTTCAGTTACGACTTTTGTAACACCCTGAAATAATAACAAGAACCCATCTCATAATATTCCTTGCAATTGATCAATAACATCATATTTAATATTCCATTCATAATCCTTGATCATACAAAAGATGACATATGCATGTATACATTCATAAATATTAGATCTTGAATCTATAGCATATGAAATGTGTGTATGAATTGAAATAAAAGGAGAACCAAGTAATTTTATGCCCTAGTGGCTACATCTTTCCAAGTCAATGCTTGGGTATAAAAAAACGAGTTCAACTCAATAAAGGCTTATACAAAAATAATTACATCAAATAAACAAAATGAAGTCCTTGGCTCCAACTCCTCCCAAGCTATGTCCTTGGCGAAGGCATATCATCAGCACCAGAAAGTTATTTTTTATATAGGGTGAGCTAAAGCCTGGTAGAGATACTTTAACACAATATATGAATCTTAACGAAGTCATGAGGTGAATGCATATGCGTGCCATTTCTCAAATGTTTCACATTTCCATCTCAAAATAATGCAATGTTGGATTATATATTAATTCATGAAAATAACCTTTTATATATTAGAAAAAAAGGTAGTGAATACAAAACACTAGGAATCTCTAGGCACGTGTCTGCCAATAGGCTATGTGAGCACTACCAAAGCCATTTTACCGCTAACCAAAAGGATAAACACTTAACTGCACGGGTTTCTAGACTTTCAACAAGGATACACAGGCCAACATAATAACCACAACCACACTCCCTAACTAGATTCGCCAAGGTATTCACCAATTTTTCTCAAAATAATACATTTTTAATGTTGAAGTATGAAACAATGCTCAATGCAAGATGTATGAGAAATTAGTTTCAATTTCTACAACAATCAAAGCTATCCTCTATCGATAGTCCAAAACATATATTTCTATTCAACAGATAATTTCTAACAAAAGCTATAATCTCATCATCTTCAAATGGGAGTGATATTATATGTCTAACTCTACCATTATCATTAACATAAACATTCGTTTCATCATTTTAAAAACCAACATCTTTTCCCTTTTCTTTCCACAAACCAAATATCCATGATATTAGAACAAAAACCTCATTTACTTTCAAAATCAAATTTAAGTATAGAAATCTATCATTTGAATGTATCTCGATCATAAACACATCCCCATAACTTTTTCAAGAACTTATTTGAAAACCCCTCTTTTACATTTCAAAATCAAACCCTAGGTTTAACCCAAAATCTCCAAATCACTAAATTCAATGAACAAATAGCTAAGGTAAAAATCATACTGAAGGTTAAAGAAATCCCTACCTCAAGATTAGAAGAAAAGAGAGAGCAATGGTTGAAGTTTGGCAGAGTCAAAAATGATATCTCCTCCAATTAAAACGAAGCTTTAGACGAGCTCTACCTTTTTTTCCCAAAGAGCTATGGTGGAGAAATCAATGGGTGAGGATGTATTTGAGGTTTTAAGCAAGAACTAGAGAGAGAGAGAGAGAGAGAGAGAGAGAGAAAGTGAAAAACTAGGGTTTTGAAATGTTTTAGAGAGAGAGAGAAAGCAAATGAAAAGTGATTTTAAAACCCCTTTTTTTGAACTGATATATGTGTAGACCACTCTAACGACCAAAACACCACTTGAGTGTCAAATACAATAGGTGACACCGTTCGAGCGACTAAAAACACAGTTCGAGCGTACAATGACTTCCTCCTAGAAGTTCATACCTGTAAAAGACCACTCAAGTGCAAGAAACACCGCTTGAGCGAAGATATTCTACTTCCAGAAGTTTTACAGACCAGTAAAATATCGGGAGATCTCAAAGACAGTTCGAGCGACTAAAACACTGCTTGAGCGAACAAGCAGAAAACTAGACAACAACTCTTTTGAAAAAACTAACTCCCAACCTGTTTTAAACATGACCAACACTCAACCCAATCACTAACAATATGAAAAGAGTATAAACAACAATTAAAGACATAGAATCTCAGATCTAAGAGCATGAAATGGGTTGGGTCTAAATCAGAATCGTTGTACCCTTCCGAGTGAGTGCATGCTTTGGCTTGAGAAGGAGGCATAGGTGGGCGCATCCTTGGTAGTGGAATTTTTTGATGCTGCGGGGAGAGGGCAACGGACTGGACTTGACTTGATTATGCCCCTAGTTTATGGCTTTGACCTTAGTTTTATGATATAAAATGCTTTAATTAATATGGGAGTTGGCTAAGCATGTTTGTTCCACTTTGTATGTAAGAAAGATTGTGAGTATTGAAAAACTTCCTCTCAGGTCTAATGAAAGGTTCATTTTGAAAAAAGATGTTTTGAGAAAATCAATCAATTTTGTTAAAAACACCAAAACATATTTTCGCAAATGACTGTAGACACCGCATTTTTGACCGTCCTCAAGACTTGGACGTCACCGCTTGAACACTCGGTGATCATCTATGTTTGTGTTTGTCTTGAGTTCTCGGAGGTCTTGGCCATGAGCGCCTTGCCTCAGGATCTCTCGACTCGACTGTTTTGTGTCTAGTTTTGCACCAAACACTTGTGTTTTGTCTTTGAGGGGCGGGGAATGGCTTGTTGGCCACCCCCACACATCACCGGCCATGGCTTGAGGCCACCAGCCATTGGTTTGTTGCCACCGGCCAAATGTTTGGCCGATCGGCACTATTTGTGGCCGGCCGACCATCTATTTTGGTCAAATTGCATTTTTGGCTGGCCGACCACTGTTCATCTGCTTTTGCAGATATTTTTATGCCAGCTGTGCTAGCTGGCATACACTTTGCTCCCCTCCATACGCATGTATGAAGGGATCTCCCTCTTGACTAGCTTGTTTGGAAAGCTTTACAAGAGGGAGCTCTATAAGAGGGAGCCTCTTCTCTCTCCATTGGGGTTGGACAATTTTTCCAGAGCTCTGATATTAGGGTTAGGGTTTGTATCCATTCTATCTCTATATCTCCCTCTCTCTTTGCCTTGTGTGTGTTCAGTCTCATTATTGCACACAAACACATAGTATATCCTCTTGGAGCTGAGGCCCTTGGAGGTTGTTCTTAGTGTTCTTGGGTGGTTTTGAGCTCAAAGAACCAGCTGGACCATTGTTCTTGAAGGAGGTCTACAAAGGTAACAACTTTGCCCCTTTATTCCCCATTTTTGCATAGTCTTTTTGTCTACCTTGCAACTGTTTTTGAGCTTTGTATATAACTAATAAAAGTTCTATTTTTGAGTGCTTTAAATAGTTGTTCAAGAGTGTTTTGTTGTTTGGGGGTGTTTGACCCATCTTAGGCCTTGTTTGGCCCGATTTTGTGCTATTTTTGGTGAGCTCCGGGACCACCTTGTTTGGGCCTCCTCACCACTGAAATCTTGAGGGATTTCAGTGGTGAGGATGGTGCCTTGAGGTCCTAAGAAGGAGAGGGCCACCCCCTCTCCTTGTTGTCCTTAAAAAGGGCCATTTTTGCCTCATGAGTGAGCATCTAATTTAAGTGCATGTTGGCCATGCCTTAGCTATTATTTGGTAGTATTTTTCCATGTATTACCTCTATTTCATGTTGGTTTAGGCACATCATGCTTGTTTAGCATACATGTCTTGTAATGCCATGATTTACCTTAACATGTGCCTAGCATCTAGACTACCATGCTCATGTGTTTTGGCCTAACTTTGTGAAACTTTTATGCTTGTTTTAGTGTGCTTGAGGTCTATTTTTGGTCATTTGGGTCATCCATGCTTCACTTTGTATAGCTACCATGTGATCCCTCTTGTAGGCCTTAAGTATCGGACCCTCTAGCATGCTATCCTTGCATCATTTCAGTCCTCATGGCATGCATGTATGCTTGCATTTGATGCCCCTTTAATGCTTTATAAGGTTGTGATCTTATGCTCCATGTTTGGCCTCTTTGTATGCTTGCATGTTTAGACCATTTGGATGCCATCTAGATGTGTTATTGGCTTTGTCTTAATATGCTAAAACTCTGATTTTGGTTATTTAATTCATGCCATGTTCGATTTTGCTAAGTGTAGTTCAATACACCTTTGGCTTGCCTTGAATTTTGGCTTTGCTTGCATGCCTTGTTTGTCTTGTCCAGTTGGTTTGGCACCTTGCATGACTTGATTTTCAGAGCTTATAATGCATGCCATTTGTCCATGTTTTCATCCTCTTAAGTGTGCTTGAGAGTTGCTCTTCAATGCCTAAGTGTTGGTCCTTGTGTGCATGCATGCTTGCATGTCATCTTGCCTTCATTTCCATAGCACTTAGCCACTATTTTGGACTTACTTACACCTTGCATGCTTTGATTGCATCATGCCTTGCATGCTTGCTTGCATAGGTTGTATGCCTAGTATGCATTGTGCATTGCATGCCCATGTTGCATACTTAGTTAACATGCCTAGGATACATTGCATTGACATGCATGCCTTACCTCTTGACTATCCATGATTGAGTTTGGGCCTCGTTTGTTTGTTTTGTGCATTGCATTTCATTTGTTATCAAAATGCAAACTTGGTTCCTTTGGGCCATCACGCATGGAAATGCGCGATTGGTAGTTCGAGAACTGAGAACCATATCCCTTTGAATCATAAACATGATAAGGGATGTGATAGTGCACACATTTGCTTGAAATGCATTGCTATGCCTTGTTTTGCCGTCTGCTACTGTCAAAATAGGATTCTGCAGGAAGAGTTGGCCGGCCGGCCATCTTTAGTGCCGATTGACCAACAATTGATGTCTGGTGATCATTTCCAGTGGCCGGTGACCATTTCCTTTGGCTGGTGGTATCCCATAGGGTTCATGGAGTGCACCTTGGGATTTGTGTAATGATCAGAGGAGCAGAGCAGGGAAAACAAAGGCAGCTTGTGCATAGCAGTGGACTTCCGAGCGGAGCCGAGCATGCATTGCATTGGGCCCTCTTCCTGAGACTGTTTACTGTTCTATTAGATTAGTTAATTTGCTTAACTAGTTTAATCGGTCTGTAATATTTAATTAGCTTGTAGGCTAGTTAAATCTGTATTATTCTTTCGGTCCCTCCGAGTGAGGGCAAATTTGTAATAAGTGTAGGTGCGTGTGTGCATGCCTTCCAACCCCCACTTCTTTCTCCTTTTTACTTACCTGCTTTTGATGGTTAGTATTAGGACATGTTTAATTTAGCATCCTTATGCTATGCATGTGTGTATCATTCATCAGTATTGCATGCATCGGGCTCGGTACATCATGCTATCAGCATTGTATTTCAATTCTAACTTGAATACGTGCTACTTGTTGCATCCCACATGCCATCCTAGGATTAGCCGAGCCTATTGTAGTGACACTCTGTATGTGTTGCATTAGCCACTTAACATGGACTTGGATCATGCATGATTGCTAACATGCTTATTGTTTTGGCACGGAGTACGATGTAAGTATTTATGCTTTAGCATCTCACATGAGTGTGAATGTTAACATGACAGCATGCTTACCATGTGGCTAGATGCTTATGTGATATTACTGCCTGAATGCCTATGGGTGAAGGTTGGATTGTTTGAGTTGGGACAACTCATTGAAATCCGTGCTTTAGCCTACTTGCGAGTAGCAAAATTTCAAACTGTTTTTTCAAAACAAACGGATATGCAATGTTTCGTTCCAAATTAGGCGATCTAGTCTATACTTTTGTGTTGCGCGCATCACATAGTAATTCTAGCTAATTAACCGGAATAAGAACACATGTGTTTTAAAAAACGAGGTATCATGGTTGGTAGAGGCCGATCTTTGGATCGGGCGAGAGGGGGTGCTCATAGCTGACCTTCCCCAATCATACCCAAGTTCCCGAGCTGAGGCAACTTTGGTGATGACGGACACGTGGCCTTAGGCAAACGAGCCAGGGTTTCCTAACTTCCCCCATTAAAAAATATTTAGGTGGCGACTCTGTATCTGACAAAGCAGTCCATGTTTGGCACTTCTTTTCTAAAAATCTGTTTTCTCAAAACGATTTTCTGGATTTGGACTCCTTGGTTCAAGATTAAGAACCGTGACAAAATTGAGTCCGAACTGTGGGGTGAGGCCCTCACGCGGGGCGCGTCCACAATGACCACTACCTAAAATTCCTGAAATCAACCCTCAAAGATGCACAACCTCGAATCAATTCTTCAGGCAAGACTCTCTGCATTCTTGCCACTATTTGTATTGCCAATCGGATTTCCTTTGCAACCATACTCATTATAGGAAAGAGGGCCTAGACAATCAGATCTGGATTTTGAATAAAATGACTCAGTCGATCATTTACAAGACAACCGAGTTGGAATGATTGGGGCTGAACTTCAGAATGAAGTGACCTATATATCCCAAGAACGGGAATCGGGCCTTACATAGTTCATGGGTAGGGTTCACTCTGGTATTTACTCTCTCATTTTGCCCTCTAATTTTTGCCAAAGCCGCCCTTTTGGGTTTTCAACCTTGCGAGCTCCACTTTATCTATTTTCCTTTTTCTTGTTCTAACTTTTGCTTGGGTCACCCTTCTGGGTTTTTAGCCTAGTGAGCCTCTCAGGGATAGTATTTCTTCAATTTGTCCATGTTGATTACCTATGAAAACTCTAGTCCATCCAAATCCATCAGAATAACCGTTTCTCCCGACCAAATTGACTTGGTGATGTAAGGACCAGTCCAAATAGGTTTGAACTTGCCCCTAGGATCGTAAATTGGAGCCAGATTGTCCTTTAAACTAGATATCCCTCATTCAGATTCCTAGACTCGACCTTCTTGTGAAATGCTAGAGCAGTCCTGCACTGGTACCCCTGTACATGGTATAGTGCCTTCAACCTCATCTTATCAAACAACATCAACTCCTTGAATCGATTTTATTGCCAATTAGCCTCTGTTATCTGACATTCAGCCATAATCCTTAGCGAAGGTACCTCTATCTCAATTGGTAGCACCACCTCCATCCCATAAACCAGAGAGTAACGAGTTACCCCAGTAGATGTTTGGATTGATGTCTTATAGCCCCACAATGCGAAAGGTAGCTTATCTGGCCAATCCTTGTATGTTTCCACCATATTTCGTAAGATATTCTTGTTTGCTACTTCAACGGCTCCATTGGTCTGTGACCAATAGGTTGATGACTTGTGAGAGGCCACATTATATTTCTTGAGCAGATCAATCATTTCTCCCTTGAAGTGCGAACCGTTGTCCAAAACAATATCGTTTGGAACCCCATATCTACAGATGATGTTATTTTTGATAAACTTGTGATGCTTTCAACACTGCATACGACTGAGCTTCCACCTACTTGGTAAAGTAATCAATTACCACTAGGATGAACTCGTGTCCATTTGACCCTTTTGGTGTTACTGCCACAATGACATTGATTCCCCAGACTAAAAAAGGCCACGGTGAAGTCATGTTGTACAACTTTGATGGTAGGATGTTCATGCGATTGGCACGAATTTGACACTTGTGGTATTGTCGAACAAAGCTGAAACAATCACTTTCCATGGTCAACCAGTAATATCCTTGTCTAAGGTTTTTTCTTGCTAGCATTATATCATTCATGTGAGCCCGCATTCCCCTCCATGGAAATAGCTTCCATGATACGCCTTGCTTTATCTTCCTCTACACACAACTAGTGCATTCCCAAATGACCCATTTTGTACAGCTTGTCTCCATATATAACGAATCGAGTGGCCAGGCACCATATCCCCCTTTTGTCCTTAGCATTTGCCCCTTACAGGTATGTCTCTTTCTCTAGAAAATTTCAAATGTCACAGTAATCATCTTGTACGCTGATGAGTATCTCTGCTCTATGATAATCGAACGCATCCTTACCCTATTTGGTATGTCCACAATCTAAGCTAATGTTGCTAAAGCATCAACAAACCTATTTTTCTCCCTCACCAAGTGTGTAAATGTCAATCGTTCGAACCTCGGGATCAACATATCCAAGGTCTAATGATAGACTTTCATTTTCTCTTCCTTCACTTTCCAATCCCTGTTGGCTTGAGACATAACCAGTTTGAATATCCAATGACATCTAATCTTATTGCCCCTAGCTCTAGGGCAGCTTCCAGTCTGGCTATGCATACCTCATATTGTGCCTAATTGTTGGATAGTTTAAATTGAAACTTGAAGGCTAGAGGTACGTGGGAGTCGTCGAGTGTTATGAGCAACATTCCCATCCCGTATCCACACTGATTGGCAGCTTCGCGAAAATACAATTTTCAGGTGTCCTTTTCTAACTACAGGATCTCTTCATCTGGGAATTCGTACTCCCCATCTTCTTTTCTATTGATTGGGTGATTTACTAAAAAGTCTACTACAGTTCCCCCTTTGATAGATTTGCAAGTGACATATTGATGATCGAACTCGAACAACAAAAGCAACCATCGAGCTAGCTTGCCGGTAAGTGTTGGTTTCTCAAAGAGATATTTGATGGGATCCAATCTTGAAACCAAGATTACTGAGTGTGCTAACAAGTAGTGCCTCAACTTCCTGGTGGCCCAAACCAAGAGTAGACAAGCCTTTTGCAGACGGGTGTAGCGGGTCTCATATTCCAACATTTTTTTTGCTTAGATAATATATGGCTTTTCCACTTTCTCTTCTGATTCTTGCGCCAGCATGCAGCCTATGGTGGACTCAGTCACTAACAGATATAGGACCATCAGTTTCCCTAGCTAGGGGGGTGACAACATAGGCGGATTTTGCAGATATTGCTTGATTTCTTCAAAAGCGTAATTGCATCGGTCATCCCATTGGAACTTCTTCCATTTCTTCAACAAGCCAAACAGTGGTTCACAAGTGGAGGTTTATTTAGAAATAAACCTTCTTATGAATTGCATTTTTCCTAGAAAGCCTCGCAACTTGTTTTTAGTCATCGGTGGGAGCATTTCTAAAATGGCCTTGATTTTGGGCCGGTCGACCTCTATTCCACATTGCATAATCAAGAACCCCACCATCTTTCCTGCAGTTACCCTAATGGTACTTTTTTGTAGATTTAGCCTTAACTTATACTCCTAGATTATTTCAAAGAATCTACTTAATGCATCATGGTGACCCTCCCGTCCCTTGGACTTGACAATCATATCATCCACATGTACTTCAACCTCCATGTGAATCATATCATGCCATATGGTCGTTGCTGCTCTTTGGTAGGTGGCTCTGACATTTTTTAACCCGAACGGCATAACCCGATAGTAGTAAGTCCCCCCACTAAGTAGTGAATGTCGTCTTCTCCCAGTCTTCAGGTGACACAAAAATCCAGTTATAACCTAAAAACCCATCCATGAATGAAAGTAGAGCATAAGCTCAGTGAAATCTACCAATTCATCAATGTGTGGCAGTAGGAAGTCATCTTTAGGGCTGGCTTTATTCAAATCTCTGAAATCAACACAAACTCAGATTCTTTTATCCTTCTTCAAAACTAGTACAATATTTTCCAACCACATCGGATATTCTGACACAATCAAAAACCCCGCATTGATCTACTTGGTAACCTCCTCTTTGATTTTCAACGCCCAATCGGGCCAAATTCTACGGAGCTTCTGCTTAACAGGTCTAGCCTAGGGATCAAGAGGGATCCTATGTTGGACAATCTTAGGATCGATTCTAGGCATATCTTCGTTGGACCACGGAAAAACATCTTTAAATTCTTTTAACAAAATGACTAGTCGCTTGTATTCCTGCAAAGACAGCGTGGAACCAATCTAGACCAAACGAGGATCATTCTCAATATCCATATTAATTGGAATAACTTTATCCATCAAAGGTATTGCACGTCTCTTCTCCTCCCAATTACTCAAAATTTTCAAAGCTC
The DNA here is from genome assembly GCA_022316695.1 of Camellia oleifera. Classification (NCBI taxonomy): domain Eukaryota; kingdom Viridiplantae; phylum Streptophyta; class Magnoliopsida; order Ericales; family Theaceae; genus Camellia; species Camellia oleifera. The sequence continues at coordinate 60,949,951 of CM039306.1, forward strand.
GAGGAATTTCTTCCTCTTCGTTTTTATCAAAATTTTGAAAATCTTGGTCAATGTAATAAATTAAGAGCACAGAAAAGTAAGCACAATCCACATCACTTTCATTCATTAGGTCTGGCTCAGCAGATATAGTGGATGCAAAAGAAAAAAAAAAGGACGACCAAGACAAGATAGTTGCATCTAGGTCGTCAACCCTAGAGTCGCCAGAATCAGAATCACTAGAAGAACCCGAGTCTAACTCCGACTCTACAGACTCAGTAGAATTAGACTTGGACTCACTATCAGATTTAGTCTCCATGATATAACCCTTCTCGAGTTGCCAAGTCAAATGAGGTGCCTTAGATGCATCCAAGATATGGTCACTACAATCCTTAGACGATCCTTTCCCAATCACAAAAATACTGAAATCCTCAAAACCCTGTAACTTAGTGCTAGCTTCACAGTTAGCCAGTATCACCTCTACTTTGTCCCCTTCTGTTTTGCCCATATGGCTGCTTCTGTCTTGATCTATGTCATTTCCAAAGTTCACTTCCTCATTCTCACTCTCAGACAACTGGTGATCAAAGAAAACCTAAAATTTAGGGAGACGTTCCTTTGTCTCAGGGTTCACCCACGGTTCAGGAAAACTGCAAAAGGGAAAATTATCCCCTCTCTGATAAAATGTCCATTTAAGGTTCCCTGGATCAGTTTGTATTTTAATTCATATTGCTTGCTAGTCCTCTTAGCTTTGGCCATTTCTCTCACTTTATCCTTTTTTATCATCCAATCTTCTTTCGTGGGTCTGTACCCCTAACCCAAGTGAATGAAGGTTGTGGGTAACTTCATTTGCCGCAACAATATCTTTCCTTCTACTATTTCTGAGTTCCATCCTAACTTGCTCATAAAATAGATTGACTGAGCACTCAGGTATACCCCGTCTTCATCTGCCATGATAGTTTGGACTAGCTAGGCCTCAGCTAAAATGAACCCAGAAAGAAAATCGTCTTCTTTCCCATGATCTATCTCTAATACTGAGGTAGTAACCTTATACGGGGATGAATACATGAATTTTTGAAGACAGTGATAATCTCTCCGGCATGCAGGTATTTGACCAATTGATGCATTGTAGAGGAAATAACTTTCATTTGATGCAACCAAGCCTTGCCTAATAATGAATTGAAAGTCACCGACACATCCATGACGTGGAACTCAGTTTCATGCTCAGATGATCCCACCAAAATTTGTATTTTAACAATGCTTATAACCTCCCGACTAGTTTTATCATAAACTCGGATTAGCTAATTTATCGGTGCAAAATCTACTGGCTTCAACCCTATCACATAAGTATTACATGAAGGCCATACATTTATAGCTGACCTAGTGTCAATCAAAACCACAAGCACCCATTATTTTCGACATTCCAGAAACACATACAAAGGTTTGTTGTGCTTTGATCCTTCTGGAGAGAGTAGTTCTTTATTTAAGAAAGTCATAGATGGAATTAGCTGTAGACGCGCCCGTGGGCTTCACTCTACAGTTCGGACTCCCTTTTTAGTCACGGTTCTTAATCTGAACCAAAGAGTCCAAATCCGGCAAATCGTTTTGAAGAAAAACAGATTTTCGAAAAAGTAGTGCCAAACATGGACTGCTTTGCCAGATTACAGAGTCGCCACCTAAATATTTTAAAATGGGAAATTTAGGAAACCCTGACTCGGTGCCGAAGGCCACGTGTCCGTCATCACCAAAGTGGTCTTGGCTCGGGAGCTTGGGTACGATCGGGGAAGGTCAGCTATGAGCACCCCCTTTCGCCCGGTCCGAAGACCGGCCTCTACTAACCGTGATATCCGATTTTCAAAACACTACATGCTCTTATTCCAATTATTAGCCTAGAATTACTATGTTATGCGCACAGCAAACAAGTATAGACTAGATCGCCTAATTTGGAAATAAACATTGCAAATCCATTCGTTTGGAAAACAATTTTGAAATTGCTACTCGCAAGTAGGCTAAAATACGGATTTCAATGAGTTGATCCAACTCAAGCAACCCAACCTCCACCCACATGCATTAAAGCAGTTTATCTCACATAAGCATTTAGCCACATGGTAATCATACTGTCATGTTAACATTCACACACATGCGATATGCTAAAACGTAAAATACTTACATCGTACTCCGTGCCAAAACAAGAAACTAGTTAGCAGACATGCATGTCCCTAGGTCATGTTAAGTGGCTAATGCAACACAGGCAATGATGCAATTTAGAGTAGGCTCGGCTAACCCTAAAGATGGCATGTGAAATGCACTTTATTCGATGCACGTATTCAATTTGGAATTGAAAATACAATGCAGTTTGTATGATGTACCGAGCCCGATGCATGTCAACAAATGCATGGATGCACGCATGCATTGCATAAGGTATGCTAAAATAAACGTGCCCTAATCTACCATCATAAGCAGGTAAATAAAAGGGAGAAAGAAATGGGGGTTGGAAGACATACACACCACTCACCCACACTTATTACATTTGCGCCCTCGCTCAGAGGGACCAAAAGAATATACAAAACCGAATAACTAATTAACTACGCAAGCTAATTAATTATTACAAATTAACTAAATTAATTAAATAAAATAATTAATCTAATTAAACAGTAAACCGCCTCGGGATGAGGGCCAAATGCAGCGCGCGCTCGGGACTGGCTCGGAATCGCACTGCCATGCACGGATTGCCTCTGTATCCCCTGCTATCCTCCTCTGAAAATTGCCAAAGTCCCAGGAGTGCCTCTCAGGGCACTAGGGAGTACCACCGGCTAGGGTAGAGAATCACCGGCTGAAGAAGGAGGCCACCGGCACTAGATGAAGTTATCGGCTGGCAATTGACTGCCGGCCGGCACTTAACATCTGCAGAACCTGCAACCCACAGCAGCAGAGGACAACAACATGCATAGCAATGTGATTCAAGGTATTTATGCACTATACACATCCCTTATCATGTTATTGACTCAGAGGGGCATGTGCCTCGATTCCCGGACCACCAATCGCGCATTTCCATGCATGATGGCCCTAAGAACCAAGAATGCAACTTTGATTTCAAATGCATGCAATGCAAACAAGCAAACAAGGGTGCTCAACCTCCATCATTCTTCATCTCAAGAGGCCAAACATGCATAATACAAGTGCAACCCTAAACATGTTATCTAGCATGCAACATGAACAATGCGAGCAAACTAAACATGTTAGGCATACAACCTAAGCAAAGAGGCATATAGACCAAGCAATGGAGTGGACTAAAACATGAATTAGACTACTCCTAATTGGCCTAAAATCAGTGGCCAAAGTGCCTAGAAATGGAGACTAAACACACACACACACATGCAAGTGTTGTGGTCCAAACCCAAGGCATAAACATAGCAACCCCCAAGCACACTTGGAGATACCAAACAAGGACAATAAACACACATTGTAAAGCTCTGAAGATTATGCAAAACATGATGCCAAATCATGTAACAAAACAAGCCAAACAAAGCATGCAAATGGTCCAAGGTTCAAAGCAAATCAATGAGGCTTTGAACCACACTTAGCACAACCACACATGGCAATACTTAAACACTTAAAAACAGAGTTTTAACACATAAAACTAAGCCTAAAGGACCACCTAGATGGCATCTAGATGACATGAATCCAAAGGCATGCATTAAAGCCAAAACATGGAGCATTTAACACATACTCTTAAAGCATTAAAGAGGCATGCTAAGCAATCAAACAAACATGTATGAAGGACTGAAATAGCATGCAAAATGGTTCCAAACCGTCAAAAATGAAGCAAGCAAGGCATGCTACACACTCATGCTCTTAAGGCCAACAAGCCCAATGCAAATAGGCTATATGATGCATGCCAAGATCAACCCAAATGGCTATGGACAGAGCTAAAACATGTCAAAATAAGCATAAAACATTCATAAGTCTAAGCCTAAAACATGCTCAAACTAGGGCTAACAACCTAGGCATGTTAAGGGACCAAAGAGGCATTACAAAGCAACTATGCAAAGCATGCAAGGAGTGCTAAAACCAACTTAGAAACATGTTATATCATGGCAATATAAGCATGAAAAACAAACCAAACATGCTCAACACACAACCAAACATGGTGCTCCTTTGGAGGCCAAAACTTGCCCTTTTCAAGGACATCAAGGAGAGGGGGTGGTCCTCTCCTTCTTGAGACTCTAAGGCATCATCTTCACCACTGAAATCCCTCAAGATTTCAGTGGTGAAGAGATCCTAACACCAAAGTCTCGGATCTCTCACAAAATGGCACAAAATGAGGCCTTTTCAAGGCCTAAGGGTGGTCAAACCTACCCAAACCACCAAACACTCTTAATAAACAATGAAGAGGCTTAAAAAACAGAACTTTTATGTGTTATAGACTAAGCACAAAAACTGTTTTAAACTAGGCAAAAATGGAGTGCAAGAATGGGGAAAAAATGGACTAGTTGGCTCACCCTTGTAGACCTCTTCAACAATGGTGATGTGGTTGCCTCCTTGAGCACCAAACCAGCTCCAAAGCTCCAAAACAAACCTCTGGACCCTCAAGAACTCAAGGAAGGTGAAACACTAGGTGTTTATGTGCAATAGTAAGGCACAAAACACCTAGACTAACAAGAGAGGGATAGAGATAGAATAGATATAGGATTTCTAACCTAAACCAGAGCTTCTCTCCTGTCTAAAAATGGCTAAGTCTCTCAAGAACTTCAACCCTTGAGCCAAGAGAAGAGGCTTCTCTTGTATAGGCACAAAACTTACAAGTTAAGCAAGCCTAAAGTGATACAGCTGTAATAAAATATCTGATAAAGCAACTGTACAGTGCCCGGCCGGCTAAGGATGCCATTTTGGCAAAACTTAGTGCCGGTCGGCACAAAAGAGTGCCGGTCGGCACAATAAAGTGCCGATAGCAATACCAGCCAGCCGGTGGCCTCTAGCCACAGCCGGTGGTGTGTGGGGATGCCTCACAAGGCATTCCCTGCCCTTCCAAGGCAAAACACAAGTGTTTGGTGCAAAACCAGACACAAAGCGGTCGAGTTCGGAGGTTCTGAGGCAAGGCGCGCGAGCCGAGAACTCCGGGAACTCCAAACGAACACAAACATGGATAATCACCGAGTGTTCCAGCGGTGACGTCCAAGTCTTGAGGATGGTCAAAAATGGGGTGTTTACATTAGCCCAGTTGGTGTGATCAATAACACCATCTGATCTGGTGCAGTATCAATGGACAACTTGACTTTGCTTAATGCTGTGAGCATAGCTTGTCAGTGTTCACGTGACGCCATGAGCAATCCCTAGATCGACATATTTGCTTGGATCTTCTTTAGCTGTTCAAGGACCAGATCTTTCTTTTCTTCTTTCTAATTCTTTTCCCTTTTTCTGCATCTTTCTTGATGACTTGCCTTAATCTATATGTGTGGGCTTGAAGAAATGCCCACTCCTAGTTAGATGATCAATTTCTTCGAAATACCAGGTGTCGTCTGGTGCATTGTTTCCCCAGCCTTTATTAGTGTGGGCAAAGTGTAAATCATTGTCTTTTCACCATTCTCCTTCACTTATAGATAAGCAGTCATTTGACTCAACATGCATCATCCCTACATTGCAATCATCTCCTTTTGGTTGGTAAGGTGATGTTGACTTGATTTTTGCAAAGATCTCCCTTCTTCTCAAGTGTGCCCATGCTAGATTAGACCTTTGTTTATCTTTTTCTATGATTGGCTCAACTAGTCTAGTTCTTTCTAGCTCTGGTGTTTCCACCTTAGTCTCCTCTTTCTCAATCCTTAGTCCTTTCTCACTTTCTTCTACCTTGGATTCTTCTGGCTCACTACTTTATTCGATTTTACTACTTTCGCCAACCTTTTCCTTTTCTCCCCTTTTTTTTTACTAGCTTGTGACTCTTCCTTGCTTCTTTATCATTTCCTTCTGTTTTTGAATCCTCCTCACTGCTTGCCCATCCATGGACATTGGTCAAATTGATCAAGTTTCACCATTCAATTTGTACATCAGCCAGACTCCATTCTTCAAAGAAATGGAGGTTATCCAAGTCCTCAGCCAAGTTGTCCAGTCCTTACTTAAGTACATCCTCCCTGATAACATTAATGGAGAATGCATTAGGTAAAGCAACCTTCGATTTTGAATGACCGATTGGCATTATATATATGTTGGGATCATACCCTGACAACTCCTCAGTTTTTATCATTGGCACCTCCTTTGCCACCATAAGATTTTTGGGTTCTGATTGAGATTGAGGTGCATCCATCATGCATAGATTAGTGCTCTTAGGAATGTGGACTTCGGGTTTGGGTAAATGGGAAGGGTGATGTCTATGCTAGGGTCAAATGCGGGAGACAGTGTACGGATAAGGTTAAGACAAGGAGGTGGTGGAACTCGATCATGGGTAGGCAATGGGTTGGTAGTGACATTTGGCCTTTGCGGTGGATCTTATGGTAGAGCTATGATTTTGCGGTCTATAAGGTCCTGGATCGCATGGTGGAGACTAATGCAACGGTTAGTTTTATGGCCTTGTTGCTGGTGGAAGACACAATATTTGGATGCATCATTTTTAGGTAGAAGCGGTTCAAGAAAAGGTCAAGGATCAGAAAGTTTGAGATGGCCTTTTTTCACTAATGTTTTCGGGGTTTGGTTTGGAGTCATATAGAGTGGATGAAAATCACAGTTTGGGAATTGGTTTCGATTGTAAGGCTGTAGGGTAGCATCGGTAAAGGGATTAGTTGTTTTAACTGAGGTGGTGACAATACAAACTTCCAATGGCTTCGCAGCTGTGTTACTACTGCTAGTGACATTGGAACCATGAACGAAAGTCTTTCTTACAAGTTCTTTCTCACCCACAATGATCCCTTATTTTATAATATCTTCAATCTGACTCCTATCTTGTGTAGATCTTTGAAGGTAAAGAGTGGAAGAACTATCGTTTTTTGCAATATCTTGCCATGAAGGTTCCTTACCACTATATGGATCTAATCATTTTCTAAGGGCTTATCAGTCATTATGGCTGCCTTAATTCTTCCCAATTTTACTTCACTTTGTCCTCTAGTTTGGCATACCAAGTTGCGGCAATTCCCGATAAAGTTTTCCCAAACAAAGAGAGCTTCCGAGGATGGGTCAGACCCATGGGTTTCAGAACATCTGAGAATAAGCAGATAAGTACCACAGTGTCCCTTGATCTGTCAAACTTTTTAATATGTGGCATTTTGAATCTTTTCGATAATTTGACAGCTGCTTCTGTGTACCCATTCTTTATATCAGGAATGGAGTTGATCTCTTGTGATTTTTTGAATAACTTCTCTAACTTGGCTATCTTTAGCATAACTGGATCAAATTCGGTGATATCGAGGGGAAAGAGTCCCTCAACCAGATATACCAAGGCTCTAGTAGCAGGAGCCTGTGCCAATTCTTCTAATTGACCAAAACCTGGGAAGTTCTCAATTGGTGGAGATAGGTCTGGATCCGGATGATTAACTGGTAGTGGATGGGTAACAGTTGCCTTGGCTGTTTGTTGCATCCCAGTGATGGCATCGCTCTGGACAACTATTGTATGATTAATGACATCCATGGACCGCTAGAGGTGAGAGATCATTTCTGCAATATTTGGCAGATTCTGAAACATTTTAGAGACCGGAGAATGGTTTGTTGGGGTACTAAACAAAGGAGATTTGAAGGGTGACTGATGTAAAATCTACAAAGGAGATTTAAGAGATGATAGGCTCTGAATCAACTGTGCTTGTTTGGCCCTTTTTTTTGGATACTGATGGAAATAACACTAACACTGGCTGACCTTGAATCAGATCTGTAGTTTTACAGAGTCTAACAACACCAGTCCACAGGGTTTTAGGGGTGTCAGAACTTTCTGAAACTATTATGAACCACCTACCTAGCAAAAGAAAAACAAACAAAGAAAACAAAACATACATGAAATGAAAATGTAGTAGCAATTTGGCTTACAACACATATATCAAACATGAACCCAGTAGCATTTCAAGTCAATCTGTACCATTGACCATTGTATACTCCACCAAACTATTCTCAATCCTAACCACTGATGTATCTAAACCACCAGTATAGATAATGACCCACTGTATTGGATTTCACACATAGTATATAACACATAAAGTGAACTAAAACACCCCTATGGGGGCTTGGGATACCTTGTCCTAGTTTGGGAGACGAACTAGGGATTCACTATTCAAACAAGTAGCATAATTTCATGTTAGACTTTCATTTTAGACATGGGAAAACATCATGTTCTATTTGTGGAGGTTGTTAGAGCTAAATATATGGACTAGGTCAGTCTGGTTAGAAGGGTACCTCAACAAGACACCTGATATACATACCCAACCCAATATCTATAAGTGAAGGGAGGATTAAGCAGTACATTTGGTGATCCAGATTCGAGGCTTATATTTCCATCATAATAGAGCCCATGTCCAGTGAGCTGTCTGGGATGTTAGATGGAAAATACGGTGACTTAAGCGCACCATTCATGAAATGCAATGAATATACATATGAAAATAAAATCCACATATGAAGTTTGAGTCAAGTTCTCCTAATGTCCTGAGCAGAGTTACTATAAATTGTGGGATGCCTTTGGGGTTACCAAGCGCACCCGACAGTTTAGACTCCTGATTTCTAATTTGATATCACTAGTGTAATGTGAAACAGAAAATAAGAGTCCAAATCTGGCAACTTTTATAGAAAATCCATTTTTATTGCAAAATATTGCCAGAAATGGATTACATCACCAGATTTCAGAGTCGCCACCTAATCTTTTAGGAAAGTTAGGAAACTTGTGAATCGTGCCAAAGGTCGTTGTTTGTTATAACCAAAGTGTCTCGACTCGGGTACTTAGGAATGAGAGGGAAATGTCATTAATTGAGCACCTCACTCATCCAATCAAAGATTAGCCTCTACTAAGTCATAATGTGGTTTTTGTAATCAATGTAGATCCATATTCTAATTATTAATAGCGCTACCATTACTATCTGAGGCATGCAAATATAGATTGTGCCGTTAATTTTGGTTATGCTTTAATTTCATGCGTTTTGAAAAGGGTTTTTCTTGGATAAAATCCACAGCATAAGAATCATCTACATTTAAAAATAAACAACACAATCTTTATCCACCAGCATTCAAGCAGATATCTGACTTAAGCACTTAGCCTCATGATAGAGCAACATATATGATAAGGAATATACACACACAATATGCCAAAGCTCAAAAACTCTCATGTGTTTCCAATCCCACGTCTTTCTAACCCTTTTATTTACCTGCTTTCGGTATTGCATCATGTTTTCTTTATCATGCCTGTATATTGCATCCATTTTTTATGCATTTGGGTCTGGATCATCTGCATTTGTGGGATTTACTATCTTCAAAGATGAATATGTGCATAACTCCATGTCTTGAGATGATGCTCATGTCACGTCTTAGCATTCGGACTCCTAGATGCATGTTATGTATGTATTACATTAGTAATTTGTATATAGGTTCATGCAAATATGTATATATCTGTATGTGTCATGGAACTCGCCTTGGAGTACTAGGTGAGAGTTTTTGAGCTTTGGCATATTAAAAAAAGAGGGGTGAAAGAGAGATTATTACAATAATGAATTGATTCAGCTGAACTACTGCTGAATCTAACAAATCATACTAAATAAAGAAAAGAAATAATCTAGGAGTTCCAGAACTACTCAGGGGAGCATTCCCCAAAAACTGTCTGTTTTGTCCTTAAAGGGGAATAGCTGGCCAGACAAAAAGTAGGTCGGCTGCACTAGGAAGTGACTGGCTGAATTCTTCCTCTAGTTAAGGAATAGGTTAGTGCAAAATTCTAAGATAGAAGCTAAAAGGGCACTTTCTGGGGGATGCTCATTTCTTCTGCCTAGATAGGCCAAAGCCTTCAACAATGATAAAACAAAAATATACAACAGATATTTTGCAATAAATCAATGATTTAATGAGTCAAAATCAAGAACAAATTCAAGCCCTAGAAATGGATAGGAACCTACATCTTGTCTTTGTGAATAAGCACAAATTAATATCCAAATCCATGCTATTAAGTGGAGAGCATAGATTAATACAAATCATTTCTTGGCGGAAGCTTTGCTTATTAAAATAAGAGATTTATCAAACTTAGAGGAAACTCCTCATCTAGTTATAGAGCTAATAAAGACCACCCTTATTTTTGCCCTTGAGTATAATTTTCTTGGTGAGTTGATCTTGGACCAGAAAATGAGAAGGGTAAATTCAAAAATTACATTATTATCTTTAGTAAATTGATAAATAGACAGTAACAATTTTTTAAATGTAGGAACATGAAGAACAGAAGTAAGACAAAAAGAGGTAGAGGGAGAATGTAGTGTAGAAGATCCAACATGAGTAATAGGAATGTCCATACCAATGCCAACGCGAAGATGAAAAGAGCCATGATAATCATCAATTTGGAAGAACGATGTGAGATCGAGTGTGACATGATTAGGTTGCACCGTGTAGACCACCCCGAACTCTCTTTTCGCGCGCCCTCTTTCAGAAAGGGCGCGAATTGGGTTCTAGCTACTACAGTTTGGACTCCTGTCATGATTCTAAATCTAATCTCACAAAGTGCAATGTAAGACTGATAAATCACCAAAGAGTCCAAATTCGGCAATTGGTTTTGAAAAATCAATTTTGAATCAAAAGCGCCAAACATGGACTGTTCTGCCAGATTTCAGAGTTGCCACCTAAATATTTTATTTTGGGAAATTTAGGAAACCCTGACTCGTGCCTAAGGCCACGTGTCCATCATTACCAAAGTTGCCTCAGCTTGGGAACTTGGGTACGAGAGGGGAAGGTCCTGAAATGAGCACCCCCGCTCGCTTAATCAAAGGATCGACCTCTACTAAACATGATATGTTGTTTTAAAAACACATGTGTTCTTGTTCGGATTATTTGCTAACTTACTATGTGATGTGCACAACACACAAGTATAGACTAAATCGCTCGATTTGGAACAAAACATCTCATGTTTGTTTTTCGAAAATGGTTTGAAGATGCTACTCGTAAGTAGGCTAAAAACGCGGATTTGCCACCAAACAAGGTGGGCTTAAAACATGATGATTTGCCACCCTCAAGTGGGGTTAAAACTCACATTTTGATGAATTGTTCCAATTCAAGTAATGAAGCCTTCATCCACAGGCATTCATGCAGTTAATCATTTAAGCACATAGCCTTATGGCAAGCATGCTAACATGGCAACATACACATTTTATGCAGTATGCTAAAGCGTAAACACTTACAGTGTACTCCTAGCCAAAACAGAAAACTAGTTAGAAATCATGCATGATTCTAATTATGTTAAGGTGCCTAATACAACACATGTAAAAATGCAACTAAAATAGACTCGGCTAGCTAAGATAGCATATGAATGCGACAATTGATACACGTATTCAAATAAGTATTGAAATACGATGCAGTTTGAATGATGCGTCGAGCCCGGTGCATGCAATACAAATGAATGGATGCAAACATGCAAGCATAAGGTATGCTAATCAAAACGTGCCCTAAAACTAACCATCGAAAGCGGTAAGTAAAAGGGAGAAAGAAATGGAGTTGGAAGACATGCACACACACACGCACCCTTATTACAACATTTGCCCTTTCGACGGAGGGTCCAAATGAATGAGCTAAGCTAATCTAGGCCAAGCTAATCAACTAATCTAATTAAGCTAATTAGACTAATTATTACAAACCAATAAAGAATAATTAGTAAACTAATTACTAATTATTGCAACAATTAACTAATTAACAAATTAATTAATTTACAAAGTCAAGCTAACTAACAAGTAAAGCTTTAAAACTATGCTACCTCGACTTTGTTCGAAGAAGTAGAAGATGCATGCTTGGTTTTCGCCCCGAAAAGCTCTCTGGTTTGCTCTTTTGAGGCTCTATTTGCAGGCTGTGTTCACGATCTTGCTGCTGAAACTTACCAAAACAGTGCTGGGGAGTGCACCAGTGGCTTGCCGGCCATGCAGAGCTTCTGTCGGCCAACAATGCAAGGGTTCCGGCCATGAATGTGGCATTGCCGGCCACTGGTGTACTGTGACACCAAACTGCAATAGAGCACAAAATAGAGGAAATAGACGGTCTTCCTAGGAACATGTGTGTACCATGCCCCTCCTTATCACCTCAAAATGTCAAAGGAGTTGCATAATTGAATCCAAGACCATCAACCAAGCATTTTGAATGCATGATGGCCTAGGACCCAACTTGTACACATTCAATAAATGTCATGCAAACAAGACTCTAAGACCACTACCTCATCATGGATAATCAAAGGCAATGGAGACAAAGGGGCTTGGCTCACTTTTATCACTTTGAGTATGAAGTAGACCAATCCACCTTGTGTTCAACATAACGTCCGGTTGAACACGATGCAATGCAAACAACATGCTAATCTTGACATGTTTTACTTGATTGATTTTGTTTACACATTTTAACATTACCAATCATTCTTTAATTGGTTAAGTCCAAATGTGAAAGTCTTTTAATGAGAGTGATGGTAGATATTTCGATGTTAAAGTAGGATGCATAAGACTCTATCATGTAAGCAATGCATGCAAGACATGTTAAGGGCCCAAAACACTAAGGCTAGTGAATAGCATCATACAAGAGGCATGCAATACATAGCCTAAACAACCACACCAGCTCTGGACAAAGCTCAAACATGCCAAATCAGAGGCCAAGACATGCTGAAATTGAAGCTCAAAGGACTAGACAAACATGCTTACATGTTAGGCCACAAACAAGGCATAAAGCTCAAGTCTTAAACACACATAAAGAGTGATATATGTAAGTGTGTGACAGTGACACATGCTTTGAAATCACATGCTAAATGATGTTATGGCATGCAAACAACCCAAACAAAGCATGCTAATGGCCTTAAAACTCAAAGCTAGTAAGGGCCAACAACACTATAGCTATACAAAGCAAGGCATGCATGACCAAAGCTATTCAAAATAGAGCTAGAGCATGTTAAATAAAGGCCCAAAATATGCTGCAGTCAGGCTAACACATGCTAGAATAATGAGCCAAAACATCAAGCATACAAGGCTAATTAGCAAGATTACACTACAAGTGTAAGAAGCATGCAAGCAATAACCAAACCAGCCTAAAATAGAGTTAGAGTAGGCCCAAAAAGTCACAAAAACATGCTTAAACTCAGCTTAAAAGAAGGAGAAATGCATGCTCATTTGGTAGGCCAACAAGACATGCATGCAAGACAAGAGGAGAGGGGACCACCCCCTCCTATTTGGGACCCCTAAACCTTCTTTCCACCATGAAAATTCCTCTAGAATTTAGTGGTTAAAAGGCCAAAAAGAGATAGTTCCAAAAGCTTTAAAGGATGGCCCAAAAGCTTAGCAAATAAGGCATACAAGGGGGTGAAACACCCCCAACTCCCACAGGGCCTCAAACAACCATTTTTAACACTTAAAAATAGAGCTTTTTGTAGTTAACAACCAAGCCTAAAACAACATGCAAAGGTGGCTAATATTGTATACAAAAATAGGCTTAAAAGAGGGAATATGCTCACCCTTGAAGCACAGCAGCAAGAGGACAACTTCTGAGCCAAAAACCAACTTTTTGAACTCCAAACAAACCTCCAAGGACCTCAGCTCCAAGGTAGTGGTGTTTGACTAGGTGTTTCTTTGCAAAAATGTGAAGAAAACACACTTCTAAGCACTATAGAGCACAATATATATCGAGAGAGAGTGAGAATTCTAGAGAGAGAGAGAGAGAGAGATTTTGTCTCTAAAATTTCTGAACCTCCAAATAGGGGGAAATGCCTCCCCTTATATAGACAATGCAAGCAAAAGCTTGCTTGACAAGCTTAAAGCTTGCTTCCATCCCTCCATACATGTGTATGGAGGATGGCTCAGTGAGCCACAGCTGGCTCAAAATATTTGAGAAAATATCTGTTGAGACAATGGTGGCCGGCAGTGCCTCATTGATGGCCGACAGGGCCTATTAGTGGCCGGCAGGGCAGATACCATGGCCGGCAACCCTTGATCATGGCCAACAGTGCACTAAAACAAGCACCAGGGAGGGACCAAAGCATGGTCAAAAAATGGGGCATAAATGAAACAGGGTTTGGAAAGCTCAAACCTGTGATGTTCCGCTGCGACATTCGAGTGCTCGGCGAACAACCAAACTCGTTGCTGGATGTACCTGCAAGCACATCCAAGTCTTGAGGATGGTCAAAAATGGGGTGTCTACACACTGGTATCCAAAAACGAATTTAGATGAGACGAAGTAGAGGAACTAGGACCATAATAGGTACTGGAAGGGGAACCCGAACCATATGTGGCAAAATGAGCACTTGGAGCGACCATCCCATCAAATTGATGATAACGTTGAGAAACAGTATGATTTGCCAAATTCCAAATTTGACATTGAACATGGATATTGGTAGGAGGAGTTGGAAGAAGTCTAGACCCACCATATGACGAACTAGAGCCATGGAAAGGGGGATATGAGCTGGACCCATGAGAAAATCTATCACGCTTACGACCCCAACCACGACCGCCACGAGATGAACCACCACGATCGCGAGGAACAGACTGAGTAAAGTGAGCTTGTAAAGCAACCATAGGAGTGGAGGATGGTGAGTCACGGTTAAGAAATTCATGACTTAAGAGTAGGCTATATAGTTGAGAAAATGAAACAACACTACAACAAAAAGCACTTTTGGCGATTAATTTTTTGGTTGCCAAAAGTCATGTTTTAGTCGACTACGGTTTTTAGCGACTAAAAGTTTTGGTCGCCAGGTTGGTCGGTGAACAATTGTCGGGAAAGGTTATTGGCGACTAAAAAAAGTTTAGTCGCCAAAAGTATGAAATTGCTGACCAATTTTTTAGTCGCCAAAAGCATTAAAGTGAAATTAAATATGACATTTTCAACAACTAAAAATTATTATCGCGAAAACTTGAGAATTATTTTTAACAACTAAAATTGTAGTCGGCAAATAATTTTTTTATTTCATGTTCTTATGTTTTTGTTACTAGATATTTTAGTCACCTAATGTTCGATTTTTTTGATTTTTTTGATTTTTTTTTTTTTTTCACTACTAAACTTTTAGTCTCCAAAAGTTTGATTTGTTTTGCCTACTAAACCTTTAGTCACGAAAAATATTTTGTTGTTCAAGTTATTTTTGTTTAGCTACTAAATAATATAGTCGCCTAATATTTGATTTTTTTTCTGCTACTAAATGTTTAGTAGCCTAAAGTCTGACTTGGTTTTGCCTACCAAACCTTTAGTCGCCAAAATATTTTTGTTCTTTGTTTGCAATGTTGTAGCTACTAAATATTTTAGTTGCCTAAAGTGTGATTTATTTTTTGGCTACTAAACTTTTAGTTGCCAAAAAGTTTTTTCCAAACTTATTTTAGCTACTACCTCTTTAGTAGCTAAATTATATACCTTTTGGTTGTTTAGTCGCCAAAAATATAATTTTATGTTGTTTCTCTAAATTCTAATTTGTTGACGACTTGTATGTATTCCGTGCAGCCTGTACTACGTATATGAACAAAGCAATACATATATTATCAATCATTACAAAATAGATCTGCATCCATTTCACTTCTAACCATCCAAATATATATATATATATATAACTTTCAATGTAAAATTCCATACAAACCATAGTCCAACCTGTACTATATAGTGCAGACTAAAATAATACTTCCATACAAAACATAACAAGTAAGTTACAAAAATCAAGCCCTCAGTGTACAAAAAAATATATGTACTACCATGCGAAATGACCAATCATTGTGGTACAAATGACATAATTTGTACCAAGACAAAAGGAAATATGTATACCATGCCAGTAATTATCAAGTCGTTACCAAAAAATATATGTACGAGTAATACTAATCCACCCAAAAGTAGAGGATGACAAAATTATTAGGACTATACAAAAGTCAAAACTGTTTGCCATACACAAAAAATGAATATCCACAAGTCCATGCGAAAAGTCATCTACAAAAAAAATTGCACGCATTAGTATTTAGAAATGCATGCTTCGATGTCTCTATCTATTCATGTTTTTTAAAACTACAACAAAATTCCTTAATAAACCAACAATTTCATAGGAGTGTTGTGAGCTTCAAATATCATATTCTACGTCTCTCCACCAGCTTTAATAGTAGATGCTGTAGATTTAATGTTCAGGTGCTCCTTAAACTTCTTCCTTAATTTTAAATTGAAAATGGAATGGGGAATGTTCTTTTTTGTACTAAACAACAACAATTTTCTAATTGACTTAGGATACATGGATTGATTGTTGTACAATGGAATTGGATTTTCCAAGATGGAAACATGCTTCGAAGATGCCTGAATTGAGGACAATACTAATGATTAATATCAGTGTTTTAATGCTATATATAGATAGACACACACAAACAAAATGGTTGAGTGATAGCAGCCAAATAGAATAGCATAGGTCTTACAGCTTCAACAAATCAATAACATGTTCTTCATCTTCCCTCTTCATCTTTCCTCTTCTCTCTCTATCCCTCTTCCCCCATTTTCATCTCATTTTTTTTTCAAAAGAAGCAGTTTAGAACCGTTATGTAACGGTGCCTAACAGGCCATTACGGCACCATTACGACTGCTACAGCAGCTGCTACGACCAACACACCTGTGAATCTCAATCATATTGCAAAAGCAGGGGTAATGCGTGGTGCCTATCAGCACAACCATTACGTCACACCGCATTTAGAAACCTTGGGTGTAACGGTATCTAATGGACCGTTTCGGTCGTTACGGTACCGCTACGGCCGTTATGTAACACTAAAACGACCGTTACTGTAGACAAGCCCGCGGGGGACCTCGCTACAGCTCAGACTCGATTTTGTGTCACGGTTCTTAATCTTGAATCAAAGAGTCCAAATCCGGCAAATCGTTTTGTGAAAACAGATTTTTAGAAAAGAAGTGCCAAACATGGACTGCTTTGCCAGATACAGAGTCGCCACCTAAATATTTTATTTTTGGGAAATTTAGGAAACCCTGACTCGTTTGCCTAAGGCCACGTGTCCGTCATCACCAAAGTTGCCTCAGCTCGGGAACTTGGGTATGATTGGGGAAGGTCACTTCGTGAGCACCCCCGCTCGCCCGATCAAAGATCGGCCTTTACTAACCATGATATCTATTTTTGAAAACATTGTGTGTTCTTATTCTGGTTATTAGCCTAGGTTACTATGTGATGCACACAGCATACAAGTATAGACTGAGTCGTCTGAATTGGAACAAAACACTTCATGTTTGTTTGTGAAAATGGTTTGCTACTCGCAAGTAAGCTTAAAATGCGGATTTTGCCACCCTCGGGTGGGCTTAGAAAACATGATTTTGCCACTGTCTAGTGGGCTTAAAACAAACATTTGATGAATTGTTCCAATCCAAATAACCCAACCTCCACCCACAGACATCCAAGCAGGTATATCACATAAGCAGTTAGCCTCATGGTAAGCATGCTATCATGGCAGTCACTCACACGCATGCAAGGATGCTAAAGCATAAAACTCACCGAGTACTCTAAGCCAAAAAAGAAACCGATTAGAAATCCATGCATGATCCTAAATATACAGAAATGCCTAATGCAACACATGCAAAAATGCAACTATAGCAGGCTCGGCTACTCTAAACATGGCGTATGGAATGCTACAGCCAACATGTATTCAACTTAGAATTGAAATACAAATGCAGTTAGTATGATGCGCCGAGCCCGGTGCGTGCAAGACAGATGAATGAATGCAAACATGCTATCATACTGTATACTAATTGAAACATGCCCTAATCTAACCATCATAAGTAGGTAAATAAAAGGGAAGAAAGACGTGGGGTTGGAAGACATACATCACACACACGCACACTTATTACAACATTGCCCTCGCGCAGAGGGTCCGAATAAATAATACACAGTCCCAAATAAATACAGTTCGAATAAATAATACAGTCCAAATATGTACAAAACCCTAATTAATTAACAAATTTAACTTGGAAAGCATTAAATTGGCATGCAAGCCAGGGACTGTCTCGACTCTTCTCCGGATGATGAATGATGCATGCTCAGGTTGCCTTGTGTAGAAATCCACTGCGATGCAACAATTAGCCTCTGTTTGCAATTGTTTTTGGAATGCATGCCAAGCTCTGGAAGGCTGCCGATTCTTGATTTGCTGCAACAGAGAGCAAGAAAGGGGCATGACAATGTATTTTCACATATGTATGCATACCTCGATCCTCGTGCCACCAATCACGCATCTCGATACATGATGGCCGAGGAGTCAAATTGCACAACTCAATATGAAATGAATGCACATATGAACACAATAAGACCTAACTCCATCATGGATAATCCGGAGTGTCGGTGACTGGGGAAATTGAGACACGTTCCGTCACTCGGAGTACGAAACGTACCTCGTTTCCCGTGCTCGGGCTAACTCCTATCCCGAACACAATGCAGTTTGCATGACATGCATGAAATGCAACTAAGATACAACCTAACATGCACAATACTATGAAATGGCATACACAATGCACAAGGTAACATGGCATACACAATGCGCTAACATACAGCCTAGCATACACAATGCTATGGAATGAAATGGCATACACAATGCATAATGGACTTACACCAACATGAGTGGACCTCAGCCACACTCGCATAAGAGGCCATTAGATGAAAATGAAACACTCAAAATGCGTGCACACGTGCACGCAAACCGAGGACCAACCCTAAGGCAGGAATGCCACTCTAACATGACATGGCAAAGCATGGAATATGGCATACTATCATGCAAATTTTCAGAGGCGATAAGTGATGCAAAACAGCCCCGAAAGATAGCAAAATGACACCCAATGCATGGAATAGGTCCCGAAACATGAAATTAGGCATACTGAATGACCCATGACTATACAATGCATGCATTATTCGAACATGGAATGTGAAGACAGAATCAAGACAGCCCAAAAATAAGCATATTTTCAGTTCTAAGCAAGGCCAAACAGAGGACGCAAATGGGGCTAAACTAGCATGCAAAAAAATGGCCCCGAAAGTAAGATAATGAACCAAGTGGCAGCTTCTGACCCTAAACAGAGAAGGGCCCTTCTACAATGTTGAAGAGGGGCCCAAAATATGATGTTTTACATTTTACCACAAACCACAAAAACAGACACAAGTATGGCAAAACTCTCATGCAAAAAGTGGGCCTAAAGGAGGACAAAGAAGTAAGTGATGCATACTGGCCCCAAATAGATGAAGGTCCTTCAACAAAGTTGCAGACGGACCTAAAATATGACTTTTTACAGTTTATGATCAGAGCCAAAACAGTGTACAAGTATGCTCAAAACACTATGCAAGATAAGGCCAAAAAGAGAGCTATAACACAAAGTATAAAAACGATGCCTCAAACAATAAAAGAACCTTAATGAAACATGAAGAGGAGGTCAAAATAAGACCATTTTTAGTTCTGACCAGAGTCCAAAAACAGAAGCACAGGGGGATAATGAATCATGCAAAAATGGGACCAAAAGTGGTATTTAATGGCAAGTGACATATGGAGGCCCCAAACAGTGATGAGCCCTTCAACAATGTTGAAGAAGGGCTCAAAATAAACCTATTTACCGTTTACAACATGCCTCAAAACAGATTATACATAGGCCAAAAATACTACACAAGAAAATTGCATACAAGGGAGGTAATGAAGCAAGAGGCAAAAGGAAGCCTCAAACAGTGAGAGGCCCTCAATAAGACATGAAATAGAGCTCAAAAAAATTCTATTTTCAGTTATGGTCGGAGCGCAAAAGTGTAAGCAAGAATGGCTAAGAAAGCATACAAAAATAAGCTTAAAAAGAGGGAAATGTTGCTCACCCTTGAAGACCAACTCTTTGACTGCCTTTGGACCAAGAAATGTTGCCTCCTAAGCTCTGGAAAGCAGCTCCAAGTTTCTGGAATGGAGGTGGTGGTGTGGTGCTAGGTGGTGGTGTAGAAATGGTATAGGGTTTAGAAGGTTTTGAAGCTTGGAAGTGTAGAGGGAGAGAGATACAATATGGGAGCTGAAAGGTGTTTTTTTCCAACCCTTAAACCAGAGCTGGGAGGATGGTTTTATAGGCAAGAGAGGGGGAGAAATGGGGGGAAAAATGGGGGGGGAAATGAATTCAAGTTTCCCCCAAAAAAAATGGCCCCCCGGATACAAAATCTGGGGGGAAAAGAGATGCATATTTGAAATGTACCTGCAGCAAGGAGCAAGGCCGGCTGGTTATTGGGCTTGAAGGTGGCCGGGCGGCCCTCTCCATGGTCGGCCTGCCAAGGGTCAAAAAGGCCAAGTGTAATTAGTGGCCGGCCAACACAGATTGGTGGCCTCCCATGTGTGCTCAACACAGCCATATGGTCAAAAATTAGAAACAGCGAACCAGGAGAGAGAACAACCCACTTTTCAAAGGGGTTCAAAAGGTTCAAAAGAAATTACTAGCCGGCCACCAAATATTGGTGGCCTCCTAGATGTGTACATCACAAATAAGGGGTTTAGGGTGCAAGAAAATGGCCCAAGGGTGGTCAACATTGGCTTTGAAGTGAGAGAAAACGGGCGACGGAGGGCGTTGAAGGGATATAACTGGTTGCTGAAACAATTACTGGCCTCCCACCTTTCTATGACCTTCCTGGTGATGAAACAGAGGTCCCTGCCAAAAATGAACGCAAACCGATGCGAAATGAAGGTTCGGGGGCCGAAACGCGCAGTCCGAGGCCCCGAAAACCGACTGTTAGGCATCGGAAGTGGTGTTCGACCACGAAGTTGGTCTCTCGGACCACAGTGTCCCTCAAAAGGGAGTAAATAAGATGCATGCCAAAAATTGGAGCCAATGGAGGTGGTTAGGCGGTCCTAAACCGAGGCACTCGGCTTGACGGCTCCGAAAACCGGAACCGGGCTCCGAAATGGGCAAAATGGGCTACGACCACGAAATGTAGCCCACGGCCATTGAGAGATGGTCTACAAGACCTCTCCCTCCCTTTGGGAAGAGAAATAGAGAAAACCGAGCCTCGTTCGCAAATCGAGGCAAAGCACAGAAAAGCCCGGAAGTCTGGAGGCAAGGCTCACGGCTGAGACTCTGAAACCTCTGGACGAGCACGATATGCAACATCACCAAGTGCTCAATTGGTGACGTCTGAGTCTTAAGGTCGGTCAAAAATGGGGTGTCTACAGTTGCCCCTCTTTGACAGAACTCGAGTGTCATAAGTGACGGGAGTGAATGTCAAAGTCCAGAGACGACCCATTTTTGACAAGGCCGAAGACTTAGACAAACAGGCGAGATAAACAAAGGTGTGCCCGCAGGCATGCCCGCAGGCAAAGGGGCAAAATGCAAAATAATATGCATAAGGCCAAATGTAACTCGATGTTCATGCAAGTGCAGCAAGCTGCAATGAAGCAAATATTCGCAAATAGATGCAACAGTTTTAAGCAAGAATGCAAAGCAACAACTACATTTCATGCAGTTAGGAATGCGGAGAATTATTCAATTCTCGTCACGTCTCACACGGAGAAGATACGATACCTGCGCGATTCGTCTGGTCACACCAGCTTCAAATGAACCGTACATACAATATCGTGCCTGCAAAAGAGAGAAACTCAACAAGCACAACATGCTAACAACATATGTTCAATGCGATATCGAAAGTTCGACAAGCGCGGTGTCGGTGGGTGAGTGCATCGCAATGCGAGAAAGGAGTGTGTGTGATAACGCAAGCTTAAACACAGAGGCATGGTAACATCAAAGAGACGCGTATAACAATGCAAGTATGTTCATGAGAATGCAAGTTAGATGCACAATAATGCAGAACAAATGCTAATCAGGATGCGTGTTCGTCACAAAACGGCGAGCAAGGAAATGCGCGTTTCGGCGAGGGCGACTCGATCGCGGCCTCCGGTTCACCTCTCGGAGAGGTTACAACATGTTCAAAAAGGATACACCTTGATTTTGATGAGTAATGATGAGACACACGTCAGAAGTTGAAGCTGAAGTTTCGGCGGAGCGATTTCGCGACAGAAAGTGCACTTCTCTTGTACTTTTTCAGGTCCCGGGGACTTCAATTTTTCGCAAAATTTGCAGAGACCTTGGGGGGGTGTGGAGAACACCACCGGCCAGTTTTATTTCCCAGGGGAGGCCACCGGCCACTTTTCAAAAAGGAGATGGCCGGCCAGCCTGAAAAGGTGGCCGGCCGGCCACTTGTTCAAAACTGTGGGCATTTTTGTCTTTTCACCTCGTTTTCTTTAAAATCATTCGGCCAAACATTTTGAGCTCACAACCTCAGCTCCGAAATCATCTCCTCTAGCTTCCCAAACCATTTTCCTCCTCGGATCTGAGCTCTATACGCGTTTTCCAATGCCCCACGCAAGTTGTTTTCGCGAAAACTTTCAGTTTTAAGCACTTTGAACCGATTAAATTTTGATTTCGGTGCTTCTTTTCTCATTTTCGCCACTTGAGGTGAGTTTATCTCAACATTTGGAAAATTTTCTCGGGAGTTGACTTTTGTTGACTTTTTCATTTCCCGAGAGTTGACTTTTGTTGACTTTTTCCAATTTTGGCTCATTTTTGCTCATTTTTCTGAAATAGCCGGTCATTTTCCTCACGGTGGAGGTCCTGCAGATGCCGGAGGTGATCCCGATATTATGGCTCTGCCTCCGAGGGTTCGACCCTTCATACCCGAGAGGTACGACCCACCAGCACACATTCTTCCGCGAGCTGTTTTCCACCACTTCACCGACTTTGATGAGCGGGCGCCCGGGGATCTCCTTCTGCGGGAGCCAGAGTATCACCTCTCCCATGAGGCACGAGAGGTATTTACTTTGTTTTCACCCTTTCTACAACATATTGTGAATTTTTCATGCATTCTGTTTACATTCTGAATACACGGTTCAATTATCTGAATTTCTGAACACTCAGCCCATAAATTGATTGTGAACACACGGCACACATTTGTTAAGAATTGAACACACGGCCCAAGTACTGATTTTCTGGGCACACAGCCCGAACTAGAGGTGAACACATGGCACATACTGATTGAGAGTTGAACACGCAGCCCAAACACTGATTTTTTGAACACACAGTTCGAATTGAAGGTGAACACACGGCACACACTAATTGAGAGTTGAACACGCAGCCCAAACACTGATTTTCTGAACACACAGTTCGAATTGAAGGTGAACACATGGCACACACTGATTGAGAGTTGAACACGCAGCCCAAACACTGATTTTCTGAACACACAGTTCGAATTGAAGGTGAACACACGGCACACACTGATTGAGAGTTGAACACGCAGCTCAAACACTGATTTTCTGAACACACAGTTCGAATTGAAGGTGAACACACGGCACACACTGATTGAGAGTTGAACACGCAGCCCAAACACTTGATTTCTAGCACGCAGCTTACACTTTGAAATCTGAACACGCGGCTCATTCACTTTACTTTGCACGTAGCCCATTCATTTGCACACAGCTCATTCATTTCATTTGCACACAGCTCGTTCATTTTATGCTGAAGCATGTATTCATTCTGAATGCAGGTGACTTCTCGCACGGTGCAAGGATTCGGCTCCACCGTAGCTAGAGATTGGTACGCCGAGCTCCCGGAGGCTGTCTGGGATTTGGTTGATTTGGCAGGGTTTGGGCCTTTCTGTACTGGGCTTTCCCGTTGTCCCGCCAGGAGGACGCTGATGGCAGCTTTGGTGGAGAGATGGTGGGACACCACCAACTCCTTTCATTTTTCTGCCACGGGGGACTTGACTATGACCCCGCTTGACTTTGCTGTGTTGACTGGCCTTGACGTGGGAGGTTGGCCCATTCCTTACGACGAGGATATGGGTCAATAGGAGGCCGCTTGGGTATATTTGCTGGGGGCTTACCCGCCTGTTGATATAGCTTCGGGCAGAGTCCGATATACTTGGTTCTCTTCCCATTTTCGGAGGGTGGAGATGGAGCCCGGGACTCCTGAGGAGGCAGCACAGTATGCCCGTGGTTTTCTGATGTTCCTCTTTGGGACCACTTTATTTGCCGACAGGGGGAACACTGTTGGGCTGTATCTATTGAGCACCTTGGTGGACCTATCACAGGTCAGACGATATGACTGGGGTGGCACCGGCCTGGCTACCCTTTACTGCTACATGAGCGCGACCTCCCGCGGACGGGGGGATTTGCTTGGCAGCTATTGGAGAGCCTGGGAGGTACTTTCTGCCCTCTTGATTTACATTTCTGCTCCTCATTACTTGTACACTACACACACGACGTATTTTACACACTGTATTTTGCCCTTAGCACTTTGCATTTACATTCTGCACTATTTTCCACAGTTATGGGTCTATGCGTACTTCTCGACATTAGCCCCAGAGATGATGGTGGAGGGGCCCCTCGTGACCCCGTACTCACTTGTGTTTGAGGGCCAGCATCGGCGAAGACCTCGGGAGTCTCTCCTTTATCTACGGCAGTATTTTGACACAGTGCGGTCGACGGAGGTATTTCCAGAACTCTCAGTTCTTTGTGTTTTCATCTTTGATTTGTCTTGTACCTCCCTGATTTCTGATTGATTAGTTACCCGCAGATTACATGGGAGCCCTGGGCACCCTTTGGTAAGGGTCTCTGATGCCAGTTTGCTGGAGGGCAGGGTGCCTCCCAGTACAGGATCCTTTTCGAGGGGCCAGTTGGTAGAGCCTGGTTTCTGGGGGAGAGCTTCCTGCGCCAGGTATGGGGCTATATTTCTCAGGACCCTCCCTCAGCACCCCCAGTCGAGATGCGGATTGCTGATAGGCTCTCTTCTCGGGATGTTGTTAATGCTATGCTGGGTACTGATGCTTTGCTTTATCTTGAGGAGGGGGATTATGCTACTTACCGTCACATATACCTGATGCCCCCATTGACGGGAGTCTGTACTCCGATGATGAGGCCTGCTGGTATGCCATCTTCGAGCCGGGCCCCGGCTCGGGCTACAGATGCTCCTTCCACCCGCAGGGCTGGTACATCCAGAGGTGGGCGCGGATTTATTCCCCCGACTTATCATCATCCTGGATGGCCGGATATGCCGACTGAGCTGATGGGGTGGCAATATGGAACTACCTCTCCGATTCTGATCCCGATAGAGCCTCCGGTACCTGGCCACCGCTACGTCAGAGACCCTAACTCACCACTGATATGCTTTACAGCTTTGATTCACTACTCAGATACTTAGTCACTCATTACTTTACTGATACCCCTGCCTTTTGCATCTGCAGCCCCCTGTTGAGTACATGGATCAGGTGCTCGAGATGGTAGCCTCACTTGAGGGGATGGTCCTGCGGAGGGAGGCGCAGTTGTCCATCATGGGCTTCCAGGTACCCTTTAGTTTTCCAGCATTGTACTTTTGATCACATGCTGATTTTGGACATTTTACTGCATTAATAGGCTATTTGTGTAGAGCACATCTGACACACACCCCACTTACACACTGTATTTACATGTACCCATTTCATGTAGTTCTCTTATATCTGCATCTGATGTACATGTTTTAGCTGATGTATTCAAACTGCTCTTTTCATTTTCAGATGCCTCCAGTATATGCTCAGCCACAGGCCGGGCCACCTGGGCCTTCTCGAGGAGGCGGACCATCTGGGTCTTTTTGAGGAGCTGGGCCATCTGGGCCTTTTCGAGGAGCTAGGCCATCCAGGCCTTCTCGAGGAGCTGGGCCATCCAGGCCTTTTCGGGGAGCTCGAGGA
Source organism: Camellia oleifera (assembly GCA_022316695.1). Classification (NCBI taxonomy): domain Eukaryota; kingdom Viridiplantae; phylum Streptophyta; class Magnoliopsida; order Ericales; family Theaceae; genus Camellia; species Camellia oleifera. The sequence goes on from CM039306.1 coordinate 60,975,749, forward strand.
GAGGGATCGTCTCGTAGACGCCGGGCACATATTATAGAGGCGGAGCCCGATGAGGATGAGGAGGAGGATGTTGCAGATCGTCAGTTAGAGACATCTGCTGACAGAGAGGAGGGCTCCGGTCTTGGCTCCGAGAGTGGAGGCGAGGCTGAGGGGGATCCTGAGGATGACAGCTCCGACTCGGACGGTGATGGGGGTGCAGAGGCTATTCCGCAAAAGAGGATGAAAAGGGCCTCTTATTCCCGCTCTCGAGAGCATTGATGTTGCGGTTCCCTGTTTTATTTACCTTTTTGCTAGTAGTTGTAGCACATTGTACATTATTAGGCAGTTTTATATTTGTAAAACTTGTGCCCTTTCTTTGCAAAGTAAAGCATGATGGAATGAAACAGCTTTTGAACAAGGTGTTGTATTTTTAAACTCTTAGCATCATATCGCATCGTTTTGCACCATAATGAGATTGAATAAAAATGTGCATTGTGCATTTGCCTAGTCAGGTGGTGAACCGACGCAATAACTTAACTTACTAAGATACAACAAAACCTTAGCAAGTTTACAACTCGATAAGCAAAATACAACAGTGTTGACAACTTAATAAACAAAACTTAACAAGAAAATTGCTTTAAACAAAGAGTACCAACTCAAACACCTGAAAACACGACAGTTCGACAAACAACTCGATAAACAAAACAACAACTCGATAAACAAAACCTTAACAAAACAGAGTGTGCTTCGGACGATCTGGGCAACGGAATGCATCCGACATAGAGGGAAATGGAGGCCACCCGTTGCATGGAAATGCTTGAAACTTCCTCCCGGGGGTTAAAACAAGGCCAAGGACACACATGGGAGCATGGCCGGCCACTTTTGGGGGCCGGCCGGCCAGCTTTTTGTATGTGGGGGGGGGGGAAATGTGGCCGGCCTGCTAGAAAAGGTGGCCGGCCGGCCACTTAATCCAGCAACCATCAACTTTTTGACACGTGTCCCCCGAATAGTGTTTTCTCCTCTTTAAAAGCTCCAACTTCGGGACTCATTCATTTCATCACTCTTTTGCACAAAAAATGGAGGCATTTCTCGAAGAAAATCTCACATCTTGGATCTCTTCTTTATATGGCTCGAAAAAGTTAAACTTCCGGGGTTTCGGCTTGAATGCACTATTCACGCTGAGTCGTACTCCACTGCACCTTCCTTTTCTCCATGCCGCGGCAAGGTTCTGGAACCCCGTGACGCACGTCTTTAGCTTTGGCGGGCAAGAGGTATGTCCAACTTTTGAAGATTTTCAAGTTTTGATGGAGTCTGAATGTTTGGAAGAGATCTTGCCTCAGTTCTGCTTTGGCCACGCCCAAGCTTTAGGGCGGATGTGTGGACTTACCGCGCATGATGCTCGATCTCTGATCTGTAATGGGGAACTAGATATCCTTGGTCTGATCCACCGCTTTTCTGGTACTGGTGACCGCGGCGACCACCATTGGCAAGGTTTCCGACAACATGTGCTCTGCTTGTGCATGCTATCTCACTTCCTGCTTGCCCCGGGCCCGGGTGGACCCAGCATCCGTTTGATTGAAGTTGCTCAGGGCTTGAAGGAAGGGAAGAGCTGTATTGCTATGGCGTTGGCCGAAACACTGATGGGCTTGGATGCTTTCCACCGTCAGGAGACGACCAGATTTGCGGGGAGTCCACTACTGCTGCAGGTAATGTTTCCCACCCAATCTCACATATGTATTTGCTCACATCACTCGGCCCTCAGGCTCGGTTTTTCTCACAAAACCCTTGTCTCACTGTTTTCTCATCGCACATCTTTCTATTCTTTATTCTCTCATTTTTCATCCCTCCCCAGGTATGGTTGATGGATAAACTGCAGGTTGTGGACTCTTGCCCTGCCTACTCAGCTCGCGGCTACTTCTTTCGGCAACGCCTGGTTGATGCGCTTGATGAGGGATGGTGGTTCAACTGGAAGTGCAATTTGTCTGCTGACCGCATTGCTTGGCGCTGTCCTTGGCTCAATCTTCCGGCAATGAGCTATAGCATGTCCCGGCAAACTAGGGTCCAGCTGATTGGTCTGACTCACTGTGTGTTCTATTTTTCGTTCCAGTTCTAGCGCCAGTTTGGCCATGATCAGACTTGCCCGCCAGAGGGGATTGAGTACCCAGCTGCTTTTCCGGTCCGAGGCGCACTGCTTGCCCGATATGCTACAGCATGAAGGACTAGAGAGCTCCTAGCCCCTGCTCCCACTTTTAGTTGCACTTTGTCTGACGAGTGCTGGGATTGGCTCAATGAAGAGGCACATATCGGGCCTAGCTTGGCATCAGAGGCTTCGACTAGCTCCGGGAGGGGGCACAGGGACACTTGACTGGACCATGCCCCGGACATATTGCTTTATCAGTACTTTCAAGTTTTCTTTATGAGTGTAATAAAAAGCAACTCCAATTGTATACAAGAGCGAGAAAACTCTGTTTTGAAATCAATGAAATTGAAGGTTGTGGTACTGAAAGTTTTCCGCTTTGGTCTAAAAATGGTCTTAGTTGTAAATGATTAATTTGAACAAAGTCAACTTTTATTAAAACTTTTCAAAACTATTTTCGATATGGATCAGAACTGGACACGCCTGAGATCTGTCACTGAGATGCACAACCCCGGACCTTAGCAACTGGAAAGTTGCCCCTAGTCTGAATAGTACTGCGGCACTGTGTGGCAACAGAAAGTTGCCCCTAGTTTGAATGGCACTGTACCGGAGATCACGGCGAATGCTGATGGAAAAAAATAACTGAGATGATCAAAATGGACAAAGTTGATCGGGGAAAAGTTTATGGCTGAACTTCAAGATGAAGTTGCCTACGTATCCCAAAGATGGGAATCAAGCCTTACGTAGTTCAGGCTCAGGTTCACTCGGGTATTTTCACTCTCCTTTTACGCTTTAACTTTTGCCAAGGCCGCCCTTCGCGGGTTTTCAACCTTGCGAGCTCAGTTTTTATGATTTCAAATTTTCTGTGCTCTGAGTTTTGCCTAGGTCGCCCTTTCGGGTTTTCGGCCCAGCGAGCCTCTCAAGGGTAATATTTCTTCAACTTGTCCATATTGATCGGTTGTGAGAACTCCAAGCCATCTAGATCCATCAGAACCACAGCTCCACCTGACCAGATTGACTTGATGATGTAGGGACCAGTCCAATTGGGTCTGAACTTGCCCCTTGGGTCGTGGATGGGAGCTCGGTTGTCTTTGAGTACCAAATCTCCTTCTTTTAAAGTCTTGGACCTAACCTTCTTGTTGAAAGCCCGGGCAATTCTGCGTTGATAACCTTGGACATGGTACAGTGCTTTCAGCCTTCTTTCATCAAAGAGCATGAGTTCCTGAAATCTGCTCTGCTGCCAATCCGCTTCGGCTATCTAGCACTCAGCCAATAATCGTAATGACGGGACCTCAATCTCAATAGGCAGAACGGCCTCCATCCCATAAACCAATGAGTACGGAGTCGCCCCAGTAGAAGTTCTGATTGAAGTCCGGTAGCCCCACAGAGCGAACGGCAGCTTATCTGGCCAGTCCCGGTAGGTTTCCACCATCTTCTACAGTATGTGCTTGATATTCTTGTTGGCAGCCTCAACCGCTCCATTGGTCTGCGGCCGATAGGTAGACGACTTATGAAAAGCCACATTGTACTTCTCCAATAAATCAATCACCTCCTTCTTGAAGTGGGAACCATTGTCTAAAATAATTTCATTTGGGACTCCGTAGCGACAGATGATGTTGTTTCTGATAAATTTTGCGACGTGCGAAGCCTTCAACACCGCATAAGATTGGGCCTCGACCCACTTTTGTGAAATAATCTATCGCTACCAAGATGAACTCATGCCCATTCGACCCCTTCGGCATGACAGCTCCGATTACATCAATTCCCCAGACTGAAAATGGCCATGGCGAAGTCATGTTGTATAGCTTAGACGGCGGAATGTTCATGCGATTTGCATGAATCTGACACTTGTGGCATCGCTGGACAAAACCGATACAATCCTCCTCCATGGTGGACCAGTAATAACCCTGTCTGAGGATCTTTCGTGCCAGCATTACCCCATTCATGTGCGAACCACATTCTCCTCCGTGGATGGCTTCCATCAAATGCTTTGACTTTTCGGCATTAACACACAGTTTATGCATTCCCAGATGACCCCTTTTATATAGTTTACCCCCACAGATGATGAACTGAATGGGCATTCTTCTGATTGCCCTTTTGTCTTTGGCATTTACCCCTGGCGGGTATGCTTCTTTCTCCAAGAAGTTCCAGATGTCGTAATACCAGGGGTTTTTATCCTGAACTTCATCTATAGCGGCAATCGACTTGTAGGCAGGTGCAAATTTCTGGTCGATGATGACTGGACGCATCCGGACTCCACACGGGATGTCTATCATAGAAGATAGAGTTGCTAAAGAATCTGTGAACCTGTTGTTCTCTCTTAGTAGATGAGTAAAACTTAGCTTCTCAAACTGAGGAATCAGCAAGTCCAAGGTCTGGTGATACATTATCATCTTTTCCTCTTTCACTTTCCAGTCTCCTTTAACTTGAGACACAACAAGGTTCGAGTCCCCAATGACGTCCAACCGTCTTGCCCCTAGTTCCAGGGCTGCTTCTAGACCAGCAATGCACGCCTCATATTCTGCTTCGTTGTTCGAGACTTTGAATCGGAGTTTGAAGGCTAGAGGGATACGGGAATTGTCGGGTGCTATCAGCAATACTCCTATCCCATACCCGTATTGATTTGACGCTCCGTCAAAGTACATCGTCCAAGTTTCGTCGTCGATGTGCAAAATGGCCTCATCTGGGAATAAGTACTCGACTGCTTCACCCCCTTCCACTGGATGGTCGGCTAAGAACTTTGCCACTGCTCTTCCTTTGACCAACTTGCGTGTTACATACTTTAGATCAAATTCGGAGAGCAACAGCAACCAACGAGCTAGCCTACCTGTAAGTGCTGGTTTCTCGGAAAGATATTTGATGGGATCAAGTCGTGAAACCAACATTACAGAGTGAGCTAACAGGTAGTGCCGCAGCTTCCTGGTAGCCCATACCAAAGCTAAGCAAGCCTTTTCCAGTAGAGTGTAGCAGGTTTCGTACTCTGGCATCTTCTTGCTTAGATAGTAGATGGCTCTCTCCACCTTGTCTTCTGATTCTTAAGCAAGCATGCAGCCCATTGTAGTATCAGTTACTGACAGATACAAAATCAACGGTTTCCCTGGTTCTGGCGGTGACAGCATGGGCGGGTTCTGTAAATATTCTTTAATCTGTTCAAATGCAGCTTGACATCGGCCGTCCCATTGGAACTTCTTTCCTTTCTTGAGGAGACCAAAAAGTGGTTCACAAGTCAAGGTTAATTTTAAGATAAACCGTCTTATGAATTGCACTTTACCCAGAAAGCCTCGCACCTCCTTTTCAGTCCTTGGTGGTGGCATTTCTAAGATGGCCTTGATTTTGGAAGGGTCGACCTCGATGCCCCTTTGTGTAATCAGAAACCCTAGCATTTTTCTCGCTGTAACACCAAATGTACACTTCTGAGGGTTTAGCCGCAACCGGAATTCCCTGATCCTTTGAAAAAACTTGTGCAAGACGGTGTAGTGGCCCTCTCTTTCTTTGGATTTGACAATCATGTCGTTCACATACACCTCAACCTCTTTGTGGATCATGTCGTGTAATATCGTGGTTGCGGCTCGTTGATAAGTAGCTCCAGTGTTCTTCAACCCAAATGGCATGGCTCTGTAGCAGTATGTCCCCCACGGGGTGGTGAATGCAGTCTTTTCCTGGTCTTCTGGCGCCATCACTATTTGGTTGTAGCTTGAGAAGCCATCCATGAATGAGAGCAAAGCATGCCCTGCTGTGAAATCCACCAACTCATTGGTGTGGGTAGGGGAAAGTCGTCCTTCGGACTAGCTCTGTTCAAATCCCTGAAATCCACACATACCCGGATCCTGCCATCTTTCTTCGGCACTAGAACAATGTTGGCCAACCAAGTCGGGTATTCGGATACCAGCAGGAAGCCTGCGTCGATTTGCTTGGTGACCTCTTCCTTAATCTTGAGAGCCCAGTCCGGGCGGATACCCCTGAGTTTCTGTTTGACTGGTCGGGCTTCGGGGTCAAGGGGGATCCGATGCTGTACAATCTCAGGATCGATTCCAGGCATGTCTTCGTAGGACCACGCGAAAACATCTTTGAAATCTTTTAATAAAGCGACTAAGCGCTCACGTTCCTCCGAAAGACAACGTGGACCCGATCTGGACCAGCCGCGGGTCTTCCTCAGTACCAATGTTCACGGTAGTGATTTCATTCATTAAAGGTTTGACAAATCTCTCTTGCTCTTGCTCTTGCTCAATTAAACATTGCAAAACCGGAGGAACTTCGTCCTCATCATTTTCATCAAAGTTTTGAAAGTCTGAATTAATACAATAAATCAAGGGCACAGAAAAGTACTCAGAAACCACAGTTACTTGATTCTCATTAAGCACATCCAAATCGTCCGATTCATTTACAACAGACTCAAATGAAAAGGAAAAAGACGACCTAGACAGGACTGTGGTATCTGGGTTATCATCCCCAGGGTTACCAGATCCAGACTCAGTCGAGCTGGAACCTGATTCCGACTCACAAGACTCGGTGGAATAAGATTTCGGCTCACTACCTGACCCGGTACTGCTGGACAAAAATCCCTCCTCGTATTGCGAAGTGAGAGAGGGTGCGATAGATGCATCCAAGATAGTCGCTGGTAGGCCCGCAGCCGTTTCATCCCCAATTATGGAAACCGAGAAGTTATCCTCCAAGCACTTATGGTCGATCGAAGGATCAGAAAGTAGACATGCCAGCGCTACCCCCATTTCAAATTTTGTGCCCTTAGGATCCACTGCCTTACACTGCTCAACCTCAGCTGATGGGTCTGTCTGCTCTGTGGCAACGTCATCCCCGGATAGTTGCAGGTCGAAGAAGATCTCGAAACCTGGCACGCGTTTCTTTTCCGCGTTTAGCCACGGCTCTGGGAAGCCGCAAAAAAGTCCTCCCCCTCCCGAACGAAGTGTCCGTTCAGGGTACCCTGGATGGGCCTATGCATTAACTCAAAAGGCTTCCCAGCCTGCTTTGCTCTGGCTCTTCCGGCCATTTCTTTTCCCTTCCTCACCCAGTCCTCTTTGGTGGGCAGATAACCCAAACCAAAGCTATGAGGGTTGTGTGGCACTTCGGCCAATGTCGCGACACCTTTTCGGCAGCTTCTTCCTAATCCCATCCCGGGGATGTGTTGTAGCTTGTTCATGAGGTAGACGGATTGAGCACTGACGTACACTCCCTCATTCACAACCATGATATTCTGTACTACCTGGGCCTCAGCCAAAGTGAACCCTGATAAGAAAACATCCTCTGTGCCATGCTCGATTTCCAAGATAGGTGTGGACACTTCTGGCGGGGGATGGATGGATGAGTTTCCAAAAACAATAGCCACCCCCTTCCCGTGAGGGTACTTCAATATCTGATGTAAAGTGGAAGAGACTGCCTTTACTTGGTGCAACCACGGCCGCCCCAAGAGTAGATTGAAGGTTGCGGGAACGTCCAAGACATGGAATTCAATGTTATGTTGTCCCGGACCAACCTGAGTCTGAATTTTGACAGTCCCCATCACTTCTCTGCTAGTATTATCATATGCCCTGATCACCTGAGTAGTCGGCGCGAAGTCCACGGGCTTCAACCCGATTGCATACGCCGTTCTGGCTGGGCAGACATTGATGGCGGACCCGGTATCAACAAGTACCACCGGTATCCACTTGTCTCTACATTCCACGGAAACGTAGAGGGGTTTGTTATGATTTTTGCCCTCAGGCGGTAGTTCTTTGTCTGAAAATGTTAATACCGGGGAACCTCCTCCTGGAAAAACCAGCCCAACCAGCTACTCTGGTGTAGTGTCTATAGAGAGTTTGGCCTTGTCCATAGCAGATAGGACGGCCTGTCTGTGTACCCGCGATGCCATAAGCAGTCCCCAGATGGAGATGTCTGCTTGTATCTTCTTTAATTCCTTAAGCACAGCTTCTTCTTCAATATGTTTCTCCTTCTGTTTCTCAACTTCTTTGTCTTTCCCAGACGCCTCAGGTTGGTCTAAGTGTTGGGGCTTGAAATACCGCCCACTTCTTGTCATATGAGCGACCTCGTCAATATACCAGGTATCATCTGGTTGATTACTTCCCCAATCCTCATCAGGATGGGCAAGACATAAATCATCGTCTTCCCACCACATTTCGTCGGCAGTCGACAGACACCTGTCCGGCTCCGGTATGATCATACTCGCAGCACCTTCAGTCTTCATGCCCGCAGCATTTTCTGTTCCCGTGCACACAGCACTTTCAACTCCTACATGGGCCTTAGCTTTTTTGATTCTCTCGGAATCCTCAAATCTTTGTTGTTCCAACTGCGTCAGTACAGCTGGTTGTTCAATACTCCCTGCATTTACAATCCCCAAGTTTTGAGCGAAATTCTTAGTGCCGGCACTCTCCGGCGGTGTATTCTGACTCTCGACCCTTCCGGCCACCACTGATACTCTCGCCCCTGCCGGGCCCTGTTCTGGTTGATATTCTACGACGTCTGGTTGATCATCTAACCATCCGGTAACTTCTGCCGACTCCTCATATTCGAACCAGTTGATTGCTGCATCCCTTGATTCTTGGTCACTGAAGAACTAGAGGTTGGCAAGGTCCTCTCCTATAGCTGTTAGATCATCTGTTCCCCATTCAAATCTGTCCCCCTGAATCACACATAACTCTGCTCTTTCTGGCAGCCCTATACTCAGCTCAGACTGGCCCACTGACTGGATGTATTCACTTGGATCATAGGCTCCTTCAGCAAGATTCCCAAACTGTTCAATCTCAAACTCAACAACCCCACTTTCCTCTGAAATCTGCTCTGTCCCATCTTCGGTGGTCACCACCATCGGTTCAGATTGGGTTGTGGAGATGTCCATCATGCACAAGTCAGTGCAGACAGGAAGGATCACCTCCAGCTTAGGTAGGTGGGATGGGGTGATATAGATACTAGGATTGTAAGACACGACCCCAGTTTGGATGAAGTTGATTCTATTGGGAGGAGGGGCTTGGTTATGCAGTGGGAGAGGATTTGTCGTGACGTTGGGTTTTTTGGGAGGCGCGATCACCTGCTTGTCAATAAGATCCTGGATCTCATGACGTAATCTAAAGCAACGGTCGGTGTCATGACCATGCTGTTGGTGATACGCGCAGTATTTTGCCGGGTCATGAGTGGGAGGAAGTGGATTTGGCAGTGGCCTCGGCTCTAGGGGCGTCAAATGCTTCTTCCTAATTAATACCCCCAGAGCTTTGGACCGGGGCATATGTAGGGGTGTGAAGGTTCTTTGGCCTCTGGGTTGATATTTGGTGTTTTGGGTATTGCTTCCAAATGCGCCAGAGAAAGGCGTGGCTATCATGGGTCTTGGGGGAAGGGGAATGGTGGTGACCATGCTCACCTCTGAAGCTCGTGCAGTTGCAACGCCACTCGGGCCTGCGTTGTTGTTACGGTTGAAAGTCTTTCTAGGTTGCTCCCTATCCTGGTCGATCAGACCTTGTTTCATGGCATCCTCGATCTGTACCCCCATCTCGTGTAAATTTGAGAAAGTGGGAAAGGGGAGTACGATCATCTTCTGCATCAATTTTGGTTGGAGATTGCGCACAATCATCCTGATTTGATCTTTGTCTGTGGGCCTCAAAGTCATCATCGATGCCTTCGCTCTCCATCGAGTTACGAAATCTGAGAAAGTTTCCTTAGGCTCCTACCTCGTTGTTTCGAGATCACGAGTTGTAATCTCGATTTGGGTATTGTACGAGTACTATGCAACAAAGGCCTCAGCCATTTCATCCCAGCTTTTTTTTACCTTATCTTCTAACTTCACGTACCAGATGGCGGCCACACCCGACAGGGTTCGGCCGAACAGCGAAAGCTTTTGTGGTCAGGTTAGGCCCATTGGCTGCAGGATGTCTGAGAATAGCCGAAGATGGACCATGGGGTCGTCGGACCCGTCGAAGCGGTCAATTTGTGGCTTCTTGAACCTACCGGGCAATGTCACAGCCACGTCGGTGTATCCGTCCTCGATGTCCGGAATAGCCTTTACCCCTTGTGATTTCTTGAAAAGCTTCTCAAGCTTGCTCAGTTTTAGAGCTGTATGGTCTATTTCGAACTCAAAGGGAGAGTCCGAGTGGTTGGGTGTATGGGTCTTGGACAGTTGAGGTGGAAGCGGGGGCGGAGCTGGCCCCGTTGGAAGGTTTGTGTCCTCTTGGATGTTCCGGACATTTGGTACGGTGTTCTGGGTGTTTGGTAGAGCATTCTGGACAGTAGGTGCCTGCTCGGGTATTGGGGCCCCTGGTGGAGGAGGAACCTGATGTGAAGCAGATGCCGCATTCTGCTGTTGTAGTCTAGTGATTAGCTCGGCCTACTGGGCCATGATCGCGGCCTGTTGTTTGGAGAACTCCGCTTGATGGGCAGCGTCCTCCTGCATTTGTCTCATGCTCTCCTGCATTTGGCGCATCAGGGCTTCCACCCCTGACGTATTTTGCTGATCCATCCGACTGACCGGTATGTCTATTTCTATAGCAACAATTGAAACCTCAGTCCTACTGTCCTCTGATAGAGTAACCCACTGTTCTGGCAACCTCTGTTCTGACACACAGCGCTTCATTGGCTTTCTCCTGACAACGGGGGGTAAAGAATAGAACACTGGATGTCCGTCAACCAGATCCTCAGATCGATTGAGTCGATGACCTCGTGTCCAAAGTGCTTAGGGAATATCTACTGGGTCGGAAGCAATGGTGCTAAAACTGCCCTAGCAAAAGATAAATAAAGCGAAAAGGAAATAAATAACCAGATAAATGAATAGCATGACAGCTTAAAATAAATACACAGCACACAGTCGAGCATACAACATACGGTTGATAAGCTGAAAATACACTGTCCCCAAATACTAATCATTGTCCCTGAATCATTATTCCCCAAAGGCTGAACCTGATACCCGCAGATAACCGATTCTCAAATACTGACTGATGCTGGCAGGCCTGATGCCCAAACTTGCAAACTGATACATGCATTCCTGTAGAAACGCACTCTAAAGCACATAACAAGCAAGTGAGAGCCAAAACACCCATATGTTGGGGTACGGTTTTCCTGTCTTATTTTGTCAAGAACTAGGGTTTCACTACGCACACAGCGTTTTCAAACAACCTATATCGGGTAACCAACCTGTCCTATTTGGAATGGTCACTACGGATTTCGATATGCACTAGGTCGAATGGTCAAAAAGGGTGCCCCAGTAAAACTGGGGTTTGTGTTCCCATACTGGCAGAGCCCGTAACCGGTCATCCTTATGGTCATGCCTTGACAAGACAAGCCTCCGGCAAACCATTCAGGAATAGCAGATGGCAAACACGGTGTCCTAGGCGCACCAATGCAAATGCAATGCAAAGAAACACACAAGTGTAGTCAAAACCAGCTACCATGAGTTCGAGTCAAGTTCTCTAATTCCCCAGCAGAGTCGCCAGAAACTGTAGACAGGCCCGCGGGGGGACCTCGCTACAGCTCGGACTCGATTTTGTGTCACGGTTCTTAATCTTGAACCAAAGAGTCCAAATCCGGCAAATCGTTTTGTGAAAACAGATTTTTAGAAAAGAAGTGCCAAACATGGACTGCTTTGCCAGATACAGAGTCGCCACCTAAATATTTTATTTTTGGGAAATTTAGGAAACCTTGACTCGTTTGCCTAAGGCCACGTGTCCGTCATCACCAAAGTTGCCTCGACTCGGGAACTTGGGTACGATTGGGAAAGGTCACTTCGTGAGCACCCCCGCTCGCCCAATCAAAGATCGGCCTCTACTAACCATGATATCTATTTTTGAAAACATTGTGTGTTCTTATTCCGGTTGTTAGCCTAGGTTACTATGTGATGCGCACAGCGTACAAGTATAGACTGAGTCGTCTGAATTGGAACAAAACACTTCATGTTTGTTTGTGAAAATGGTTTGCTACTCGCAAGTAGGCTTAAAATGCGGATTTTGCCACCCTCGGGTGGGCTTAGAAAACATGATTTTGCCACTGTCTAGTGGGCTTAAAACAAACATTTGATGAATTGTTCCAATCCAAATAACCCAACCTCCACCCACAGGCATCCAAGCAGGTATATCACATAAGCAGTTAGCCTCATGGTAAGCATGCTATCATGGCAGTCACTCACACGCATGTAAGGATGCTAAAGTATAAAACTCACCGAGTACTCCAAGCCAAAAAAGAAACCAATTAAAAATCCATGCATGATCCTAAATATACAGAAATGCCTAATGCAACACATGCAAAAATGCAACTATAGCAGGCTCGGCTACTCTAAACATGGCGTATGGAATGCTACAGCTAACATGTATTCAACTTAGAATTGAAATACAAATGCAGTTAGTATGATGCGCCGAGCCCGGTGCGTGCAAGACAGATGAATGAATGCAAACATGCTATCATACTGTATGCTAATTGAAACATGCCCTAATCTAACCATCATAAGCAGGTAAATAAAAGGAAAGAAAGACGTGGGGTTGGAAGACATACATCACACACACGCACACTTATTACAACATTGCCCTCGCGCAGAGGGTCCGAATAAATAATACACAGTCCCAAATAAATACAGTCCGAATAAATAATACAGTCCAAATATGTACAAAACCCTAATTAATTAACAAATTTAACTAGAAAGCATTAAATTGGCATGCAAGCCAGGGACTGTCTCGACTCTTCTCCGGATGATGAATGATGCATGCTTAGGTTGCCTTGTGCAGAAATCCACTACGATGCCCCAATTAGCCTCTGTTTGCAATTGTTTTTGGAATGCGTGCCAAGCTCCGGAAGGTTGCCGATTCTTGATTTGCTACAACAGAGAGCAAGAAAGGGGCATGGCAATGTATTTTCACATATGTATGCATACCTCGATCCTCATGCCACCAATCACACATCTCGATACATGATGGCCAAGGAGTCGAATTGCACAACTCAATATGAAATGAATGCATATATGAACACAATAAGACCTAACTCCATCATGGATAATCCGGAGTGTCGGTGACTGGGGAAATTGAGACACGTTCCGTCACTCGGAGTACGAAACGTACCTCGTTTCCCGTGCTCGGGCTATCTCTTATCCCGAACACAATGCAGTATGCATGACATGCATGAAATGCAACTAAGATACAACCTAACATGCACAATGCTATGAAATGCCATACACAATGCACGAGGTAACATGGCATACGCAATGCGCTAACACACAGCCTAGCATACACAATGCTATGGAATGAAATGGCATACACAATGCATAATGGACTTACACCAACATGAGTGGACCTCAGCCACACTCGCATAAGAGGCCATTAGATGAAAATGAAACACTCGAAATGCGTGCACACGTGCACGCAAATCGAGGACCGACCCTAAGGCACGAATGCCACTCTAACATGACATGGCAAAGCATGGAATATGGCATACTATCATGCAAATTTTCAGAGGCGATAAGTGATGCAAAACAGCCTCGAAAGATGGCAAAATGACACCCGATGCATGGAATAGGTCCTGAAACATGAAATTAGGCATACTGAATGACCTATGACTATACAATGCATGCATTATTCGAACATGGAATGTGAAGACAGAATCAAGACAGCCCAAAAATATGCATATTTTCAGTTCTAGGCAAGGCCAAACAGCGGACGCAAATGGGGCTAAACTAGCATGCAAAAAAACGGCCCCGAAAGTATGATAATGAAACAAGTGGCAGCTTCTGACCCTAAACAGAGAAGGGCCCTTCTACAATGTTGAAGAGGGACCCCAAATATGATGTTTTACATTTTACCACAAACCACAAAAGCAGACACAAGTATGGCAAAACTCTCATGCAAAAAGTGGGCCTAAAGGAGGACAAAGAAGTAAGTGATGCATACTGGCCCCAAACAGATGAAGGTCCTTCAACAAAGTTTTAGAGGGACCTAAAATATGATTTTTTACAGTTTATGATCAGAGCCAAAACAGTGTACAAGTATGCTCAAAACACTATGCAAGATAAGGCCAAAAAGAGAGCTATAACACAAATTATAAAAAGGATGCCTCAAACAATAAAAGAACCTTAATGAAACATTAAGAGGGGGTGGCCATTTGTAGTTCGGACCAGAGTCCAAAAATAGAAGCACAGGGGGATAATGAATCATGCAAAAATGGGGCCAAAAGTGGTATTTAATGGCAAGTGACATATGGAGGCCCCAAACAGTGATGAGCCCTTCAACAATGTTGAAGAAGGGCTCAAAATAAACCTATTTACAGTTTACAACATGCCTCAAAACAGATTATAAATAGGCCAAAAATACTACACAAGAAAATGGCATACAAGGGAGGTAATGAAGCAAGGGCCAAAAGGAGGCCTCAAACAGTGAGAGGCCCTTAATGAGACATGAAATAGAGCTCAAAAAAATTCTATTTTCAGTTATGGTCGGAGCTCAAAAGTGTAAGCAAGAATGGATAAGAAAGCATACAAAAATAAGCTTAAAAAGAGGGAAATGTTGCTCACCCTTGAAGACCAACTCTTTGACTGCCTTTGGACCAAGAAATGTTGCCTCCTAAGCTCTGGAAAGTAGCTCCAAGTTTCTGGAATGGAGGTGGTGGTGTGGTGCTAGGAGGTGGTGTAGAAATGGTATAGGGTTTAGAAGGTTTTGAAGCATGGAAGTGTAGAGGGAGAGAGATACAATATGGGAGCTCAAAGGTGTTTTTTTCCAACCCTTAAACCAGAGCTGGGAGGCTGGTTTTATAGGCAAGAGAGGGGGAGAAATGGGGGGAAAAATGGGGGGGGAAATGAATTCAAGTTTCCATCCAAAAAAAATGGCCCCCAGATACAAAATCTGGGAGGAAAAGAGATGCATATTTGAAATGTACCTGCAGCAAGGAGCAAGGCCGGCTGGTTATTGGGCCTGAAGGTGGCCGGTTGGCCCTCCCCTTGGCCGGCCGGCGAAGGGTCAAAAAGGCCAAGTGTAATTAGTGGCCGGCCAACGCAGATTGGTGGCCTCCCATGTGTGCTCAACACAGCCATATGGTCAAAAATTGGAAACAGCGAACCAGGAGACAGAACAACCCACTTTTCAAAGGGGTTCAAAAGGTTCAAAAGTAATTAATGGCTGGCCACCAAATATTGGTGGCCTCCCAGATGTGTACATCACAAATAAGGGGTTTAGGGTGCAAGAAAATGGCCCAAGGGTGGTCAACATTGGCTTTGAAGTGAGAGAAAACGGGCGACGGAGGGCATTGAAGGGATATAACTGGTTGCTGAGACAATTACTGGCCTCCCACCCTTCTATGACCTTCCTGGTGATGAAACAGAGGTCCCTGCCAAAAATGAACGCAAACCGATACGAAATGAAGGTTCGGGGGCCGAAACACGCAGTCCGAGGCCCCGAAAACCGACTGTTAGGCACCGAAAGTGGTGTTCGACCACGAAGTTGGTCTCTCAGACCACAGTGTCCCTCAAAAGGGAGTAAATAAGATGCATGCCAAAAATCGGAGCCAACGGAGGTGGTTAGGCGATCCCGAACCAAGGCACTCGGCCTGACAGCTCCGAAAACCGGAACCGGGCTCCGAAATGGGAAAAATGGCCTGCGACAACGAAATATGGCCCACGGCCATTGAGAGATGGTCTAGGAGACCTCTCCCTCCCTTTGGGAAGAGAAACAGAGAAAACCGAGCCTGGTTCGCAAACCGAGGCAAAGCACAGAAAAGCCCGGAAGTCTGGAGGCAAGGCTCACGGCCGAGACTCTGAAACCTCTGGAAGAGCACGATATGCAACATCACCGAGCGCTCAATCGGTGACGTCTGAGTCTTAAGGTCGGTCAAAAATGCGGTGTCTATAGTTACATATGTGAATTTTCGTCACACCACTATAGCGACCATAACGGGTAACGATAACCACCACAACCGTTATGTAACAGTTGCGGCCGCTTTTTAAAACCTTGCTCACAACATAATAACAAGAAAATGACAAAGTGCTAAAATAAGAGATAGAGTAAGGTTTTTGCTCATAAGAAATGGTCGCCTAATTTTTTTACATAATAAAATATTAAAATTATAAAACCAGACTCATAATAGACTGGCCATACAAAGGTCTAACATTTTCTTAAATTCATATTTGAATTCCACAGACACAAGTGTAGAACTTAAGAGTAAAACAACTGTATTTCCTCATGTCTGAGTATGACTACTACCTTTCTTGTTGTTCAAAATGGAAATAAATGGAAATAAAGCTTCCACTAATGATTAAGCAGTTAAAAACGACATGTTAACTTCCCGTGAACTACACATAGCAAGAAATTTGGCTCTATGTTGAAAAGGATCATACAAGGTTATTGGACTAAAGTAACTGGCCCAAAAAACATTCATTTCTAGTAACAAATGACGACAAACTTTACACCTTTTTAATCCCATAAACGCCTTCAATCTCTCAACCCTCTGTTTCTGTCTCTCACTGCATTCCGTTATGAATGTCATCACTCCTCTCTCTTTCATGCACACATCAAGATTCAAGTAAGTTCTATTCTTTTTTTAAATTTTTTTTTTAATTTTTAAGTTTAAGGCCTTAATTTATTTTTTGTATGATTGTTGTTGATGCTAAGTGAAAATGTATTTATTTGGAAGTTGAATTATGATCCAATTAACTAGAAAAAGCAAATATAAATTGGTACACCTCTATATATGAATGTGTTTTCATGGTTTGTGTTCCAATTTTTTTTTTTTTTTTGGTTTTTTTGGTTTTTTTTTATTTTATTATTTGAACATTTAAGTTTTATCTAACTCATTTCAAAATGTCTGTCAATGTTTTTTTTTTTTTTTTTTACAATTGCAATTATAGCATCGTAGCATCAAAATCCAATTCCCATATTCACCCATGGTTAATAAATACACAATCGCATTTTACCAGCCATATATGCAAATAAATACACAATCAGGATTAGGGCTTTCACACTAATGAGAGAGAAAGGAAAAATTGGGGGAAAGGTACCAAACCACTTAAATCAAACCCATTTTGGACACCAAACCCATAAAACTGTACAAATCAAACCACTTGAACCAAACCATTTTAACAAATCAACACAAATTAAAGTAAAAAAATCATATAAAACCCTAGAGTTTTGTGTGAGAAATGGGGAAATAGAGGAAGGGGGAGAGAGAGAGAGAGATAAAACCTGCGATTCACGGCAGTGGCGGTGGTGATTTGCGGCGGTGGCAGTGGTGACGTGCGATGGTGGCGTGCGATGGTGGCGAGTGACGGTGGTGCGCGATGGTGGTAGTTGTCGGTGGTGAGCGGGGCTGTGATTTGGTGGTGACTTTGTTCTCTATGTGTGTCACAGATAACAAAGAGCAAAAGGTGTATAGCTAAGAGGAGTGGGCGCCAATATTAATTTCTTTCCCACTAAAAGAAATTTCTACCTTTAGTGACTAAACAACTTTTTGTCGGAAAAGGTAATGTAAATAACGAATCAATTTTTCTACCCAAATATCTTTTAATAGCGACTAATACTTTTGTAGCCAAAAGTATCATTTCGCTACTAATTCTTTTTTTGGTCGGGAAACAGTTATTATTCGGTGACTACATTTTTTTTAGTCACCAAAAACTCACATTTGGCGACGATATTATTTGGTCGGCAAAGAGTAACCCAAAAAATTGCGTAGTATTTTGCAACTAAACTGCCTTTTGTCGGAAAAATATTGTATACACCGACCAAATTAAATGTTTCGAAGCCTAAAATATAGACTTTCCGACTAATAGGTTTTTTTGTCGCCAATTACTTCATGTTTATCGACTAAATTTTTTTAGTCGCCAATACATAACATATCTCGACTAAAATAATATAGATGCTAATTCTTGAACCAACGCCGACTAATTTTACCGAAAATGGCGCTTTTGCAGACTAATTTTATTTTGGTCGCCAAATTTAGTCGTCAAATGTGTAGTTTGTTGTAGTGCAGGTTCAATTGGGCTGTAAGTGTTGTAATTAGATCTTTGAAGTCAAAGTGAAGACCTTGAAAGACATATAGATTAAACTCGAGGAGAGCGGTGTGCTAGCAGTAGCAAATTCATTAGCAAGAACTTTGGCCTCATGAAGAAAGACAGTAGCTGTGCGATCATTTTGTCGCAATTGTTGAACAGCCAAGCAGAGTTGAAGAAGTCGAGTGTCAGACGGAAATGCAAGGGACTGCTTAAGAGTGAGCCAGAAATCACGAGAAGAGGAACGCCTAACGGCAAGAGGTAGGATGTTTGTAGGGACGAAACTAGGAGAAGACTATAAGGGATCATGTCCCCCCTATTTTTGTGAACATTATTGTTTGCCATATAACTTTTATATATATCATTATATATATATATATAATGGCCACAATATCAAAAATATATATGTCATTCATCTTCCATCTTGAATCTCTTTTTATTTTACATCAAAAAAACTTATTCATCCTATTAGAAATTACTTCTATGGCATTTAAATTTTTATATATGTACGTACATGTGTGTTTTGTGTATGTGGTGAAAAAAATTATTTTTCATTTGACCCCTCTACTAATGAAATCCTGATTCTGTCACAGGATGTCTGACAAATGGCATGGGCTGGATTAGGAGTTGGAACTCCGTCGACATCGGTAGTCGAGGATGGGCAAGGGAAGGACCCATCAAAATATTGATATAGTTGTTGGCCACGTAGGTAAGGAAGAAGTTGGGTTTTCCAATAGGTGATGAAGATGATGCAGCGACAGAAGTAGTACTTAAAGAGGAAATTTCAGATGCCATTGATTTGCTCTGATACTAGCTTGGAGTAAATATTTGTATTATAAAATGATGATACTACTTGTATCTGAGGAACGGGTCAGGCTAATCCAGGCCTCCCACACGGTTGTCCGATCGCCTGGCCCACTGAGAAACCTGTACAAGAGTTCAACGGGGAATGGGAGTCCCCCAACGAACCCTCTGACAAGCAAGTTAAAGAAGAGAGATCAACGGAATATAGAGATAGGATGGTGATAAAGAACTTAACCTTCTCATTGTCTTAGAAACCTGCTTATATCCTTTGCTCATCATTTCCTTGTCCACTTCGACCTGTCATGTTGGTCGAAAGTCTATGTTCTAGCTTGTTTTGTTCATGGTGAGGCTGTTCTGTTCCGACGTGAAGGGGTTATCGTAATAAATGCTGCAAGGAACCTCATTAATAGCTGATGTGTGGTGCAATAACTCTGCAGGATCTTTGTTTGCTTATGTGGCTGGTTCATCTCTTGACAAGTATTTAGATCTCATTGGTCCTTGGTGCAACGTTGGGCTCCAACAATGTTGGGTTTTGGTGTTTGAATTATGTATTGGGCTCTAGGTGGTGGGCCAAAAGCCCCTATAGGCCCACCTATGTTAGTAGTCCCCCATTTTCAAGTGTAGCTTCAGTCCAACAAAGGGAATAAGGAAGAAGACAGGGGTTATGAGAGGTCGATGGAGAGAAAATTGGTGGGAGGTGGACTAACCGAGAAGGATGACCGAGTGAGAAGGTCGACTGTGAAGAGGGCCGACCACGAAGGGTGACTGAATGAGAAGGCTGCCTGTGAAGAGGGCCGATTGCAAGGAGGGCCAACCGCAAAGGGTGACCGAGTGAGAAATGGAAATGGCGGCGCGCAGGGCTCGAGGCGAGGTGTGGCACGTGATGATGTGAAGTGGAATAGACAGGGAAGGGGAAGAAAGTAGTGGATCGTGGTCGTACACGTAGCACAATCCCGTAATAAGGGAGGTGGTGCATTAGCAGGAAATGAAGGGAAAGGCTAATATAGGGCGTTGAAGAGGCGGGGGCAGAAATTTTCAAAAATTTTCAAATTGGCAAAATTTAATCTTGACCCTTGAAATATAGGCAAACTGTGGCCATTTGGAGTTATTCGCTTTACCTACCTTATCGCAAGAAACCAACATGACTTAGAAGTAAACTTATTTGTTTCGTGTGATACGCTTTTGCAACACTTTGCGAACTTCCTTGTGCCAGCGTCCGAAGTTATACGTAGACACATAAGAGAAATGGCTCGAGATGAAGTGCCAACCATGAGACTAGACTCTTTGGGGGAAGACAAAGCAGTGGAGTTGGCGGAACAGTATCGAGTGGAGGGAAGAGAGGGGAGCTGTGCAAGGGGCGCGGGTTCGTCCGACAATGATGATTGCAGCCGCCAGGCCAATTAGCCAAGTAGCGCCGGACCACTGGCACGCCAAGGCAGACAGATCTACATTTACGGCGGAGGAGTTGGAGGAGGTATGAAGGAAGTACCAAATTCCTGCGGTAATAGAGTTGAGGCTGCCCACGTCTGAGGAGAGGGTGTCGGATGTACGGTCAGAAAAATTCACCTTATACGATGAAGCGCTGCAGGGGGGTCTGAGGCTACCACTCTTCTAAATAGTGGTGGACGTACTTAACAAGCTAGAGGTGGAGCCATGGCAGTTGATGCCGAATGCTTGGAAAATACTAATGGCCTATGTGAGCGCCTGGCCGCAGGCTAGCGGAGGGGCAACAATGACGGTAGAGGAATTCTTCTCCTGCTATAAGGCCTTCGGTCAACAGAGGATGTGGGTGACCTTGCATGCGATGGCGGACTGGGGTATAATGGCGGGCTTGCCATCTTTGGTGAATGGGTGGAGGCCAAGATGGTTTTATGTATCAGTGAACGGTTGGAGAGGAGTTCATATAACATGGAAAGTCCCTACAAAATCGGTGGAGCCAAAGTTAGATGTGGGAACCGAAAACAGGGTGAAGAAGGTGAAGTAGTAGAGGGAGGAGAAGGGGGTGAAGTGGGATGAGTTGATTCTTTCTTCAATCCTGTTTGCCCTGAGATTGGGACCGCAGCCGGCGGAGGAGGATCCAGCAAGGGAGGAGCTGGAGGCACAGAGGAAGGCGGAGGAGGCGAAAGACAGGAGAGCATTCGCCAAAGCGGACAAGTATAAGGAGGCGCAATTAGGGCCTACCCCTAAACTGGTAAGGAGGAAGCGGGTCCGACCGCGTTTCAAACCGTTGGGAGACAAAGATTTAACTGACTTTGCCCCACTGTCGCCCTCAGTAGATCCGCTGAAGGAGAAGGGCAAGCAGGAGGTGGAGGCAGTGTTGAAAAAGACGAGGAAGAAGAGGGTGCCCGTAGAGAGGGAAAAAGATGTCCCTGTCTTGAAAAAGATGAAGGTTGGGAGCGAGGGTGCCCCTATGGTGGGGAAGATGAAGGAGAGAAGGGTAGAGGCAGCTCTAGAAGGGGAGACCGTCCAAGTGGCGAAGGAAGACAAAGGTCCAAACGCCCAAGTACTAAAAAAACACTTTTGGCCCAAGTGCCCATATTGTGGCGATGGTGGTACCTGCACCAGAAGTAACCCCGGTCCCAGTGAAGGGAAGGCTGGGATCAGCAAGCCAGAGACGAGTGCCGCGCTGGCGATCGCGTTGTACCACGCGCGCACACTGGCAGGTTGCTCAGTAAAAGGGTGGGAAGCTAGGGTCGCAACGGACCGCCTTGTTGGAGTGGTAGAGGATGCGGCCGTGCGGTCGATGGTGCGGTTGACGAAGGCTGACCTCTTGAGAGGGTTTTGCTCAGCCCAGATAGAGGCAGCGAACCTGGCGACTGCCTTGATGAATAAAGTAGCGTGCGCAAAGGTGGAACTAGAGCCACTGAGGACCTAGTTGGAAGAGGCAAATATGTAGTTGCAGAACCTAAGGGTTGAGACAGCGGGCTGGAGGAGGGCCGCTTGAAGTGTATAAGCCAAGGGATTAGAGTATGCGCAAAGGGTGAAGAACATGGAGGTATTGGCGTTGGTGCAGAGCTACTCAGCAAAGCGAGCTGGTGCTGAGCTCCTTGCAACCAAATCAAAGCTGGAAGCGGAGCGCCACAAGGCGATATAGCTAGAGTTCGAGTTGGCGGGCGAGAAAAAGAAGCTAGAGCAAGTCCAGCAAGCCTGCACCACTACCAACGAGAGGTGGGAGGAGGCCATAACCAACAACGAAGAACTGCGTGACCAGGCGGTGAAGGACAAAGAAGAGGCCGATGGTCGGATCGCGGAATTGGAGAAGGCCCTGGAGGAGGAGAGGGCTAAATTGGCATCTGAGCGGGCGGTATACCTCGACTTGTGTATGGCGGCCGTAAAGCAATTCAAGGGGTCCGCCGACTTCCAGATGGCCATTGATGCCGCTGTCGCCAGTAGCTTGGCGAAAGAGGGGGATGGGGGGGCTGGGCCATCTGGAGCGGCCGCTGGAGGTAGGAGTGAAGAGGAAGTGATCCAGAGCTTCCACCGGTCTGACTTCTACAAGCACGAAATGAGCGAGTTCTGGGACAACGGTTGGATGATGTTCAAACATAAGGCGCAAGAGCTGTTCCCGGACGTGGACTTCAGCCTAGTGAAGGTAGGTGAAGACGACGTCGCCCAGACTCCTTTGGACGAGGGGATTGAAGAAGAAGATCTTGCCTTTGGTGAGGAAGAGTGATCTGTGTAACTAAGTGTAAAAGTTTTATGTTTGTGTGTTTTGTTTTGTTTTGTTTTTTTTATATGTAATTTTGTACAACGATTTGTATAAAAGTGTAAGTTATGAATAAAACAATGAGTTTTCTTGTATATTATTTTTGTCGTTATTCTGAGTTGTAAATTTGGGATGGTAAAAATGACTGAGCGGAATTTACCAAAAAGCAGGTGTAAAAAATGAAACTTGTAAGTAAATTGTGATGTAAAATGGTCAAAATGGGCAATCAGGTTGGCTTGCATGGATGATCAGTGAAAATGTTAAAAATGGGCAAACCATGTTGTAATATGAATGTTTGTAACAGCTAAGTAATATGAAATTTTGTGACTAAACCATGATGTAAAAAATGTTAAAAATGGGCAGACGGGCTAACTTGTATGACTAGTGAAAATAGATGGTCGTGAACTTGGATTTTAACTAAGCATGACAACCATGTCGTAATATTAAATTGTGAAAATGGACCGGCTGATTTCTTCATTTGAGTTCTGACTAAGACTTGGAGGTATTTGTCGCACTAAGGGTTGAGTTAACTCGGTCTGGCTGAGCTCCGCGTGTTCAGTCTGGTTGAGACTTCAGCTAAACTCAGTCTGGCTAAGCTCTTCGTGCTCAGTCTAGCTGAGGCTTTAATTAACTCAATCTGGCTGAGCTTTTTATGCTTAGTCTGGTTGAGGCTTTAATTAATCCAGTCTGGCTGAGCTCTTCGTGCTCAGTCTGGCTGAGGCTTTAATTAATCCAGTCTGGATGAGCTCTTCATGCTCAGTCTGGCTGAGGCTTTAATTAACTCAGTCTAGATGAGCTCTTCGTGCTCAGTCTGGCTGAGGCTTTAGCTAACTCAGTCTGACTGAGCTCTAGTTAACAAGTCGTTATTGAAACACAACGCAGATAATGGAGATATAAAGTCATTGTCATTTAAGGCGTAGTCTGTTGATCACAAGTTTACACCATGTATGGAAATGACAAAAACGAACAAGTGTCTGGATCGTCAAAAAGAACATATAACAATTGATCAATACAAAAATAGGAGACACCATTTTATTGGAAATAACGCTTCAAGTGCTCGGCATTCCACAGATGGGGGAGGTCTCTACTTTCTATGTCTTGGAGTCGGTAAGTGCCTGGGCGAGGTCTGGCTTTAACGACGTAAGGTCTTTCCCATTTGGCTGCTAGCTTTCCCTCGGCGGGATTTTTGGTGGCAAGAGTTGCTTAGCGCAAGACTGGGTCCCCCACTACGAACTCTCTCGGTCGGACTTTGCGGTTGTAGTGTATTCTCATTTTTTGTTGATATGAAGCCCGTTTGACGGCAGTGGCCTGTCGGAGCTCTTCAATCAGGTCTAAGTCAGCCCGACGCAATTCTTTGGTTAGTTTTGGATCCGGATGCAAAACCCTCGGGGTCGGCAGGCCGATTTCCACTGGGACGACTGCCTCGGTGCCGTATGTTAAGCGAAAGGGGGTCTTCCCAGTAGGGGTTCGGGCGGTAGTGCGATACGCCCAGAGTACGTTTGGTAATTCCTCAGCCTACAGTCCCTTAGCGGCTTCTAACTTAGTTTTGATGATCTTCAAGAGAGAGCGGTTAGTGACCTCGACTTGCCCATTGGCTTGAGGATGACCTGGAGAAGAGAAACATGGCTGAATGTGGAGCTCTGCACAAAATTTCCTGAACTTGGCATTGTCGAATTGCTTGCCGTTGTTTGAGACGATGGCTTGAGGGATTCCAAATTGGCATACGATCGACTGCCAGATGAATCTAGTTGTGTTCCGTTCAGTGATTGTGGCGGGGGGTTCTGCTTCCACCCATTTAATGAAGTAATCAATGGCGACCACAACGAACTTGGTTTGGCCCCTACCAGTGGACAATGGACCAACTAAGTCGATGACCCACTTGGCGAATGGGTAGGGACTGCTGAGTGTAATCAGTTCTGTAGGTGGAGCATGGGAGATGTTGGCAAAGCGCTGGCATTTAACATACTTAAGCACGAATTCAGTGGCATCTTGGTTGAGAGTAGGCCAGAAGTAGCTAGTGCAAAGGATTTATACGCCAGCGACCTGGCACCCGAATGATTACCACGTTCGCCCTCATGGACTTCCTTCATCACATAGGTCACTTGAGCAAGACTGAGGCACCTGACGTATGGACGTGAAAATCTACGTTTGTACAGTAGGCCGCTAATGAGGATGTAATTGGACGACCGAGCTCTGACTTTGGTGGCCTGCTGTTTATCGTCTGGCAACTCTCCACTTGTCAAAAACAGAAGGATGTTCGCCGCCCACAGATAGGTTCGTTTTTGAGGAAGTGGACCTCCTGCTGGGTTGGCGAAGTAGCCGGGTGGACTAGGTATTCAAGACGGATGCCATGGCTGAGGTCTGACTAGTCGGCCGAGGCTAATTGGGCCATTTCGTTTGCCTTGGAGTTTTCTAACTGAGGGATGTGTTTGATGTGGAAAGTGTAGAAAAGACGAACAAAGGGGAGTGCAATATCCCTGTAGGCTCGCATTGTGTCTTTCTCTGCGTCAAATTCCCCCGTAATTTGTCCGACGATCAATTGGGAATCACTGAATACTTGGATATGACTTACACCAATGTCTCTAGCTAGGCGAAGACCTGCTATCAAGGCCTTATATTCGGCCTCATTATTGCTTGCGTCTAATAGGAAGCAGAGAGCACACTTGAAATAACCGCCCTCGGGGGTGGTGAGGATGAGACCAGCCCCACTGCCTTCTTTGTGGGATGATCCATTGACATTGAGGGCCCAGGAGTGAAGATCTTCTACCTCAGTGTTGAATTGCCTGGGCGGACGGGGCATGGTTGGAGTGGGATTAGTGAATTCCAAGATAAAATTGGTGACAACCTGTCTTTTGATCGCCGTTCGAGGTCGGTAAGAGATTTCAAATTGGCTAAGCTCGACAGACCCTTGAATAAGTTTGTTGAACAACTCTGGTTGTTGCATTACTTTCTTCAAAGGTTGGTCAGTGAGGACCATTATGGAGTGAGCTTGGAAATAAGGTTGGAGTCGTCTTGAGGCTATAACCAAGGCAAGGGCCATTTTTTTTTCCAGCGAAGAGTAGTTCTGTTTTGCCCCCCTGAGAACTCGGCTAATGTAATAAACCGGACGCTGTACTGAGCTGTTCTCCCTAATGAGGGCCGCACTGACTGCGGTGTTCGACACGGCTAAGTAGAAAAAAAAGGGTCTCGCCCGAGAGCGCCTGAGAGAGTTGGGGGGTTTGGCTAAGTACTGCTTCAATTGTTGAAAGGCCTCTTCGGATTTAGTGGTCCACTCAAAGGCCTGCCGAAGGACTTTGAAAAATGGGAGGCACTTGTCTGTTGCGCGAGAAATAAAATGGTTGAGGGCAGCGACTCTACCGGTAAGCCTTTGAACCTCTTTAACCGTTCTGGGTGACTGCATTTCTATCAGGGCCTTGATCTTTTCGGGGTTGGCCTCGATACCCCGTTGACTGACCATGAAATCCAAGAACTTCCCAAATCGTACACCGAAGGCGCATTTCTTCAGATTCAGCTTCATTTGATACTTACGTAGGGTTTCGAAAGTCTCTCACAGGTCTGTCAGATGATCAGAGGAGAGTTTTCTTTTGACAAGCATGTCATCGACGTAGACTTCCATGTTCCGACCTATCTGATGGTGAAAGATGGCATTGACCAACCGTTGGTAAGTTGCTCCGACATTTTTCAATATGAATGGCATAACACGATAGTGGTAAGTTCCTTTGTCTATGATGAAGGAGTTGTGTTCTTGGTCAGCCGGGTGCATCAGAATTTGATTGTAGCCAGAGAAGGCATCTATGAAACTGAGCATCTGATGTCTGGCCGTGGCGTCGACAAGTAAATCTATATGGGAGAGGGGATAACTATCTTTGGGCAAGCCCGATTAAGGTCGGAGTAGTTGATGCAGAGTCGTCATTTACCGTTGTTTTAATGGACCAGGACCACATTTGATAGCCATCTGGGTACGTTTTTCACAAACCGTGCCTCCAGTAGTTTGTCTACCTCAGAAGCAATAAAAGCATTGCATTCTGGGTGAAAGATACGCTGCTTCTGGTGGGAGGGTCAGAAATGGGGCTCGATGCTAAGACGATGAGTGATGAAGGAGGGATCGATACCCAGCATATTGGAATGGGTCCAGGCAAACACATCATTGTGCTCGGTTAGGAGGGATATAAGGTCAGCCTTGGCTTGGGAGGATTGTTGGCTGCCGATCTTGGCTGTTTTTGTTGGGTTGGTGGGTTCTATGGGGACTTCAACAAGTTCTTCCACTAGTTCCCCTTTGACTAACTCATCTCCGTCTCTGACATCGAGTCCTTCGATGATCATAGCCTCCTTCAGCTTGACCTCTTTGAGTGAAGTGACGTAGTATTCTCTAGCCACAGTCTGATCTCCCCTCACAGTGCCGACCCCGAGGTCGGTAGAAAATTTCATGGCCAGATGGTATGTGGATGTGACAGCTTGAAAAGCTTTAAGGGCGGTGCGACCGAGGATGATGTTATAAGTAGAGGGATAGTCGACGACGAGAAAAGTGAGCAACTTGGTGGTCTGCCGTGGATACTCTCCGATGGTGATGGGAAGATCGGTGGAGCCTATGGAGGTCACCCAATCCCCAGTGAAGTCGACCAGTAAGGTTTGGAGAGGAGACAAACTTTCTTCCCCGACCTTGAGCTGGCGATAGGCGTTTAGGAAGATGATGTCTGAAGAGCTGTCGTTGTCGACAGGCACTTGTCTGACTTTGTAATTAGACAGGAGAGCAGAGATGACGATGGGGTCATCATGAGGGTAACGGATGCTTGTGCAATTGGCCTCCGTAAAGGTGATGGGCTCCATCCATTGTTTGGGGTGTTTGAGGAGGCGATCCAAAGTCACGACTTCTTTGTTGGAGCCCTGTTGACTTTTCTGAGTTCGGCTCGCTGGGCCGAACGGGGTGGTCCTCCGCATGCAAGTCCGCTAGCATTTACTCTGATCTCTCCAACTAGAGGAGCAGGGTTGCCTTGTGCTCGGGGTTGTGGCAGGGGCCGATCATTACCTTGGTTAGGTTGTGCGGGTTGTCAGGGAGGAGTGTGTCGGCGGTTGCCCCTAGTAGGTTCGGTCCTCAGCCTTTACTGGGGACGGGCTGCCGTGAACCGACTAAGGCGCCCCTGGCGTATTAAGCTTTCTACCTGGTCTTTATGGTTAACACATTCCTTAGTGTTGTTGCCGTGGTCCTGATAAAAACCGCAGTATTTGGATTGGTCTCACCGGTTGGAAGGAGACCGTGAGGGTTGTGGCCATTTCAAGTTGTAATCTCGTTGGATCTGGTTTAAGACTTGTTCTATGGGGGAGTTGTGGGGTGTGTACCATTCGAACCGATTGGGCGGTCGGGTAGGTGCTGATCGGTCTGCTCGAGCGGTTCGGTCGGTATACTAAGGTGGTTGCTGGGTGTATTAGGTGGTTCTGGTTTCAGATTCGTTTCTCTTCTCTCTAAGGGTTGGGTTTTTGGTTGTGAAATCTTAGCGGGCAGCCAGAGAGTCTTCGGCATTCATGTATTTTTGGACTTTGGAAAGGAGGGTTGCCATGGAGGTTGGAGGGTTTTTGGAGAGGGAGAAAAGGAAATCGGATGATCGTAAGCTAGCCATGAAAGTCGTGAGAATGACCTTGTCGTCGTTTTCCACCACCTACAAGGTTTCGGTGTTGAAACGGGTGACGAAGCTACGTAGTGACTCCCCCTCCGACTGACGGATGTTGAGGAGCTGGGTCGTCGGACGCCATTGGCACTGGGCACCAATGAAGTGGCTAAGAAAAGAGTCACTTAGGTGCTGGAAAGTAGAGATGGAGTCCGTCGGCAACTGACTAAACCACATTCGGGCCGACCCCTTAAGCGTTAAGGGGAAAGCCCGACACATGATCTTATCAGGGAATGCATGGAAGACAATCAGGGTCTTGTAAGTCTCCAAGTGGGTTGACTGGGTTCGTTGTGCCATCGAAGGAGTCGATCGAGGGCATTTTGAACTTAAGAGGTAGGGGTTTGTCCCTGATGCAGGCGACAAATGGTAAATTGGCTGTTGTGGAGGGTTTTTTCTGTATGTTCTGCATGACTCATTGAAGCTGGAATTTCATGGCTCGGAGTTCCGCATCCCAGATAGGAACATTGTCACCACCAGAATGCAATGGAGGCTGGACACTACTGGCCTCTCCCTCAGGAGCAGGTGCTTGGACTGATGGATGTGGACCCCGAGGTGGTGGGTTCATATATTGGGGAGAGGGTCGCAAACCCTCCAAGTTGGAAGGGTGGGCTTGTTGGAAGGGATGGCTCGGGGTT
The DNA here is from genome assembly GCA_022316695.1 of Camellia oleifera. NCBI lineage: Eukaryota > Viridiplantae > Streptophyta > Magnoliopsida > Ericales > Theaceae > Camellia > Camellia oleifera. The sequence continues at coordinate 61,004,616 of CM039306.1, forward strand.
CGTTCTCGGTTAGGTGGGATATCTTGTGGTGGTGGAGGAGGCATAGGGAGGTCTCGTTGAAGCAAAGCATTGATCAGGGCTTGGTTTTGTTCGGCTAGGCGATTAATGCTGTTGCTGAGTTTTGTGAAATACTGCGATGGGTTGTTTGGGTTAGGAGGATTGGCTTGGGGGTCGGCAACGTTGTGTTGAGAAGCCATGGATCTAGTTGTGACCATCCACCCTGGTAGGTGGCAGATAGGGATTATCGGGAATGGATCTCTGGCGACAATGAGCACAATTGCCACATGGAGTGAAAGGTTCCCACAAACGACGCCAACTGATGATACTACTTGTCTTTGAGGAACGGGTTGGGCTGATCCAGGACTCCTACACGGTTGTCCGATCGCCGGGCCCACTGAGAAACCTACAAAAGAGTTCAACGGGGAATAGGAGTCCCCCAGCGAACCCTCCGATGAGCAAGTTAGAGAAGAGAGATCAATGGAATATAGAGATAGGATGGTGATAAAGAACTTAACCTTCTCTTTGTCTTAGAAACCTACTTATATCCTCTGCTCATCATTTCCTTGTCCATTTCGACCTGTCATGTTGGCCGAAAGTCTATGTTCTAGCTTGCCTTGTTCATGATGAGGCTGTTCTATTCCGATGTGAAGGGGTTATCATAATAAATGCAGCGGGGAATCTCATTAATGGCTGATGTGTGGTACAATAACTCTGCACGATCTTTGTCTGTTTATGTGGCTGGTTCGTCTCTTGACAAGTGTTTAGATGTCATTGGTCCTTGGTGCAACATTGGGCTCCAGCAACGTTGGGCTTTGGTGTTTGAATTATGTATTGGGCTCTAAGTGGTGGGCCAAAAGTCCCTATAGGCCCATCTATGTCATAAAATATTCAAAAGTGGGTGTGCTATATATACAACCCAATTTATATGATAAGGATGGATACAACCAAAGTGATAAAACAAAGTGATAATATAGACTACAAGATGGGCCACAATCTCGATGATCACAACTTAGGCCAAGTTTGGAAACTTGTAAAAAAGTCAAAAAGCCAAAAAGTTACTCAAAAAGTTAAAAAGTTAACACTATTCACCAAAAGTCAATAATTACGGCTGCAAAACTTCCAATTTGAAGTTTTCCCTACAAATCAATTTTTACAATTTTTTATTACACATTTTTTCATAAAAAGTCAAAAAGTTAACCCAAACATCCATATTTTCAACCTCAATTTTTTAGTCCAAGAAGACAAAAAGTACACTTATTTAGGACACCCCAAACAATCCCTTAATATGGATATTGATGAATCTGATCTCAACAAGTGAAATTATTTTGGTGTTTCAATTTCAAATGAGCAGATTTTTTTTTGCCCATTCTCTCTCTGTAAAACCTCTGCCCCAGGCCTCTTTTTTGGGCTGGCCGGCCGCCGCCTTTGGCCATGGTGGTCGGCTAGCCTAGCTTGTTCTTTTTCCTGTGTTTGCTTCTTAATTTTTTCCTTCAATAAACTTGATTCCCCCATTTTTCCCACCTAGGTGTGTATGTGTTGCTGCGGTAGAATTTGTTTTGGTGTTTTGGGGTCTGGTTTAACTGTTTTATCATTCATTCGTGTGCTCTTTTGCGAGTAGGAGTTTGAGGGATGAACTCTGATTTAGATTTGGTGGGGATGTATTGATGCTTTGTTTGGGTGGAACTTGGGTGTCGTAGTCATTCCAAATCTGTCTGGTTTTTCATTCGAGCGCTCCTATTCGAGTGAGAGTTTGAGAGGTGAACTTATTCCTAATGTTTAGAGGTGTCCCGGCGGTGCATGGGTCTGCAGTGAGAGTTGGTCGGTGCATGGGTCTGTAGTGGGTGTATAGAGGTGTCCCGGCGATGCATGGGTCTGCAGTGGGCGTTGGTCGGTGCATGGGGCTGCAGTGGGTGTGAGCAAGAAGAGAGGTGTAAGAAAAAGTCCTGGTGGGAGTTGATCTGTTGGTGAGTTTAGTGGTGGCAGTGGGTGTAGTTTCTATTTTCGGCAGCTAATGTTGGAGATGTAATGCCAAGTTTCAGCAGGGGAGTTGAAGCAGCTTGGAGTCTTCTCGAGTTGCAGCAGGGGAGTTGCAGCATGGGAGTGGTTGCTTGTGGCGTGGGCAGCAGCGAAGCATCTTCAAGTTTTTTCCCGGTGTTGGCTATGGAGCCTTCTCGGTCCGGTTAATAGCTTAGGTGTGGCTGGTGTAGGACTTGTGGCGTGGACAGCAGCGCAGGCTTTGGGTGTTGGGAGTTGCAGCATCTTAGAGGTGGCGTGGGCAGCAGAGTAGGCGTGGGTGATGAAGGCTTTGGTAGTTGTAGCTGCAGAGGTGTGGGTCTTGGCAGAGTGGGTTGGTGATTAGACTTTAGTTTGGGTGGTTCGGGCAGCTTGGGTGTTGGTTTAGTTAATTTGGTTTGTTTTGGGTGTTTTTGGTGGGTTGATTATGTGGGGATTCTTGTATTTTATTTTCTAGTTAAGTCCTTCTTAACTTTTTTTGTTTAAAAAATCGAGAGGTTAAGGGGTTGGTTGTATAGATGTGAGTAGCAGTAGTAGGGGTATTTTTATACTTTCTGAATCTCTCTCGATGCATGCCATCTTCCTGTACTTTTAATTTCATGCTGTTTAAATGAAATTTTTCTTTGCTGATCAAAAAAAAAAAAAAAAAACAAGTGAAAATGTAGAAGTTAGAAATTATTGACAAGGCTTAAAATTATGGAAACAAGATCAATGCCATATTGTACTCTACATCTTTCAATGAAAATGTTAAAGTTTAAAATTTGCATACACAAGCATAAACAAACACTTGGTATTTTAGAATGAAAGTTTTGAAGGAATTTCATCCTTAAATGGGATGAAGAAAATATTCATCTGTGTTTTTGAGTGTTCATAGGACTGAACTCTAAGAGGATGTTTGTTTAGAAGGATTGGAGAGAGAGGATTGGACTCCATATCCAATCTATCATAGAGTCTATTCTTTAATTAATAATTTATAGGTGACATTAGGAGTCTTGCCGGATTAAGAGTATCATTGGATTATGAATTCCTTATATATTGGACTATTGTGTCTTAGGAGGATGTGTGATAGAAATTGTGGAGTTGGAATCGTATGAGATTAGGTTGTAACATGACATTTGCCCTCAAAATATTCGATTTTATTATGTATTGTAAAATATAAAAATCTCAATTAAAAAATCAAATCAAATAAATTTATTTAATTTTTATTGATGTTTATTTATTTAATTTAATTTTAATTTTTTTATAGAAGTTTTATTTTAAATTTTTGTTGATATTTTTTTTAATTCATATTATATTTAATTTTATTGATTTTTTTATTTAATATTTATCATTTTTTAGAATAAATCTATTTAAAATTTTATTTTAAAATAATATAAATTTTATTGATGTTTTACTTATTTAATTTGTTTAATTAAAAAATAAATTTATTTAATTTTAAAAAATAAAATAAAATAAATTTTTATTGAATCTTGCTAAAAATAAAATAGAATATTAAAGACAGATATAGTATTGCTATTACTTAGTCAACAATTAAAAATGATAAAATAGTCTATTAAGCATTTATCATTTTTCATAATATTTCAGTCAAACATGGATTCAATAACATAGTCATATCCGCACATTTAATCGCATGAGAAAACAAATATGAGATATACATCATTTCTAATCAAATAATCGTAGAACTATATATCCCATGATTAATAATTCGATGGATTACAATCATTTCTTATTCAGTCCGTCCAAACAAACATAATCTAATAGAATAAGTGATTTACCAGAAATCAAAAGGAAAAACTTTCTCTCCTTTCTCATTATTTTTGGTAAATCGCTCACAGAGTAGAGTTCATCTCCTAAATATTTGTTTGATATCTAGGTAAAATACCAAGTATTTATAGTGTTTCAAATAACAAATCTTGAAATCTCAACTATGGGATTGTAATTCTAGGGCAATTAGTGTGTAAGTGCATATCATATGTACTTGTGTAAGTTCTCAAAAATATACATAAGCTAGCTCATAAAACCACGTAAGTTTTTACAAACATACGTAAGTTAATTTATAAACATTTGATAAATCACAACATATGAATATTTATGAGAGCTTATGCGATTTTGTGAAATAATTTATGTATATTTATAAGAACTTATACAAATTCGTATAGTATGCACCTTGCACCCAAACACTTCCTATAATTCTAATGTATTAATTGTTATAATGCAATTAGGACAATGCAATAAATGACTTTTTATAGTAAGATTTCCAAATCATTTCTTTTATGATTAGTTAATTAATTTCATTAGTTGGTTGACTCTAAACTTGGTATTGTGTTGATTACCAAATTTTGTTTTCTTTATCTTGTTAAGGTAGCCTAAGAAATGCTTATTATATTTGTATACTGATACAGTGTTATCCCTTCACAAATTAGTATACTATTGCATAAAAATAGTTGGCGGCATTGAAAACTTAGCCAAACCATATTTATATTATGTTTGGTTGGGAGATTTAGAAATGAAAAGAGAAAATGTGTATGAAATTAGATAAAATATAAGTATATTTTATATTCGCATTTCACCTATCTTTTTCCTTCCACTTTCTAGATTCCTTCCTAAATCCCCAAACAAAAGTGCTTCAAAAATTGTTAAATATCAATACCACAGGAAATAATGGCTCCGGTTGGATGCATCTGTACAAAATGACCACATTCATAGCACATTATGGATGCATCTTTCTTAACAATTTAATATTCAATTTGGATTTGTGCTCCACAGCTTCAAATGTAGCATGCTTGCAAAATTATAGAGGGATTCACAATCATTGCTGTCTGTTATTATGATTTGGGCATTATGGGATTCGTTCCATCTTCAACCATTATTTTTTGACAGAAGTTAAACAGTCCAAAAAAGTATCTTAAAAGTTACATGAAAATAAAATGTGTAATATAGATTTATGCTTAGTGTAATGTGGGTTACACATAGAAAAAACTTGGTCTACACACCTTATTTTTTCACAACTTTTTAAGTAAACCCTTCTGAATCTCGTAGCATTTTTTTTGGGTGATGGGGCTAGAGTAGCAGAAGTGGAGAAGGAGAGGGGTGGTTGCAAGTGGTTGTGAGGTGGTACGTGGATGAGGGAGGGTTATTAGGGTTTTCAAGATAAAAACCTTTTTGCATAGTATTTTAATTCCAACTTAAATTTCTGTCAATTTTGATATAATTAGTAACATTAGGTGAAGTAAAAAATGGTCAAAATTTTGAAGGTTAGACATGAGGGGTGAAGTGTTCAAGGAGAACACAACAGGGACAAAATAGATTTTACCCAAAACTATTTCTGAGAGGCCACTCAAGTTGGTAAGTGGATATGTTCTTCACGTTACTGATGACGAGAGTTCAAATGTCCTCCCGTTTACCCAATTTATTGGTTTAAAGAAGTGACCTTTGAACTTCAAGTTTAGCTTCTTGAGGTGTGTCGAGTGGACTTTGCTTAGGATAGATTATCAACTATATATATATATATATAAATTTTTCTAAAACTTGGTAACAAAATTATACGCAACAACATTATCAAAACCACAAAACATTGATAAACATAGACATATAAGAAAGCCATGTAATTCCAAGTGCAAGTTGGGGGTGTATGATCTAGGTTGAGTGAATAAGATTCTCCATGATTGCTTCATATTATGCATCTGTACAAAAAAATAAAAAATAAACTTTAGCTTTTAAAGATCAAAGGATTTAAAAACTCATAGCTATTAAATTGTCCCAGGAAGAAGCAGCATAACTATAAATTTACTGTATAAATGATAATTTTAAATGTAGTTTTGGCGTCAAAAAAAGAAAGTTGATAAGCCACATGGGTTTATCTAAACAATAATGTTATGTAGTCATAAAATAATAATTAGAATAGTATCTACAAATTGAAATGTGTTGATCAAATCACTCCAAATTTAATTCTTCACTATTGATTCATTCTCTTAGCATTTTTCTGAGTACAAGGAAATTCCGTTATTTACAAGAATATAAATTAAAAGAAATTAGTTTTGCCTTCTTTATTGTTAACTAAATAGAAACAAAAGTCGTTAAAAAATAAAAGTAACAACAAATTTTGAAAAATTTTGACAGAAGAAAATATTGACATGGTTTCAAAATTAAGGAAACACCAATACATTTATATATCAGTATAGATAAATAACAGATTATACTCTACATTTAAAATTCACACACGGACACACTCACACATAAACAAACACTTGGTATTTCAGAATGAAAGAATTGAAGTATTTTCATCCTTACATAGGCTAGAGAAAACATTCATCGATGTGTTTTTTAATGTTCATAGGACCGAACTCTAAGCAGATAAGCGATTTACCAGAAATTGAAAGGAAGAACTTCTCTCATTCCCTACTATTTTTGGTAAATCGCTCACCGAATAGAGTATAGCTCCTAATTGTTTGTTTAGTCTATAGGTTTACTACCAAGTATTTATAGTATTTGAAATAACACATCCTGCAATCCCAACCACTGGATTGTAATTTTAATGCATTAATTGTTATATTCCAATTTAGGACAATGCAATAAATGACTTGTAGTGGTAAGATTTCAAAATTATTTCTTTTATGATTAGTTAATTAATTTCTTTAGTTGGATGAATTTAACCATGATATTGTGTAGGTTAACAAATAGAATAATGTTATATACATCAATTAGTGTACTAACTAGTATATCAATTGATGATGTAGCATAATTTAAGAAGTTTTTGGTATTTGTAATTTGTATAATGAGTGGAGTCATTAATAATGTCATAACTAGTGTTAGTACACTAATTAGTGCATGTAGCACCACCATAACAAATATTTTATGTCTATGCGTAGTACATTTGTATACCAAAATGGTGTTATCCTTTCACAAATTAGTATATCACCACGTAAAAATAGTTGGCGATGTTTAATAATTGACAAAATTTGAATTGAATTATCAATGAATAGATTTACATGTGTGTGCATAGCTTTATACAAGATGGTTAGAGTTTGTTATAACAAACTCTAACTTTCTCTAACAACTCTAACTTCCTCACTCTTACTTATAACTACATTTCAGGTATATCTGTTGAAATCACTACAACTGTAGCTGCACTTCTTGACTAAACTGTCTTCATTTGGTTTTGGCTTGAGCTGCTCCAAAGTTGATGGCTTAATGGAACACATGTTCTTCATTGAAGTAGTGAGCTTATCATCCCCCCGCAAACTGATGGGACAAGGGAGGACCAACAGTTTGTCCTTAAGATAATGAAACCTGGAAGAAGTTAAGGGTTTGGTAAAAATGTCAGTTATTTGGTCAGAAGTGGGAATATAAGAGAAAGCTATTTGTTTAGAGGCAACACGTTCCCGAATAAAGTGACAATCAACTTCGATGTGTTTAGAGCGAGAATGGAACACATGGTTGGAAGCCAGAGCCATTGCTGAAAGGTTGTCACACCAGAGAACTGGAGAAAAGGTGCAGGAAATAGACAAGTCTTTGAGAAGCTGTTGTAACCAAACTAGTTCAGCAGTTGTATTAGCCATGGACCTGTACTCAGCCTCAGTGGATGATCTGGAGACTATGGGTTGCTTCTTGGCAGACCAAGAGATTAAATTGGGACCCAAGAATACACAAAAACCAGAGGTAGATCTTCTATCAGAGGAATCACCAGCCAAATTTGAATCAGAAAATGCATGAAGTGTAAAGGGACCAGGACTGAAACTGAGACCATGATGAAGCGTGCCCTTAACATATCTGAGGAGCCTTTTAACCATGGCAAAGTGAGCAAGAGTAGGAGCTTGCATATGTTGACAAGCTTGGTTAACTGCCAAAGCTAAATCAGGCCGAGTAATGGTCAAATATTGGAGAGCCCCCACCAAACTTCGATAAAAAAGAAGGGTTAGAATAAGGCAGAGGATCTGAAGGAGAGACAGATGAGTGAATAGCCAAAGGTGTAGAACAAGGCTTACACTCAGTCATACCAGCTCTGTGAAGTAAATCAGTAGCATACTTCTGCTAAGAGAGAAAGTAGCCATGGGCATGAGAATGAACTGAAATGCCCAGAAAGTAAGAAATATCACCAAGTTCTTTCATGGAAAAAACAGTGTGCATCTGGTGAAGTAAAGATTGGATCAACACAAAATCACTTCCAGTTAACAAAATATCATCTACATAGACAAGTAAAATAGTAATGTGATAAGGAGTTTTGCGGACAAACAAAGAAGAATCTGAGGGACTAAGATGAAAGCCTTGACCAAGCAAGAAAGAGGAAAAAGTGGAATACCAAGCTCTAGGAGCTTGTTTAAGACCATAGAGGGCCTTCTGAAATTTACAAACATGGTGGGGAAAGGCAGAGTCAATAAAGCCTTGAGGTTGAACCATGTAGACTTCCTCTTCTAAATGACCATGTAAAAATGCATTAGAAATGTCCAGCTGTTTGAGGGGCCAATTTTGCTGAAGGGCCAAACATAGCAAAATACGGATAGTTGGTTGTTTGGAAAAAATGACTTGTGACGACCTGGTCTAGAAGTTATAATGGCTCCAAATGAAGCACTAGCCATTAACAAACTCTCTTTTGTTTTGAGTGGCCAATCTTGATAGGAGTAATTAATCACGACTTGATATGGAAATGACTTCTAATGGCATGATCAAGATGTTATTCGAAATTAATACGTGAAATGTTCTTTTAAATTATTCGGTGCCCGTTACTGTATTGGTCTAAACACATTTGTACCATTCATTTGTGTGAGGTCCATGTACTGATTTGGTTAAAGTTTTATCTTATTTAATGCAAGCAAACATAAAAAATTATAACACTTTTTAACGAAAATATTTTAGATGTTTACAATAGGAAATTATTGAAATATGGACCCAAACCATTTGGTGTTCGGTAATGAAATTGTCAAAGACTAAAACCATCATAAAAAATAGAATCTAAGTCTATCCATTACTGTAATGGTCTGGGTCTAGACATGATCGTTTTGACCTTTTTGATACATGTACATACCAACCATTGCGATAATTTAATCTTATCCTTATTGTCATTTGTATTCTTTCCCCACACTTAGAATTCTTTACCTGGGGATTCTATGAGAGTAACATGGAAATTTTTTAGGGAATTTTCTAGATTAGTGATCGATCTCAGCTCAAGGCGATTGATTGCTTCATTTGAGTTTTTGTTGAGTTTATAATAGAACATAGCAATCACTAACTGATGGATCGTCAAGTGATCGTTGCATTCTGAAATTTTGTGAGGTATTCCAGCAGTGAATAGCGATCACTGCGTGATCGATCCCTTTGTGTTGTGATTGATCGCCTGGTAAAAAATCACTTGAGCCTGCATTTTATTTTCTTTTTCTCACTTATCTCTTCTTTCTCTACTTTCTTTCTCTATATTTTACATTTAACACACAAATGCTTAGATCTAAGCCACTTGGAGCTAGAGTTTGATAAAAGCTTGAGTAGTATAGTCGTAGGTTCGACTTCATCGAAGCTAATTGTTGTTTGGAATACTTGATGAAAGTTAAGAGAGAGAAAGATATGTAAAAAGAGAGAATAAAATTTTCAAAGATATTTTTCATTTCAGTTCACACACAATCAACCTTACACGAGTTCACTTATATACACATATGGTTTGCTCTAACTAAGTATGGTTTGCTCTAACTAAGTTTGTTACAGAATCAGTTGAGAAGCAGTTGTGAACTTGTTACACATACAAATGATCTTATGTACACAGACCATATGGTTGTATTGGTCTCTCATCATGCATACCAATAGCTGATCTGCAACTGTCATACAAAACAGAGTTAGCAAATCTCCTATATGCACCTGTAGTAGCTGAAGATATAGTAGTTATAGCAGATGTATCAAATGTAGTAGGTGCAGCTAATATAGCAAACAGAGTAGTAGTTGGTACAGCTGATATAGTAGGTGATGCAGCTGATGTAGATGAAGCTGGATGGTCTTGGTCGTGAGCTAAACACTTATCAGGCCCTCTCAAGCTGAAAGGTGGGAGACCAACGAAAAGCTTGGATTGAAGAAAAAGAAAACGAGACACAGGAAGAGATTTGGTGAAAATATCTGCCACTGGATCAGAGAAAGCCACATGACGAATAAGAAGTTGCTTAGCTGAGACTTTTTCATGCACAAAATGATAATTGATTTCGATATGCTTTGTCTGAGCGTGAAACACTGGATTAGCAGTAAGAAAAAGAGCAGACAAGTTATCACGCCAAAGCAAAGGAACTGATGAAGGATAGATATGCATATTTTTAAGAAGCATTTGAAGCCAAGCAACTTCAGCTCTTGCAAGAGCCATAGCCATGTATTCAGCTTCAGTAGAAGATCGAGCTACAGTGGGTTGCTTCTTAGCAGCCCAAGACACCAAGTTAGGACCAAGAAAAATGCAAAAACCTGAGGTAGAACGCCTATCACAAGGGCTACCAGCCCAGTCAGCATCAGAGAAAACATGAAGATCAAATGCACCAGAGGAAAAAGTCAAACCAGACTGTAAAGAACCTTTATCAAAATGTAACAGTCGCTTAACCAAAGCAAAGTGAGCTTGAGAAGGGTTATGCATATACTGACAGGCTTGATTAACAATGAAAGCCAAATTTGGATGCGTAATAGTCAAGTATTGAAGTCCACCAACAAGACTGCGATAAAGAGCAGGGTTAGAGAAAGGAACATCAGAAGAAGAGACAGCTGGTTTAGTAGAAAGAGGAGAAGAAACTGGTTTGCAAGCTGTCATGCCAGCACGCTTGAACAGAGTAGAGGCATACTGGGATTGAGACAGAAAATAACCAGAAGGAATAGAAGTAACAGAGATGCCAAGAAAGTAAGAGAGATTGCCTAATTCCTTAAGAGAAAAGGCTGAATGTAACTGAGTAATAAGATGCTTGAGATGAGCAGGAGAACTTCCAGTAAGTAGAATATCATCTACATAAACCAAAAGATAGGTTAATGAGGAAGAAGTGGCTTGAACAAACAGAGAATTGTCACAATGACTATTAACAAAACCAAGGGTAAGTAAGAAATTAGAGAAAGTGGAAAACCAAGCTCGTAGAGCTTGTTTCAAGCCATAGAGAGATTTGTTAAGCTTGCAAACATAGGTAGGAAATTGAGAATGAACAAAGCCAGGAGGCTGAGACATGAAAACATCTTTTTCAAGATGGCCATGAAGGAAAGCATTGGACACATCTAATTGTTGAATAGGCCAGTTATAGTGAAGAGCAATACAAATAAAAACTCTGATTGTAGGCAGCTTTGCAACTGGATTGAAAGTATCTAAGAAATCAATGCCTGCTTCTTGTAGATAGCCCTTAGCAACCAGACGAGATTTGTATCTAGCAATTGAACCATCTGACCCTTTTTTAATTCGAAACACCCATTTGCAGCCAACAATATTTTGTGTAGGAGAAGATGGCACCAGAGTCCAAGTATTCTGATTTTGTAAGGCAGTAAACTCCTCAAGCATAGAATTAAACCAATGAGGACATTGAAGAGCTTGTTTATAAGATTGTGGTTCAGAGGTACTAAGAGAAGAGGAAGAAGAAGAAGGAGCAGTAAGACCAAACAAAGGAGCAGCAGCTTTAGCAGCTTTGGCTCTAGTAACCATAGAATGAGAATTAGTAGTGGGTGGTGCAGGTAAAATGGGAATAGTAAGTTGAATACCAGGTGGAGAAGAAGAAATAGGAGATGAAATAAAACCAGGAGCTGGAGAAGTTGATGGAGAAAAAGAAGAACCAGAATTAGGTAACACAGAATCAGAACCTGTAGAACTGAAAGCAGGAAGTGTAGAAGCAAAAGAATTAGCAGATGAAGAAGATGCAGAACTAGAAGCAGAAAATATAGAAGCAAATGGGTGAGAAGCAGAGGGGTTAGTAGGTGAAGAGTGAGTAGAACCCCAAAAAAAATCCAAGTGTCCAAATTAAAACTAGCTATTACAAATCCAAATGAATAATAACTTAGCTAAACTAATTACTTATTACAAATTTTGGAATGAATAATAAATAAATTGCTGACCATCTAATTTATTACAACAACGATATACATTGATATAATAAACAACAATAATTGCAACAATGAAGCTACAACAAGACTATGTGCAACAATAATATGAACGACATTAAAAATGCACAAGAATTGGATGCGTGCTCATGCGGATAGTCTGCAGAAGCTGCTCTGTCTACCTCCCTAGGAATCTGTCATGTTTCACCTTCAGCCACTACCCCATGTTTCTGCCAAACACTCTATTTTACCAAACATTAGAGCCCAGCCGACCCCTAATGAGGCCCAGCCGGGTCCATATGAGGCCGGCCATGCCCTAATTTCTTGTCAAAATCTATTTATGTGCTTTGGGGTGAAAACAGTGCGAACAGAGTAACTTTAAACCATTTGTGTCCCTTCTGCTATCCACTATCATGAAACTCAAGAGAAGAGTGAATTCAAGTTTGAAACCATCAATTTGCACAAGTTAATGGCATGATAATTTCGAACACAATTTGGACAAAACAATTAATAAATGCAATGAAGATGACCACCCCTCCCTCTTATCACGGAGGCTCAAAGAGGGAGATAGATACGCCTCAAGTTTCATCAAAATATCATGGACTGATAAATGACAATTCTCGAAGCGATGGACTCGGCATAACATCCAATCGAATCCAACCAATTCTAAACATTTTTTATATGTTGGTTTCATTGATTTTAAGCCAATTTTTATTAGTCCTTTCCATTACTTAATCAATTTGTCCAATAATGAAAGTAAAGTCCACTAAATGAGAATACATGTCAAACGAGAAGTAATCATTAGCATGAAAGAGAGACTACACCTAGACAATGAATCTCTGTCAAGATTAAGCCATTAAGCATAGATCTCTTTGTCATGCCTTAAACAACAATCAATCATTTGAAATAGCTCTCAAACAAAAGAAAAGAAGAAAAGAGGAAGTGTGCAAAAATAATTATGCAAAGTTGATTATTAAAATGAAATTCTTGACATGACTAAGTAGTAAACAAAAGTTATCAACTCGAATAACTCCGTGTCTAAGGCTTAAACACCCGAAGCCGTGAGGACATATAACACAACATGCAAAGTACTCAAAGCATAAATTAATTAAATGAATTAAAATAACCCTAAACAACTCCTAATATGTAAAAAATAGTGGCTAAAAATTATGTTTAGGAGCATAAAAAAGATAGGAAATAACAAGGAATCAGAAGGCTAGTAAACAAGAGCAAGGAGATGTGGCTAACTCCTCCATTTTTGAGACTTCTAAACCATGTTTTTCATCCCTTTTCAACTCTAAAAATCATTTTGAAAGCCAAGAAGAATAGTGGTAAAACTAAGGAGATGAGCTATGAAGTAAGGTACAAGAAAGGGTGTTAACTGTAGCGATCCCAGTTTTGCCACTTCGCTGAGTATGTCGGGAATCGAGCTGCCCGGTTAGCTCGTTGGGGTCTAGGGGGCAGCGCCCCTTGGCAGGTCCTAGGGCAGCACCCTGGCGGGGTTGAGAGGCAGCGCCCCCGAAACAAAAATGCAAAATGCATTAGAATTGCTTGTCCGCTCGAGTGGCTGTTTATGCGCTCAAGCAGAGAATGTTTGGTTCCAAAAGTTTGACTTGTCTACAAAAGTACTGGGAAAGTGTATTTGACGCTCGAGCGAGACTTTCCACGCTCGAGCGGACCATGTTATATCAGTTTGTGAATCTGATATTTCCGATCACTTTTGTATATCTCTCTTTCTAAAAACCATTTCTTCTCCCTTCTCTCTACATTTCTTTGCGCCAAATTGGATCAAAACCTTGATTTCTCAAGATCCATTAGAGTTCTGCCATAGGTTCTTTATCAAAGTTGGTTAACTTCTCGAGGGCTTCGTTATGTGCGGTGAAGATCGAGTTTCGACACCGTTGATTTTGAGAGTTTCATCTCATTTCTTCTTTAAAACTTGAGGTAGGGATTTTTTTTAGAGTTATATATATATATATATATATATTTGCAAGATCTAGATGATTTTTGAAATCATCCTTTGATAGCTTTGAAAATTGATTGTTGATTCAAAAAATTGAGCGATTTTGAAAGTGGGTTTGTCTCTTATTCTTTTAAAATGATCTTATGGGTTTTGATCTTCGTTGATTGAAGAAAATATAATTTTGGAAAGTTTTTTTTCAAAAGATTTGAGTTGTATAGTTTTGGTGAGAAAACCTAGAATTTGGGAATTTTTTTAAAAGAGACTGAAAATCCATGAATGATATTGTTATATTTATTTTGTGTGTCAAAATAAATGAATGTTTGGAAAAATTTCTTATTTATATTTATATAAATGATGAATTTTAGGGAATATGAGAATTGTTGTTCATTTTGGAAATTTTTGTTCAAAACATTAAAATAGTCTTGAAATGATTAATTGTTAAGGATACTTAAAAAGAGAGAATTGTGTTATTCCTTGGATGATGAATTGGAATAAAAGTATTTATAGTCATCTTGTGTTATTGGCATAACAATTCATTTGATTACATTAAACTTGAAAGTTGATTTGAAAACTTGCATTGAGAAAAGAATATTGAGAAACAAGTTTTCATAAAATGGTTTTGGGATAAATATGTTTGTAAGTCTTGATAGGTGGTGTAGATGATATTGAATAAGTTGGCCTGAATGTCCGAGGTGAAAGATCGAAAACCCGCGTTGATAGGTGTCGAGCCTTCCGGTTAATACCGGTAAAAATGACAATTTGGTAGTACTTGTATGGTCTACTTGCAGACACCGACCTAGGGATTACCAAAGTCGTATTTACCGCCCTTGAAATAAATTGTTAAGTTTTGAACAATTGAAATTGCATGACATCATTGAGCATGATGGTTTTCAAAAGATGAAAATATGATTTATCTTCAAAAAGGGCATAGCATGGCATGGCATGGCATGTGCATTTCATCTCTTGAAACTTGTATAAAATGTATATACTTTGTTAAGGATTTCCTACTTAAGGATTTCCTACTGGGCTTTATGCTCACCCTACAGGATTTTTGTGCAGGAAAAGATGTGGTGATGCCGCCTAACTAAAGGCGAGGAAATGTGTGTTGAGAGTATGAGACTCTCACTTTGTTGTGACTCTGTGTGTAAGCTAAGGGTTGTATGTGTGTGGATTTGAATAACTGTTTTGTGTAGCTAGGCTCAAGCCTTAGAAACTTGTAAACCCTTGGGGGATATTTATTTGTTTATTTACTTGTTGTTGGATTAATGTATTGTTGCATGAAGAACTATTGTATCATGTAATGTAAGTTTGGAGATTTACATTCGATTTTCCTTGAAAGAGCCATGATTGTTGTATTATCATTTGGGCTAGAAATTTGGGGCGTTACATTAACCCTCTCTACCTTTGGTAGCTATTCAACCCCAAGTTCTAACACTTGGAATGGATTCAAAACAACACAAAGACACAAGACAGAAATGAAAGCAAGAGAAAATGTGACAAGCTTATACCTCTTGAAGAGAACAAGCTTCCATTGTAAACCAAACTTAATCCTAGCACACTCCCAAGGTTAAATTATGATTCACAAGTCTCAACCAAGGCCCTAAGGTTCAGCTCTAAGGTTGTATATGATGTATAGATATAGTTCAAGGGTGATATTATATCTCAAAGCTAGCTTGCAAAGGAAGAAGGAGCTCTCAAAGGAGTTTTTGCTTCTTTGAAATTTTTTTAACCCTCAACACAGTAAGATCAGTTCGTATTTATAGAATTTGAGCAAAATAGGTCACAAATATCTTCGAAAATGGACAGCTAACTAATTCTTGCCTAGAACAGTGTTTCTCGCCAAAAAGGCACGGCCAGCCCTCAATGAGGCACGGTCGGGCCCCAATGTGCTCCGATGTTCCTCTATTTAAGGCTTAGTGTAGGGTGGCACAGTGTTCAAAAGGGGACCTCTGAGGTAAGAATAATGTAAATATGAAAGTTTTTGGATTGTTTCAGAGCTTGAGCTTAAATTCCTCCGTTGAGAATTCAAATCATACACAATGTAACTTTCATCATCGAGTGCATAGGAAAAAGCGCCCAAGTCTTGTGGGCGATCATAAATGGGGTGTCTACAGTTAGCCAATAATATTTTTTAAAATTATGTTTTAATTCAAAATTTTAGTTAGAACTTTTGGAACTATCACAACGTTTCTCATGAAAAGTCCCTTTGCTATAATATAAAGTAAAGATAGATTACTTTTGAAATTCGTCTATAAGTTGTTTTCTACTATTGTAAAGTATGTGATAATTAGATCAAACCCATACAAGGCACCAATGGTTTGAGTTGTCAATTTGACCTAACTATAGAGCAAGTGTTTTGAATTATTTGGCTAATCCTCACTTTTTCAAAATGTTAGGTGGTGGCTATATATACATACATTATATCATTGTCCCCTAGACACTCTCTCCACCAGAGATAGCATGTCTGCTGTGCGTGGGCATGGCAACCATTTTTGTGCAGCCAATAAAGTTCATTTTGGGGGTCATTTTGATTATCAGAACCATTTATATTTTAGGGTATATTAAGTACAATGTACTTTTAAAAAATTAAGTTGATCGGATATCAGTAACCCTTTCATCGAATTGCATTTGTATCTAAACAAAATCAATGACAAATGTGATTTGAAATATAAAACTGAATATGAATGTAATTCGTTGAAAGGGTTACCGATGTCTGATCAACTTGACGTTTTACAGGTATGTTCTAATCAATGTACCCTAAAAAGTAAATGGTTCAAATCATCAAAATGGGTCTCATTCATCATATAACAGTGGTTGTTGTACACCCCCAATTCCCTCTCCACCTCTTTATATTCTTTATCTTCCTACTACCATTATTGGAGGCAATATAGAGTCTTTTCAATGTGAATTAGTGGGTCTCTCTCGTTCTAGGTGGGTAACACTCCATTGCGAGACTTTGTTCATGACCACACCAAAAAAAAAAAAAAAAAAACAAAACAAAACAAAACAACATTAGAACATGCATGAAAACATGAAAAACATCAAAGTAGAGTTATTTTGCATACGTATTCCTTGTTTTGTGCAAAAATAGATTAGATATAATCCATATGCATGTGATCATATTTGGAAAATTTAGTGGAAAAACTCTACACCATTTGGGGAGGAAAAAATCAAACCCTAGTTTGAAAACTAAAACTTTGATCACTTGTTTCTCTCACTTGCTTGAGTTTCATTATATAAAAGTTATGTGGTTGTGATCTTCGTTTCATAAGTTTTTCATTGATATATTATTTGCAACATTTATGTGTGGTTTGTGAGATATGTTAAACCGTAAGTTTGAATTCAAAAGGGTAATTATGGGTTAATATCTTCAGCGAAATAATAGCTTTAGTGACAAAAACTTTAGTCGTCAAAAATTTACTAGGTTAAAGATAAAGAGTACAAATTAACTTTCACCACTCTTGGTCGAAAGAGAATGCAAGTCACACTCCAACCTATGAGGCTTGGAATCGATGCAAAAAGCACATTAGTGTGTAGTATCCACAGACTAAGACAAATCCAATAGTAGGGGTGTAAAATTGGCCCGCCAGCTCGTGGACTGCCCAAATCCTGCCCGTGACCTAGGTGGGCCTGGGCCTGGACCATCTATTTCATAGCCCAGCCCGACCCATTGGCTCGGCCCAAAAAAAAAAATTCCCCACTTGGCCCCCAACGGTTCCCTGCGCTAGTTCGCAGTGTCCAACCAACAGTAAAAAAATTTGAAAAAAAAATTTATTCAAATGATCAAATGACTACTTCCCACCAATGGCCACAAATGTTTTTTTTTTTTATTTATTTATAAATTAAACCTTCCCTCCTCCCAACTCCTATAAATACCATCCCTCTCCTATTTTATTTCTCACAAACAAATCTCTCTCTCAAACTCTCATTATCTCTCAACTTTCTCAATTAATTTTGAAGTCTCATCCCTAAATGACAATTGCAATTGTACAAGAAGCTTTTATCAAAAGAAGCTAACTTTGTATCGCATTCGCCAGTCGGTAACATTAATATTTATTAGTTACTCATTTTTTTTTAAGTTAATTATTTCGTAATATTTATTACTTGTTATTTTGATTATTGTTTGCTCATTATTTTAATTAACTGTTAGTTCATATATATTATTTTACTTACATTATTTTGCATAGTAATATTCCTAATGTTTGTGTCGATATTGATGCATATACACAATATGAATATGTTGATTCTTCTTCTACTGTACCTAACATCACTACAAGGATTTACACTTTTGGCAACTAAATTTTTAGTTGTCAAAAGTCATCTTTTAGTCGCTAAAAACTTTTAGTGAGTAAATTTTTTGGTCGTAACAGTAGTCACTAAAGGCTTGTCGGTAAAGGTATTTGGCGACTAAAATAATTTTAGTCGCCAAAAGTATTGAAAAAAAATAAAATATCACCTTTTCAACGACTAAAAATATTTTGTTGCCAAAAACCTTACCTATATCTAGCTACTAAATATTTAGTCGCCAAAATTTTTTTGGTTCCTCCTACTATTTTTTTAGCTACTAAATATATTACTCGCCTAAAGTGTGATTGTGTTTTAGCTACTAAAAGTTTAGTCGCCTAAAGTCTCACATTTTTCGCTACTAAACTTGTAGTCGGCAAAAGTGTTGTTGTTCATCAAAAAAAATTTGGATACAAAAAATTTTAGTCGCCAAATGTCAAATTATTTTTGGCTACTAAGGTTTTAGTCGCGTAAAGTGTGGTTTTTCTTTTTGGCAACTAATTTTTTAGTCGCTAAAAGTCTGACTTTTTTAGCTACTAGCTTTTACTAGGCAAATATTTTGTGTTTTGCCTACCAAACATTTAGTCGGCAAAAGTCTCAGATTTTTCGCTACTAAAGTTGTAGTCGGCAAATGTTTTCTGTTTTTTGGCTACAAAATATTTTAGTCGCTATATATCTGATTTTTCTTTTTAAAGTTTTAGTCACCTAATGTTTGCTTTTTGTTGGCACTAAGCTTTGTAGTCACCATAATTGTTTTCAGAAATTTTTTACTTGGTTTTAGCTACTAACATTTTAGTCACTGAAATATGTACTTCCTTTTTAACTATAAATTGTTTAGTCGCCAAAAAAATGCTCTTATGTTTTATCACAAAATTCTAATTTCTTCACAACCTATCTGTATTATGTGAAAACTGTAGTATGTATATAAACAAAACAATATATATTTTATCAATATTCCACAATGTAAAATTATCAATCATTCCACAATCCATATTACTTCCAACCATAAAAAACTAAATAACTTTAAATGTATATATTCCATACAAACCAATTATTGTCCAAACTAAAATTATAATTCCATACAAAAATCCAACCCTCCATATGCAAAAAGTATATTTACTACCATGCGATATGGCCATTTGGCGTAGTACAAATTACTATCGTAAAATGTATCACAACAAAAGGTGATTTATATGCCACGCTAGCAACTATTAGTTGAATTACAAAAGTTATATGTATCAATAATGCTAAACTACACAAATGCAGAGAAAGATAGTTAGCAGGATTATACAAAAGTGTCAAGTGTCCTCTATAAACAAAAATGTAGACTATCTACAAGTCCACGCCAAAAGCCATCTATAAATAAAAAAAAACAATTGCACCCATTACAAATTATAAATTGATTCAGACATAGGAAAAATGCTGTAATAACATGCATTTAAGGTAGAACAATCTATAAAAAAAAATCTTTTTTCGAAATACAATCATATGTATGTCTCATGAAAGATTTATTTCAAACTTGATTTCAATTTACAAAACATAGAATTTTTAGGAGCATACCTCTTCATAAAATAAATTTTTATGAGTAGAATGTTTTGGTTGTAAATTTATTTTTACTCTTCTTCATTCTCATTTTCCTAATCAAAGTAAAATGAATGAGTAATCTATGGGGTTATCTCCATAACTATATCATGCTTTCTTAATATGTTTATCATCTAAATGACCACCGTATATGATGAAACAATGGCATCATTTACAATGAAAATGTTGAACATTTATTGGATGTCAAACTCTCTCTTTTTCGGTTAAGTTTAAGACATTTTCAGCTCTAACTCCCAAGCTACACATGCTAATTATATTTTGTATATTGTCACAGGTCCTATTTATCATAAGGAAGGTGGTCGTGAAATCCGTACGGTGGTCCGGGGGGCTATTTTGCATTTTCGCCACCTTAATACCCTTTTTCGGTTAAGTTTAATACGTTTTCAGCTCTAACTCCTAACCTACACATGCTAATTACATTCCGTCTATTGTCACAGGTCCTATTTGTAATAAGGAAGGTGGCCGTGACATCCGTACAGTGGTTCGGGGGCTGTTTCTCATTTTTGCCCCCTTAATGCCCCTTTTTAGTTAAGTTTAATGCGTTTTCAGCTCTAACTCCCAACCTACACGTGCTAATTACATTCCGTCTATTGTCACAGGCCCTATTTTTCATAGGAAAGGTGGTCGTGACATCCGTACGATGATTTGGAGGCTGATTCACATTTTCGCCCCCTTAACGCCCTTTTTCAGTTAAGTTTAATGCATTTTTGGCTCTAACTCCCAACCTACACTTGCTAATTACATTCTTTTTATTGTCACAGGTCCTATTTGTAATGGAGAAGGTGGCCATGACATCTGTATGGTGGTTCTGGGTCTGTTTCTCATTTTTGCCTCCTTAACGCCCTTTTTCGATTAAGTTTAATGCGTTTTTAGCTCTAACTCCCAACCTACACATACTAATTACATTCTGTCTATTGTTATAGGTCCTATTTGTCAATGGGAAGGTGGCTGTGACATTCGTACAGTGGTTCGAGGGATGTTTCTCATTTTCGCTCCCTTAATGCCCTTTTTCAGTTAAGTTTAATGTATTTTTGGCTCTAACTCCCAACCTACACGTGCTAATTACATTAAGTCTATTGTCATAGGTCCTATTTTTCACGAGAAAGGTGTCTGTGGCATCCGTACGATGGTTCGAGGGCTGATTCACATTTTCACCTCTTTAACGCCCTTTTTCAGTTAAGTTTAAGGCGTTTCTGGCTCTAACTCCAAAACTACGTGTGTTAATGACATTCACAGGTCCTATATGTCACGGCGAAGCTTGCCGTGACTTCCTTACGGTTGTTCTGAGGCTATTTCGCTTTTTTGCTCTCTTAACGCCCTTTTTCGATTAAGTTTAATGCATTTTCGGCCCTAACTCCCAACCTACACGTGCTAATTACATTTCCTCTGTTGTCATAGGTCCTATTTGTCATGGGAAATGTGTCTGTGACATCCGCACAGTGGTTCTGGGGCTGTTTTGCATTTTTGCCCCCTTAATGTCCTTTTTCAGTTAAGTTTAATGTGTTTTTGGCTCTAACTCCCAAACTACGTGTGGTAATGACATTTCGCTTGTTGTCACAAGTCCTATATGTCACGGGGAAGCTAGCCGCGGCATCCCAACAGTGATTTCGGGGCTGTTTCTCTTTTTCGCTCTCTTAACACCCTTTTTTGATTAAGTTTATGGCATTTTCGGCTCTAACTCCCAACCTACATGTGCTAATTACATTCTATCTATTGTTACAGATCCAATTTTTTATAGGGAAGGTGGCTGTGATATTCCTACGGTGGTTGGGGGCTGTTTCGCATTTTCATCCCCTTAACGCCCCTTTTTCGGTTAAGTTTAATGCGTTTTCGAATCTAACTCCTAACCTACACGTGCTAATTACATTCTATCTATTGTCATAGGTGCTATTTGTCATGGGGAAGGTGTTTATGACATCCGTACGGTGGTTTGGGGCCTGTGATTGTTGGAATTATGGTTTTATAGGCTTATTTTGGGCCAACTTTGAACTCAAAATTGAGTAGGTCCCACACATCTTTTGGGGTGGGTCCAAAGAGGTGACGTGCTCCCTATCGCATAGCAAGATACATGGTGAAAACAGTTCGTCAAAACCATTTATGAGTGAGTGGGAAGTTGACGTCATTTTCGGGTTCGTGGAATGGACAAATTAAAGAATAAATGTGGCTTTTCTTGAAATGGATTGTCCCACATTGAAACTTGAATAGAGCTTGTATAGATTTATAAGCTCTAGGTGGACAAACTTGGGTTCGGCGCCAAGGGGCACCCAAAGTTTGTAAAAGGAATGAGTTATGGACAATGTGAACCTTGGCTCAAACCACCACACACGCGCTCTCGCTGCCATCGCCGTTCGTCCGATCGGCAGGCCGAACCGAGCCAAGCCGTGCCAGTTGTGGGTCGGGTCGGTTCTAACATTAATTTTTTGGACAAAATTTATTTGAATTTTTTCCAAAAATTCTTGCAGGAAAATTAATTTTTCTAAATGAAATTAATTCAATTTTTGTGCCAAATTTGAATTCAAATTTCTGTCCAAAATTTTCTAGTCCCTTCCAGCAGATTTATAACAGGTTTTCTAATTGTTTTAACAGTTTATACCCCGGACAAATTCAAATCTATTCCCAGACAAATTCAACAAGTTCAATTCTTGTTCATACCTGTTCAAATTTGAATATGTTTCTATTCAGGTTGTATAGCATATGTTTAATTCAAATTATACCTGTTCGGATAGATCTAATGGTCACCTATCTATCTATAAATACCAGGCCATTTCCAGCATTTTGTGGATTCCGAACATTCTTTTCTTGCTTTCATTTTGTACTCTCTTTTGTCAGTGTCTACATTTCATTTGTATTATGTCGTCAATTTCATTCATGTGGGGGATTGTTGAAAAAATTTAGAAGTGGATGAAATTAGACTTTATTTGAATGAAAGTATGCAACCCTTTATGGTGTCTCTTCATTTTTATTGTTGGATTCAATCTTCTATGTAAAACAAATAACTTGAAACAAATCAAACAAAAATAAATAAATTACTTACAGAATTTATTACCGATATAACTTTTAGATCAAGTCAAGTGTGTAACACTCTGTCCTTAAGACAGATTCGCATCACTCCGGTACTTACGGATAAATGATGTCTATCTCCCAAGATACAATGATCTTTACACAGACTATAGTAGCACTCCAAACAATCTGTATGGTGAACCAGAACCTGTGTTCTATACTCTCTGAATTTTTCCTAAAAAACTAGTATGTAGAACAATGCAAAGAGAACACAAAGGAAAGCAAGAAAAGGATTTTCAGAATCCACAAAATCTAGAAACGGCCTGGTATTTATAGAGAGATAGGTGACCATTAGATTTGTCCGAACAGGTATAATTTGAATTAAACAGATGCTATACAACTTGAACAGATACAGATTCAAATTTGAATAGGTATGAACAAGAATTGAACCTATTGAATCTGTTTGGGAACAAATTTGAATCTGTCCATGTATAAACTGTTAAAACAGTTAGAAAACCTATTATGAATCTATTGGAAAGCACTAAAAAAGGCAAAATTTTGGACAAAAATTTGAATTAATTTCATTTAGAAAAATTACTTTCTCGCAAGAATTTTCAAAAAAAATTCAAATAAATTGTATAAAAAATTAATGTTAGAACCGACCCAACCCACAACCCACACCCGCGCCCAGCACGGCTCGGCTTGGCCAGTCGGCCATGCGAACGGCGATGGCGGCGCATACCCATGTGTGGTGGTTTGAGCCAAGGTTCACATTGTCCACAACTCCTCTCTTCTACAAACTTCGGGTGCCCCTTGGGGCCCAACCCAAGTTTGTCCACCTAGAGCTTATAAACAGATACAAGCTCTATTCAAGTTTCAATGCGGGACAATCCATTTCAAGAAAACCCACATTTATTCTTTAATTTGTCCATTCCACAATCCCAAAAACAACGTCAACTTCTCATTCACTCATAAATGGTTTTGATGAACCGTCTTCACCATGTAACTTGCCATGCAGCATGGAATACGTCACCTCTTTGGACCCACCCCAAAAGACATGTGGGACCCACTCAATTTTGGGCTTAAAGTTGGCCCAAAATAAGCCTATAAAACCATAATTCTAACAATCCCCCACATGAATGGAATTTGATGGAGAGAAAATGCAACAATATGATCTAATTATAGAGATTACAAAATTGAAAATATTTTACAAAGGATAGGTAGCTTTTGGCTTTGAACCTTCCCTTGTGAGACACTATTGGATTTACTAGCTAACCAGTGAACATGATGTCTTGAACTGTTCAGCCATTTGTGTAAACCAAGACAATAGAACTCACATAGTAAATCACCAGACATAGTTTAGTTCTCACTATTGTGTTAATTTTGGCCCTCAACAACCTGGTCTTTCATGAGTGCTCTCTAGAATTGTAGCTCTTCACAAATCTCATAGAGCCGGCCCAGTTCACACTCATATATGTGATTCTTATGAAGAGTATCCTACCATACTCCACTAGGTATACCTAGATATAAGAATCATTAAAAATATTACTTAATCTAAAATGCTACAGACATCACTATTTCATCATAGAAATGGGTAGGAGTTTGATTCCCTAGTGATCCTTATGAGTCATACACAGCTCGGTTGTCCCTTTGAACGTAGATCTTGAGATCTCCAGCCAACTAGGTTGGGTTGCCGTTGTGGTAACTCTTATGTAATAGCCCCTCGATGAATTCTCAATTAACTCTCTTGCTAACCCTTTGGTTAGTAGATCCGCTATGTTGTCTTTAGACTTCACATATTCAATGGAAATAATTCCATTAAATAGTAGTTGTCTCACGGTGTTATGTCGACAACAAATGTGTCGTGACTTACCATTATATATATGATTCTGTGCTCTACCTATTGTTGATTGACTATCGTAATGTATGCATATAGCAGGCACCAATTTTGGCCATATTGGAATGTCTTCAAGGAAGTGATGAAGCCATTCTGTTTCTTCTCTAGCTTTACTAGGCTAGTTTTTGAAAGTGAACAAGTTTGTACTTACCAAAAACGGGATGTATGTAGGAAAATGTTACATGTCTGATGGCCTTTCAAGATGAATGTAAAGACCGTTGTACCCTCAGTTATTAATAAAAATACATCTTCTTCTTACTTGCTTCAGTCTTCAAATTTGTGGCATGGTAGACTAAGACATGTTAATTATGGATCCTTGTGTGGATTAATTAATATGGAATGTTTGCCTAAATTTGAAATTGATCCAAATCATAAGTGTAAAATTTGTGTTGAGGCAAAATTATCCAAAACTCCTTTTCATACAATTGAAAGAAGTATGGAGCCACTTGAATTAATTCATAATGACATTTGTGATTTTAAATCAATTTAAACTAGAGGTAGGAAAAAATATTTTACCACTTTTATAGATGACTATACTAGATATAGTTATGTTTATTTAATTCGAACCAAGGATGAGGTTTTGAAAACTTTCTTTCAATATAAGAATGAAGTTGAAAATCAACTTAATAAAAATATTAAGAAACTTGGAAGTGATAGAGGTGGTGAATATGAATCACTTTTTGGTGAGTTTTGTAAAGAACATGGAATAATTTATCAAACCACCACTCCTTACTCACCTCAGCAAAATGGAATTGCTGAAAGGAAAAGTAGGACTTTAAAAGAAATGATGAATGCCATGTTAATAAGTTCTGGATTACCTCAGAACTTGTGGGGGAAATAATACTTCTGCTAATTATATACTTAATAAAGTACCCCAAAAGAAAGTGAATCAAACACCTTATGAAATGTGGCATGGGAGAGTACTATCCTACAAATACTTAAAAGTGTGCGGGTGTTTGGCTAAAGTGGTTATTCCTAGTCCTAAAAAGACTAAGATAGGTCCTAAAACAGTTGATTGCATTTTCAATGGTTATGCCATGAATAGTAGTGCATATTGATATTTGATTCATAAATCAAAACATTCCAAAATGCATGTAAATACTATTATTGAATCTCGAAATACGTCTTTCTTTGAACATATGTTTCCAAATAAAACTGGATAAGAGACTAGTACTAACAAAAGATCTTATGATGCTATTAATAGTCGTGATCAAGAAAACAAGCAAGAGATAGATCAAGAAGATGAACCTAGGCGTAGTAAACATGCTAGAACCTCAAAATCTTTTAGTCTAGATTTTCTAACTCTTTTGTTAGAAAATGAGCCTTTAACTTTCCAAGAAGCTATGTCTAGTCCTGAAGCTCCTTTATGGAAAGAAGCTGTAAACAACAAAGTTGAATCCATCCTGCAAAATCACACTTGGAAATTGGTGGATTTGCCACCAGGTTGTAAACCTCTTGGGTACAAGTGGATTTTCAAAAGAAAAATGACAGCGGATGGATCAATTAAAAAATGCAAGGCAAGACTTGTGGTCAAAGGATATAGACAAAAAGAAGGTCTTGACTACTTTAACATATACTCACCAGTTACTAAAATAACATCCATTAGAATGCTAATCGCCATTACATCTTTGTACAATCTAGAAATTCACCAAAGGGTTAGCAAGAGAGTTGGTTGAGAATTCATCGAGGGAAATGGGACTTAAGCCTATTAAATGAGAGTTACCACAACGGAAACCCAACCTAGTTGACTGGAGATCCCAAGATCTAGATTGAAAGGGACAACCGAGTTGTGTATGACTCATAAGGATCACTAGGGAGTCAAACTCTTACTCATTTATATGATGAAATAGTGATGTCTGCAGCGTTTTAGGTTAACTAATACTTTTAATGATTCTTATATCTAGGTATACCTAGTGGAGTATGGCAAGATACTCTTCATAAGAATCACATATAAGAGTGTGAACTGGGCCGGTTCTATGAGATTTGTAAAGGGCTACAATTCTTTAGAGCACTTATGAACGACGAGGTTGTTCAGGGCCAAAATGAACACAATAGTAAGAACTAAATTGTGTCGAGAAATATACTGTGTGAGTTCTATTGTCTTGGTTTATACAAATGGCTGAATAGTTTAAGACATCATGTTCACTGGTTAGCTAGTAAATCCGATAGTGTCTCACAAGGGAAGGTTCAAAGCCAAAAGCTACCTATCCTTTACAGAATATTTCCAATTTTGTACTCTCTGTAATTAGATCATGTTGTTGCATTTTCTCTCCATCAAATTCCATTCATGTGGGGGATTGTTGGAAATAATGGTTTTATAGGCTTATTTTGGGCCAACTTTAAGCGAAAATTTGAGTGGGTCTCACATGTCTTTTGGGGTGGGTCCAAAGAGGTAACGTGTTCCTTGCCGCATGGCAAGTCACACGATGAAGACGGTTTGTCAAAACCATTTATGAGTGAATGAGAAATTGACGTCGTTTTTGGTTTCGTGGAATGGACAAATAAAGAATAAAATGTGGGTTTCCTTGTAAGGCTTGTGCCACATTGAAAACTTAATAGAACTTATGTGTGTATATAAGTTCTAGGTGGCAACACTTGGGTTGGACCCCAAGGGACATCCCAAGTTTGTAGAAGGGAGTAGTTATGGACAAAATGAACCTTGGCTCAAACTACCACACACATACGCGCGTGTCGTCGCCGTCTTCGTTCGACCGGGTCGAGCCGTGCCGGGTGCAGGTGTGGGTTAGGTCGGTTCTAACATTAATTTTTTGGACAAAATATATTTGAATTGCTCCAAAAATTCTTGCAGAAAAATTATTTTTTCTGAACAAAATTAATTCAAATTTTTCCGCCAAATTTGAATTCAAATTTCCGGTCCATAATAGGTCCAGCAGGTTCAAACAGTCCGGTCTAAATTCTAGAAGACAAATTCAAACAGTTCGCACCTGTTCTAGTTTTTATCAGACCTGTTCGGTTCAAACTGTATTTGTTCATAACAGATTACACTTGTTCAATTCAAAATCATATCTGTCCGAACATGAACCACTTGCCTATAAATTCATATTCATTTCCAACAAATTCTCATATCCTGAAAAATCTAGAAATTTGTTTTCTCTTCCCGATTTTGCTCTTGTGTATTGTTATTCTTCATTTTAGTTTTAGGGAAAATTCAGAGAGTGTAGAACACAGGTTTTGTTCACTGTACAAATTGTTTGGAGTGCTACTACAATTTGTGTAAAGATCGTTATATCCTAGAAGATAAATGCCATTTATCTGTAAGCACTGAAGGGAAGCGAATCTATCTTAAGGACAGAGTGTTACACACTCGACTTGATCAATTTTTGTACTTATTTATTTCGGTAAAATAAATTCTATAAGTAATTTATTTTTATTTGTATAATTTGTTTCAAGTTATTTATTTTATATAGAAGATTGTTCCAACATGTTTCGTATTTTCGCTCCCTTAACACCATTTTTCGGTTAAGTTTAAGGCGTTTCCGACTCTAACTCCCAAACTACGTGTGCTAATGAAATTTTATCTATTGTCACAAGTCCTATATGTCATGGAGAAGGTGGCTGTGACATCCCTACGGTGGTTTCGGGACTGTTTCGCTTTTTCGCTCTCTTAACGCCATTTTTCGATTAAGTTTAAGGCGTTTTCGGCTCTGACTCTCAACCTACACGTGCTAATTACATTCTGTCTATTGTCACAATTTCTATTTGTCACGGGGAAGGTGTTCGTGACATCTGTGCAGTGGTTTGGGGGCTGTTTCGCATTTTCACCCCCCTTAACGCCTTTTTCGGTAAGTTTAAGGCGTTTCCTGTATATTTTTTTTAATTTTTTTTTGCATGTGATGGGTTCATATGTGTTGATATTTTTTGTGTATGTACTTGTATATATGATTTACACATTTGTAATTTACATCAACCATATCATTGCTTTTTATCCTTTCTTTTACAACAAGATAAGCTTTATACATAGTCGAAAAGCTATGCAATAAAAAAGAACTGATTTAAAAAAATGTGTAGAAAATGAAATATAAGATATAGATGTAAAGATTAAAATAGCTTGGATATACTCGGAATAAATTTAGTCTACACATTTTCTTTTCTAATAACTTTTTCTAAACAAAATTCTAATTGCATAGCATTTTTGTTTTCATAAATATTTACGATGTTACCCATTTGATGTTACCTATTTGATTTTTGTTTTCATAAATCTTACTTTGGTGAGGGATGGTCATAGCTCAACTATGGGAACACTTCTTTCAAAATTTAAACCATCCCTCCTCAAAACAAATAATATTATATATTTTCAAAAATTAATAAAAAAAAAATTCTTTACGGAGTCACAAGCAATTTGAGTCTGATTTACATGTTACTAATTTTAAATTCATATTAAACACATGATTTGTAAATAAATCCACACCTCAAATATTCATGATTGATAGCATTTTTTTTCTCATACAAACACAAACACAAAGGAACAAGAATTGAGACAGGTTGTGACCCACCAACATGGGGAAACCAACATAGATATCTCTCCTCCACACCAAAATTAGAGAAGAGCATGAGTTTCAGTCTTTCAACCTTGTACAAAACTTTATTTGTTTATTTGACTTTTGTGAGCTATTTATAATTTATTTTATTTATTTTTTAAATATTTGTGTGAGAGTATTTAGTGTACGTATATGTAGATGTGCCCGAACGTCCCAGCTCCGCGACCGAATGGCGCGAAATCTGTTTTGTTCATTAGCTACTACAGTTCGGACTCAATGTCATGGTTCTGAATCTAATCTCGCAAAGTGCAATGCAAGACCGATAAATCACCAAAGAGTCCAAATCTGGCAAATCGTTTTGAAAAACTGATTTTAATAAAGAAGTGCCAAACATGGACTGCTTTGCTAGATACAGACTTGGCACCTAAATGTTTTTGTTTTGGGAAATTTAGGAAACTTTGACTCGTGCCTAAGGCTATGTGTCCGTTATCACCAAAGTTGCCTCGGCTCGGGAACTTTGGTATGAAAGGGGAAGGTCATGCAATGAGCACCCCCGCTTGCCCGATCAAAAAGATCGGCCTTTATTAAGCATGATATTTTGTTTTTGAAAACACATGTGTTCTTATTCCGGTTTATTAGCTAGCTTATTACGTGATGCGCATAGCATACAAGTATAGACTAGATCGCCTAAGTTGGAACAAAACATCTCATGTTTGTTTGAAAATGGTTTGAAGGTGTTACTTGCAAGTAGGCTAAGACGTGGATTTGCCACCCTCAAGTGGGCTTAGAAAAACATGATTTTGCCACTCTCAAGTGGGCTTAAAACTCGCATTTCAATGAATTGTTCCAATTCAAGCAATCCAACCTTCACCCACAGGCATTCAGGCAGTTATATCACTTAAGCAAATAGCCTTATGGCAAGCATGCTGTCATGTTAACACTAACACACATGCAAAATGCTAAAGCATAAAAGCTTACCTAGTACTCCGAGCCAAAACAACAACTAGTTAGAAATCATGCATGATCCTAGTTATGTTAACAATGCCTAATGTAATACATGCAAAATGCAACTAGAAATAGGCTCAGCTATTCTAAGATGTCATGTGAAATGCAACTTGATAACATGTATTCAAATCGGAATTGAAACACAATGCAGTTAGTATGATGCGCCGAGCCCGGTGCATGCAATACAAATGAATGATGCAAACATGCATAGCATAAGGATGCTAATCAAAATATGACCTAGATCTAACCATCGTAAGCGGTTAAGTAAAAAGAAGAAAGACATGGGGTTGGAAGACATTTACACACTCACGCACACTTATTACAAAAGTTGGCCCTCTCGACGGAAGGTCCGAATGAATAATACAAGCTAGCTACGCTAAGCTATTCTAACTAATCTAATAATCTAATTAGACTAATTATTACAAGATCAAATTGGAAATTAGCTATACTAAGCTAATTAAGAATTTATAACAATGAATTAAATTAGCTAGCACATTAACTAATTAATTACAAATTAACTAACTATACAAAGCAGTTAAAATGGCCTCGAGAAGAGGGGCATCTGCATGCTTGATCGACTTCGCTCGAAAATCCGTTACCATGCCTCATGTTGCCTCTGTTTGCACTTTTCTGTACCTCTGAAAATTATGCCAACTTTTGTGATGCTTCTGACCTACCTCGTGGACACTCTGAGAGGTCATCGGCCAAGAGGGGTGGCCATCGGCCAATGGATAATGGTCATCGGCCAATTTGGAGACTATCGGTCAAATATTGTTAGCTGATCGGCACACTATATAGCCGATCGGCCATCTCTTCCTGCAAACTGCTCCTTTTGCTACAACAGAGCACAAACAGAGGCATGGCAATGTATTTGCAAGAAAATGTTGTGCAACTACACCCCTTATCATGTCTAAGGCTCAAAGGTGTGTAGTGCTCGACTCTCGAGCCATCAATCACGCATTACGATGCATGATAGCCGAAGAGGCCGAGTTGCACAATTCAATGTGGATGAAATGCACAAAATTACGTAAGTACCTTGACCTCTATCATGCATGATCAAGAGTGTCGGCGACCGAGAATTGAGGCACGTTTCATCACTTCAAGTATGAAACGTCCCTCGTTCCTCGTGTTTGGCTTAACACCCAAACCAAACACAATGAAATGCACACAACATGGAAATGCAATGCAACCTAAGCATGCAAACAAAGCTAATGACATGCAAACAATGTAATGCAACATGAGCATGCAAGCACCATGTAATGCAACCTAAATATGTAAACAACATGCAAGAATCATGCAATGCGACGAGCATGCGACAACATGCAATGCGACAAGCATGCAACAATATGCAAGATGGACTTAAACTAAAATGGACAGACCTCAATCATGTCCAAATCAGTGGCCAAAATGCTATGGAAATGAAGTACGAAAGCACATACAAACATGCATACACTTTGGTTCACAAACAAGGCATGGAGATAACAACTCTCAAGCAAGAGCAATGAATGAAAAGCATGGATGTGTGACACCACTGTAGGCCCTGAAATCATGTATGGAATGGTGCCAAACCACTCAAACAAGTCAAGCATAGCATGCAAAAAAGCTCAAAGCTTGAAACTAGCAAAGGGACTTACACCATAGCCACGCAAAGCAAGCCCCAAAGGGCTGAGGGCAACCAAAACAGTCCCAAGGCAGGTCAAGATAAGACCAAAAACATGCTTGGACCTAGCCAACACAGGCTAGAACAAAAGACCAAAAGCATGAAGCATGCAAGGCTAATAAGGGGTATTACACTACACCTATCAAAACCAAACATGGCATAACTTTGAAAACAAAAATTAGAGTTACATCATGGTAAAACGAGACCAAAAATACACTAAAATGATAGCCCAAAGGCCTAAGCATAGAGGCATGCACAATGACCCACTCTTAATGCATAAAACACCAACTCTTCAAAGCATTGAAAGAATGACAAATTTGAGGGCATGGTAATGGAACATGCTCTGAAATTATACAACAAATGATGCCAAATCATGAAAGTAGCCCAAGCAACGCATGCTAGTGACTTGGAAACTCAAAGCGAACAAGCTAGAATGCACTATGGCTATACAAAGCATGGCATGCATGACCAAAACAACACAAATCAGAGCTTAAGCATGGTAAAATAAGGCTAAAAGCTTCTTGGAGTTGAGCCTAAATATGCAAGAATGATGGTCCAAACACAAGATGCATGTTAAAGCAATAGAGAGGATTGCACTACAAGTGCATGGTGCATGCAAGAGGCTATCAAACCAACCTTACACAGAGATATAACATCCTGAAATAAGGCCTAATACATGCTAAGATGGAGCCAAAACAAGCTTAACAAACATGTTACTTTTATGAGCCATCAATGCAAGCATACAAGACACAAGGAGAGGGGATGATCCTCTCCTATTTGGGACCTCAAAACCACCTTTCCACCACTGAAAATCCTTTGAGTTTCAGTGGTGAGAAGGCCAAAACAAGGTGGTCGCAATAGCTCAAAAAGGAAAGCACAAAACAAGGCCAAACAAGGCCTAAGAGGGGGTAGACTACCCCCAACACAAAAGTGACTTTAAACAAACATTACAAGCTTGAAAAATTAGAACTTTTTACAGTAGAAAGTTAAACTTAAATCAGCATGCAAATAGGTCCAAAAGCTTAAGCCAAAACAAAGGTTTAAAAGCTAGTTGACTCACCCTTGAAGAACATCTTCAAGAACACAACTCCAGCACTCTTATCTGACCAAAACCAATCCAAAAACACTAAAACCAACTTCAAGAAGCCTCAGCAACAAAAGGATGGCGTTCTAGTAGGTGCTTTAGTGTAAAAGTGTGAAGAATTTACACTTTTGAGCACGAACAAGAGCAAATGTGGAGAGAGAGGTAAAATATAGAGAGAGAGTGATATATTTTTTTGTATCTCAACTTTCAGAACCTTTGGAAAGTGAGAGGGGCTTC
Organism: Camellia oleifera; assembly: GCA_022316695.1. NCBI lineage: Eukaryota > Viridiplantae > Streptophyta > Magnoliopsida > Ericales > Theaceae > Camellia > Camellia oleifera. The sequence goes on from CM039306.1 coordinate 61,037,883, forward strand.
CCTTCTTATAGAAAATCAATTCTCAAGCTTGTTGAACAAGCTTGAGCCTTGATTCAATCCCTCCATACACGTGTATGGATGATGAGAATTGTGCTCACCAGCTGTCACAGGTGGCACAAAAATATCTGCAAAAGCAGGTGGAAAGGTCTCGGCCAAGAAATATGGCCGATCTACCAAAAAGAGTGCCAATCGACCAAAAGGAGTGCTGATCAGCCAACACTTACGGCCGATAGCAAGAAAACAAGGCGGATGGCACAAGGCCTTAGCCGATGGGTTGTAGGGATGGCCAACAAGCCACCCTCTTCCCTCAGGAGCAAAACCACAAGTCCTTGGTCCACAACCAAGCACAAAACAAACAAGTTGAGAGATCCTAAGGCAAGATGCGCAACCGAGACCTTCGGGAACTCAAAACGAACACGAGCATGGATGATCATCAAGTGTTCAAACGATGATGTCCAAGTCTTGAGGACGGTCAAAAATGGGGTGTCTACAGTATATCATTCTTCAAATGAATCTACCAGATCAGAGAGAGGTTGAGAAACAGAGAGTGAAAGATAGAATATGTAGTCACAACATCAAACCCACAAAAACACAATAAACCCATAAAACTAAAATCCATAATTTCAATTCAAACACAATAAACCCATAATTTCATAACACCAAAATCAAACCCACAAAACTAAAATCAAATCCATTTTGGACATCAAGATTTAATTAATTTTGTACAAATCAAACACTTCAACCAAACCCATTTACAAAATAAATACAAAAATAAACCCTAGATAAAGTGTGAGAGATAGGAAAATACGGAAAGGATGGGAGAGAGAGAAATAGAGAGATGGCTCGAGAGGGAGAAGACCCAGATTGATAGAGAAGGAGAAGACCGAGAGTGACAGAGAGAGAAAGACAAAAACTTGTGATTTGCAACAATGGCGGTGGTGATTTCTAGCGGTGGCAGTGGTGACCTGCGACGGTGGGGAGTGTTGGTAGCCAACAACGTATGATGGTAGAGCCGGCGTCAGGTTTGGTAGTGAGTGGTCTATGTGCTTGTGAGTGATCTGTGTGTGTGTGTGTGTGTGTGTGTGTGTGTGTGTGTGTGTGTGTGTGAAACAAAAGGGAGGGCACCAATATTTACACTTCCCTCCAAAACAAATTTCCTACCTTTAGCGACCAAATATTTCTTTTGTCAGCAAAAACTAATTAATCAACGACTAAATTATTTAATCGGCAAAGAGTTCCTGAATAAATAACCCTATTTTTTAGTAACGAAATTTTTTTGGTCAACAAAAGGTAGTGTACACCAACTAAAAGTGAAAATAGTAGCCTAAAATTTTGACAAACGGTGACCAAAAACCTTTTAGTCACCTATTTTGTATTTTTTAGTCCCCAATAACTATTATATGGCTACTAAAAAAATTTTAGTAGCTAAAATTCACAACATTGTCGACCAATAGAAAAATTAGTTGCTAAAGGTTTGACTTTTGGCTACCAAAAATGTTTTAGTCACCAAATTTGGTCGCCAAAGGTGCATTTTCTTGTAGTGTATCTCTCTTCCAATAGCAGCATCATCATCACATATGAGCATGTCTAGTACTGTTAAGGAGCATTTTGAAAAAGTAACTAATCCTGATGGTACAATTGTATTTAAAGCAAAATATAAATATTGTGCACGTTTACTTAGTATTGCATCTGTAGGGGATACTAGCCATCTAAAAAGACATGCTCAAAGACATTTACAAATTCAACAACCTTATATTAGAACTCAAATGTAATTAGGGCCTTCATCAACTAGTAATTTGCAAATATTTCATATGATCATATACGTACACAAAATTTTTTAGTTGATTATATTATTAAAAAAGAATAACCTTTTACTACTAGTGAATCTCCCAATTTTTTAAAAATCATTCACGGAGGTTTTGCACTGCAATATCAAGGTTTTTCAAAAAATACTACTACAAACAGGATTTTAAAGAAATTTAAAGATATTAAAAGTGAATTATTTGACATTTTTAAAATTTTGAATAGAAGAGTTTATTTAACATCTGATCTGTGATCAAATAATGGTTTAGAATATCAATGTATAACTGCACATTTTATTGATAATGATTGGAAATTAAATAAAAGAATTATTTCATTTAGATTAATTGAACTTCCAAACACTGGTCATTCACTTGTGATAGAAATAAGAAATGTATTATATGAGTGTGCTTTGCAAAATAAAATATTTTTCATTAGTTTAGATAATGCAACATATTACAATCAGACTGTAACTCATTTGAAATCAACTTTACAATTACTTATTGATAGTGATTTATTTCATGTTCGTTGCTGTACTCATATTTTAAAATTGATAGTTAAAAAAGCTATGCATATATACGAGATTTCTGTAATAAAAATTATGGTTCTTACTATTATGTCTTCTACTAAACGAATTTCAAAATACAAGAAAATTTGTCACGAGGAAGTGTGCCATTTAAAAAATTGATCTTAGGTATAGACAACATGTGGAATTCAATATATAATATATTAAAGAGAGCTTGTAAACAAAGAAAAGCAACAGATTTTTTTTTTTTTTTTTGCAACAATATCAATAGTAGTATTGACTCTCATAGAACTTAATTGGCACCAATTGCCTTATATAAAGATTTTCTAAAAATTTTTGATACTGCAATAAAATTATTTTTATTAAATTTTTGTTATTAGAAATCCCATTTGACAAAGTTCCTTTGAGTTGTAATTTTATTCGCTCTTATGTTTCAGTGAGGATGTAAGTGTTTAGATGCTAATCTAACCTGAATTGTGTCTATGCAACGGAGTTTGTGATCTTGAGGCTTTCATGTTTGCCACTTCGTTGACTATGTATAGGTGTTTGACCGCTCCAGCAGTCATTTGTGCGCTCGAGCGGTCGGCTTATATGTTTTGCACCGCTTTTGCTCACACCCCTTGAGCACTGAAGTGTGCGCTCAAATGGTCTTCGTGATTATGTTTTTTGTAAAGTGCGTCATTCATTGTTTTTAGGATTTAACCTATCCAGACTTTTGGAGAAAAATAAAAACCAAAGTGTGGTATATTGAAGGGTGTTTTATAAGTGTTTTCTTGATGATTTGAGAGTGATCAATAAATCTACAAGCTTTTTCTATTACATTCACAAAAGATAAAGGTGTTTTTTGGTGGATTTCAAAGAAATTGGGCCTGAAACTTTGGTAGATTCTGAAGTGGCTCTCGTCGTGGATTCAACATCAGTGTTTTGGATTCAACGTTGGGCAAGACAATTCTGTGGTAAAGACTGTGGTGGAAGAGGCACATCGGATTTGGTTCAATTCAAGCATAGATTCGCTAGGTAATTGAGAGTAATCTTGCGTAATTCTTGTTTTGTGGATTGTTTTGTGGCTTTGACTCGTGGTTTTTACATATTGATTTATGATTATATTTCAATTTTAAACAATAAATAATAATCTCAATCAAACAATCAAAGACAAATCCAAGCAACGATTTAGTGTAGAAAAACCACAATTAGAGCACCTCTAATTGTGAAAAAAAAAAAAAAAACTACGGGTCAAAACCACAAAATAATCCACTAAGAAGACAAAAAAAGAATTACCCAATTATACCCTCAATTAACTAGAAAATCCATGTCCGAATTAAACCAACCCTTATGTGTCTTTTCCACCATCATCTTCACCTCGGAATTGTTTTGCTCAACATTAAATCCACAATGCTGATATCAAATCTATGATGATGAGCCACTCCGGAATCCACCAAAATTGTAGGCCCAAGTTCCACGGACTCTACCAAAGAACAACTCTCTTTTATGAATAAACGAAAACAAACAAATCTTTGATGATGTTGATATGAAGTTCACAAATCTATTGATCACTCTTAAAACATCAAGGAAACACTTAGAAAGCACCCTCCCATATAAAACACTGTGTATCTTGTTCCTCTTGGAAAATCTGGACGGCTCAAACCTTAGAAATAGCAAACAATGCACTTTATAAAAAACAAGATCGCGCAGACCGCTCAAGCGCACAGTTCACCACTCGAGCAGTATGACTAAAGGTGGTGTGAAACATATAGGCTGACCGCTCGATCACAACTTTCACCACTCAATCACAACTTTCACCGCTCGAGTGGTAAAGCTTTCTTTCCAGAAGTTCAGACACTCTGCAAAAGTACTAGATGATCTTTTTCTTCATTTTAGTGCACGCACAAATAACTGCTCGAGCGGTCAAACAATTTCAACTACATTTTTACTTTTTGCTTTGGGAGCACTCCCGCTTGACCTCGCGTTGGCGCTACCCTAGACCTGTGAGAACCCGAATATACAAATAAAATAAATAATTAAATAATAATAATTTTGCAAACCTCAAATATTTTACTTGTGAATCTTAAGGTGCAAATTAAATATTATTGAATGATCTTTTAATTAATTTTAAATCTAAAATAAATTTATGGTGAAAGTCTTTAATTTAGATGTAAGATTTATTATTTAAAAAAAAAAATTAGGGGGCAAGTTAGCAAGTATATTTTGATCTAATAATAGTTGTATTTTATTTAAATTAATGGTGAGAGAAAATATAATAAAATAAAACAAAGGATAATAATATAGAGTTTTTTAGGTTTAGATATATAAAGCTACCCTAGTTTTCCTAACAAAATATAGCGGATCCCGGTTTTCCTTTTCTGTATTGGTTGTACTCCGGACTTTGGTTCCGTGGAGTTGGTAGTTGTATATCTTGTTGTCATCCTTTAATTCCCTATGTTTGAATTTTTGGATGTGTTGGGCGTGTTTCGAACAAGTAGGTTAAGTTTTGGTCTCAAGTGTTGTTGCCCAGAGTTTTGGTGTTACGCTTGAGTGGGTCATTCTGCGCTCGAGCGGAGTTTGCTTTTTGGCTGTCTGCTCGAGCGGATATTTTTGCGCTCGAGCAGAGTTTACACACACCTAGTATTTTGTGCCTCTGCAAAACTTCTGCAGGTGTGTTTTTCACGCTCGAGCAGGTTTTCTTACGCTCGAGCTGGTTGCACTCGAGCGGACCTTTTGGCGCTCGAGCAGGTAGTGTTCTGTCTGTGAAAGTTCTTGGAGGGGAAAATCAATGCTCGAGCGGACTGGTTTTCGCGCTCGAGCGGATGTGCTTTATCTCTGTATCTTGGCGCTCGAGCGGGCCTTCTTGCGCTCGAGCGGACCATGCTTTTTGTTCTTGACGCTCGAGCGTTGTGTTTTCTGCTCGAGCGGACCTGTCGCATATCAGATAGTAGTTGGGCATTTTTGAATCACTTTTCACTTTTCTTCTCTCTCTCTAACTTTCCCAAAATCGATTTTGAGAGCTTCTCTCTCTAGAAACTCCCTTCTCTCTAGGGTTTGATCTAGATAAAGTGCTTCCTTTCCCTTTGGCCTTTGTAAAAGTTGTGTTGATCGTCGAGGGCTTCGTTTTGATCCGAAAGGTTTGGAGTTTGAAGCACCTTGGTTTTGGTCTTCTTTTCCATTCGAGCTCTAACTTCGAGGTAGGGATATCCTACTCCTTTTTATGAGCTTTGTCTTTGAATTTTAGCGTTTTGAGACATTGGGGGTTGTTGGGTAATTTTAAGAGAGTTTGGGTCTTTTGTGTAATTTTATGAAAGATGGGGTTTTATTTATAATAAATCAATATGCATGTTTGGCATAGAGAAATGGGATAAATGACGGATTATGGATGAAAATGGGACCTTAGGGTTGTTATGTAACTTATGGGAAAAAAATGCCCTAATTACATAGTTAAATTAATTTGTATAATTAATTTGGAGAAATGAAGAATTGAATTGAGAATATTGAAATTGGAATTGTTTGGGATTAAAGGGTGTAGATGGATTTCGTTATCACTCACCTAGTTGGAATGTTGATAATATATTCATTTGATGCATTTATTTTCTGTTTAGAAATAACTGCTTTGGGCTATCGGTGGAGGATAGTCATGATTGTTGTAGACAATGCATGATGATTAGGCAAACTAAAACTAATCGATTGAGTATGGTATTGAATATAGCGACTGGAATAATACATTAACTTTATGTATTGATTGATTGTATATGATCTATGTTTATATACATGTGTTGTGTGGGAGGAGATAGGGGATGCACTCCACAGTTTAGGGGAAGATAGGGGATGGACCTCTAAATCGGATTTTGTGTGACATTGATACAGCACTACAATGTGTATCAAGTGTTGATTATGGAAGTGTTCGAATTGATTTGATATAGCACTAAAATGTATATCGTTATCAATTGTGAAGTATAGAAGTGATTCTATGTTATGTTGATACAGCACTGAAATGTGTATCTTTCGTAAAGTGGGGAAATGGTTTATGTGTTTTAACATGTGTATCCATCATGAATTTCGAAAGTGTTTTAAAGATGAGTCTTAATCTCATTAAGTTATTTGGCTAGGTGTTGAGCCTTGTTTTCAAACTCAAAGTTGAAAAAGAAATGGGAAATGAAATGTAACATGGACTTAATGTCATGAAACCGGAGGGTGATATATGTGGATGTATCTGTGTTGACCATCTATCAACTGCTAATCTTTTAGTCATTGTTCATAGCTGGTTTAGTGTATTTCTACTGGGCTGTGGCTCACCCTTTATGGGACACGATTTTTAGGTACAGGTAGCATGCCACCTCCAAAGACATAGCTTGGGAGGCAAGAGGCAGACAGACTTTTGTCGTTTTGTTATCTTTTGGATGTATTATATGTAAATTCAAGCTAAGGGCTTAATGTGTATTTGAGTTAGTACTCTCCTTTTTATAACCAAGTGTTAACTTGGAAAGCTGTAAGCCCGTAGGGTATTTGCTTTTGTTGTTAACATGTAATACTCATTGTAATGAACTACTCTGGTGAATAGAAGAATATTTATCTTTTATATCAATGCATGTCTAAATTGATGGGTTTTAATGTTATTATTTTGAGGGCGTTACACAAAAACCCTAACTCTTATTATAATTGTTTTCCACAACACCTTCAACACATAGCAGCCGTGAGAGAAAGAAAGAAGAGCGGGAAAGAGATGGAAAGGTGGTTAGGTGAAGGGTGCCAAAGATTGTTTCAGTTTTGTGGTGTCATTTAGCAAAGTAATTTTTCTCACTATCTTTTCTTTTTGTTCTTATTTTCTTTATTTATTTCCTTGTTGCCGTTGTGAGTGTTGCGTGGTTGGGGGGTTTTGGAATCATTTATATAGATATATCTACATACATACTTATACTAATGTAAACAATGAAGTTAATTGGGTAGTCATATATATTACATGTGTATCTCAGTTGGTGTGTGTGTAAGAGCAAGGATAGACCAAGAGGGAGGCTGGTAGGGGTGACCGCCCCCCTCAAAGTTTTGAAAAAACCCCTTAGATATAGTATTAAAATTACAAATATTTTTAGATTATATAGGTTCGCCACCCCAAAATTTTTGCAAAAAATTTAAGAACCGCCACCCCCTAAATTTTCTACTTTAAAATTTAAAATTTTAATTATTTTTTTTGATAAATTCTAAAAATAATAATAATAATAATTTATTTTTTAAGTATGATTACTTTTTATTTTGAATTTAATAATGTTAAAATAATTGAGAATTTGTTTGTTAATATGTTAAAAGTCTTTTTTGTGTTATTAGGGCCCAAAATTTTTAATTGTTTGGTTATAACTAAAAAAAAAAAATACTACTCACGCCACGTGTAACCTGTCCCACACTTGAAAATATCCCCAAATTCTTATTAACCTAATTGTTTAAGCCCCTTCTCCACTTTACTCTCTCTCTCTCTCTCTCTCTCTCTCTCTCTCTCTCTGTGTAAATGATACAGAACTTGGAAGCTTGGAAAAGAACTCGGCACTAAAGTCTGAAACAACAAATGGAGGAATACTAATCTCCTTCCATCCTGCTCTGATTCGTTTAAGCCCCCTATCATCCTCCGATTCGTTTTTCACTTTTTCACTTCTAGGTAATACTAATCTCTACCATTTTTTTTTTCAAATTTATTCACTCATTTTGTTGTTTGATTTTTTTTTAATGATTAATCTCGTTTTTGGAAATAACAAAAATCTGAATATACTCTGTTTGGTTGCTAAGAAGCTGGTGGAAAACTAATGAAAATGAAATAGAAATCTTCTTTTGCTTTGGTTGCAAAACAAAGCATTTACTGTAGGCTTAAATAATAATAATAATAATAATAATAATCTTTAATTTCTCATAGATGAATAGGCTTAAATATCTTTAATTTCATTGCAATTCACTTCAATTTGGATGCTATTCACCTCGTTAGGGTTAGAAATTCTATTACTTTGAAAATTTTTATTGTTTACCCATTGAAAATGACATGTCCTTTGTTAGATTAGATTATATTGTTAGCGTGCTTCTTACCTAGTAAGTAACAAAAATTGTTTAATAATTTTCAAGTTCTTAAATAAAATTGAGTTGAATGTTAGGTGAATTATGGTGAACAAAACAATTGATTCTTTCTTTAAGAAAAGAGGCTCTCAAGTTATACAAGTTAATGCAACTACGAAACCTTCCACTGATAATGTTGAAGCTTCAATTCCTGAACAACGTCCTTGTAAAGTGCCTAGAATAGAATTCACAGAAGTTGATACATCTTCTTTGGTAAGGGATCCAGAACTACGACCACAAATTTGGGATTATTTGATATCTCAACGTGATGAGATTCGACGAGCTTACATCAAATTTGGACCATACCAACTTGACAACCAACCTTTTGAAGAGAAGAATGGGTGTTGTTTTCAGCTTCTTGGTACAAGTTATTTCCAGATTGGCTAGAATATTCTCCAACCAAACATTGTGCCTTTTGTCTTCCTTGCTATCTTTTTACAAAAACGAATGGACGCACTACTTCTAGTACTTTCATTTCTGATGGATTTTCATCATGGAAGAAAGTCAACAGTGAGAAGAATTGTGCTTTCTTAACTCATATGGGAAATGGTCCTAATTCATCGCACAGAATTGCTGTTAAATCTTGCCATGATTTAACAAATCAAGCGCAACACATTGAGAAGATAGTTGAGAAACAAACTTCTCATCAAGTTGCAAAAAACCGTTTGTGATTGAAGACTACAATAGATGCTGTCAAATGACTTACATTTCAAGCTTGTGCATTTAGAGGTCGTGATGAAAGTCATGATTCTAATAATCTTTCCATACTCCCTTTAGTTTCGACTGACCACTTCATGTCTGCCTTTTTTTCTTTTTCTTTTTTCTTTTTTTTTTCTTTGTGGAGATTGGACCAATTCAATATTTGGTTGACACTAAAGTAATTTTTTTGATTTGACCAAGACACTATAGACTTTTTTTAATTTTTAATATTTTCCATATAGGCCTTTGTTTTTTGCCATATACTAATTACCTCATTATATGTTTTGTAAAATTCAATCATTTTTTCCTATTTGTAAAATCAAAAAACATATTGGATAATAAAATAGAAAAGACAAAAAAAAAAAGGACAAAAAAAGGAATAATAACTCCAATATCCGAGCCATCCCCTAAATAAACCTCTAAATCTTCTCACACTCCCTTTAGTATCGACTGACATTAAGCCTTTCTTTTTCTATTCTTTTTTTCTAAAAGCTTAGCCAATTTTATATTTGATTGATTCTAAAGTCATTCTCTTAATTTGACATTGACACTATAGACTATTTTCTGTTTTTAAATGTACCAAATTTTAGAAATGTTTAAGAAACTAATACACTAATATATTAAATGAATAAAATTAACTAAATTTGTATATAAAACAACTTAACTGGGACAATCCATGGGCTTAAACTGGGACAATCCATGGGCTTACATTTTTTTATCGTGTGCTTTATGTTGGACAATTTTCACTGTATTCTGAAAAAATTAAGTTTGTGTACTTAACAACAAACAAAAGAAATAAAGGAAATGAAGGAAAATGTTTGATTACAAAAATCAAACTAGAAAATAAAATAAAAAAATAAAAACATATTTTTATTTTGTTACAAAAACAAAATCAAAATCTGATATAAATAAGTAATAAACCAGAAAATAAATTAACAACTTGCTTGATTAATTTCTTGAACAAATTTTTGATCAAGTCCAGTGTTTAGCACTATATCCTTAAGACAGATTCGTCCTCTCCATGGTGCTTTCAGATTGTAGACGTCTATCTCCTAGGATAAAATGATCAATCAACGAAAAATTGCAGCACTACAAATTTTTCGTACAACGAATACACTTAGTGTATACACTCTTTCTTATAGAAAATTAATAGAATTAATGCAGCAAAATGCAGAAATGAATTGCAGTAGAGAAGAACGAAAATTGGCAAAAAAAAATCAAGTGAGGGACTGCCTATTTATATTGGAAAATGGTGGCTGATTGGTTTGAATCCAACAGGTATGGTACCTGTTCAATTTGAATTAAACAGATGTGAATCTGTTCAGTTTACAGTTTAAACAGATATGAACCTGTTTGAATTTAAACTCAAACAAGTAAGGGTTTTTCTTGAACTAAACTATTCGGACAGATTACAGAAGGTTCGGGCAAATTTGAAAAAATTTCCAACGACCAAAATTTGAATTTAAACGGTCAGATTTTATTTTACCAAAAAATAAAATTATATTCAAATGTTTTTAGCCCAAAAAGATAAGTATTGGGCCGGACAAGCCCAATGCAACCTCACACCACACACCTGCGCCCAAGCCCAAGCCCAGCCCAGCCTAGCTTGCCTTACCGGACGGTGGTGGCGGCACGCGCGTGTGTGTTTATTTTTGGGTCCAATGGGTCTAGCCCAATTTGTCCATAACCTCCCTCTCTACAGAACTTGGGTGTCTCTTGGGGCCTACCCCAAGTTCCAATTCTGTGCCTTATAAACCCATAAACTATTTCCACCAAACCAACATGGGACAAGCCATTATTCAAACCTTAAGAAATTTCCACCAAAAACTCCATTTTCATGGAGCTCACTTTGGCTTCAATTTCCCATTCACTTGATAATAGTTTTGAGTAACCAAATATACCATGTGAATCACACCACTTTGACCCATGAAATTCGGCGCATGGGTCCCACCTAAAAATTAGACCAAAGTTTAGAAAAAATTCTGTTTTTTCATATTTTTTCAAAAACCATTTCTAACAATCCCCTACATGAATGGAATTTGATGACAATGGAAATGCAACAATATGCAGAATTTGCCGAAAGAGTATAAATTGAAAATATCTTACATCCGGATAGATAGCTTTTGGCCTTGAACCTTCCCTAATGATAACCTATCGGACGTACTAGCTAACCAATGGATGCGATGCCTTGAATTGTTCAACCGTTTGTGTAAGCCAAGACAATAGATTTCACACAAAATATCTTCTGACACATCGTGGTTCTCACGGTTGTGTTCATTTTGGCCTTGAACACTCTTGGTTTTCATGAGTGCTTCCAGTGAATTTAGTCTCTTCATTCTCATAGAACCGACCTCAGTTCGACACTCATATAGGTGATTCTTATTATGAGTATCTCTTTATACTCGTCTTGATTTTATGTCTAAATCAAGATATAAGTAATCATTAAAAGATAAGCTTATCCTTAAACCCCTGCAGACAACACATGTTGCAGATATCACTCTCACCATAGGAATGGGTAGGGAATTTTAATCCCTTAGTGATTTCTGGCGAGCCACACATAACTTAGTTGTCCCTTTGAACTTAGTTCTTGGGATCTCCAGTCATATAAGTAGGGTTACCATTATGATGATTCTTATGTAATAGGCTTTAATCTCATCCCCTTTGATGAACTATACACTTACTCTTTTGTCAAACCTTTTGTTAACGAAAACGCAATATTCTCTTTAAATTTTATATAATCTATTGAGATTATTCCATTTGAGAGCAATTGTCTTATGGGATTATGTCGATGACGAATATGTCCTGACTTACCATTATACATATGATTATGTGCCCTGCCTATTGCAAATTGACTATCACAATGAATGCAGATAGCTGGCACAGGTTTTAGCCACATTGGAATGTCTTCTAAGAAGTGACAAAGCCATTCTGCTTCTTCTCCTGCTTTGTCTATAGCAATGAACTCAGATTCCATTGTAGATCGTGCGATGCATGTTTGTTTCATGGATTTCTAAGAAACAACAACGCCTTCCAGAGTAAAGACATATCCACTAGTGGATTTTGAATCTTTAGTATCTGATATCCAATTGGCATCACAATAACCTTCGAGTACTGCTGAATATCAAGTAAAGTTCAAACCATGATCACAGGTAAATCTTAGATATCTAAGAACCTGAATGATCGCTTTCCAATGGTCTTCTCCGGGGTTACTAATGTACCTACTCAATTTACTAACTGCATAAGCTATGTCAGGACGAGTATAATTCATTAGGTACATTAGACTTCCAATGATTTGGGAGTATTTTAACTAAGACACCGCATCACCTTTATTTTTTGATAAATAAAGACTAATGTCTACAGGTGTTCTAGCTACATTCATATCATCCTTGATAAATTTATCAAGAATTTTCTCAATATAATGTGATTGAGATAATGCATATTCGTCAAATGTTTTAATAATTTTCATTCCTAATATTACATTTGCAACCCCCATATCTTTCATATAAAATCTTCTATTCAGCATTTGCTTAGTTGATTTGATCATATTTTAACTACTTCCAATGATAGCATGTCATCCACATAAAAACAAACTATGACATATCCTTGGTCAGTGTTTTTAACATAGACACACTTGTCACATTCGTTTATCTTAAACCCATTAGTAAGCATAGCATGATCAAATTTTTCATGCCATTGCTTAGATGCTTGTTTTAATCCATAAAGAGATTTTACAAACCAACGAACTTTCTTTTCTTGCCTCGGCACTACAAACCCTTCAGGTTGCTCCATATAGATTTTTTCAATTAGATCACCATTTAAAAAAGCTATCTTAACATCCATTTGATGTATCTCTAAATTATACAATGCTGCTATGGTAATAAGCATACGGATGGATGTTATTCTTGTCACAAGAGAATATGTGTCAAAATAGTCCAGACCTTCCTTTTGTCTGTAACCTTTTACTACAAGTCTTGCCTTATACTTGTCTATTGAATCATCTACTTTCATTTTTCTCTTGAATATCCACTTATATCCAAGAGGTTTAGAACCAAATGGAAGATCCACCAATTCCCAAGTACGATTTTGCATAATGGATTCAATTTTATTATTAATAGCCACTTTCCATAAAGGTGCTTCAGGACCTGTCATTGCTTCCTTGAAGCTTTGAGGTTCATTTTCTAACAGGTATGTCAGAATATATGGACCAAAGGATTTTGATATTCTTGTTCTCTTACTTCGTCTTGGTTCATCATTAGTTAAATCATGTTGGTCGAGAATTACTAGTCTCTTATGTTTGATTGTCATTAGTCTCTTAGCTTTGTGTACAATTATAAGTTCTTTTCTGTGAACTTAATTCCTATCATTTCTTGTAAGGAAAAACATGTTCAAAAAACACAGCATTCCTTGACTCTATAATAGTGTTCACATTTATATCAGGTATTTTTGATTTACAAGTCAGAAACATATATGCACTACTATTCTGAGCATAACCAATAAACACACAATCCATTATTTTTGGTCTTATTTTAGTCTTTTTAGAAACAGGAACTTCTACTTTTGCCAAACACCCCCACACTTTTAAGTATTTGTAGGCAGCCGGTAGACATTTCCATAATTCATAAGGAGTGTTATTGGTTTTTCTTGTGGGGTATTCTGTTAAGAACATAATTAGCAAACAAAATTGTTTCCCCCCACAAGTTCTGCAATAAGCCCGAACTTAGTAGCATGGCATTCATCATTTCTTTAAGGGTTCAAATCTTCCTTTTAGTAATTCTATTTTGCTGTGGAGAATAGGGTGCTGTAGTTTGGTGAATAATGTCATATTGTGCACAAAATTCATTTAATGGTGCATCATATTCACCACCCCTATCATTTCTAACCATTTTAATGGTTTTTCCAGGTTGATTTTCAACTTCAGTTTTGTAGAGTTTAAACATTTTTAAGGCTTCATCTTTACTCTTAAGTAAGTATACATAACAATATCGTGTGCAATCATCGATAAATGTTATGAAATACTTTTTGCCTCTTCTAGTTTGAACAAATTTAAGATCACATACATCTGTATGAATTAATTGTAGAGGTTCGATTTTTCTTTAAATTGATTTAAATGGAGCCTTAGTTAGTTTCGTTTCTACACAAATCTCACATTTGTAATTAGGATCAATTTCAAACTTTGGTATATATCCAAACCAATTAATCTTTGCAAAGCATCAAAATTCACATGTCTTAATCTACCATGCCATAAATTCGACTCAAGAATATAAGCAAAAGATGTGTTATTCTCATTAATAGTAAGTTTTGGTACAATCATCATTACATTCAACTTGAAGAGACCATCACTCATGTATCCCTTACCAACATACATACCACTCTTTGTTAATACAAATTTATTAGACTCAAATACAAGCCTAAAACCACTTTTACTTAACAAAGAACCAGAAACTAAATTCTTTCGGATGTCTGGTACATGCAGTACGTTGTTGAGGTAAGTTCCTTCCCTGATGTCATCTTCAAGATCACTTTTCCTTGTCCAGCCATAGTAGAAGTAGAAGAATTTCCCATGAAAAGTTGTTCACCATTTGTAGCCTCATTATAAGTTGTGAACATCTTCTTATCCGCACAAATGTGACGAGTTGCTCCAGTGTCAACCCACTATTCCTTGGGATTTCCAACCAAATTAGCCTCAGACACCACAATAGAGAGATTGATGTCATTTACCCCGTTAAAGATGTAATCTAATTCTGTCACATTGGCTTGATTGGCAGTCTTGTACTTCCGCAATTCTTCTTAGGGCAGCGGCAGTCAGAAGCTCGATGTCCAGTCTTGCCACAATTATAACATTTTCCTTTGAACTTCTTATTTCCATTATTGTCGCCTTGTTTAGGACCATCTCCAGTAAACTTCCTCTTTTTATTATGTGGTTTGTGCACTTGTTCAACCACGTTAGCCTTAGACTTAATGGGATTTTTACCATTCCTCTTTTCAGCCTTTCGGTTTTCTTCTTCAATTCTCAATTTTACAATCAATTCATCCATGGTCATCTCCTTGCGTTTATGTTTTAAATAATTTTTAAAATCTTTCCAAGTCGGTGGTTACTTTTCCACTAAAGCAGTGACTTGGAAAGACTCGCTAAGAGACATACTTTCAGAATGAATATCATGCAAAATTATTAGAAAATTTTGAATTTGAGAAATTACCATTTAGGAGTCTACCATAACAAAGTCTAGAAATTTACCGACAACAAATTTATTCGTGCCAGCATTTTCTGTCTTGTATTTTTTCTCCAAAGAATCCCACAATACTTTTGCTATTTTGAGAAGGCTGTAAACATTATACAGCATGTTGCCAAGGCCATTAAGGATGCAGTTTTTATACAGGAAATCAGAATGTTTCCAAGCATCTACAGCGGCAACAATTTGCCGATCACTTTCATCCTCTCTAAGTACTGAAGCCTCTTCACGGAGAAACAGGGCCAAATTTAGGCTTGTAAGATAGAACACCATTTTCTGCTGCCATCTCTTAAACTCAGTGCCATTAATTTTTTCCAGTTTTTCTCCATGATTTATTGGAACTTGAACATGGCTTTGGATAGGGACCAGAGTCGTTGTAACGAGTATTACTTTCAACAGCCATAATGTCTGATTACAAAAATTAGAAAAAATCAAAACACAAATTAATTTTCTAGTTACTAAAACTAGAAAATATATTAAACACAAAATAATTTTATTTTCCTTGTTACTAAAACTAAAAAAATAAAATGCCACAACAATTTTCTGTAACACAAATTAATATTCTGCGATTATTAATGACACCAGTATATTATTACTAGTTGTCAAAGAAAATAAACAGTATATTATTACTATTTATCAAACAGTATATTACTACCATTTGAATTTTCCAACAAGAATATCACTTTGTGAAAACACAAAAAATTAAATACAATGAAGACACCAAAAAATTAATCTATCTTAAGATTGTTGGACAATCTTCACTGTATTCCAAAAAAATTAAGTTTTTGTACTTAACAACAAACAAAAGAAATAAAAGAAAGGAGGCAAAATGGTTGATTACAAAAATCAAACTAGAAAATAAAATAAATAAATAAAAACGGATTTTTGTTTCGTTACAAAAACAAAAACAAAATCTAAGATAAATAAATAATAAACAAGAAAATAAATTAACAACTTATTTCATTAATTTCTTGAACAAATTTTTGATCAAGTCCAGTGTTTAACATTGTGTCCTTAAGACAGATTCGTCCTCTCCACGGTGCTTTTAGATTGTAGACGTCTATCTCCCAAGATAAAATGATCAATCAACGAAAAATTACAGCACTACAAATTTTGTCCTCTCCATGGTGCTTTTAGATTATGGACGTCTATCTCTCAGGATAAAATGATCAATCAACGAAAAATTGTAGCACTACAGATTTTTCGTATAACGAACACACTTAGTGTATACACTCTTTCTCACAGAAAATTAACGGAATTAATGCAGCAAAATGCAGAGATAAATTGCAGTAGAGAAGAACGAAAATTGGTAAAAAAAAACCAAGTAAGGGACTGCCTATTTATATAGGAATATGGTGGCTGATTGGTTTGAATCCAACAGGTATGGCACTTGTTCAATTTGAATTAAACAAATATGAATTCAAGCAGGTAAGGGTTTTTCTTGAACTAAACTGTTCGGACAGATTACAGAAGGTTTGGACAGATTTGAAAAAAATTTCAACGACCAAAATTTGAATTTAAACGGTCAGATTTTATTTTACCAAAAAATAAAATTAAATTCAAATGTTTTTTGCCCAAAAAGATAAGTATTGGGCCAGGCAAGCCCAACCCAACCTCACACCATGCACACACGCCCAAGCCCAGGCCCAGCCCGCCCGATCAGACGATGATTGGCTTGCGTGTTTATTTTTGGGTCTAATGGGTCTAGACCACTTTGCCCATAACCTCCCTCTCTACAAAACTTGGATGCCCCTTAGGCCTTACCTCAAGTTTCAATCCCATGCCTTATAAACTCATAAAATTTTTCTCACCAAACCAATGTGGGACAAGCCATTATTCAAACCTTAAGGAATTTCTACCAAAAAACTCCATTTCCATAGAACTCACTTTGGCTTCAATTCCCATTCACCCGATAATGGTTTTGAGCAACCAAATATACCATGTGAATCACAATGCGACATAGAACGCATTACCACTTTGACTCTTAAAATTTGACACATGGGTCCTACCTAAAAATTAGACCAACGTTTAGAAAAAAATTTGTTTTTTCAGATTTTTTTCAAAAACCATTTCTAACAATTTATAATGGCCAAGACTTAAGTCTAGATATTTATAAGTTTTGATAACTTGGGCCAGAAATCCAGCCCGAATAATGAGCATAATCTGTACTTCAAATAAGAGATTATTTGTATACTATATATGTGAATATAGATTTATTTTTTATTTGTTAATAGATTTATGCATAATTCATACTTTAAATAATAAAAATTATAAATCTTGGAAAGTAACTCATAAATTAAAAAAAAAAAAAAAAACACAACGGACATAACGCATTCTCAATTTGTATGGCATAATCATATTAATAAAAATATTTTTATTTCAAAATTTTACCCGTAATCAAGTAGTTCTTCTAATAATATGTCATCTATCGTAAAATTTAAAATTTATATATTCTTCATTCAGATGGTTGAAGCTCACGTGTAAGAGTTTCAAACATTTGAAATGTTTGTGAATGGTTTATTGATTTTTACCCAAAGAAAAAAAGTGCACAATAGTAATGAATTTTGGACAATCGGGACATGTGGCTAAGAGCATCTCCAACGGTAATAGGTATTTTACCTATCTAAACATTACTATAAAGTATATATTTTATTTTGCCTATCAACTATTTCATGTTTCTATTCCAACCATGCTCTTTATTTTAGCTATTCATCTAAATACTATTAATTTTATAAAATGCCACATCAGCAACAAAGATGGAGGGAAATGATCCTAATGATTAAATACATTTTGCATAGCCTTGAAGGCTAGCTACATGTAGCTAGTGAATGTGAGTTGAGCTAAAATGCCTAATCATATACCTAGTGCATTGGAGTTGAAAAAAATGAGTTATACTAGGCATTTTGACTAACAAGTATGATATACTTAGTGGGTTGGAGATGCTCTAAGTGGTTATATAATATCATTATGGTGTTTGTTCTCGGGTTCAACTCCTATAAAAAAGAGTTTGACACTATTTGTGGTGATTTATTTCTTCTCCATTGAATCTATGGATAGGAATTTGTTACACTTTGTGGTGATTTATTTCTCCTCCATTATGAACCGAGCTGTTCGCGAGTTGGCTCGGCTTGGCTCGGCTTGTTAAGAGCCCGGCTTGACTCAGTTTGTTTAGTAAATGAGTCGAGTTCAAGCTTGAATATTAGGCTCGTTTAGTAAACAAGGCAAACTCGAGTTCGAATAAGTTCAGTCCGTAAAGCTCAACTTGTTTATCTTTATTTAATTTACATATTAAAAATAATATATATATATATAATAGCATAAATACATTATTTATGTATTAAATAATATAAGTAATATTTTTTATTTAAATAATAATAATAATAATAATAATAAAAATCTTATCGAGTTGAGCCAAGTTCGAATTTCATTAATATTAACGAGCCAAGCCAAATTCGAGTCCAATTAGTTATCGAGTCAAACTCGAACTCAATAAACGAGCTTGATAAATAAATAAGTCGAGCTTGAGCTCACCAAAGCTCATCTCGACTCGACTCGACTTGACTAATTTGCCGCCCTAATTAGTAGTGGTTGTTGGGCTTCACTTGGTTTATTGGTTGTATTAGATTTTGTTGACCTTCTAATTATTGTGGACTAATGGTGTGTTTAATGATAAAAAAAAAATTTAAATTTTTTTTTAAAAAAAACGAAGAAACTACAACCAAAAAATAAAAAATCAGAGTTTGACCATTGTAACAAAATAAATTTTTAATTTTTAATTTTGTCAATTTAAACACTAAACTTTTTATTTATTTTCAATTTAAACCATTTGTATGTTTTCATTAAGTAAAATCGATAGAAAAATAAATATTTTAGTCATTAAACTCAATAAAAAAAAAGGTATTTTAAACAATTTATTTATACTTACATTGAGCTTAATAATTAAAAGTGCTACTATTAGCACCCATAAATTATTTTGGACCCCCCAATTTTTATTACAATAATAACCTCAAATAAAATTACTAAAAATGACATCATTAATTTTGGGACATCCTATCTCACAATTAAACATATACGCCCACTACATCATAAATTAGGATTTATGAGAGCACCTACCTTCATCACCACCTATCCATCTTCCCAAATCCCACCTTCAAAACCTACTCACTCTCAAAATCTTCAAAACCCTTTACTGACAATATTCCAACGGTAACAATGGCAACCTTTTGGCAGAATACAGGCCTGAACATTACTTATTTGTTCGGGATGGCGTTCCCGAATAAATAAGTAATGTTTGGAAATGTAGGTCCGAATATGGAAATTTTTTAACACATTGAACTATCAAAATTGTTAACACTTGCGGAAGTTTTCATTTTTTCAAGTTCAAGAATACATGCCCGAACATTACTTATTTGTTCGGAAAGACATTCCCAAACAAGTAAGTAATGTTTGAGAATGCAGGTCCAAACATGGAAATTTCTTAATACATTGAATGATCAAAATTGTTTACGCTTGCAGAAGTTTTCATTTTTTCAAATTCGGGAATACATGCCCGAACATTACTTATTTGTTTTGGAAGGCATTCCCGAACAAATAAGTAATGTTTGGGAATGTAAGTCTGAACATGAAAATTTCTTAATACATTGAATGGTCAAAATTTTTAACACTTGCAGAATTTATCGGAAATAGCTCAAATCCATAATCAGGTTTAAAAGTTATTCCTTTATCATATAAGTTCGATAATATTGTTGCATAGTTCTTTGTTGAACTTGCAATTTTATAATGTCTACCAATCAAATAATTTTGCCTACAAGAGAAGAAATTATTATGAGAAAATTAAGAAATTACATATATATATATATATACATAAAGAGAGAGAGAGAGAGAGAGAGAGAGAGAGAGAGAGAGAGAGAGCATACAATTTGTGACATGGTTGATGAGGCAACAGAGACAATAATCACATTGGCTCTTTTTCTTCTTCTTGGTGGGTTTTGTTAGGGTTTTTTGGAAGAGGGGTTTTTTGGGAAGTGTGGGGGTGTGCATTTAATCGGTAGAATATTTTCACAAGGATAAATTTGGTATTATTTGAGGGGGAAAAATTTTAAGAGTTTCAAAATTTATAAGTGGGGGCCCAAAAAAATGATGAGTCCAAAAGAATTTATGAGGTGCTAATAACACCACTCATGATTAAAATACTATTTTTTTTATTTATTGATTTTACTTGACAAAAATAGGTTAATGATTTAGATTGAAAACAAATCAGAAGATTAGGGTTTAAATTGATAAAATTAAAAACTCGGGATTTATTTTGTTAGAAGGCTCAAACTTTGGATTTTTTTTTTTAATTATTTCAAAAAATTCTCATATTTATAATTACTCTCCCTATCAACTTTAACTATTTTATAAACTACAAAGGGTTTAGCTTTCCTCCAGTCCGTGAATGGATTGAAGGGTGCTGGGCCCACCACGAGTTCTGTTTTGATAATTTGAACCGTTCAATGTGTAGAACTCGTTGAGTACTATATGCTTGTAAAATATCACGTTGATCATATATCGATAGTTATGTGATCAAATCAGTTTTATATTAGAATAAAATGGACGATAAAAAATAAATGGTTGACAGAAATCTAATCCGATGAAATAGCTATAGATATCTGATCAACGAAATTTTTTATAGGCATATAGTACTCGACGAATTCTACACATTGAATGATTCAGATTATCAAAACGGAACCCATGGTATGCTCCCATGGGCTCAACATCACTCTTTAGTCAGACTGGAGGGAAGCCAATCTCAACTACAAATAGGTTTTAATAATTGGATTAATTTCTATCAAATTCTATTGAAAATAAGTCATACTAAAATCATCGCTAAAAATAATTTTCTGTGACAATTTTTTGCATATATTGTTAAAAATTGATAATTAGTTACTTTTTTTGTCATAATTTTTATAAATTGTCTTACAATTAGTGACTTTTTCTGTGACAATTTTTTCAAATTGTCACTGAAAATTGAAAATTGAAAATTAATGACTTTTTTTTGTGACGATTTATTTTTAAAAAAATTGTTGATAAAACTTATAATTAGTAACATTTTTTATGACAAAATTTTCAAACTGTCGCTGAAAATTAACAATTAGTGACTTTTTTTTTATAGCGTTTGATGAAAAATACCATTAATTATCATATGACTGATTGGATAATAAGTCTACCTATTAGGACCTACACATAAGTCTCTCTTAATTTTTATTTATTTATTTTTCATATAGCTTTGTGACTTTTTGATGTTTTTAGTAATATTTTGAATTTTTAATTAATTTAACGTATTGTTAAGTGACTTCTTTGGGGATTAAACATTTTAATCAAAAAGACAATATAAATTGTCATCTCACTCTCTTTACTTTTTTATACATTTTTTCGTAAAAAATTAAAAAAATTATTAAAATAATATATTCCAAAACGAGGTTTATATTTGGGAATAAGTTAAACCAAATTAGTCACACTAAAAAAAAAAAAGTCAATACAAAAACTCAATTTATTTTCTCTATTGTTGGCACATCTTTTTATAAAAATTAAAAAATCACTGAAAAAAATAATTCCAAAACCAGCTCTTAAGGCATATTTAATTGAGTGGACTATGCCATAAAATTTAGATTATAAATCCATAGATTAGATTTTCAGTATTTGTTTATAATTTTTTCATTCTGATTAGATTTCGGTAGACATTCTATATAATAAAATTAATAAATTTTTAAATCTTACAATTAATAATGCAAAATAAACATATAATCGAAGTTATACATTTACATATCCATTGCAAAACAAACGTGAAAATAAAAAATTATTTATTTCACTAATTCAATTAGATAATGGGGGTGTTTAGTGTGACTTTTTTGAACTAACTTATAAATTTTAGTTTTGAAAAAGTTATTTTGGATTATTTAGTTAAATTTATTTCAAACAGTTTTCATATTTAATAATGCTACATTAACCGAATTTGGTATCACCCAAATTGTCCAAATTTGTTCATGCCGGCCGTCCGAATGTCGGGATGACGACCGCAGTAGACAAGGGTGACGACCGTGCTATAGATAAGAGTGAAGCCAATCGTCCAGGTAGCACAAATTTGGGCGATTCAAACGACAGCAAATTCGATAAATAAATCATTTCACTTTTTGATTCTAACTACTTGTTTTAACTCAAAAAAAGTTAATTCTAAGAAGTTGAACACTTTTGCTTCTGATTATAACAGCTTACTTACATTTTTATCCTTATATTTTTTTAATTTTTTTTTTTTGAAAAAGATCCAAATGGACTATGGACTATGGACTAGTTATTATTATTATTATTATTTTTATTCTTTATTATTTTATGTAAAATGTGGACTAGTGGTTAATAATAAAAAAATGAAAGTTAATTCAATTTACAACTAATAAAGGTTAAAAATGACATTTATATATCAAAAAGCTATTTCATAGCTTATTATCAAGCACTACTCAGCAACTTAAATTTACAATTAGAGTTGTACAAAATATCGCTCAATCCGCTAAAATCACATTGATCTACATCAATCCGCACTGCTCTATCCGTTAATCGTGAATTAAATTTTAAAATTTATAATTCGCTTTCTAAACCGCTCCGCTCCGCTATAGTTAATACATGTATTTTTTTAATCTCTAATAAAATATCAAAGTAAAAATAAGTGTGAGAGAGATTTACGATGTGAAATTTATTACAAATTAATAGTTATATATATAAAACATATTATATAAAATTAGTTCGTATTATATATATAAAAAAATATTATATAAATTAGTATTATATATTACGTAAATATTTAATAATTAATTAGAATATTCTTCAGTTCTTCCAAAACCGCCTAAATCACAATTTACCAATCCACTAATCCGTCAATCTACCATTCGATTTATAATTATACTCTCAAACGGTCCAAACTACACTACACATATTCCTATCTAAAATTAAACAATTATACCAAATAAATTAACAACTTTTAACTAAAATAATAATTTATAACCTATTAAATTATAGTCCATATTAACAAATACATCAAACAACCTCACTCAATTCTACACTAATTTCAAAAAATTTTAATCCTGATATTCGGACGTGTGGATAAAACCTCTCAAACTCTGTTGATTGCAGGGAAAGGAAACCGCAGACAAGCAAAATACGGTAGCCAACTCGCTATAAAACCCCCAAGATATTTTTCAACTCAGGTAGAGAGTGACATAAACCCTAGCCGCTCCAATCGATTTTCTCTCTGTTAGTCTTTTGCAGGTATATAATCTAATCATGAAACCCTAGAAAACGTTTTTGGATCACTGTTTTCGCCTTCATATATTTGATCTATAAATCATTTTCTGTGTTCTGATCCTAATACCCTGGTTGCTTCACTACTATTATTGTTGTTCTGGTTCATATGCTTCGTGTATTGGTGTTCTTGTTTCATTTTTCTTGTTCACAGTGTTGTTGCTTCTTTTATTTTATTTTTGTTGATTTGTGTTCTTAGTTTTTGTTATGTTTAAATTGAAGTGCATGTTGTATGTTGTGGAGGGTGTGTGAAATTTTGAGTTGGAATTAGTCTGAATTTCATTTGGAATTGGAAACTTGGGGGTTTTGAATAATGTGTGTTGTGGGTTTGATGAATATGCTTTAGAAATGAAGTTTTCATGGTTTTTTCTTGATCAGTGAACAGTCTTTAACGGCATGCTTAGGTCATGGGTTGTTAATGCTTTCCTCATATTTATACCTAAAAAAGCATTATTTGCTTTGAAGAAGACACTCTTGAAAATAAACTTGCCTTGGTTTTCCATTTTTGAGAACCTGTTTTAGGAAGGAAAAAAAAAAGGGGGCTGAGATGCACATTCTTTACAAATAATTTGTTTTCTTTTTATGACATTTCGGAGTACGAAACAGGAAGTAAACTGTTCCGGCTCTATTCCTGTTGTTAGAGTTTTTTACAAATTGAGCTATAGTAAGTTGATGATATTTGCCTTTTGCTTTGATGGAATGTAGTTGTATTTGTTGGGTATGATTTGGGTTCAGTGTTTTAAAAGGCTCTAGGCGCACTGAGGCAATAAGGTGTACTATAGCCTAAGCGCGAGGCATGTGACGAGGCGAGGCGGGCACCTTACCAAAGCATGGCACAAGTAGTAGAAGAAAACCAAAATTATAAAATTGGCAAAATTTTCAACATAACAAATATATATAGAATTCAAAAAATAATAAAGCAAGCTTTACCATTTCAAATAATTGATAAACATAACATTTAATCTTTTAAAAATTAGAAATATAATGTCCAACAAAAGATATAGAGGATCACATTCACATCCACCAAATCTAGTTTGCAGTTCAAAAAAGAAATAAAAAGCACTTAATCAATAGCTGGAGCAGAAAAATAGATAAAGCCCATGAAGCCCACGTCTCGCCCCTTGAAAAAAACCCTTGCCTCAGCGCCTAAGCTGTCCCTTGCATATTGTGCCTCGCCTCTACCTGTTTGAAGCTCAAGGCTGTGCCTCGCGATTAAAACACTGCATGGGTTTCATTGTGAATCCCACTGATAGCTTTCAGATGAATTATTTAATTACTTTAGTCTTTTCCTAATTTATAATTTGTCGGTGACAAAAGCTGATTTTATCCCATATGCTTTGACATTCTGAATTATTCCAGACAAAAATATACACAGTTGTTTATTCCAAAATTTTAGCCATGGTTTTTTTTAAATTTTTTTTTTTTTTTAAATTTTGAAAAGCATCTAGTTCTTCTTCACAAATTCTTACCACGGTTGTGTCAAGTTCTCCATGCCACTCATGAAATCCAAATTAAAAGTGAGTAATTCTGTAGTTTGAATATCTTGCGACTGCTGATGGTAGTTACAAGGGAAATATCTCTTGGTGTGATTGTAGAAAGCTTGTGAACTTTCTGATTAGCCCATCTGCCCATGTCAAATTGCCCATGGTCAAATTTGGCAGCTATATATATATTTTTTATTGGCAAAAGTTGCTCTGACTTGGTTTAAATGTATGCAAGGAATATTATTCCAGCTCTGCATAAATAAATAAATAATTATTCTCCGTTTTCTATGATATATGTTTTGATTCTAGATGAGTTCAAATTGACATGGAGAACTATTTTTTCTTGCATCATATGAAATGCAGGTTGTTGGAGTACGCCAGAATAGTTGACTGTTAAAAATGGCTTTCTCCAATAGATTTGGAAGTCTCATAAGGCAGACCATTTCACAGAATAGCATATCGAATGGGCAAGTTTCAATGGCATCTATGCTTAATGCCATTCGTTGCATGTCATCTTCGAAACTTTTCATTGGAGGTATGAGCTTGAGTATTATTATTTAATGTATTAAATATAGTACAAGTTATTTGTAGGTTCCACTATTGAAACCGCGTTGATCTATGTACTAGGCCTTTCTTTTGGAACTGATGACCAGTCTCTCAGGGAGGCATTTTCTGGCTTTGGTGATGTTGTAGATGGTGAGTTTTAAATCTGCCGTCAATGCATTTAATATCAGAATGAAAAGCATGCTAAGTTGTCCAAGTGCTCGTGCAGATAAGCATAACGTGGCACAAGGTTTTTAATTACTTAGTCAGCCAAAAAATGCCTTGTGCATACATGTTTCTGTTATTACAGTCGCACACATTGTTAAAATAATATCACTATCTTATATTAAGGGTTTAATTGAGTTATCCTTAAATTTTTTTCCACAAGATGGATGGTACATTTGATTTACTGATAATGTTTATCTAAGTGATTAGGAACAACAGAATACATTTGTGAGATAGAAACAACCCATTAGTTTCTGCTATGCATCTAGTTGTTGTGTATTGTTGATCAAATGTTTTGGTGATGATCCCCGTGAGTTGACATTCTTGTTAGTTGATTTCAATCAATTGACATGAGTTTCCATGCCTAATTTTTGGATATAATTTAGGCCTGGTTGGTAGGTTCTATCTTCTTGTTTTTTGGGTTGACTCCTCTTTTTCTTCTTTGACTCTTTCTGCATAAAGTTGGGAATCTAAACCTTCTAGTGCACAGAGAGGATACCTGGATTGACATGCTAATTTCTTTTGATCTCGAGATATCTAAGGTCTCAATTCTATATTTTACTGATGAAAATCCAATGGATTTTCTGCTGATGTTGAAACCGGTTTGAGGTATGTTTCTTTGTTGTTCTTTCTTTCTTCTCAAGGAAAGGGCGAAGAAATCATTTTATTGGCGTATTGCATAAATTGAGGTTCTTAAGTTGTTCTATTTTGTTGCGTCACTAGTGACGGGAGTCTGGGTAATTCCACCATTTTAAAAAATAATAATAATTCAAATTGTGTGTTATATGTGGTTTGTGTATAAACTGGTGGTAAGCCCTGTGTGTGTTTCGACACGAACTAACTAGTAAGAGGTAATATATCTCTGCAAAATTCCAAAATAAGAAAGTTCATAAAATAAAAATAAGAAGGCTGCTATGGGACTTATGGTAGTGTTTGGATGCTGAAACTGTCAGTGGTTTTGGTGCACAGCAAAGGTAATTACTGATAGAGATACCGGGAAGTCTAGAGGATTTGGGTTTGTGAACTTCTCGAGTGATGAATCTGCCGGCTCTGCGATGTCAGCAATGGATGGACAGGTTAGTATTAAATAAATGTAGGAAATGTATTGCACATGTATTTCACTGTTCTTATTTTTTGTTGTCTCTAAGAACTCCTGTTTGCTTCCTTTTCAGCCACTGAATGGGCGGAACATCCGTGTGAGCTATGCTAATGATAGACCATCTGCTCCTAGAAGTAACTACGGTGGTGGTGGTGGTGGTGGTGGTTACGGTGGTGGCGGTGGTTATGGTTCCCGTGGCGGGTATGGTGATGCCAGAGAGAATGATGGTTTCTAAGCCACATGTGGATAGTTCTACTGTTGAGAGCATGGCCTTTGTTAAGTTCACTTATCTAGGAGGATATCATGGGATGCCTTATTATGTTTTTAAATGGTTTTTCCAGAACCTAATTTTGTTATGTATGCTTTTAATTCAAATTTGCCTGTTTATTGCCGTCATCTTTAGTTTGTGTTGTACTTTGTTTGCAACACAAACTTCTCTGTAAGCATTGAAATGTAGATTGGGTTAAAGCTGTGCCAGTAGTAGTGTTTTTTTGGTCCGGTTGTCTGATTAGTTCCCTGTTTAAATGGCTGGCACCGTCTTTAGAAAGAGGATTTAATACTGGTGATTATCATCTTTAGAACTCAAGGATTCAAAGGCCCCAGTCCTATAGAACAGAGCCTGTTCAAGTAAGATCGTACTGGTGATTATCATCTGGTATTTTCTGGGATCATTTTGAATAGATTCAGCCAAGGTTGACATCAATCAAGCTATAATTGAGTCAAATATGACTAGTTTATGTTTTTTTGTTTTTTGTTTTTTTTTTAAAATTTTTAAATTTTAAATATAATTTATTGTCTATATAAGAGTTGTTTAAAAAATTAGCTAGTAGGAACATGGTTTACCATGCATTTTATATTGGTTAAGTCTTGATTGTTTGATATTTGCATTGTTGGTATCTGAAAGACAGTGAAACAGTGGACTGTAGTTGATTTTTATATTTTTCCAAAAATTTTTTGTTGGGCTTGCAAGCCCAATCCAAGCCCATAAATTCGCCCAAGTTCTTAATGAGTTATATAATTGTGTTGCAAATTTGTGGGCTCTTTAAAGGTTGATTAAATTGACTTGGACATGGGCACAGGGTGGATATTCTCTTCTGTTTGGGTATGGATTGAAGAGGTCTTGTATGGCTTGTGGCATACACAATAGGCCCCACCATTGTTTATTTTTGTAGGGTTGTATATGTGGATTATACATTCAAAACAAGGGTTTATTACACCTGCTATCTTTAAATTGTCATCATATTATCCATTTTGTTTTTGGACTATTGATTGAGTATCTAGTACTTAAAGTATATAATTCAAAATCTATTTAAAATATCGATTAAATTTATTAAGTTTTTAAGGTATTTAATTTAAACTTATTTGGGTCTCTGAAAGAATTAAAAATAAATAAATATATATGGTCATAAGTATTATAAATTGGTAAAATATCCTATTTAAAACTTATTACATAAAATTTTATTTTATTTTTTATTTTTTGTCTTTGAAAGGTGTTTCATTTCATTGTGTGTTTGAATAAGTATATGTGTCTAATTTATTAGTTTTTGTCAATAAAAGGAATTAGATAATTTAAATAGTAATACTTTGTTGCAAATAATAATAAAATAAAATTATATATTAATTAAGTGATTAAAAAAATGGTAAATTACAAATATACTATTTGAGGTTTGTTTAAAGTACAGATTGCCTTTTGTAGTTTGAAAAATTATAATTACTTCTTTGTTAAAATTTTTTATTTAACAGAATTAACTTAAAAAAAGAAATTTATAATTGTTCTCTTATAGAATAATAAAATTACCTAAATTATTAATTGAATCATATTTATAACATCATTAAAAATTGTTAATTGACTTGATTTATTAATAAAAAGGGCGATTTGTTGTAAAATTAGAAACCTCAGAGGGTGAAATGTAATTTCTAGAATCACAAGGGGCGATTTATATTTTAATCAAATATTAGGGGATGTATTTGTAATTTATCCTAAAAAAAATTTAGCAAAAAATTTAAAAATAATCAATTATAAATTATAAATGAAATTTGATTTATAATGTTAAATAAAAGCAAACATGTAACTATTGTAAAACATAAGTAAAAAAATATTGTAGATATTTATCTATATCTTTATAATGGAAATTCACCCTAAGAATTAAGCTCACTTTTCAATTATAGAATAAAAAGTAAAGGTTTTTTTTTTTAAAAAAATAAAATTTTAACCGGATAAGGTTTTTTTATAAATTTATAATATTTACAGACTTATATTTTATTTTTGTAAGCTTTTTAGGGACTAAATATGTTTGATTTAAATACTTTAGAGATTTAATAAATTAAACTAATAGTTTAGCGTGTAAATAGATTTTGATTTATATAATTTAGGGACTTAATAGATTCAATAAATATTTTAGGAATTAAGTAGACAATTTGACGATAAAAGAACACTTAGGGTGTGTTTGGCAACGTTTACGTTTTCAGTTTATATTTACAAAAATTTTATAAACTGATTTTTATTTATTTTTAGAAAAACATAAACTACAAACGCGTTTAGTAATTGACAAAATGTTTAAAAATTTTAAAAAATATAAAAAAGAGTGAGAAATGACAAGTGGTGGCAAGTGACGGTAGAAGACAGTGGTGGAAAGTGGTGACGGTAGGTGGTGGGTAACTGGTGGTGGCAGGTGGTAACGGGTGGGTGGTGGTGGTGGGTGGGTGGGTGACGGTGGCTGGTGGTGGCGAGTGAGTGGTGGTGGTGTCGGGTGGTGTGTGGTGGTGGCAAGTGGGTGGCGGATGGCTGGTGGTGGTGGGTGGTGGGTGGTGGCGGGTGGGTGGTGATGGTGGGTAGGCGGCAGGTGGTGGTGGTGGTGGGTGGGTGGTAGAGAGTGGGTGGTGGTGGCGGCGGCGGCGACAGTGGTGGTGGTGGCAGGTGGTAGTGGTAAGTGAGTGGCAAATGGCGGGGGGTGGCGGGTGGATAGTGGGTGACGGTGGCGGGTAGTGGCTGGTGGATGGCGAATGATGGGTGGTGGCGGGTGGGTGATAGTAGGTGGGTGGGTGACGGTGGTGGGTGGTAGCGAGTGGGTGGTTGTGGTGGTGGTAGGTGGCAAGTGGGTGGCAGATGGTGGATGGCGGGTGGTGATGGTGGGTGACGGTGGCAGGTGGTGGGTGGTAGCAAATGGGTAGTGGTGGTGGTGGCGGGGTGGCGGGTGGCGAATGGCGAATGTCGAGTGGTGGTGGGTGGGTTGGTGACAGTGGCGGGTGGTAGGTAGTAGCGAGTGGGTGGTGGTGGTGGTGGGTGGTGGTGGCAGATGGGTTGCGAGTGGATGGTGGTGGCAGGTAGGTGGCGAGTGGGTGGTGGTGGTGGTAGTGGTGGTGAGTGGTAGGTGGTGGTGGCGGGTGGGTGGCAGGTGGCTGGTAGTGGTGGGTGGCTGGTGGTGGCACGTAGTGGATGGTGGTGGCAAGTGGGTGGGGAGTGGTGGTGGCAAGTAGGTGGCGGGTGGTGGTGGTGGGCGGTAGATAGTAGTGGCGGGTGGTAGATGGTGGTGGTAGGTGGGTGGAGAGTGGTGGTGGCAAGTAAGTGGCGGGCGGTGGATGGTGGTGACGAGTGGTGGTAGTGAGTGGTAGATGGTAGTGGCGGGTGGTGGGTGGTAGCGGGTAAATGGCAAGTGGGTGGTGGTGGTAGCGAGTGGGTGGCAGGTGGATGGTGGTGGTGGGTGGCTGGTGGCGGGTGGGGGTGGGTGGCTAGTGGCGGGTGGTGGTGAGTGGTGGTGGCAGGTGGTGGTAAACGATGGGTGGTGGGTGGTGGTGGCGGAAGACGGCAGTTGAAAATGGTGGGGGGTGGTGGCTAGTATTGGGTGGTAAAAAAAAAAAAAAAAACTCAAAACTCAAAATGGAAACATATTTTTTGTGTTTTCATTTTTTGGCTAAATTTATAAACTGAAACCACTGATTTATAAATCAAAAATTTTACCAAACAAGTTTTTATTTGAGTTTTTAAAATTTTTGTAAATATAAACAGAAAACTAAAAACGTAAGTGTTACCAAACGGCACCTTAGCAACTTGGTATGCACTATTTTGGACTATTTTATGCTTTTTATATACCAAACTTTAAAAATTTATAATTTTTATAGTACATATTTTTTTAATGCAATTTATATTTTTAAAACCTAGTTAATGAGATTTATCAAATAAGATCTTACTTGAATATGTAATTTTATAAAATAAAAATAAATAAATAAATTTAACAGTATAAATATTTACATCATAGAACATTCACAACTACAAATGTGAACATTAGTTAGTGCTTCATTGTATTATTATTAGGGATATTTTTGATTATTTTGCTAGCCATATAATTTATTAGAATATAAAAAAATAATTTAAACTAAATAAAATATAAATAAATATAGAGAAATGTATATTTTTTTCAACTTGCACACGCATAATGTGTGCTCGACTACTAACTTTTTGAAAAAGTTAAAAATAAAATCGGTACAACTAAACTGTAAAATATCAAATTGATGCAATAGTTAAACTTTAGAGATTATACAGCAACAGTCAACAAAACAAAATATATTTTCCGCTGCCAGGATTCGAACCTGGGATATTCTCAGAATAACCGAGTTGATAGTTGAGCTACAGCGGAGCTTTTGATATGCCCATGAAGATAATTATATTTATAGAACTAATCGTCTTAAGTGGTGCCTCTTTGTTTTTTGTTTTTTTTTTTATTGGGACTAACGTGGAGTTTCATAACCTAATTTAACACTTAAAATTGAATGCATTAAGTGAAATTAATTAATTCTATTTGACAATTACAAATGGTATCACTTAAATGTAACTCCTAAAATATAAGTTAAAAATTAAATACATTTTAAGTAATAAAAAATTTATTTAATTCTGATTTAATTTATAAATACTTATACTATCAATATACACCATATAACCTCACAAACTCCACCATCATCGCCACCTCTACCACCGCTATCACCACCACCATCATCTATCACTCTTCCACCACTACTACTTTCATCACCATTGTCATTACTACCATAACTATCGTTATTATTTCACTACTACCACCACCACTACAACAATTTGTACAATCCTTCACCTCTACAACTATTGTCACCATTGCCATAACTACCACAACCATCATTATACCGTCACCGCTCTCTTTTTATCACCATTACATTACTCCAAGGTCGATTCTAACTTTTCTTGGACCCAAAGTGAACCCTAAATATGAAACCTTTCATATTTATTTAAAAAAAGATTGATCAAAACATAATGTATCGAATTTTGTTTTAAATTTTTACATTTAATAATGCTCACAAAAAGGTTACTAAAATTTACTTAAATATATAATAAAGTTTACAATAATAAAAAAGACTAAAATATAGTTTGGCATAAATTAAAAAATCTAAAAAGTCAAAAAGTCACTATCCTATGTAAGTCATATAATCTTATTTAAGTCACATCACCTCTCTACCACATCACTTCAAACTCAACCCATACCCAACCCATATTTTATAAAAAGCCAAAAAGTGCACTTGTCCTCTGTGTTTGCAGCAGTGTTATCTTGGTCGTTCTCGTTGGTCTCTTACCAACTTTGGGGGTGCTAGCAAATGATAGGATGTGCTAGATGGTGCCAACCTCGTTGGGATGATTTAGCCCATCGTGATGCCTTTGCACCTTCCTTTTTCCTTTATTGATGTAATTTCGCTTTGTTCTTTTGTTCTTGTGTTATTCCAT
The DNA here is from genome assembly GCA_022316695.1 of Camellia oleifera. Lineage (NCBI taxonomy): Eukaryota > Viridiplantae > Streptophyta > Magnoliopsida > Ericales > Theaceae > Camellia > Camellia oleifera. The sequence continues at coordinate 61,070,644 of CM039306.1, forward strand.
CAATAAAGTTTTTTGCCGATCAAAAAAAAAAAAAAAAAAAAAAAAAAAATTTAGATCATTCCAAACAACTTCACTTTTTTTTAGGAATAGTGACAGATTATTGGAGTATCCGAGAATAGTTGACTGTTAAAAATGGCTTTCTCCAATAGATTTGGAACTCTCATGAGGCAGACCATTTCATAGAATAGCATATCGAATGGGCAAGTTTCAATGGCGGTATGAGCTTGAGTATTATTATTTAATGTATTAAATATAGTACAAGTTATTTGTAGGTTCTACTATTGAAACCATATTGATCTATCTATGTACTAGGCCTTTCTTTTGGAACTGATGACCAGTCTCTCAGGGAGGCATTTTCTGGCTTTGGTGATGTTGTGGATGGTGAGTTTTAAATATGCATAACATGTATGGGCACAAGGGTTTTAATCAAAAAAATCCCCTGCGCAAAATTTTACATGTTTTTGTTTTACAGTCGCCGACATTGTTAAAAAGAATATCACAATCTTATTGATCGGTCTTTTTTCAATCAAAAATAAAGAATTAAACATAGTACTAATTCAGTAGAATAGTGGATTGTCCAGATATTGTACCACGAAGATTTGGGCTGAGTTATATTAATTCGAGTAGTAATTTCTAATTTAATTTAAAGAAGATAGGATGATTTGATTTTCACTAATGAGAATTTAAATTAAAACTAAAACAATTGTGCAACTAAAGAAAATAATCTGAATATGGAGAGAGACTTAGGATTCCGAATCCACTACTAATTTCATATCGTGTAATTAAAATATCCAAGTCTAGTAAATTAATGGCCTGAATAATAATGATGTATTGTGGCTACAAGCTCCAATATCATTAGTATATTCAAAATATAGGCACGAATCATCTTTGGTCAGTAGAATCGAATACACTAAACTATGGTTACTAACTATGATTTGATCCAAAAATCATATAAATAGTTTTTTGGGGGAGGGATCCATACACGTTTTTATATAAAGAGAAAGTACTCTGTGAATAAGATGAACGCGAGTTTATCAATGTCAAAATGAGATTAAAGAAGTCAATGAGAACAAAAATAAGTACATTGTGGAACACTTATAGGTAGGGAGGCCCATGCAAGGCACGAGTGAGTTGCACACATTTAAAAAAAAAAAAAATTTATTAAAATTTTATTTTTTGATTTTAAAGCAGTGTTTGTTTCCAACAAAAATATAGTGGAACAGACCTTATATATTTATATAATATCATTTTATTTCACCTATAATGTTTTTTACGAACTCTTATGTTGTACTTGGTTAATAAGAATGAAATGAAATAGAATGATTATGTGCCTTTATTACGATTTTAGTTATGACTTCGGACTCTCTAAAGTAATTTTGGGTTTTTTTTTTTTAACTGGTTGCTATTTAATTTTACAAAAATTAAAGATACAATAGTCAAAAGTTAAGAGTATAACAATGCTTTTAAGAGTATAACAACCATACAAAAAATCATTCTGACATCAATTAAAAAAAAAAAACTTAATTTAATTAATTGAATTTTTTTTTCTTTTAACTGGTCTTATATACAATAATAAAATTACCTAAATTATTAATTGAAATAAATTTTTATTATCACTAAAAGCTGTTAATTGAGTTGATGATATATTAATAAAAATAGTTACTACTTGTTATGAAATTCAAAATTTAAAGGGGCATGATGTAATTTTCAGAAACACAAGGCGCAATTTGTATTTAAAACAAACCTCAGGAGGTGTGTTTGTAATTTATCCCAAAAAAAAAAAAAAAAAGAGCTCAAAAAAATGTAAACTTTTGACTATTCGGCTAAATACAATTAACCCAAATTTCTTACAGAATTTCTAAAAATCCTCCATCCAAATTAATTCACTAACCAAATTAAAGGGCAAAATAGATTCAAAAATAGACGTAAGGGCAAAATGAAAAATTAAATACAAGCGACCAACACCAAAGCTAAACTTATATAGATAAATATATTAAAATTAATAAAAATATTGAATAGTTAGACTTGGTTTTATTTGTCCTTTTGAATCTTAATCCATAAATTGAACTATAATCAATTGTTTTAAAAATTTTAGAATTGAAACCAAAATCATGCCTTCAAAACATCAGAATAAATTGTACAATTTAGACTTATTCAATAGATAATTTTATTTATTTATTTAATACCACAACTTCTTTCCAATCTTGATTGCACAATCTTCGTTACACATCTTACACCTGACTTGGCATTGACAAAAAGTGTCTCACAATTTTAATTTCCAAAATACTTCCATAAGAATTACATAATTCTACATGTATCTTCTATGTATCTATATTATTATAAAGTGAACACTAAACTAGGTGTAAATGTCATAGAAAAAGTACTTTGTTAATAAGCTTATTGATATCGAAATGGGATTAGAATTTAAAGAAGTCAATAAAAAACAAAAGTAATATATATATTAAAATTAATACAAATATTTAATAGTTGGATGTGGTTTATTTCTCCTCTTGAATCTTAATCCATAAATTGAACCATGCTCAATTGTTTTACAAATTTTAGAATTAAAACCAAAACCATGTCTTCAAAACATCTCACTAAATTGTATAGTTTAGAATTATTCAATAGACAGTTTTATTTAAAGTTTTTTAACATCATAATTTCATTCTAATCTAAATTGCACAATCTCTATTATATATCTATTTATTCTTCTATTCTATTATAATATGTCAACACCTGAGTTGGCGTTGACAAAAAGTGTCTCACAATTTTAATTTCCAAAATACCCCCCACAATAATTACATAATTTCTACTCATATCTTCTATCTATTTATCTATCTATACTATCATAAAGTGAACACTAGACTTGGTGTGAATCTCACAAAAATTTAATTTCCAAAAATACCCTCAAAATTAGTTTTGGAACTACTAACTTGCAACATCATGAACGAGCTGGTTTTATTCCGAAATAAGTCGGAATAATTATGTAATTTTCACATGTAACTTTTTTTCAAATTTTTTTTTGGAGAATTTATTAGAAAATCATTTTATAAGTACTTGTATTACAATTGATCCATAACATATTCTTATATTCTAATAAATTTTATTATTTGGACATTTGATCCACTAAATCTTAATTTTCTAGAAGCTATTTGCGATGATCCAAATAAGTATACTTTTTGATTTTTTACGAAAAGATATGTAAAAAAATAGAGAGGTGATATGACCCAAATATGGACACTTATCTAAATAAGTGCACTTATAGTGCATAGTGCATAATTTTACTTTTATACTGTTTTTGGAAATTTATTTAACCCTTAACAACTTGGTTTGAACTAGTTTGTACTTTTTATATATTAAACTTTAAAAATTCATAATTTTTGTTGCACATTTATTTCTTATTTTTTTATTTTTTTTATGAAATTTATATTTTTGAATTCTAATTAATGAGATCTATCAAATAAGATCTCACTGGAATATGTAATTTTTAAAATATAAATAAATAAATAAATAAATTTGATAGTGTGAATGTTCAAATTATGAAATATTTACACTGTTAATGTGAATTTTAATGGGCGCTTCACCCTATTATTATTAAGGGTATTTTGGTAACTTTGTTAGCCAAATAACATATTGGATTATGGAAAAATAATTTAGCAGCATAAGTAAATGAAAAAGAATTTATAAACCAATGTTTCATTTTTTTCGACTTGCACACACAAAATGTGTACTTCGCCGTTAACTTTCTTTAAAAAATAAAAATAAAATCAATACAACTAAACTATAAATATCAAATTGATGTAATAGTTAAATTTTAGAGATTAGGAGTATAATTTTCCAAAGATATCAAATGAAAGTTGTGGCTATAATTGCAAAATGTCGCCGCATAGCATAATCATCAAAACAAAATATATTTTCTGCTGTCAGGATTCGAACTTGGTACGTTCTCAGAAGCCGACATGATAATTGACCTACAGCGGAGCTTGTGGTATGTATATGAAGATAATAATATTTATAGAATTAATCGTTTTAAGTGGTATCTCTTTCTTTCTTTCTTTTATTTTTATTTTTTATTTTTTGGGATTAATGTGAAGTTTCATAACCTAATTTAACACTTAAAACTGAAATGGTATCACTTAAATGTAACTCTTAAAATATAAGTTAAAAATTAAGAAAATTTTAAGTGATAAAAAATTTATTTAATTCTAACTTAATTTATAAATACTTATACATAACTATCAACATACACCGTATAACCTCACAAACTTTACCATCACTGCCACCTTTACCATTGCTAACGCCACCACCATCAACCATCACCCTTCCACAACCATTACTTTAATCACCATTGTCATTATTACCATAACTATCGTCATTATTTCACTACTACCACTACAGTCGCCATCTGTTATCAGCACTACTACAACAATTTGTACAATCCTTCACCTCTATAACTATTGTTACCGTTGTCATAACTACCACCACCATCATTTTACCGCCACCGCTCTCTTTTAATCACAATTACATTACTCCAAGGTCGATTCTAACTTTTCTAAGACCCAAAGCAAACCCTAAATATGAGGCCTTTCATATTTATTTTTAAAAAAATTGATCAAAACATTATGTATCGAATTTTGTTTTAAATTTTTACATTTAATAATGCTCACAAAAAGGTTACTAAAATTTACTTAAATATATAACAAAGTTTACAATAATAAAAAAGACTAAAATATAAACTGCAGTACCAAATAGAAAGTAAAAGTCTTCTACTTCTTCTAGGAATAGTGACATGTAAATATAGTTTATCGAAAGTGATTAACGTCATACTAACTTAATCCTCAATCATTACAAATCAAATAATCAATGAAAGACTATCTAAAAAATAATAATAATCAATGAAAGAAAACATAAAAAATAATAAAAATATGTAATCATAATAGACAATATATATATATATATAATCAATGATCAAATAAAAATAAGAACTCATCTCTATTACAGAGACTGTATCTTTAAACCCAACTTTATATTACAAATTTAAGACTTTCCATCATAGTTGAACAAATGCAAAACAGGAAAACAAAAATCAATACATAAAAAGCTAAGAAATATGATAGTTTTTCAATTAATTTTTAAAAAATTTAGATGAATACTTCAAATTCTTGTTGTGGACAGCAACCAACTGGAAAGTTAAAAACTTTGGTTTTATTATATTTGTAATCATATCTTAGATGTATTAAAAATATAAGGGCAAATTATCCACAAGTCATTTTTGAAATGTGTGTGTTCTATTTAATCATAAAACCTTTTAGATAGACCCAAAAGTCATGTGCCCATTTATCTTTCTTTTTTTTTTTTCCTTGCACCTTATTTGTTTTCTTTATCTTTGTTTCTCTAATATCGACGACAACCACGACCACGCCTGTCACGACCCGAACCCGCCCCTAGAAGGTTGGCATCGTAACCGGCCAGTAATTCTAGATTACCACAGGCCTTCCTGAACATAACATAAATAATCGGGGCTCGCGGAAGCAAAATTAAATGCAAATAGTCCAAAGAGCTGTGCATAAATATGAACATACATTTACATGCCAAAAATGTTAATTTACCCACTATCTTTACATAACTTGTGATCAAAATTCATATACAACACATATAGGCACAAGCCACAAATACATTACAAAACAAAACTCACTACACGGCCTTCCAGGCCTAGCCCAGCTCGAGGGCACCATAACTCAGGTAGGCTTTCAAAACGGCGGCTCAACACGAACTCCGCCTAGGCTTGGCTCCCTGACTGCTCACCTATAAATACATAAATACGGGGGTGAGCTAAAGCCCAGCAAGTAACATTGATATTAAGGGTTAGTGAACGAATTCCATATATCATATATCCGTAAAAAAAATCATCATAACCATAATCATTTCATAACAGAACATACGTAATGACATACTCCATAGAACATAACATATACTGAACATTTTCCGACTAGAGTAATCAGTTCCGGATACTGATTAAACACATACTGCCACAATGAAGTGGATAGCGAGATCTCGTAAACTGGTCATGGACCCGCACTAACGTGCCGTCCCCCATGACTTGGGACTTCCTATGGATGCCATACTAGATTCGCAAATAGGACATTCGTTCACAGATTCAAATTCACATTTTGAAAGCATAACTTAACGTATCACATTTAAAACATACTTTATAAGAACATAACTTTACAGAAATGTTACTTACAGTGGTTTTCCAAAACCGGTTGTACGGTCTTCACCTCTTGACCTGCAATTAACAACAGTATAACACATTTCCTTCAATACACATTATCATTCAATCATGGAATTCATGACATTCTCTTCTTCTCTTATGTAATTTCATGTTCATGGGATGCCAAATGATGCAAATAACATGTGAAAATCATGTAAAACAACTTCCCAAACTTTTCCTGAAATAGGCCCTACCGCTCGAGCGCCCACTTGTCCGCTCGAGCGGACAGCATAATTTTCCAAAACTGCTGAGAGGCTGATTTTCACGCTCGAGCGGGAATCCCTCCGCTCGAGCGGACCCTGCGAAATCCGAAATTCTGGACTTTTCAAAGCTTCAATCTTCCCTTTTCACAAAACCCACTTCCAATCTTATGAAATTTACTTGCTCAACAACATAAAGAAAGCATTATAACTTCCATTCAACCCCAATTGCATCATATACAAAATTAAACCATGAGTTAAGTTGAAAACCATGAACTTGCACACAAAAGCTACATATCTCTACATTCATGGAGATTCTTCCTCAAATAAGCCAAACATGTATAGAAATCATGATCCTAAACATAAATTTCATAATCTTATGCCTCAATCTTGAGTTCTATATGCTAAATGCCAAGGAGCAACAATCTAGTTCATGAAAACCTTACCTTAAACACTTGGATGGAAAAGGTTAAACTTGATTTCCCCTTTCTTCCCTCTTCTTTCCCTTTGCTTCCTCTCTTCCACGGTTCTCTCTCTCTCTCCTCTTCAAGATATTTCCTTCTCTTTTGTTTGAGTCAAAGGGTCAACACATCCTTATCTATATATATCATATATGTCAAATAAATAGATTTGGACCAAAAATGTGAGCCAAACATGGCCTAACGAATCAGACGAAATTCAGTCTTCAATTTATTTTCCCAAATGTTTCTAAAATTTCCCAGTATCACATAGGCGTGTTCAATTTCATTTTCTGAACCCATTACGGTCATCAATTTCAGTCCCGAAGTCGTAATTCCAATAGATATGTTTCCAATTCCAACAGATAATTCCCAATTAATTCATATAAATACATGATTAATTACCAATAATTATGACGTACATTTCGGGGTCATTACAACGCCTTCCTTCTTTTCTTTCTTTTTCTAATCTACAGTCACCGGTGACTGGTGACCACCATTGATTGGAGTTCACTAGCAACCACCGAGCACCGACTTCTTACTTCGTGCTCACCAAAGGTGAAGGAGATGAGTTTTCAATGCATCGGATCTGAGTAGATCTACATCAGATTGAGCTAGATCTAAATCAAAAATAATTGTCAGTGTACAAGCCTCTCTCTCTATATCTGTCTCTTTTATTTGATCCTTTAATTTTTTTTTTTTATTTTTTTATTTTTATAGTACACACTTATATTTTCCTGTTATAATGAAGAAAAATTTTAAATTATGAATAAGTTGTTTTTGAATTTTAGTTACAGGTAGTGAAAACTATAAAATTTTACAGTTTTAGTTTTTTTGGTACTGAAATGAATCATTCTTTAGAACTGTAAAATTTTATAGTTTCATAACTTTCTTTAGAACTGTAAAATTTTGTAGTTTCATAACTTTCTTTAGAATTGTAAAATTTTACAGTTTCATAGCATGTTTTTTAGTTTGATTAATAAGGATAAATGCTTGATAGAATCATACTTTGAAATTGTAACAATTTACAGTTTCAAAGCTTGCTTTTTAGTTTGATTAATATTGGAGATTATTTGCTTAAATCTTACAAAAATTAAAATAACATATATTTTTTTCCCATTGTTATTGTTTGTTGTTCTTACATTCCCCCCTTTTAGTTTATCAATATTTAGCATATTTTGTTATATTTTTTTCGCTCTAATTTCTCAATTTATTCTTTTTTTTAGGCAATATGCTGAATATTTCAGTGAGTCTCCGGTGATATCTTGATGTCTAGCGAACATTCTAGACATTCTGATGACTTCCGGTGACATTCAAAAAACTCCGAGGATACTCCGTCGAATTTTAGGTAATATTCCAGCAACTTCCCGGTGATATTGAACATTCCGACAAGTCTTCAGTGATTGTCTAACGGAAGTCTGACGGTGGTGGGATGTAGCAGAGTCTTTAAAATGTTTTTAAAAAAAAAAAATAGAATTTTTTTAGTAACAATTAAAAAATATGTAGGACCAATTGGCCTTTTTTTTGGACATTTTTGGGAGCCTCAAAGCAACTACTCTGTGGGCTTTGCCCCAAAACTGGCCCTACATTGCCCCTTCACCATTACCACAGCCATTATCTTTCTATCTATAGCACCATTGTCATTAGTGCTATAGGCACCATTGTTGTCTTCACCACCAACAACTCAGTATTACAATATAAAATTGAAAATTACAATTTAAAGATAATAAATTTTTTAAAATTCATAATTCGGTATTTAATTTTTAATATTATTAAACATCACCTAAATAAATCTAAGGATGTTGGCAACTCTAAAATTTTGTCTAGTCTTCTATCTATCTATCTATCTATCTATGTTCTATAATAAATATAAAGTGAAGATGCTATTGACACAAAATGTAAACATTTTGATTTTAAAAAATGCCCTACACAAGTATTTAAATATAAAATTATATGGAGAGGAGGTTAGGACTCGGAATCAAGATAGTCGATTTGGTAGACAAGACCCTTACCACTTGAGCGACACACAATACGTGTGTTTTTAAATCAAAATCAAAATTTAAATTTTATAAATTTAAGAACACACCCCCACAAGACTCTTACGACTTGAGAAGCACACAATATGTGTATTTTAAAATAAAAATAAAAATTTATATTTATATAGATTTAATAGTATACCTTTACTAATCATATCCTCATATATATATATATATATATTATTAAAAGTAGTGTTTTTCCTTACTTAGGTGACACATTCTAAAGACTTTTTTTTTATTTTTATTTCTAAAAAAGCCACATCAGCATGCATTTTTTAGTTATGTATAAAGTTCTACACAAACTAAACTAATTTTGTTCAAAAAAAATTACAACAACCAATTTTATATGGACTCTATTTGAGAAAGGGAAAGTTAGTCTAAGGTCCCTTTCCCATTTTTACTAATAGAAGAGATCCACAATATTATTTTATGATGTCTAAGGTTTCTCAACCCTACACTCATATATGACAGAAAAATTTGAGTCTCTCAAAGCAAATCTCATTTCTCTCTCACACACAGACACTCTAAACTCTCTCTTTCTCTTTTGATGATCTTCGATTTTGGGTTGAGTGAGAAACAACCTGCAAAGCTCTCAGAGACATTAGAAGAACAAAACCGAGAGACCTAGTATGTGATTGAGAACCAGAGTGATTGATATATGGAATTTGATTGTAAATAGACATAGTCTGAGGCAAGAGAAACATGTAGAGAAGAAACTAGAGAAGTCACTGACATGAGAAGGAGGAAGAGGAGCAAAGCTTCAATTGGGTATGTCTCTCATGGAGGACTGAGATGATTTCTTGTAGTGAAAGGGAGGGATGAGATTGTCGGTGACTGAGTGAGGAGGTGAAGATGGGTAAACGAAGTTGGTTCTCGCATTGACTCCACGTATCGCTTAAGCGGTGCAATCGTAAGCGCATGCCGCCTCCTCCGCTGTGTCAAAGGTATTGGATATAGTCACTTTGTGAATTTTCTCTGGATTTGGTCATCAGCTTCTCTCGATGTTGCCAACAAAAATCTACACCACTCTTTTATTCTTCAATTGTTATGGGTAAGTGAAATCAGAAACATAAAAACAGAGGTTTCATCACAAAAGCAAATGTATTTATTTAATCCATTTGTAATTAAATGAATGTAAATGCAATTGCAATGATCAAGATGGGTTTGGTGGTTGTGTCAGCCATTATTGCTATTGAAAGAGCTTAAATTGAATTGCAGTGGTTGTATTGAAATGAATTTAATGTGGGTTTTAAAGGGATTTTCTCTGGTTTGATAAAAAATACAGAGAAAATTCTGATCTAGAGAAAATTCTCTCAACCACATTAATAAACAACATTGAACCCAGTATCAAAACATCAGAAAAATTCTCTAGTCTTTCCAGAATTTCTCTGGATGTGGAATTTGTGCGAATTTTCTCTAGATTTCTAGTTTCGTATTACAGTTTTCCTGTGTGCCATTGTTGCTATTGAAGGAGCTTAAATTGAATTGTAGTAGTTGTATTGAAATGGATTTAATGAGAGTTTTAAAGGGATTTTCTTTGTAACGCCCAAAAATAAATATGACAAACCCATTTCATAAGCGAAAATCAAGTTGAAACAAAGTATTTTCATTCATTAGAGTTAATATACAAAATGTGACATATGCAATATACATTCATAAACAGCTTATCCTGAATCTACAACATGTGTTACAAATAGTAAAAAGTAATGAAAGCTAAACAAACATTCATATTCCCTAAATACTTACATCTTTTCAAGTCACTGCTTGATTACAACAAAAATGAGTCTGGCTTAATACAATTAAGCCCTTGGCTATACAAAGTAAACACAATAAAAAGAAGCTCTTGCTTTAAATCTCTCCAAACTACTGTCTTAGCGGGGCATATCTCCAACACCTGAAAATAGTTTTTCCTAAACAGGGTGAGCCATAGCCCAGTAGGAACAATCTAGCACAATATATGAATCTTAACAAATATATAAGTATAAGATGCATATTCAATGCCCAGGATAAAAAAAATCATTTATAACTCTTTTGCAAAACCATGCCATGCTAAGTTTTATATGACAATTCATGTTATCTCAATTCATTTTATCTTATTTCATGATTCATTCACCGTTTTATCTCATTTCATGAGTCATTTACCAATTCATTCAGACAACCACACTGAGGGTACAACTCGATGGGTTTCTAATCAACACAACCCTTATACAAACACTTCTATTTGCTATTTTACGGATATTTCGTTCGCGGGAACTGGCACCCATGTATACATACGGTTTTCGAGACTTTCACCTTAGACACACATGTCAACTTAATTCAATGGAGTCTATCCCCTTTTTTCTCCCAAACATAGAGTATATCTCCTTTCTCCTCCCACACATTATACATTTACAATGTATTAAAAACATAGTCATATTCAATGACAATGGATAAGAGATTAGTTTCAATTTACCTAATCCTCATGCAATTTCTACAACAATCATAGCTATCCTCCACTAATAGCCTAAAATAGATATTTCTAAATAGATATACAATCTCCAAGACAGATAAATTATCCAAATTTTCATAGGTGAGAGGTAATATATATCCAACTCCACCATTTATACAAACATCTATCCAATTTCATATTCCCAATGCCAATCTCATATATTTATACAAAATAACTATTTGAGACAATTTAGGGCAAAACTTCATTTTCTTCTAAAACCCAACTCGAGTATCAAAATCAACATATTTATTACAATACAACCTCATATCTAATCCTATAACCATTTAAAACACATACATTTGAAAACCCCTATTTTCATTTTAAATCAAAACCCTAGGTTTGTTCAAAATCACCCCAAGTTTTAATATTTCTTACACATCAACAAATAACTAAGTTAAAACTCATAGAAAAGTGTAGAAAGTCCCTACCTCAAGTTTAGAAGACCAAAGGAAGAGATGGAGAGACTTCAAAGATGCCGAAACCAATCTCTATTCGGATCAAAACGCAGCCTTTGAGATGCTCTACTTTTTTAACAAAGGCTTACAGGTAAAGAAATCACTAGATCTAGGTGAAAATATAGAGAGAAGGTAGGTTTTAGAGAGAAAGGCACAAGATCTAGGGTTTTGAGAGAAAAAGATATGAAAAAGTGATGTAAAAATGGGCTGCTGCGAACTGATATACGCACAGTCCGCTTGAGCGCAAGAAGTAACGCTTGAGCGTCAGACATAAAAAGTTGTTTTGCTCGAGCGCAAGAAGTGATGCTCCAGTGTATAATGCACACTCTCAGTAGTTTTGCAGACAACAGACCAACGCTCGAGCATAGAATACACTTTTCCAGTAGTTTTGTAGACTTGCAAAAGTACTGAGAGTTCACAAAACCTGCTCGAGCACATGAAATGCTGCTCGAGCAAAAGAGAAATTCTGGGTAATAAAGGTCTGAAAACTAAGCAACCAACCTGTTCTAAACACAACCACTACAATCCAATAACCAAATTTAAGGATGTACAAGGGAAGCAAGACATGAGCAACAATACGAAACCATGATACCCGAGTTCGAAATACAAAATGGGTCAAGTATAAACCAGAATCGTTATAATCTCCCCTTTAGGGAATTTTGTCCCCGAAATTTTAAATCAAGTTTTAAAGTTACGTTTAAACCAAACACAATAGCAATAATTAATCAATTCCGATACCATGACCCACTCTCTAGTCTTCCATTCTCATCAACTCGATACACAAGTCCCAACATTGAAAGTATAATTCACATTCTCCCAAAACATTTACAATGTTTACCTTAAATCCATGTTTTCAAAACATACACAACATATAGAATGTTTCCATATTCTCAAAACATATACAATGCTTTTATATCTCATTAACATAATCAAAATTTCAATACATGCTCAAACATCAACAAATAAGTCCAGATACTTCTCGTGGACTTCCAACTCACGCTCCCAAGTTGCTTCCTCAACCCTGTGATGTTTCTACAATACTTTAACCAGGAGAATTATCTTGCCTCACAAGACTTGGTCCCGGGTATCCAAGATTTTCATCGGTCTCTCCTCATATGAGGCATCCTCATCTATCTCTAAGTCGGTCCAATCCAACACGTATGATGGATCCGGCTTAGACCTCCTAAGCATGCTAATATGAAACACATCATGAACCCCGGAAAGCTGTGGTGGCAAGGCCAAATGATAAGCTACCTCTCCAATCTGCTTAAGGATCTCAAAAGGCCCAATGAATCGAGGGGATAACTTCCCACTATTTCCAAACCTTATCAAACCTCTCCTAGGTGATATCTTCAAGAATACATGGTCTCCCACCTCAAAAGACAAAGGTCTCCTCCTACGATTGGCATAACTTTTCTGGTGACTCTGAACCATAACCAACCTCTTACGGATAAATGCAACTTTCTCCGTCGTCTCCCAGACTAACTCTGTAACACCCCAAAAAAAAATACATAATGAAGAACCACCAACTACCCAACCTTACGGTAAACATAAGTAAATCTCAATGCTCATGTTAACTCTAAATCTCCAACATGAGCATACATAATCATAAGAGACTTACAAAATAACCTCACATGCGAATACACATTCAACGACCTTAGTACATGAATCTATAGCATGTGAAATAACCAGTCAAAAGCAAATAAATGCCCTCAAGGGCTACAAAGTCCAAGGCTTAAGCCTAGTTACACAAAATAGTTGCTTGAACCCACACATGTATAGCCCTTGGCTAACAAAAATAGTCACAACAAAACAAGAGCCTTGTGCTTTAAAAATGCATTCCACGTCCTTAGTTTGGCAAAATCACCACATCTTTCCTTGCACAAAATCCCATAGGGTGGGCACAAAGCCCAGTAGGAAATTCTTAAGAAAGTATATACCTTTTATGCAATTCTCATGGGATGAAATACATATGCCATGCCATGCTTTTTAAAAGAAAGTTGCATCTTCATCCTTTTGAAAACCATCATGCTCAATGAAATCTTAAAAATTCAACAATTCAATAATTTTAAATCAAGTTCAAGGGGCGGTAAATATGGCTCAGGTAATCCCTAGGTTGGTGTCTGCAAGTAAGCATAACTAGTACTACCAAATCCCTACTTTACTGGTAGCTAACCAGAAGGCACGTGGTACCTCCTCCATGCGTGTTTTTGGTTTTTCACCGTGGACACTCAGACTACCTTAACCAATATCAACTACACCCCCTATCCGGACTTACTAACGTATTTACCCCAAAACATTTCAATGAGATCTTATTTCACAATGTTCCTTTCTCAATGCAAAAGTTTTCAAATCTTAATTCAAAATTCGTAACCACAAAATGAATTGAAATACCAATGCAACATATTTCAAAGCATTATAATATTCTTCCATTTGCAATACTTCCACACAATTTTTCCATTTTGATCACAATTTTCATTTCTCCTTCCAAAGCAATTTCACAAGATAAACATATATTAATTTATATCTATCGAATAGTAGCAACACTTCCACATTTCATGCATTCTCAACAATTTAGTCATTTCATAACTATATCCACATTTTAGAACAACAAACTTCAAAACCAACTATTCCTCATATTCCATGAAATTCTTTTCATTCAACATTTGTCATAATATTTATCAAATATCAATTTCATAACATTAAAACATTTTCTAAAAAATCCCCAAATTTCTAGGTTTTTCGCCAAGAACTAAACATTTTTCCCATTTGAAGAATCTCTCCAACATAACACCCATTTTTAACAATGCAGTTCAAACTCTCAAGAACTTCTTTTAAAACAAGTGTGACACTACTTTTAAAATCATCAACACTCTTGAAACCAAAAATCAAAATTTAATACCACAAGAAAGGGTTCCATAATCAACATGATCTTGCAAAAATATATATATAACTCTAAGAAATCCCTACCTCAAGTTTTGGAGAAGAAAAGAGGAGAAACCCCCAAATTTGACAGTGTTGAAATCCAATCTCTACCGCACAAAACGAAGCCCTCGGTTAGCTCTTCAAAATTAATGAAGGATGTTGGGTCAAAACTCCAATGGATTGGAAGAAATCAAGAGTTTATGGTACTTGGTGGAGGTTTTTAAAGAGAAGGGAGAGAAAAAGATATTTTTAGAGAGAGAGAGAGAGATATATATGTAAAAAGTGAGATACACTCAGCCCAAGAAGAAGGACGAAGGTAGATTTTTAGACTCAGTGGACTTCCATACGTGCGGCACACATTTCCGCACATTGTAGACGTCCCCGAACGTCCTGGGAGGAGATCCCGTTTTGTTCATTTGGGCTCACTACAGTTCAGGACTCAATGTCACGGTCTTGTATTTAATCTCGCAGAGTGCAATGCAAGACCGATGAATCATCAAAGAGTCCAAATCCGGCAAATCGTTTTTGAAAACAGATTTTTTGAAAGAAGTGCCAAACATGGACTGCTTTGCTAGATACAGAGTTACCACCTAAATATTTATTTTGGGGGAATTTAGGAAACCCTGACTCGTGCCTAAGGCCACGTGTCCGTCATCACCAAAGTTGCCTCAGCTCGGGAACTTGGGTACGATTAGGGAAGGTCACTTCGTGAGCACTCCTGCTCGCCCGATCAAAGATCGGCCTCTACTAACCATGATATCGAGTTTTGAAAACATTATGTGCTCTTATCCCGGTTGTTAGCCTAGAATTACTATGTGATGCGCGCAGCATACAAGTATAGACTTGATTGCCTGAGTTGGAACAAAACATTTCATGTTTGTTTTTTAAAGCGGTTTGCTACTCGCAAGTAGGCTAAAATGCGGATTTTGCCACCCTCAAGTGGGCTTAGAAAACACGGTGATTTGCCATTATCTAGTGGGCTTAAAACTCGCAATCAATGAATTGTTCCAATTCAGATAATCCAACCTCTACCCACAGGCATTCAGGCAGTTATATCACATAAGCACTTAGCCTCATGGTAAGCATGATATCATGGCAGTCACTCACACACATGCAAGGATGCTAAAGCATAAATACTTACTGAGTACTCTAAGCCAAAAAAAGAAGCTAATTAGAAATCATGCATGAATCCTAACTATGCTGAGATGCCTAATGCAACACATACAATAATGCAACTAAGATAGACTCGGCTATTCTAAGATGGCATATGATGATGCTACAGGTAACACGTATTCAACTTGAAATTGAAATACAATGCAGTTAGTATGATGCGCCGAGCCCGGTGCATGCAAGACAGATGAATGGATGCAAACATACGAGCATAAGTATGCTAATTGAAACATGCCCTAAACTAACCATCATAAGCTGGTAAATAAAAGGGAGAAAGACGTGGGGTTGGAAGACATACATCACACACACGCACACTTATTACACAATTGCCCTCGCTCGGAGGGTCCGAATAAATAATTAACTACTCTAGCTAATTAAATATTAGAAAATCTTAATTAATTAATAAATTAACTAGGAAAGTGAATAAACTAGCATGCAAGCTATAAAATGGACTGCTTCAGCTCTTGTTCCGAATGATGAAAGATGCATGTGTGCTCGGGTCGCCTTGTCGGGAAATTCCTCGTGATGCCCCGATTTGCCTTTGTTTGCAATTGATCCCGAAATATTGTACAAAGCTCTAAAAGGCTGTTGGTTTCTGGTTTGCTGCAACAGAGAGCAAGAAAGGGGCATGTCAAAGTATTTTCAACATATGTATGTATGACTACTCTCCCCGTCATTGCATAAGCTCTAGGGAGTATAGTCCTCGATCCTCGTGCCACCAATTACGCATCTCAATGCATGATAGCCGAGGAGTCGAATCGTACGACTTAATATGAAATGGATGCACACATAAACTCAACAAGGCCTAAACTCCATCATGGGTAATCCGGAGTGTCGGCGACCGAAAATTGAGACATGTTTCATCACTTTGAGTACGAAACGCCCCTCATTTCCCGTGTCTGGACTAACCCTACTCCAAACACAATGCAATGAGATGGCATACACAATGCGACTAACATGCAACTCTAAATGCGATGCAACCTAATCATGCTGGCATGCGAGGGATGATATGCACACATGTAACCTAATATACGCAATGCTATGGATTGAAATGGCATACACAATGCACATGAGCTATATGGCATACACAATGCACACATACGAAGATGGACATACACAAAGGCATTATCAAAGCATACACAATGCAATGGTCAAACATGAGACAACATGAACCAAATGGCATACACAATGCAAGGTGGACTTAAACCAATATGAGTGGACCTTAGCCACACTCAAATCAGTGGCCATACATGAAAATGAGACAACCGAAATACATGCAAACATGCACGAATACAAATGACAGATCCTAAGGCACAACATGCAACTCTAACTAAGCATGGCAAAGGATGAAATATGGCATGGAAACACACATTCTCCAGCTCTGAAACATGATGCACAATGGTCCCGAATCATGCAAACACTTCACACAATGCATGCTAGATGTCACAATTACTGAAACTAGTGAAGCGGATTACACTAGAGGTAGATAAAATGATGCACAAATGCCAAGACCAGCCCCAAATAGACCCTAGGTAGGTCTGAGACAGTGGGAAAATGGCCTAAAATGATGGTTCAATATGCAAAGAAATGAAGCTCATTCAATGGTCCGAAAACAAGGCATACAAGCCCAACACTCAAATGCATTTAAAGAGTGAAAATCATGGGAATATGGCATACATGTGAGCTCTAAAATATGATATGCAATGGCCCCAAAACATGAAAACACCTCAGTATATGCATGTAATAGACCTCGAAACTCAAAACTAAGCATGAACATTGAACCACAAGCATGCAAAACAAACATCATTCGACCATGAGACCCAAAAACAGAGCTAAGGCAGTCCAAAATATGCACAAAATCAATCTAAGGCATGGCCAAAAAGTGCTAGAATTAAGGGCCAAAAGATCATGCAATACAAGCTAGTGAACCATGATTTGTGCTACAACTATATGAAGCACATGAGAGCTCACCAAACCAGCCAAAAACAGAA
This sequence comes from Camellia oleifera, assembly GCA_022316695.1. Taxonomy (NCBI): domain Eukaryota; kingdom Viridiplantae; phylum Streptophyta; class Magnoliopsida; order Ericales; family Theaceae; genus Camellia; species Camellia oleifera. Next base: position 61,088,638 of record CM039306.1, read on the forward strand.
GTATGCCATGCCAAATAATGCCCAAAAATCCATGGAAACATGGCCAATGCATGCAAGAATGATATGTTCCTTTGAAAGGCCAATAAGAGGGTTATTCAACACATGCATGATGGATATACAAAATGGCAAAACCACCTCTGGACAGAGGTTATGTGTCACAACCCAAACCCGCCTCTATAGGTTTAGCACCGTAACCGGCCAGTAATCCATGATTACCGAAGGCCTACTTAACAGTAAGACAGTATTACAGAGTACAGGGGCATGGCGGAAGCCAAATCAGTAAATAAACAATGTCCAATGAGTTGTAACAGTTTGTATGCAAAAAAACTTTTCATACAAATATACACAAACAGTACAAAACAGTATGTACAACATTTACAATCATTCATAACAGGGACCTAATCCCTATTAAACAGTACAACATCAGTCTAAATAGTTATTACAAAACAGATGCAGAGACAGACGGGGGAAATAAAACACCCCTAAGCCATAGCTTGGCAGGCTCGGAACCTCGTAATGAGGCACAGTGGTTGGCTTGACAAAAAGAGGAGTCTAACCCACGCTCCTAGCTCCGGTCTGGTGCCTGAACACCTACATATATATATATATATATAAACAGCGAGCTAAAGCCCAGTGAATAACATAATGCATAAAGAGGTTAAGAATGAATATCCTTACAGTAATGAAAATAGTTCATTGATTCAGTATATCAGTCATTCAGTCATAACAGTCATATGTGGTACATCCATTAGCATAGCAGTACAGTTCAGTATTTAGAAGATATTCATATTTGAACATATCTTTACAACATTATTGCTCACAGAGTTCTGGGCTACAATTAAGCTAGAGCACGTCTCCAGATGCCAACCCTACACAGTTACAGATTGAACACACACTAAGCTACACAGTTGGGAAAATAATAACTTAATCCCTAATTTGCCTCAGTGTGGTTCTACATCTATATCCTCATTAAGATGTCTTAAACTAGGCCCAAGAATGCCTAGGTTGGGATGAGGATGCAAAGATGCATTCAGAAAACATTTTCAGAATTTCAGAAAATCAGAGGTCCCGCTCGAGCGTGGATTTCCCCACTCGAATGGACATGCAGCAAAGGTCTCCGCTCGAGCGTCAACTCCCCCGCTCGAGCGGACTGCAAAAGTACTGGATGCTCAAAATCCACGCTGGACGGGCGGTCGACCCCCGCTCGAGCGTGTGACACAAGCCTCCGCTCAAGCATACACTCCTCCGCTCGAGCGGACTGTAAAACAGTGCAAGATGCTGGGAGCTCGAATTCTCCGCTCGGGCGCAACTTCCCCCACTCGAGCGGGAATCAAAAATCTAGAATTTCCAGATTTGAACTCCAAGTTCAAAACCATAAATTTCGATCCTCTTGGGCTAATTTTCTGCAAAACACTTCAAAACCCATAATATTACATGTTTCAAAGATCAATTTAGGAAATCAAAGCCCAAGGGTAGTTCAATTAAACTCAATTTCAAACCAAATTCATGAACAAGACTTCTTGAACATGCATGCACTTAAACAACTTTCAAGCCTCAAATACATGCTCTAATGAGCCAATTCTTACAAAAAATGATGAATTCATGGATTATGATTAAAAGATGGACATACATGTGAGGAATTATGAACTTACAACCTCAAAACTTCCAAATACATACATGCATGCAAGCCTTAAGCTTTAATTCAACAATTTAGTACCAAATCTAGACTCAACTCATCAATTAGCATGAGACATGCAAGAACTAACTTGAATACAACAATAAAAGGTTGAATTTCCTACCTTGGGTCCTCAAATACAAGTCTAGAGCTCAATCAAGCAAGAACTTCTTTAAACTTCTTAATTTTCAAGCAATTCTTTGATGAAACCAAGGTTTTCTTCTCTCCCTCTTACTCTAGGTCAGCAATAACAAGGAACTTGGCTGATGAAATGGTTTGTTTAGATGTATAATAAGGCTCAAGTATGTGCTGGCTAAGTGGCCCACTCAATGGCATCATGGTAAATAAGTCCAACTATGCAATTTAGCTTAATTCAATCTAATTTAATCATACCAAATCACACTTCAGATAAATATGCCAATAATTCACATAAAATCTAAGGGTCAAAGAGCATTTATCAATTTCAGATTCGGCTGCCGATAAGGCCTTCAATTTGCAGTTTAAACATAAAAACATGAACAGATAATCAAACAGGCAATAGATAGAAATGCAATTTAACTAACATACTCAATCAATTCAGTTCCAAATTTTAGTCAGTCAGTCAATTATCATACTTGATCTCAGTTTAGCAGTAATCAATGATTAAATCGGTAATCAGTGGTGAGGATTGTTACATTATGATGGCCCTAAAACTCATTGAAAATGGCCTGAAATGAGCCTAGGAAGCATGCAAGTAAAGGCCCCTTTGAAAGGCCTTGAAGAGGATTACTCTATACATGCACAATAGACATTCAACATGGCAAAAAGGGCTCTGGACAGAGCCTATGCAAGTCACAAAACTCACAAAAAGTGGCCTGAAACATGGCTTGAAAACATGCAAATAGGGGCTCATTTGAAAGGCCAAGAAAACTAGTAAACAAAACAAGGGGTGAGAGGATCACCCCTTTCTGATTTTGATGCTCAAAAACACATAACAACCACTGAAAATCCGCTGGATTTCAGTGGTCAAAAAGGCCAACAAAGCTCACAACAAAGGCCCTAATGCATGGCCTAAAACAACAGGAATGAAGCATGCAAGGGGGTAGATGACCCCCAACAGAAAAATAGTCTTAAACAAACATGTTTAGAAGCTCAAAACAAGACTTTTTTCAGTTTATGACAAAGCCTAAATATGCTTTCAAATGGAGCTAAGATGTGAAGCAAAATAATGCTTTAAAAGGAGGAATGAGTGTTACCCTTGTAGAGAAGACCTCCAGCAGCTTCTGGACCAAAGTAGGAACTCTTCAACCTTTGAAAATGAGCTCCAAGGTGTTTAGGTTGATAGTGGAGGTGTTGTGCTTGGAGGTGTAGTGCAAAGGGTCCAAGAACTATGGATTTTTGAAGCTTGAAGTAGAGAGATATGGAGGGAAGTGTATAAGCTTTAGACACAAAAATCTCAACCCTTGCAAGTGGAGAGGAGGGTCTCTCTTATAGAAGAAGAGATCCAAGGCTTCTCTTAGAAGCTTGGAGCAAAGGGGCCAAGCTTCTTAAGGAAGCTAAATCAAAAGGGTCAAGTTTCTTGAGGAAGCTAGACCAAAGGGGTCAAGCTTCCTCAAGAAGCTCAACAAAAGGTCAAGCTTCTCTTAGAAGCTAAGAGTAAAGGGTCAAGCTTCTTTAAGAAGCCAAAACAAGAGGGTCAATCTTTGGAGGATGGAGCAAATGCCTCCCAGCTGGCACAACTGGATTGCATTCAGAGAGACAAAAAAACAGAAGGCTGGCCGACCAGTTCAGGTGGTCGGCCGACCAAGTTCAAAAGGGTCAAGCTCAAAAGGTGGTCGGCCAGCCCATATTCGTGGTCTCCCAGGTGAATGCAACTCAGTAGTGGTATGGGAGACCAGAAAATGTGGCTCAAAAACCAAGGAGACCAGCTTCTTGACAAGAAAATCGGCTGGCGGGAGAAGAGGTGGTCTCCAAGAGAAAAGGTGGTTTCCCACCCTTGTACCACCTTCCAAATAATGAAAATAGGGTCCATACCAAAAATGAACCAAGACGGATACAAAACGAGGGTTTGGGGGCCTAAACGCGCAGCTAGGTGCCTCGAAAACTGACTGTTAAGCATCGAAAGTGGCGCGCGACCACGAAGGTGGTCTCCCGGGCCACAGTGTCCCTCTAGAGAGAGGAAACAAAGTGTGTGCCAAAAACCAGAGCAAACGGAGAAAGTTAAGCGGTCCCGAATCGAGGAGCACGACCGACGGCTCCGAAAACCAGAAACTGGTCTCTAAACGAAAACAGTGGTCTACGACCACGAAAAGTAGCCTACGGCCATTGAGAGATGGTCTATGAGACCTCTCCCTCCCTTCGGGAAGAGAAAACAGAACTTGGTTCGCAAACCGAGACAAAGCACAAAAGAGTCCCAAAGTCCGGAGGCAAGGCTCTCAGCTGAGACTTCGAAGCCTTAGAATGAGCACAACATGTGCAATCACCGAGCGCTCAATCGATGACGTCTGAGTCTTAAGGTCGGTCAAAAATGGGGTGTCTACACAAGTGCAGTTCATCCCTCTGCACCTGATTCCCACTTGTGCAATAAAAGCAGTCTTGCACCATTGACACCTCTTCCTCACCGCACGTACGACCCCCTTTCTGCACGTGTGACCCAAGCCCCGCGCGTGCGGTTCTGTCTCCAGCCAGAAAGGTCACCAGCTTGACCTGTGACACACCGGATCCAACCTTGCACCTTCTGAAACAAGAGAAACTTGACTCTGTAATAAAACTAAGGACGAGCATTTTGAAAAAATTTCCAAAAACAGTAAACCTAAACTGTTGACAAGGTCGCAAGTTAAACCCGACACTCTAACATGAGTAATTCCAACACAAATAAAAGAAGAACGAGATGAGTTACGTACCTGGTCATCACAAACTCTAGACCCAACATAGGTGCATCACCCACCTCTGCCCAACACACAAGAGATCTACACAGTCGGCCATACAAGGCCTTAAACGGTGCCATACCAATACTCGATTGGAAGCTATTGTTATAGACAAATTCCACTAACGGCAAATGCCTCTTCCACAACCCCTTAAAGTCAAGGACACAACCTCAAAGCATATCCTCAAGGATCTGAATAGTATGCTCGGACTGCTTGTCAGTCTGAGGATGATATGCAGTGCTAAAAGTCAATCTCATGCCCAAGGCACTCTGTAGGCTCTACCATAACCGAGCCGTGAAACGCGGATCTCTATCCGAAATAATCGTCACAAGGACTCCGTATAACCTCACTATGTTCCTAATGTAAAAGTCGAGAAGATAATCTACCGAGTCACTCACACGCATAGGTATAAAGTGGCCGACTTGGTTAGCCGGTCAACTACCACCCCAATTGCATCACTACCCTGTTGAGTCCTCGGAAGGTCCACAACAAAATCCATTGTGACATGTTCCCATTTCAACTCGGTTATAGGCAAGGGTTGTAACAAACCCGCTGGCCTCTGATGGTCAACCTTCACTTGTTGACAAGTAAGACACCTAGATATAAACACAGCGACATCATTTTTTATTCCCCTTCACCCAAACTGGCGGCTAAGGTCATGATACATCTTTGTGCCTCCCGGATGCACTGCAAGGCTTAAATAGTGAAACTCTCGGTGTACTTCATCTCAACAAGACTCCGGCATGAAAAGGCGGTCATGGTATGTAATACTCAAATCGGGATACACTTTCAAGCATTTCTCCACCTTTCCACTGGAGATCTTCTCTTAGAGGGATTCCACTTCAAGGTCACCCCTCTATACTTCTATCACACGGTTCACAAGTGTAGGTTATGCAACTATTGAAAACAAGGCTGCCAACTCAACGGACTCGCTGAGATGCAAGTCAAACTCACTGATAGCACCCAACATATCCCATTCCTGAATGATAATACAAGCTACACTGCTAATAGATTTTCTACTCAATGTATCGGCCACAACATTGGCTTGCCTCGGATGATAATGTAACTCAAAATCATAATCCTCCATAAACTGCATCCACCTCCTCTGCCTCAGATTCAAGTCTTTCGGTGTAAACAAATATTTCAGACTCTTGTGATTCGAAAACACTTCAAACTTCTCACCATATAGATAATGCCTCAAAATCTTTAAGGCAAAGATCATCGCCGCTAACTCTAGGTGATGTGTAGGGTAGTTCGTCTCGTATGTTTTCAACTACCACAAGCCATAGACTACTACCTTCCCTTCTTGCATCAACACACAACCCAAACCTTTCCATCAAGCATAACAATACACCGAATAACCCAAACCTCTCTCTGGAATAATCAATACTGGAGTAGTGGTGAGTCTAACCTTAAGCTCTTGGAATGACTTCTTACAAGTCTCACTCCACACAAACTTAACTCCTTTCCTCGTCAATCAAGTCAATGGTGAGGCTAATTAAGAGAAATCCTTCACGAACCGATGGTAATACCCGGCCAACCCCAAGAAACTACAGATCTCAAAAGCATTCTTAGGTTGTTCCCAATCTTATACCACTTCTATCTTGGATGAATCTGCAGTTACTCCTTTCCCAAATACCACATGGCCTAAGAACTTAACTTTCCTTAGCCAAAATTCACATTTCCCAAACTTAGCATACAGTTTGTGGGCTTTAAGCAACTCAAGCACCAATCACAAGTGTTCCTCATGCTCCTTCTCAGAAGGTGAGTAAATCAAGATATCGTCCACAAAGACGACCATAAAATGGTTTTGGAACTCATGGAAGATTCGGTTCATCAAATCTATAAACACAGCTGGTGCATTAGTTAGCCCAAAAGGCATCACTAGAAACTTGTAATGGCCATACCACGTACGAAATGCCGTCTTCAGTATATCCTCCTCCCTTACTCTCAACTGGTGATAACCCGATCTCAGGTCTGTCTTAGAGAAGCAACAAGACCCCTTCAATTGATCAAACAAAATCATCTAAATGAGGCATTGGGTATTTGTTCTTAATAGTTACTCTGTTCAACTTCCGGTAATCTATACAAAGTCGCAACGCACCATCTTTCTTTTTGGCAAAGAGAGCCGGTGCTCCCCTAGGTGAAGTACTAGGGCGGATAAAACCCTTATCTAACAATTCTTGGAGTTGAATCTTTAACTCACTCAACTTAGCAGGTGTAAATCTATACGGTGCTATGGAAATCGGTGTCGTGCCAGACACTAAATCAATAGAGAACTCGATTTCTTGGTGAGGTGGTAACCTCGACACCCTTGCTTCAAAACAACCTCACCACCAATAGGTGACTCTACATAGAGAGGGGATGCTAACTTTGCCGACTCTAACCCCAAAACCAATGCAAATGCAGACGAGATAAATGAATAGGATGCACCCGTATTAATCAACATATTAGCAACTGAATTGCAAAACAAGAAGGAACCTCTAACTACTGAAGGAGCTGGTACACGGTTTAGCGCAATAATAGCATACACATGCCTTGTAGGTCTCTACTCAACTTGCTCACCTCTCGGAGCATAAGTCTGATGCACTGACTAAGTCGAAGAGGCTCCCTGATTAGCCCTTGAGGCCTGTGCTGACTGTGCCGGCTGGTGGCTTTGTGTCTACTTTAAACCAGATGCACTAGGTGTGCAACCCAACTGAGGCCAAAATCTCTCTATATGCCCCACCTGCCCACATTGATAATAAGTGAGTGGCTGGCCTCTCCTTTGACTCTGGCTCTGAGAACGAGTCGAAGACGATGCAGACTGCTGCCCTCCTCCTCTCTGTGGGCAAGCTGGAGATTTGTGGCCTAACTGACCACATTTGAAATAAGTGACATCTCCCTAACCACCTCTCCTAGAACCTGAACTCGGTACTAGAAAACTGTACCTCGACTAAGCTCCTTAGGATAGCTGTGGGTTAGAACCCCTCTGCCTCGTACTGTCCCCCTGAATATCCTGACTCCTCTTGGAGCCCTTCATCCTTTCCTCCCCTATCTGTATTATGGTCTCCAGATGAGCTGTCACCTCCACAAGGCGTCCATAGTCTCTAATCATTAACCCGACCATTTTGAACATAAAATATCGGGAAGTCTAGAGGATTTGAGTTCGTGAACTTCTCGAGTGATGAATCTGCCGGCTCCACAATGTCAGCAATGAATGGACAGGTTTGAATTAAATAAATGTAGGAAATGTATTGCACATGTATTTCGCTAGAGCAATGGTAGAGGGCCACAATTTTTGTGGCTCAAATGGCTCAAAATTGCCAAAACGACGTCGTTTTGGGCACAACACATGCACAGAAGTTGCCAAAACGATGTCGTTTTGGCAATTTTGAGCCATTTGAGCCACAAAAATTGTGGCCCTCAAACATTTTTCATTTCGCTATTCTTATTTTTTGTTGTCTCTAAGAACTACTCTTTGCTTCCTTTTCAGCCACTGAATGGGCGGAACATCCATGTGAGCTATATGAATGATAGACCATCTGTTCTTAGAGGTTACGGTGGTGGTGGTGGTGGTTACGGTTCCCATGGAGGGTATGGTCATGCCAGAGAGAATGATGGTTTCTAAGCCACATGTGGATAGTTCTAATGATGACAGCATGGCCTATGTTAAGTTCACTTATCTAGGAGGATATCATGGGATGCCTTATTATGTTTTTAAATGGTTTTTCCATAACCTAATTTTGTTATGTGTGCTTTTAATTCAAATTTGCCTGTTTAATGCCTTCATCTTTAGTTTGTGTTATACATTGTTTGCAACACAAACTTTCTCCGTAAGCATTGAAATGTAGATTGGGTAAAAGCTGTGCCAGTGGTAGTGTTTTATTGGTCCGGTTGTCTAATTAGTTCCCTGTTTAAATGGTTGGCACTGTCATTAGAAAGAGGAATTAATACTGGTGATTATCATCTTTAGAATTCAAGGATGCAAAGGTCCGATCCTATAGAATAGATCCTGTTCAAGTAAGGTCTTACTGGTGATTATCATCTGGTCTCTATTTTTCTGGGATCATTTTGAATAGATTCAGCCAAGGTCGATATCAATCAAGCTATAATTGAGTCACTTATGACTTGTTTATGTTTGTTTGTTTGTTTGCTTTTTTATTTATTTTTATTTTTTAATTTTAAATATAATTTATCGTCTACATAAGAGGTGTTTAAAAAAATTAGCTAGTAGGAACATGGTTTATCATCCATTTTACATTGATTAAATCTTGATTGTTTGATATGTGCATTGTTGGTATCTGAAAGACAGTGAAACAGTGGACTGAAGTTGATTTTTGTATTTTCCCCCGATTTTTTTGTTGGGCTTGCAAGCCCAATCCAGGCCCATAAATTCGCCCAAGTTCTTAATGAGTCACATAATTGTGTAGCAAATTTGTGGGCTCTTTAAAGGTTGATTAAATTGAGTTGGACATGGGCACAGCGTGGATATTCCCTTCTGTTTGGGTATGGATTGAAGAGGTCTTGTGTGGCTTGTGGCATACACAATAAGTCCCACTATTGTTTATTTTGTAGGGTTATATATGTAGATTGAACCTTGCTAAATACCCCCAGTGGGGGTCGCACCCCCAGTGAGGTGGTGTGCCCCCACTGGCTAACAGTCCAAAAAAAAAAAAAAAAAACAATTTTTTTAGCCAATCCTGTGCCTCCACCTCACTGGGGGGTCACCCCCAACTGGGTGTAGGAGGCATTTTCGATGTAGATTATACATTTAAAATAAGGGTTTATCACACTTTCTATCTTTAAATTATTATCAAATTATCTATTTTATTTTTGAACTATTGATTGAGTCTATCTAGTTCTTAAAGTATATAATTCAAAATCTATTTAGTTTTTAAACTATCGATTAAATTTATTAAGTTCTTAAGATATTTAATTTAAACTTGTTGAGTCTCTGAAAGAATTAAAAAAAAAAAAAAAAAACATGTATGGTCATAAGTATTATAAATTAGTAAAATACCTTACTTAAAACTTATTACAAAAAATTTTAAAATTTTATTTCATCTTTGAAAGGTGTTTTGTTTCATTGTGTGTTTAAATTAGTATATGAGTCTAATTTATCAATCTTGTCAATAAAATGAATATAGAATTTATTGAAGAAATAGAATTAGATAATTTAAATAAAACCACTTTGTTGCAAATAATAATAAAATAAAATAATATATTAATTAAGTGATAAAAAAAGGGTAAATAACAAATGCATCCTTTGAGGTTTGTTTAAAATACAGATTGCCTCTTGTAGTTTGAAAAATTATAAATATCCCATTGTTAAAATTTTTTATTTAACAAAATTATTAAAAAAAAAAAGAAATTTATAATTACTCTCCTATACAATAATAAAATTACCTAACTTATTAATTGAAACATATTTATAATATCATTAAAAAATGTTAATTGATTTGATGATTTATTAATAAAAGCAGCGATTTGTTATAAAATTAGAAACCTCAGGAGATGGAATGTAATTTCCAGAATTATAGGGGGCGATTTGTATTTTAATCAAACCTTAAGAGGTGTATTTGTAATTTATCCTTAAAAAAATTTAGCGAAAAATTTAAAAATAATTAATTAAAAATTATGAATGAAATTTGATATATAGTATTAGATAAAAGCAAACACGTAACTATTGTAGAAGATAAGTAAGAAAATATTATAGATATTTATGTTTATCTTTATAATAAAAATTCACCATAAGAATTAAGCTTATTTTTCAAATACAGAATAAAAAATAAAGGTTTTTTTTTTTTTTTTTTTTTTTAAATAATGTTTTAACCGGATAAGGTTTTTTTTTTTTTTTTTTTTTTTATAGATTTATAATACTTATGGACTTATATTTTATTTTTGTAAACTTTTTAGGGACTAAATATGTTTGATTTAAATATTTTAAAGATTTAATAAATTCAATTGATAGTTTAGCGTCTAAATAGATTTTGATTTATATAATTTAGGGACTTAATAGATTCAATCAATAGTTTGGGGAGTAAACAATTTGATGATAAAAGAACACTAACAACTTGGTATGCACTATTTTGGACTATTTTATGCTTTTTATATATTAAACTTTAAAAATTTATAATTTTTATAGTACATATTTTTTTTTAATGCAATTTATATTTTTAAAACCTAGTTAATGAGATTTATGAAATAAGATCTTACATAAATATATAACTTTATAAAATAAAAATAAACAAATAAATTTAACAGTGTAAATGTATACATCATAGAACATTCACAACTACTAATGTGAACATTAATTAGCACTTCATTTTATTATTATTAGAAATATTTTGGTTACTTTGTTAGCCATATAATTTATTAGAATATAAAAAAATAATTTAAACTAAGTCAAATATAAGCAAATACAGAGATATTTACAATTTTTTTCAACTTGCACACGCATAATGTATGCTCGCCTGCTACCTTTCTTTAAAAATTAAAAATAAAAGCGATACAACTAAACTATAAATATCAAATTGATGTAATAGTTAAATTATAGAGATTAGGAGTACAATTTTCCAAAAATATAAAATGAAAGTTGTGGCTATAATGTTATCGAACACAAGGAGGAAATCGTAAAATGTAGCCGTACAGCAACAATCAACGAAATAAAAATTATTTTCCGCTGCCAGGATTCGAACCTGGTATGTTCTCAGAAACCGAGTTGATAGTTGAGCTACAGCGGAGCTTTTGATGTTCCCATGAAGATAATAATATTTATACAACTAATCGTTTTAAGTGGTGTTTTCTTTGTTTCTTTTTTTTAATTTTTTTTTGGGACTAAGGTGGAGCTTCATAACCTAATTTAACACTTAAAAGTAAATATATTAAGTGAAAATTAATTAAGTCTATTTAATAATTACAAATGGTATCACTTAAATATAACTCTTAAAATATAAGTTAAAAATTTTAAGTGATAAAAAATTTATTTAATTCTGACTTAATTTATAAATGCTTATCTATAAGTATCAACATACACCATATAACCTAACAAACTCCACAATCACCGCCACCTCTACCACCGATATCACCACCACCATCATCCATCACCTTCCACAGCTATTACTTTCATCACCATTGTCATTACTACTATAATCATCATCATTATTTCACTACTACCATCATAGTCACCACCTATTATCACAACCACTATAACAATTTGTACAATCCTTCATCTCTACAACTATTGTCACTGTTGCCATAACTATCACCACCATCATTATGCAGTCACCGCTTTCTTTGTATCACCATTATATTACTCCAGGGTCAATTTTAACTTTTCTAAGACCCAAAGTGAACCCTAAATATGAAGTCTTTCATATTTATTTAAAAAAATATTGATCAAAACATTTATGTATCGAATTTTGTTTTAAATTTTTACATTTAATAATGCTTACAAAAAGGTTACTAAAATTTACTTAAATATATAACAAAGTTTACAATAATAACAAAAGACTAAAATATAACCTGCAGTACCAAATAGAAAGTAAATTAATACTTCTTTCTAGGAATAGTGACATGTAAATATAGTTTATCAAAAGTGATTAACATCATACTAACTTTTAATCCTCAATCATTACAAATCAAATAATCAATGAAAGACTATTTAATAAATAATAATAATCAATGAAAGAAAACATAAAAAATAATAAAAATTTGTAATCGTTATAGACAATATAATCAATGATCAAATAAAAATAAGAAGTCATCTCTATTACAGAGTCTATATCTTTAAACCCAACTTTATATTACAAATTTAAGACTTTCCATCATAGTTGAACAAATACAAAATAGGAAAACAAAAATCAATGTATAAAAAGCTAAGAAATATGATAGTTTTTCAATTAATTTTTAGGTCCCTAAATTGTCTACATAATCCCTAAACTATAGTTTATGATAGTTTTTTTTTCAACAGTTTATGATAGTTTTTCAATAATATTTTAAACTATAGAAATAATTGTTTTAAATGGTCTCCTTTTTTTAGTTTTTTGGGACTACGGTGGCATTTCTTAACCTGATTTAACACTTAAAAGTAAATGTATTAAGTAAAAATAAATTAAGTCTGTTTGATAATAAAAAAAAATGGTATCATTTAAAAACTTAAGTTGCTCTTAAAATGTAAGCTAGAAATTTAAAAAAATTTAAATAACAGAAAATTTACTTGATTCTATTTCAATTTACAAATATTTATGCATAAGTATAAACATATATCGTTATAACCTCACAAACTTTGCCATCACCGCTACTACTATATCTACCATCGCTATCACCACCACCGCCGCCACCATCCAACAACCTTTCACAAGCACCACTTTCATTACTATTGCCATTGCTACCATAAGCATCGTCATCATTTTACTACCACCACTAAAGTCGCCAGTACTATTACCACCAATTACTACAATCTTTCATCTCTACAACTATTGTCACCGTTGCCCTAACCACCACCACCACCACCATTACCACCATTCCCACCGCCCTCTTTTCATCACCACTACATTACCCTTCTACCATTACCACAATCATTATCTTTCTATCTATATCACTATCGTCATTAGCGCTATAGACACCATTGTTGCCTCCACCACCAACTCAGTATCACAACATAAAATTAAAAATAATAAATTTTTAAAAGTTAAGTATTTTGTATTTAATTTTCAATTTTATCAAATATCACCTAAATCTAAGGATGTTTGCATCTCTAAAATTTTGTCTAGTCTTCTATTAATCTGTCTGTTTGTTTTCTTTTATAAATATAAAGTGAAGTTTAGAGATGGTGTTGTCCTTCTCAACTATTTAAAATACAAAATTCTATTGAGAGGAAGTTGAGACTCACAACCAAGACCGTTGATCCGGTAGGCAAGACCTTTGTTACTTAACTAACACACAATATGTGTGTTTTTTAATCAAAATTAAAATTTATATTTTACAAATTTAACAACACACCTTATAAGACCTTTACCATTTGAGAGGCACACAATATTTGTGCTTTTAAATCAAAATCAAAATTTAATTTTTTACAAATTTAAATTAATACTATTATAAAGTGAAAGTTTCTCAAAGTGTCTACGTCTCATATTTCTAATTTTTTCAAAATACCCTTAGAATAGTTATTTAAAGCACAAAATTATATTTAGGGCAAACTTCACTTTTTTGCTTGTGGTTTAGGTCATATACGATTTATCTGTCTAACATTTGGAAATGACGACATAACCCTTTTGTGGTTTATGGACTGAAGTGCACTGTTAAGTTGGTTAACAATTTAAAGAAAAAGACTAAAATACCTCTATATTTTTGTCATTTGTTTAGAAAACAAAATGCATTTTAACCATATTTGTTTTATTTTATGTGCGATTTACCCCCTTAAATTTAAAAAATGAGCATATTACTCTTTATGTTTGTCACGTGTTTCAACGTTGAACGGAATATTTAACGGTACACTTCAGTTCACAAATCACGTAGGGGTTCTATTGTCATTTCCAAACACCAGGGTAAACCGCACATGATCCAAGTCACAGAGGATAAAATGAAGTTTACCCTTATATTTTGTTACACCCCAAATCCAGGCATGACCGGCCGTGGCCCACAGGGACTCAGCCTAAGGCACACGTAAGCCTAACCACTAATCCATAATCACATTGAGCAACTATACAAAAGTTCAGTAATAAATAACCAAACTCAATCTAGTGACATGCCACAAGTATAAATGGAAAAACCAACCGTAATCAATACCATTCAAACTTATTGGATATAAATAGCCCACATATCAAAATAATCCTAAATGAATCTCAATAAAAATAAAAATAAATATGCACAAAATGGACATGACAATCTAAAACAAAATAAATGAATGTCCTAGAGGTCCATGCAATTGAGTTCCCACTACGCCATGAGTCCACTCTAAGGCCTTCTAACACCTAGAAATGGTAAATAACTAAGTCAGCTGATAGCTCATTCAGTAGCAACATGGATAGTTAATACAGTTTTGAAAATAGGGTTCAATTCCAAAATAAGATTTATATCACAGAAACTAGATTGGCACACAGTTTGGTAAAGACAATCTGTTTAAAAAAGAAGGTTCCACAGTTCAAATACTCATGTCTCGCAAGAACATAATAAATGACATTTTCCACTTAAAACAGATTACAACATGAACACCAATAATTTTCTAGGTACCAAGAAATAACAAGTAACATGCCACACAGTTCTCAAGGCTATAAGCCCCGTTGGATCCAATACAGAACTAAGAGTCATACTCAGGGTGGCAACCCAGGGCTTTTTTCGAAGACGATCCGATTGAAGGTCACCTAGCCTAATCTAGGTCTTTTCCTTACAATTGTTGAGCACTAGAGTCATCACGGCCCAACCCGGATCTGCTCCCTAGTGGCTAAAGTCACCACAAACAGTGGAATAATTTCGTTGTACTAAAATATACAGATGGTCCCAATAATCAATACACATCAGTTTTGCAAAACATGATAGTTCACCATTATAAACATGAGACCAAAACAAATAGTTTACAATATGCCAAGTTCACACATGTTTGAGAAATAATTTGATTCCATTGATAATATAATAATTTATCAAAACACAGTTTAGTTCTGAAACAACAATTTAATTTTCCAACAGTTCAGGGTAGGGGAACATTTATAAAAATATGTAGGATGAAACTACTCACTTGAAAACGAAATAATATAATCCTCGAATAGAGTATGAAAGTTCAACTAGTGCCATGAACTAAGTATGAAGACTATACGTCACTACTAATTTAAAAATACTAAAGAGAATAATAAACTAAGTACCCCACTCTAAAGTGCACTAACACAGCTCAACCCAACTCACTGTTACCCTTAAATATTGCCTAAGCTCATGTTCTTTAAGGTCTAAAATTATCCAAGACATGGGTTCAGATCGAAACTTAATTAAAAATAACTTTAAGATAAAACAGAGTTTTAAACATGTTTTCCCAATCTATTCGCTAATTTTGAAAATTACAAAACCCACTCCACACTATTCGAAAAATTCCAAAACCCTCCAGATATCAACTAATATATCCTAAGTTTCAAACCCAATTGGTTTTACTTGATTTTCTTATCAAAATAATTATTTACAATTACTTATGCCCACACAAGTTGTTTTCTGCAGCACTTTAAAGAAATTAATGGTTCTCTTAGTATATATAAGCAATCAATGCAAGGCCAAAAATTTAAGAAACTAGACTCGTAACCGGTTCTAATGACGCTAATTTGATAATTTTCGGATTTATACCAAAAGAGAGCGATACTCCCGAACTTACTGTTATAAATTTTGACTCCCAAAAATTTTGAGAAAATTCAGATATGCAATTTAATATGTAATTAATCTACTATAAAAATTTCAATTCAAAATTCATTCATTTGATACGGTTTCTTGATTTTTAAAGTTTGTAATTCTGTGTAGAATTTTTAAACTAAGAATTACACCATTCTTTATATACGGATTCAACTCTCTCGCAGCATAACCAATCCACCAATTAAATATAAAAAAAAATAAGAAAACCCCACCTGCATACCTTTATATTTCTAGTTACATACATAGATATCCAAATAATATCCCTACATATCTAATCATCAAAACACACCACAACAGCCCTACTACTTCACACCTACCATACCCAACAATTCCTTTGCCACAGATACACTACTCTCACAAAAACCAACCGAGATACACATGTAATATATATGACTAACCAATTAACCTTATTGTTTACATTAGTATAAGTATGTATGTAGGTACATCTATATAAATAATTCCAAAACCCACCAACCACGCAACACTCACAATGGAGACAAGGAAAAAGATAAAGAAAACAAGAACAAAAAGGAAAGATAGTAAGGAAAATTACCTTGCTAATGGACACCACAAAATTGAAACAATCTTAGGCACCCTTTACCCAATCACCTTGTCGTCTCTTTCCCTCTCTCTTTTCTACCTCTCACGGTTGCTATGTGTTGAAGTGTTGTAGAAAAATATTATAATAAGAGTTAGGGTTTTTGTTAGGAAAACTAGGGTTGCTTTATATAAATCTAAATTTAAAAGATTCTAAATTAATATCCTGTGTTTTATTTTATTATATTTCCTCTCATCATTAATTTAAATAAAATACAATTATTATTAGATCAAAATATACTTACTAACTTGCCCCTTATTTTTTTTAAAATAATAAATCTTGTATCTAAATTAAAGACTTTCGCCATAAATTTATTTTTGATTTTAAAATTAATTAAAAGACCCTCTAATAATATTTAATTTGCACTTAAAGATTTACAAGCAAAGTATTTGGGATTTGTAAAATTATTATTATTTAATTATTCATTTTATTTTCATATTCGGATTCTCACATACATCACACCTCTACTAGTACTATTATAAAGTGAAAGCTTCTCACGGTGCCTACATCTTATCTATTATAAAGTGAAGGCTTTTCATGATGTCTACATTTCATACTTTGGATTTTTTCAACATCCTTCTATAACAATTATTTAAACACAAAATTATATAATGAGGCGAATGGAACTTGAACCTAAGACCTTTGATCTAAAAAACAACTTTACCATTTGAGCAGCACGAAACATATATATACTCTTAATTTAAAATCAAAATTTATATTTTATAGATTTGTAGCGGCCTAGGTTGGGGCTGACCTTTTTATACTCTTTGATTTGGAGTCTTTTGCAATCCTTTTGTCTGTAGAGTGATATTAACCTGAAAATGAAGGGGAAAAAAAAAAAACACTTTATTATATCAAATATCATAAGTTAAAAGACTAAAAACATAAGATAGGAAGTCTCAAAGTGTAACATTTCGGCTCCGATCACTTATATTAAGGGTTTAATGGAGTTAAAAAAAAATTCTACAAGATGGCTGGTACATTTGATTTACTGATAATGGATATACAAGTGATAAAGGGAAAACAGAATATATTTGTGAGATAGAAACAACCCGTTAGTTTCTCCTATGCATCAAGTTGTTCAGTATTGTTGATCAAATGTTCTAGTGATGATCCCCGTAAGTTGGCATTCTTGTTGATTTCAATCAATTGACATGAGTTTCCATGTCTAATTTTTGGATATAAATTTAGGCCTTGTTGGTAGGTTCTATCTTCTTCTTCTTCTACATTTTTTTTCTTTTCTTTGAGTCATCTCCTTTTCTTTTGTGACTCTTTCTGCATAAAGCGGGGAATATGAACATTCTAGTACACAGATAGGATGCCTGGATTTTCTGCTGATGTTGAGACTGGTTGAGATATGTTTCTTTGCTTGAGTTCTTTCTTCTCAAGAAAGGATGAAGAAATCATTTTATTGGTATATTGCATATATTTAGTTAAGGGTCTTAAGTTGTTCTATGGTGTATGTTGTTGCGTTCGTCACTGGGTAATTCCACCATTTCAAAAAAAAAAAAAAAAAAAAAAAAAAAAAAATCAAATTAAGGGTTATATGTGGTTTGTGTATAAACTGGTGGTAATCCCTGTGTGTGTTTCGGCATGAACAAACTAGTATGGGTTAATATATCTCTTCAAAATTCCAAAATAAAAAGGTTTCATAAAATAAAATAAGAAGGCTGCTATGGGTTGCTATGGGACTATGGTAGTGTTTGGATGCTGAAACTTTCAGTAGTTTTGGTGCACAGCAAAGGTAATTACTGATAGAAATACCGGGAAGTCTAGAGGATTTGGGTTTGTGAACTTCTCGAGTGATGAATCTTCCGGCTCCTCGATGTCAGCAATGGATGGACAGGCTAGAATTAAATAAATGCAGGAAATGTATTGCACATGTATTTCACTGTTCTTATTTTTTGTTGCCTAACTCCTCTGCCCTTCCTTCGCAGCCACTGAATGGGTAGAACATCCGTGTGAGCTATGCTAATGATAGACCATCTGCTCCTAAAGGTAACTTCAGTGGTGGTGGTGGTTGTTACGGTTCCATGGCAGGTATGGTGATGCCAGAGAGAATGATGGTTTCTAAGCCACATGTGGATAGTTCTACTGTTGACAGCATGGCCTCTGTTAATTTCACTTCTTTTTTTTTTTTGATCGGCAAAACGAAAGACTTTATTGATGATAAAACCATACAAAGTATGAAAAGATACATCAATAAAGAGGAACTTGGAACTAAACAAAGCTCCAACCTCTTAGTTGGTGAGAGACCAACAAAGAAAACAAAACCAGAAGGAGCAACAGAGCGAGCAAAACCAGAGCAATATAGACCATAACAAAACATCAATATAGACCAAAGAGGCAGCACAACAACATCACATTAGCAGCAGCAAACCCCATCACTTATCTAGGGGGATATCATGGGATGACTTATTATGTTTTTAAATGGATTTTGCAGAACCTAATTTTGTTATGTATGCTTTTAATTCAAATTTGCGTGTCTATTGCCTTCATCTTTAGTCTATGTTATACTTTGTTTGCCACACAAACTTTCTCCGTAAGCATTGAAATGTAGATTGGGTTAAAGCTGTGCCAGTGGTAGTGTTTTATTGGTCCGGTTGCCTAATTAGTTCCCTGTTTAAATGGTTGGCAATCTTTGAATCCTGGTGATTATCATCTGGTCTCTATTTTTCTGGGATCACTTTGAATAGATTCAGCCAAGGTTGATATCAATCACGCTATAATTGTGTTGAATATGACTAGTTTTCTTTTGTTCGTTTATTTATTTTTATTTTTTTAAATATAATTTATAGTCTATATAGGAGGTGCTTAAAAAGTTAGTGAGTAGTAACATGGTTTATCATCCATTTTATACTGGTTAAATCCTGATTGTTTGATATGTGCATTGTTAGTATCTAAAAGACTTTAGTTGCACGAAGCAGGAGACGGAGCGGGAGCAGGGACGGGAGCGGGAGTGCGAGAGCCTGAGCTGATAGAAGTTTCTTAGGTTGGAAGCGCCTCGGGGAGCGATAATATATATATATATATATTTTAATACACATTAGAAGTTTTTTTATAAATATTTTTATTTTAATACACATTAATTATTTTATTTATTTATTATATTTTTAAAATAATGTATTATTGTTAATTTATTTTTTATTTTTAATTGATATATATTATAAATAAAAAATTATAATAAATAAGGAATAATAAATTATGTTAAAATAAATAAAAAGAAAAATTAGACATTTTATTTTATGTTTTTTTTTTAAAAATTATATATGGTTTAATTAGATTTCTTTTAAATAACTGGATGATTTATTTTATTTATTATATGTTAAAAAGTTAAGAAATAATAATTTATAAAAATTATTATTATATATGATATTTTAAGAAATAATAATTAAATATTTTATTATAAATGCTAAAAATCATAATTTATAATATATATATATATATATTATATGATCAGCTAAACTTAAAGCAGAGATGAAGAGAGAGAGAGAGAGAGAGAGAGAGAGAGAGAGAGAGAGAACAACGATTGAGAGATGGAGAGAGAGAGAAGCAGAGACGAAGAAAGAGAGAAGCACAGAGACGAAGACGATCGATTGAGATCGAGATCGACAGTGAGAGAATAGAGTGACGAAGCTGATCGAAGCCCTCAGAGACGAAGACCACCGTGATCGATAGTGAGAGCCCTAATCGTGATCGATGATCGAAGCCCTAATCTAATCCAACTACAAAGCTACTACCACTGGTCCATTGTAAGTTTCCTTCAACAATCCTTCTTCTTTCTCCTCTCATGTTGACGTCGAAGGCTAGGCTCTCTCTCTCTCTCTCTCTCTCTCTCTCTCTCTCTCTCTCCTTTACGATCCCATCCTGGATTGAATTGTGTTTCTCTCTCCATAGAAATGCGATTCTTACACGTTTCTTTCTAGGAAACGCGGAATCGCGATTCTTACTCAGAATCGCCACCTGGTTGCACGATTCTTGCAATTAAGTGAAAGGCAGTGAAACAGTGGACTGAAGTTGATTTTTGTTTTCCTCCGCAAGTTTTTTTTGGTTGGGCTGGCAATCCTCATAAATTTGCCCAAGCTCTTGAATGAGTTATATAATTGTGTTGCAAATTTGTGGGCTTGTTTAAAGGTTGATTATTGAGTTGGACATGGGCACGGGGAGATCTGTTCTTCACTTTGGGTAGTTTGGGTATGAATTGAAGAGGTCTAGTATGGCTTGTGGCATACACCATAGGTCCCACTGTAACGCCCTCTAAATAAACCCATATTATACACAATATTGACATGTATTGATAAAAGAAAACAAAATATTATTCCATTCATCAGAGTATTCTTATTAAAAGACATTACACGTAACATCGAAAATAAATGCCCTACAGGTTTACAGCTTTCTAAGCCAACACTTGGACACAAAATGTGAGTACTAACTCAACTACAAATTAAGCCCTCGGCTTGAGTTTACATGTAATATCAAATAACAAATAACTAAAAACAATTCTTCAAATCCAAATCCTTCCAAGCTAAGTCCTTGGAGGTAGCATGTCATCTGGACTTGAAAATGATGTTCCCGTATAAGGTGAGCCACAGTCCAGCAGAAATATACTAAACCAAATATAAGAATTGACTAAAGCAATAGCATTCGATAGATGGTTAACACTTATGAATCCATTATATCACTATACAGTTTCATGACAATAATGTCCATGACATGTTTCACTTTCCGTTATTATTCAACTTTCCATTTATACAGACATGGCTCAGAACCAGGCCAAACACTAATAATGAGACTACATCTCATATTAATACTAGTCCCAATATTAACAATTCACGTAAGACTAAGGCTCAAACTAAAACACTTCCATAAATCGATAAGTACACATATTTGCTGTACTAAAACACTTCCATAAATCAATAAGTACACACATTTGCTGTACTAGTGGAGTCTATCTCCTTTCTTCTCCCAAACAGGTTTGAGAGTCCATCCCCTATCTTCCCTCAAACCATGGAGTACATCCCTTATCTCCTCCCAACCAATATGCATATATAATGTATTAAACACTTGTCATACACAATATTCAATCAATACACAGATTTACTGTATTAATTCAACAGTCATATTTAGTGACTCATTCAATGTGATTAGTTTTAGTTTTCCCTAATCAGCATGCAATGTCTACAACAATCACGACTATACCGATAGCCCAAAACAGTTATTTCTAAACAGGAAATAAATGTATCAACAGATATAATCTCAACATTTTCATAGGTGAGTGATTAAACTATCCAACTACACCATTCAATCTCATAATTCCCAAATTTTATGAATTAAACTTAATTCCACATTTTTTCCAAAATTAATTATACAAATTAATTTATTACAACAATTAGGGTTTTTTCCCATTTTCTCAAAATTAACCCTAAGGTTCAATTATCTCAATTTAATACTATCAGCGTCATTTTCATGACTTACAAACATATGATGTTTAATAGATGAAAAATCGCCTTTTTAAATTATAAACCAAACCCTAGCTTTTCCTACAATTTCCAAACAACCCCAACATATCAAAATGACTAAAACTTAGGACAAAGCCTATAAGATGGAATAGGATATCCCTACCTCGAAAATAGAAGCCCAACGGTGAAGATGATGAAAATGCAAAGTGCTCCAAATCCCCAACTTTTTAGATTAGAATGAAGCCCAAGTCACCCTCTATTTTTTATATAAAGAGCTTAGGGTAGAAACACACTAAAAGGAGATAAAACTTAAGACAGAAGGTGAGTGGAGGGAGAGAGAACACGAACCTAGGGTTTTTAAAACAAAAGAGGCTGAAAAAAGATATTTAAAACCGTTGCTGCGTATTTATATAAAACATTATCGCTCGAGCGAAGACTTGGTCGCTTGAGCGACCAGACACAAAGAATACTCGCTCGAGCGTAGAAAGCCTCGCTCGAGCCAACAATGCGATGCCTCAGGTCTGCAACCCAAAAGCACGCTCGAGCGACAGAATGCTCGCTCGAGCGAAGAACTCGAAAATATACACCTCGCTCGCTCGAGCGAAGGAAATCTCGCTCGAGCCAAGAAATACAGCTCTTAGGTCTATACCTAGACGCAGTTGCTCGCTCGAGCGAAGAAACACTGGTTCGAGTGACAAACCAAAAATAAAGAGCTCGCTCGAGCGACAAACTGCTCGCTCGAGCGAAGGACCAAAATTCTGGGCAGCAACCATTTGTTCCCAAACATAACCAACCTGTAACAAACCTACCCAACACATCCTATAATTCAAAAACAAAGTATGGAAGGACGGAAACAAGACATAAATCATAACTAACATCCATGGAACCAAGTTCGGATCACTATACAACAAGGGGTAAAACCCGGAATCGCTATACCCACCATTGTTTATTTATATGTAGATTAGACATTTAAAAAAAAAAAAATGAGCGATTGATTTGATAAACATAACTATGTGATTTTATTGTTTGTGACTTTAGAAAAGGATAGTTAGAAGTTTAATTTTAAAATTTTTGATCAATTGTTCCAAATTTTATTCCTTTTGAACTATAATGACAATAATTTCAAGTATCACAACACGACTCACTTATTTGTTTGTCTGTCCATATTATAACAATCAGTTGCGGTGGACTTCTGTTAGTGATTTTTCTAGCAATGATGGATTTTTTGATGACTCGTAGGCAGCAGTTGTTGGTGGCCGACAATGATTGATGATTGGCAATAGTGTAACAATATGAGGATAAAAATGAAAAAGAAAATGTCTTTAAAAATAATGATATATACTTCTCA
Source organism: Camellia oleifera (assembly GCA_022316695.1). Lineage (NCBI taxonomy): Eukaryota > Viridiplantae > Streptophyta > Magnoliopsida > Ericales > Theaceae > Camellia > Camellia oleifera. The sequence continues at coordinate 61,111,994 of CM039306.1, forward strand.
TCAAAACATATTATTAAGGGAGCTTTTTCCATAAATCCATTTTTAATTACTTATATTCCATTCAACCCATATTTTTTTTGACTATTCCATTAGGTCCTATTTGAGATAAGAAGACCAAAATACCCTTTTCATCTACTTATGTTCTATTTAGTTCATATTATTTTCTTATGTTTTAATAAGTCCTATGGGTGACATAATTACCAAAATACCCCTAATGTATCTTTATGTTCTATTTAGTTCATATTATTTTTTTATGTTTCAATAAGTCCTATGGGTGACATAATTACCAAAATACCCTTAATGTGAATGTTCACACCGTCAATGTAAATGTTCATATCGTCAATGTGTAGGGGCCCGACCCATGTACAATGTGAATATTCAAATTGACATGTTAACATTCACATTGATAGGAATGTAAAATTAACCCGCGGCCCGGAGCGAGCCCGGTCCGGCCCGTGACAATGTGAATATTGACATTGACATATTAACATTCACATTAATATGACTATAAAATTGGCCCGCGGCCCGTGGGCGGCCCGGGGCGAGCCCGGCCCAGCCCGTGACAATGTGAATATTCACATTGACACATTAACATTCACATTGATAAGAGTGTAAAATTAGCCCGCGGCCCGAAGCCCGCCTGCCCGTTGCCTGGGGCGGGCCCGGCCCGTGACAATGTGAATATTCACATTGACATGTTAACATTCACATTGATAAGAGTGTAAAATTGACTCGCGTCCCATGGGTGGCCCGAAGCCCGTGGGTGGCCCGGGGCGAGCCCGGCCCGGCCCAGCCCGCGACAATGTGAATATTTACATTGACATATTAACATTCACATTGATAGGAGTGTAAAATTAGCCCGCGGTCCGTGAGAGGCCCGAAGGTCGCCGGCTGCCCGGGGCGGGCCCGGCCCGGCCCGTGACAATGTGAATATTCACATTGACATGTTAACATTCACATTGATAAGAGTGTAAAATTGACTCGCGTCCCATGAGCGGCCCGAAACCCATGGGCGGCCCGGGGCGAGCCCGGCTCGGTCCGGCTCGCGACAATGTGAATATTCACATTGACATATTAACATTCACATTGATAGGAGTGTAAAATTAGCCCGCGGCCCATGGAAGGCCCGAAACCCACCCGCTGCCCGGGGTGGGCCCGGCCCGGCCCGTGACAATGTGAATATTCACATTGACATATTAACATTCACATTGATAGGAGTGTAAAATTGGCCCGCGGCCCGAAGACAACAGCCTCGGATCGGGCCGGTGGGCCTGGGCTTAGGCTCGAGCTTAGGCGGGGCTTGGACGGGCCTAGCCATTTTTTTTTTAATTCTTTTTAATTTTTTCTTCCAAAATTTTATTATTTTCCACAAAAAAGACATTGTGCCTCAGGTGGGCTGGGCCTCAGACCGAGCCTTGAATGGGCCTTAAGTGGCCCGATGGGCCGGGCCGGGCTTCAAAGTGATGGTCTAAGCCCTAGCCTAGGGTCTTGGATATGCTCGGGCCTGGACCCAAACGAGCTTGGCCCGGGCTATGGGCGGGCTTCGAGCAGCCCACGGGCCGTGGGCCAATTCTACATTCCTATCAATGTGCATGTTAACATGTCAATGTGAATATTCACATTGTTAACTGGCCGGGCCGGGCCTACCCCGGGCCGAGGGCGAGCTTCGGGTAGCGGACAAATTTTACACTCCTATCAATGTTAATGTTAACATGTCAATGTGAATATTCACATTGTCACGGGTCAGGCCAAGCCCGCCTCGGGCTGCGGTCAGGCTTCAGGCCGCCCATGGGCTGCAGGCCAATTTTATACTCTTATCAATGTGAATGTTAGTATGTTAATGTGAATATTCACATTATCAATATGAATATTCACATTGTCAACGGGCCGGGCCGGGCCCGCCCCAGGCCTCGGGCAGGCTTTTGGCCGCCCACGGGCCGCGAGCTAATTTTATACTCTTATCAATGTGAATGTTAACATGTCAATGTGAATATTCACATTGTCAACAGGCCGGGCCGGGCCCGCCCCGGGCCGCCCACGGGTCGTGGGAGGGTTTCGGGTAGCCACGGGGCGCGGGTTAATTTTATACTCTTATCAATGTGAATGTTAACATGTCAATGTGAATATTCACATTGTCAACAGGTCGGGCCAGGCTCGCCCCGGGTGGCCCACGGGCCGTGTGCGGGTTTTGGGTAGTCACGGGGCGTGGGCCAATTTTATATTCTTATCAATGTGAATATTCACATTGTTAATGGGCCGGGCCCGCCCACAGGTTATGAGCGGGTTTCGGGCAGCCACGGGATGTGGGCTAATTTTACATTCCTATCAATGTGAATGCTAACATGTCAATGTGAATATTCACATTGTCAACGGGCCGGGCCGAACCCGCCCCGGGCCGCGGGCAGGCTTTTGGCCGCCCATGGGACGTTGGCCAATTTTATACTCTTATCAATGTGAATGTTAACATGTCAATGTGAATATTCACATTGTCAACGAGCCAAGCCGGGCCCGCCCTGGGTCGCCAGCGGGCTTTTGGCCGCCCATGGGCCGCGGACCAATTTTATACTCTTATCAATGTGAATGTTAACATGTCAACGTGAATATTCACATTGTCAACGGCCCGGACCGGGCCGCCCATGGACGGCGGGCAGGTTTCGTGCTGCCACGGCACGCGGGCCAATTTTACACTCCTATTAATGTGAATGTTAACATGTCAATGTGAATATTCACATTGCCAACGGGCCGGGCCCGCCTCGGCTCGCTGACGGATTTCGGACCGTCCACGGGCCAATTTTACATTCCTACCAATGTCAATTTTAAAATATGAATGTTCACATCATAAATTGCTAACCGTTCAAAAAATATTTATAAAGATATCAAAATTAAATATAAGGGCATAAATATCCAAGAAAATAGTGTAAATCAAGAAAAATGACTTTATGGAATAAACTATACATACATGGGACTAAATGGGTTAAAAAATTCATTCATGGACTTCTTGGGCTAAAACACTTCTAAATAGGATTTATCAATAATTTTCCCTATTATTAACAATGTCCTAAAAATCAAAACATGACAATCATTGGACTTAATGTTAAAAGTTGATTTTAAAAATTTTTCCTTTTAAAAATATGTATAAAAAAGTAAAGAGGTAATAGAATCTAAAAAATTTAAAAAAAATTAAAAAAATTACTTTTAACCGAGTTGTCAAAACAAACCGTTATCTACACATAAAAGTGAATTTATCATTATTATGTTTCCAAATAAATGAAAATACCATTGTAAAAAATAGTTTATTTTTTAATAACAAATAGTGAAATTATGTGATTCTGATAATTATAAATTTAAATTTTTAATGAATAATTCATACATAATTTTACAAATAAACCATTTAAATTATCCGTCACTTAGAGTGGATTTCGTGGGTCAAAAGGATTGGAACATCCAATGAAAACTTCTGAGCCCACCACCACAAGACTAACTTACGTGGGAAGTGATCTCAAAACCAAAACCAAAATCAAAACCATCTTTTTCAATAGTTCCCGTCTATCTATCATAAGCTTCAAACCAAAGCTTCAAAAAAAATAATTTAATAATAATTGATAGTTATGGTACACACCATTGAAAATGTATATAACATATCCACTTTATTATATATTTTTATAATAAATATTATGTAATTTTGTAATAAATGTTACATATTTTTTTGGTAAGAGTTACGACAATTTGTAATTTAAAAATGAAATTAAGCGTTTTGTGACAATGCTACTCGTTTTTGTAGTAATATTATACATATTTTTATCGAAATATTTTCTAACCACAAAATGTGTAATAATACTACAAAATACGTAATATTATCATAAAAATGTGTGACTTTATTTCTGAACTATAAATTGTCATAATTTTTACTAAAAAAATATATAATATTTATCACAAAAATACATAATATGTTAGAAAAATTTTATGAACTAATATAATTTAATTAATAAAGTGATTAACAAATGTACGATAAATAAAATATGAAAGTAAGTAAATTTGTATGAAGTGAAATATACTTGGCCTGTGAGATTGAAAGGGGTATAGCCACCGCCATAAAACTATTATTTCTCCCCATGTGAAAGTACAACCTGAGTGTATCGATTCTAAGATATAACTCAAGTACTCACAACCTTTCTCATTCAATATTCACGTCCATCAGGAGGATATGAACGAGTCACGAACTATAGTTGCTCAAAAGTACAAAAGATAGATCAAATTACAGTTCATAATAAAATCTCAATATATATTTTCCTCATGTATACGCTTGTGTGTCTCTTATGTGTCCTCCATCTTTAGAAAACATGGAAATATATAGAGGTGAAAATCTTATAAGAATTAGTACATAATATTTAATCATTAAATAATTATAATAATAAAACGGAAATGTTTAAAACTAATATTAATGTTAATAACGGTCCAACAAATTAAATAGACAGAATTAATTTATTTTTATTAAAATTCTAACAATGATATACATCACAAAAACACATAAACATGTAGATATGATACACACACATATATACATGGAAGCAACATGGGATAGACTTTAGTTCTGTTTTCTCTTTTCAATAATGCTACTAAAAAAAAAAAACCAAAATAATAAAGAAGAAAAAAAAAAAATATATATATATTAATGTGCAATAAGATTAATTTTCAGTGTAATTCTATCAAAATTAAAACGTATCCAAATATTATTTAAATCTTTAATTTGTGTCTGTTTTCTCCTGCATAATGTTGCTAATTAATTAGTGTAAATTTGTGGAGAAGAGCCCCCCCCCCCCCCCCCCCCCCCCCCCCCCACCAAAAAAAAAAAAAAAAAATGGAAATATCATAAATAACTATGTTCTGTTTAAATGAAATGAAAAGATTTGAGATTATATTTTATAAAATTATGAAAAATGTAATTTTTGAACGTAGAATAATTACATGTATCTAGCTCAATTAGTAAGAACCCTTTCATCTGAGAAATTGAGGAACGTACAAAAATCATATAAATAGTTTTTTTGGGGGGCAGGGATCTATACACATTTTTATATAAAGAGAAGGTACTTTGTGAATAAGATGAACAGAGTTTTGTCAATGTCGAAATGAGATTAAGATTTAAAGAAATCTACGAGAACAAAAATTAGTACATATTGGAACACTTATATATATATACACACACATAGTATAGTATACTAGGTAGGGAGGCGCATGCAAGGCACGAGCGAGTTGCACATTTCTTTCTATTAAAATTTGATTTTTTTATTTTAAAGTAGTATTTGTTTGATGGAAGAAAAATATAATGGAATAGACCTTACATATTTATATAACATCATTTTATTTCACCTATAATTTTTTTATGGAAGAAAAATATAATGGAATAGACCTTATATAACATCATTTTATTTCACCTATAGTTTTTTTTTTTAAATTTTTTTATGAACTCTTATGTTGTATTTGGTTAATTAGAATGAGATGAAATAGAATGATTATGTGCTTTTATTACGACTTTAGTTATGAGTTCGGATTCTCTAAAGCAATTTTGGATTTTTTTTTGCTGGTTGATATTTAATTCTACAAAAATTAAAGATACAATAGTCAAAAGGTAAGAGTATAACAATTGTTTTAAAAGTATAACAACCATGACATTACTTTAAAAACAAAACGGTAAATTATAAATATACTCTTGAGATTTGCTTAAAATACGGATTGTCCCTTGTGGTTTGCAAATTTACAAATACCCCTCTGTTAGAATTTTTTATTTAATAGAATTAATTGAAATTTTTTTTCTAACTACTTTTATATGCAATAATAAAAATACCTAAATTATTAATTGAAATAAATTTTTGTCATCATCACTAAAAACTGCTAATTGACTTGATGATTTATTAATAATAATGATTATTTGTTATGATATTTGAAATTTGAAGGGGCGTGATGTATTTTTTAAAATCATAAGGAACAATTTGTATTTGAAACAAATCTCAAAGGGCGTGTTTGTAATTTATCCCAAAAAAAAAAAACTCAAAAAAATCTAAACTTTTGGACTATTAGGCTAATTACAATTAACCCGAATTTCTTACATAATTTTAAAAAACCCTCCATCCAAATTAATACACCAACCAAATTAAAGGGCAAAATAGATTAAAAAATAAACATAAGGGCAAAATGGAAAATAAAATACAAGCCACCAACACCAAAGCTATTCTTATATATATATATATTAAAATTTATAAAAAATATTGAATAGTTAGAACTTAGACTTGGTTTTATTTGTCCTTTTGAATCTTAATCCATAAATTGAACTATAATCAATTGTTTTAAAAAATTTAGAATTGAAACCAAAATCATGCCTTCAAAACATCAGACTAAATTGTACAATTTAGACTTATTCAATAGATAATTTTATTTATTTATTTAATACCACAACTTCGTTGCAATCTGGATTGCACAATCTGTGTTATACATCTTACACTTGAGTTGGTATTGACAAAAAAATGTCTCACAATTTTAATTTCCAAAGTACCCCCACAAGACTGACATAATTCTACAAGTATCTTCTATCTATCTATACTATTATAAAGTGAACATTAGACTTAATGTAAAGAGTTTTAGAGACCAAATGTTTTGATCTCTAAAAGTGAAAATTTTGTTATAAAAGATATTTAGGTACCAATTTCGATCATTACGAGGATAGGCGCTAAAAGGTCGTCCCGAAAAGTCCAAAACAAGGCTTTCAGTGACAAAATTTTGAAAATGTCACTAATAAATAAACTTTTAGGGACAAAATAATTTGGTCTCAAAATGATTTATATTTTGAGATAAAAAATTTGGTTCCAAAAGGATAATAATTCATCACTAATGTCTAATTTGTGTTACCAAAAATATAATGACGACACTTTTCGCAACAAAAATATTTAGTCCCTAAAAAATAATTTTATTCCTAAATTTTGGTCTCTAAAACCTTAATTTTTTGTAGTAAAATGTCATAGAAAAAGGACTCTGTTGATAAGATGAATGAAGGCTTTATTGACATTAAAATGAGATTAGGATTTAAAGAAGTCAATGAAAAACAAAAGTAATACATATATATATATATATATTAAAATTAAATAAATATTGAATAGTTTGATGTGGTTTATTTCTCCTCTTGAATCTTAATCCATAAATTGAACCATAATCAATTGTTTTAAAAATTTTAGAATTGAAACCAAAACCATGTCTTCAAAACATCATACTAAATCGTATAGTTTAGAATTATTCAATAGGCAGTTTTATTTAATTTTTTTAACATCATAATTTCGTTCTTAGCTAAATTGCACAAACTCTATTATATATCTATCTATTCTTCTATTATATTATAACATGTGAATACCTGCATTGGTGTTGACAAAAATTGTCTCACAATTTTAATTTCCAAAATACCCCCACAATAAATATATAATTCTACATGTATCTTCTATCTATTTATCTATCTATACTATCATAAAGTGAACACTATACTTGGTGTGAATCTCAAAAAAAATTAATTTTCAAAAATACCCTGAAAAATAGTTTTGGAACTGCCAACTTCCAACCTCATGAATGAGTTGATCTTTTGTGTCTCATAATTTTTATTCCAAAAGAAGTCCGAATAATTATATAATTTTCACGTGTAACTTTTTTCCTATAATTTTTTTTTTTTTGTGGAGAATTCATTAAGAAATCATCTTACAAGTACTTGTATTTCAATTGGTTCATAACATATTCTTATATTCCAACAAGTCTTATTATTTGGATATTTGATCCACCAAATCTTAATTTTATATTTAAAATGATCTAAATAAGTATATTTTTTGACTTTTACGAAAAGATATATAAAAAGTATAGAGGTGATATGACCCTAATAAATGCACTTATCAAAATAAGTGCACTTATATAGTGCATGCCAAATAGTCTGTTTTATACTCCCTTTTTTTTTTTTTTTTCTTTTTTTTTCTTTTTTTTTTAACCCTTAACAACTTGGTGTGAACTATTTTGTACTTTTTTAAAAATTCATAATTTTTGTTGCTCATTTTTTTTTTTAATGAAATTAATATTTTTGAAACCTAATTAATGAGATCTATCAAATAAGATCTCACTAGAATATGTAATTTTATAAAATAAAAATAAATAAATTTTACAGTGTGAATGTTCACATCATTAAACATTTATACTGTTAATGTAAACATTAATGAGCGCTTCACCCTACTATCATTACGGGTATTTTGGTAACTTTGTTAGCCATATGATATATTGGAACATAAAAAAATAATTTAGGCAAATGAAGCATAAGTAAATGAGGAGGAAGTTATAAATAAATGCTCTATTTTTTTTTTTCGACTTGCACACACAAAATGTGTTCTTAGCCGTTAACTTTCTTAAAAAATTAAAAGTAAAATCAATACAACTAAATTATAAATATCAAATTGCTGTAATAGTTAAATTTTAGAGATTAGGAGTACAATTTTCCCAAAATATAATTTGAAAGTTGTGGTTATAATGTTATCGAACATAACATGGAAATCGTAAAATGTCGCCGTAAAGCAACAAATCATCAAAACAAAAAATATTTTCCGCTGCCAGGATTCGAACTTGGAATATTCTCATTAGCCGAGTTGATAGTTGAGCTACAGCGGATCTTGCGATGTGCTTGAGAAGATAATAATATTTATAGAACTAAAACTAAAGTCTTAAGTGGTGTCTTTTTTTCTTAAGGGGACTAATTTCATGACCTAATTTAACACTTAAAACTGAATATATTAAGTGAAAATTAATTAAGTCTATAAGATAATTATAAATGGCATCACTTAAATGTAACTTACAAATGGTATCACTTGAATGTAACTCTTAAAATATAAGTTAAAAATTAAGAAAATTTTAAGCGATAAAAAATTTATTTAATTCTGACTTGATCTATAAATATTTATACATAAGTGTCAACATATACCATATAACCTCACAAACTCCGCCATCACCGCCACCGCTATCAGCACCACCATCATCCATCACCCTTCCACGACCACCACTTTCATAACCGTTGTCGTTACTACCATAACAATTGTCATTATTTCACTACTACCACCACAGTCACCACCTATTACCACCACTACTACAACAATTTGTACAATCTTTCACCTCTACAACTATTGTCACTGTTGCTGTAACGCCCTCAAAATAATAACATTAAACCCATCAATATTGACATCCATTGATATAAGAAATAAGCACCTTTCCATTCATCAGAGTAGTTCATTATAAAAAGTAATATATGTTAACAACAAAAGCAAATGCCCTACGGGCTTACAGCTTTCCAAATTAACACTTGGTTACAAAAAGAGAGTGGTAACTCAAATACACATTAAGCTCTTGGCTTGAATTTACATGTATTACATCAAAAGATAACAAAACAACAAAAGTCTGTCTGCCTCTAGCCTTCCAAGCTATGTTCTTGGAGGTGGCATGCTACTTGTACCTGAAAATGATGTCCCATATAGGGTGAGCCACAGCCCAGTAGAAATACACTAAACCAACTATAAACAATGACTAAAAGATTAGCAATTGGTAAATGGTCAACACTTTTTACATCCAATCTTATATCACATTTCAGTTCCATGATACACTTCATTTCCATTTCTTTTTCAACTTTGAGTTTGGAAACACGGCTCAGAACCTAGCCAAATAACTTAATGAGATTTTAACTCATCTTTAAAACACTTTCGAAATTCATGATGGATACACATTTCAATGCTGTATCAAAAACACACAAACCACTTCCATACTTCCTGAATGATACACATTTTAGTAATGTATCAATATAACATAGAAACACTTCTATACTTCACAATTGATAACGATATACATTTTAGTGCTATATCAAATCAATTCAAACATTTCCATAATCAACACTTGATACACATTGTAGTGTTGTATCAATGTCACAAAAAATCTGGTTTAGAGGTCCATCCCCCATCTTCCCCTAAACCGTGGAGTACATCCCCTATCTTCTCCCACACAACACAATGTATATAAACATAGATCATATACACAATCAATCAATACAAAAAGTTAATGTATTATTCCAACCGCTATATTTAATAGCATACTCAATTGATTAGTTTTAGTTTGCCTAATCATCATGCATTGTCTACAACAATCAAGACTATCCTCCACCGATAGCCCAAAGCAGTTATTTCTAAACAGAAATTAAATGCACCAAATGGATATATAATCAACATTTCAACTAGGTGAGCGATAAATTATCCAACTACACCCTTTAATCCCACACGTTTCCAATTTCAACATTTTCAATCTAATTCCACATTTCTCTAAATTAATTTCACAAATTAACTTATCTATGTAATTAGGGCTTTTTCCCATAAGTTACATAACAACCCTAAGGTTCCATTTCCATCAATAACCCAACATTTATCTCATTTCTCTATGCCAAACATGCAAATAGGTTTATATAAACAAAACCCCAACTTTTATAAAATTACACAAAGGCCCAAACTTTCTCAAAATTACCCAACAATCCCCAATATATCAAAATGCTAAAATTCAAAGACAAAGCTCATAAGAAGGAGTAGGATATCCCTACCTCGAAGTTAGAGCTCAAACGGAGATGAAGACCAAAAACCAACGTGCTTCAAATCCCAAGTTTTTCAGATTAAAACAAAGCCCTCAACCCACTCTATCTTTTTAATAAAGGACTAAGGATAGAAACTCACTCTAGATATAACAAACCTTAGAGAGAAGACAAGCATAGAGAGAGAGAGAGTCGTATCTAGGGTTTGCAAAAAGAAAGAAGATTAAAAAGTGATGTTTTCCCCGCTGCTGCCTACTGATATATAACAGGCTCGCTCGAGCGAAGGATTGGTCGCTCGAGCGACCAGACACAAAGACTACTCGCTCGAGCGAAGAAAGTCTCGCTCGAGCCAACAACTCGAAGCTTCAGGTCTGCAACCCAGAAGCACGCTCGAGCGAGGAAACTCAAAACATACACCTCGCTCGCTCGAGCGAAGGAAAGCTCGTTTGAGCCAAGAAACACAGCTCTCAGGTCAAAATGAGACGCAGACGCATGTTCGAGCGCAAGACTTCTCGCTCGAGCCACCAGACACAAAACTCAACTCTCGCTCGATCTACAAAACCCTAGCCCGAGTGAAGGATCCAAAACAAAGAGCTCGCTTGAGCGACAAACTTCTCGCTCGAGCGAAGGACCAAAATTTTGAATAGCAACCATTTGCGACCAAACACAACCAACCTGTAACAAACCTGCCCATCACATCCTACAACTCAAATACAAAGTACGAAAGGATGTAAACAAGATATAAACAACTGCTAACATCCACGGAATCAAGTTCAGATCACTGTACAACAAGGGGTGAAACTCGGGATCGCTATAGTTACCATAACTACCACCATCATTACACTGCCACTGCTCTCCTTTTATCATCACCACATTGCCCCATGGTTGATTTTGACTTTTTTTAGGATCCAAAGCGAACCCTAAATATGTGACCTTTCGTATTTATTTAAAAAAAAAATGATCAAAACATTATGTAACAAATTTTGTTTTAAATTTTTACATTTAATAATGCTCACAAAAAGACAACTAAAATTTACTTAAATATGTAATAAAGTTTACAATAATAAAACAGATTAAAATATAAGCTGAGGTACCAAAATAGTTTTGGAATTGCTAACTTCCAACCTCATGAATGAGTTGGTGTTTTGTGTCTCATAATTTTTATTCCAAAGTAAGTCCGAATAATTATATAATTTTCACATGTAACTTTTCTTCTATAACTATTAATTATTATTATTATTATTTATTTATTTTTTTGGAGAATTCATTAAGAAATCATCTTACAAGTTTTAATTGGTTCATAACATATTCTTATATATTCCAACAAGTCTTATTATTTGGATATTTGATTCACCAAATCTTAATTTTATATTTGAGATGATCTAAATAAGTATAACTTTTTGACTTCTTATAAGGGAAAATTATTGATAAATCCTATTTAGAAGTGTTTTAGCCCAAGAAGTCCATGAAGAAATTTTTTAACCCATTTACTCCAATGTATGTATAGTTTTATTCCATAAAGTCCTTTTTCTTGATTTACACTATTTTCTTGGACACTTATGCCCTTATATTTAATTTTGATACCCTAATAAATATTTTTTGAACGGTTAGCAATTTATGATGTGAACATTCATATTTTAAAATTGACATTGGTAGGAATGTAAAATTGGCTTGTGGACGGCTCGAAACTCGTCAGCAAGCTGGGGCGGGCCCGACCCGTTGACAATGTGAATATTCACATTGACATGTTAACATTCACATTAATAGAAGTGTAAAATTGGCCCGCGTCCTGTGGCGGCGCGAAACCCGCCCGCAGTCCATGGGCGGCCCGGGCGCGGGCCCGGTCCGGGCCGTTGACAATGTGAATATTCATGTTGACATGTTAACATTCACATTGATAAGAGTATAAAATTGGTCCGCGGCCCATGGGCGGCCAAAAGCCCGCCTGCGGCCCGGGGCGGGCCCGGCCTGACCCGGCCCGTTGACAATGTTAATATTCACATTGACATGTTAACATTCACATTGATAAGAGTATAAAATTGGCCAGCGTCCCGTGGGCGGCCAAAAGCCTGCTCGCGGCCCGGCCCGTTGACAATGTGAATATTCACATTGACATGTTAACATTCACATTAATAGGAGTGTAAAATTAGCCCGCGCCCCGTGGTTGCCCGAAACCCGCCCACGACCCGTGGGTGGGCCCGACCCGTTGAAAATGTGAATATTGACATTGACATGTTAATATTCACATTGATAAGAGTATAAAATTAGCCCGCGCCCCGTGGCTACCCGAAACCCGCCCATGACCCGTGGGCAACCCAGGGAGAGCCCGGCCCGGCCCGGCCTGTTGACAATGTGAATATTCACATTGATAAGAGTATAAAATTAGCCCACGCCCCGTGGCTGCCCGAAACCCTCCCACGGCCCGTGGGCAGCCCGGGGCGGGCCCGGCCCGGCCTGTTGACAATGTGAATATTCACATTGACATGTTAACATTCACATTGATAAGAGTATAAAATTGGCTCGTGGCTCATGGGCGGCCAAAAGCCCGCTGGCGGGCCCGGCCCGGCCCGTTGACAATGTGAATATTCAAATTAACATGTTAACATTCACATTGATAAGAGTATAAAATTTGCCCGCAGCCCGAGGCAGGCTTGACCCGACCCGTAGCAATGTGAATATTCACATTGACATGTTAACATTAACATTGATAGGAGTGTAAAATTTGTCCGCTGCCCGTAGCTTGCCCTCGGCTCGGGGTAGGCCCGGCCGGGCCCGTTGACAATGTTAATATTCACATTGACATGTTAACATGCACATTGATAGGAATGTAGAATTGGCCCGCGGCCTGTGGGCTGCTCGAAGCTCGCCCATAGCCCGGGGCAAGCTCGTTTGGGTCCGGGCCCGAGCATGTCCGAGACTCTAGGCTAGGGCCTAGGCCATCACTTTGAAGCCCGGCCCGGCCTATCGGCCCGCTTAAGGCCCATTCAAGCCTCGGTCCGAGGCCCAGCCCACCTGAGGCACAATGTCTTTTTTTATGGAAAATAAAAAAATTTTGGTAGAAAAAATTAAAAAGAATTAAAAAAAAAATGGCCAGGCCTGCCCAAGCCCGGCCTAAGCTCGAGCCTAGGCCCAGGCCCACCGGCCCAACCCGAGGCTGTTGTCTTCGGGCCGCGGGCCAATTTTACACTCCAATCAATGTGAATGTTAATATGTCAATGTGAATATTCACATTGTCACGGGCCGGGGCCGGGCCCGCCCCGCCCCGGGCAGCAGGTGGGGTTCGGGCCTCCCACGGGCTGTGAGCTAATTTTACACTCCTATCAATGTGAATATTAATATGTCAATGTGAATATTAACATTGTCACGGGCCGAGCCAGGCCGGGCTCGCCCCGGGCTGCCAACGGGCTTCAGGCCGCCCATGGGACGCGAGTCAATTTTACACTCTTATTAATGTGAATGTTAACATGTCAATGTGAATATTCACATTGTCACGGGCTGGGCCGGGCCCGCCCCGGGCAGCGCGGGCTTCGGGCCTCCCACGGGCCGCGGGCTAATTTTACACTCCTATCAATGTGAATGTTAATATGTCAATGTGAATATTCACATTGTCACGGGCCGGGCCGGGCTCGCCCTGGGCCCCCCACGGGCCGCGGGCCAATTTTACAGTCTTATCAATGTGAATGTTAATATGTAAATGTGAATATTCACATTGTCACGAGCCGGACCGGGCTCGCCTCGGGTTGCGGGCTAATTTTACACTCCTATCAATGTTAATGTTAACACGTCAATGTGAATATTCACATTGTACATGGGCCGGGCCCCTACACATTGATGATATGAACATTTATATTGACGGTGTGAACATTCACATTAGGGGTATTTTGGTAATTATGTCACCCATAGGACTTATTGAAACATAAAAAAATAATATGAACTAAATAGAACATAAGTAGATACATTAGGGGTATTTTGGTAATTATGTTACCCATAGGACTTATTGAAACATAAGAAAATAATATGAACTAAATAGAACATAAGTAAATGAAAAGGGTATTTTGGTCTTCTTATCTCAAATAGGACCTAATGGAATAGTCAAAAAGAACATGGGTTGAATGGAACATAAGTAATTAAAGATGGATTTATGGAAAAAGCTCCCTTTTTATAAAAAGATATGTAAAAAAGTACAGAGGTGATATGACCGTAATAAATGCACTTATCTAAATAAGTGTACTTATATAGTGCATGCCAAATAACCTGTTTTATACACTAAGTGTACTTATATAGTGCATGCCAAATAACCTGTTTTATACACTCTTTCTTCTTCTTCTTCTTCTTCTTCTTCTTCTTCTTCACTCTTAACAACTTGGTGTGAACTATTTTGTACTTTTTTAAAAATTCATAATTTTTGTTGCTCATTTTTTTTTAATTAAATTAATATTTTGGAAACCTAATTTGTAACACCCTAAAAATAACAACATTAAACTCAACAATATTGACATATAAAAGATTAACATCCTTCTATTCATCAGAATATTTCCTTATAAAAGTAGTATATGTTGACAACAAAAGTAAATGCCCCATGGGCTTACAACTTTCCAAGCCAACACTTGGTTACAAGAAATGAGTACTAGCTCATATACACTTTAAGCCCTAGGCTTGAATTTACATGTAATACATCAAAAGGGAAATAACATCCAAAAAGTTTGACTGCCTTTAGCCTCCCAAGCTATGTCTTTGGAGGTGGCAAGTTACCTGTACCTGAAAATGATATTCCCATATAGGGTGAACCACGGTCCAGTAGAAATACACTAAACTAGCTATGAACAATGACTAAAAGATTAGCAGTTGATAGATGGCCAACACAGATACATCCACTTATGTGACATTACAATTACATGACTTACAAGTCTATGTCACTTTTCATTATTCCATTTTCAGTAGATAAGCACACTAGCTAAATCAATACATCAACAGATAAGCATATTAGCTATATCAACATCTCAACAGATAAGTATAAGAACTATATCATATAACCAAAGATAAGCACATGAGCTATATCTATACTTCTCTTGACAACCATATGAGCTGTGTTTGCACTTCTCGAAGATAAGCATATGAGCTATATCTACGGAGTTCATCCCCTATCTCCTCCCAACACTATCCGATTTAGAGGTCCATCTCCCATCTTCCCTTAAACCGCGGAGTACATCCCCTATTTCCTCCACTACACACAATGCATATAAACACATAGGTTCTATACACAATCAACTAATACATAAAGTTAATGTATTCTATCAACCGTCATGCTCCATGACACATTCTATTGATTAGTTTTCGTTTGCCTAATCATCATGCATTGTCTACAACAATCAAGACTATCCTCCACCGATAGCCCAAAGCAGTTATTTCTAAACAGAAAATAAATGCGCAAAATGGATAATATATCAACATTTCGATTTGGTGAGCGATAAATAATTCAACTACACCCTCTAATCCCATATATTCTCAATTCCAACATTTCTAATTCAATTCCTCATTTTCTCAAATTAATTACACGAATTAATTTATTAAGTCAATTAGGGCAAATTCCCTTAACTAACAAAATAACCCTAAGGTTCCATTTTCGTCCACATTTCCAACATCTATTTCATTATTCTATGCCAAACTTGCATTTAGGTTTATTATAAACAAAACCCCAACTTTTGTAAAATTACACAAAAGGCCCAAACTTCCTCAAAACTACCCAACAACACCCAACATATCAAAATGCTAAAATTTAAAGACAAAATCCATAAGGAGGAGTAGGATATCCCTACCTCAAAGTTTGAGCTTCGACAAAGAAGATGACGAAAATGAAAGTGCTCCAAATCACAAATTTCTCGGATCAAAAGATAGCCCTCGACGATCAACAACTTTTTTGTAAAGGCCAAAGGTGAGGAAATCACTCCTACTAGATCAATAGCTAGAGAGAAGATAGAGCTCTAGAGTGAGAAGCTCAACAATGGTGTTTTTGGAAAAGTAAGAGAGAGAAGAGATGTGAAAAAGTGATTTCAAAAAGTCAAAACACGGAGCTTTAATCCAGTCGCCCTGCTCGAGCGGCCAAACCCCCGCTCGAGCGTCACTCACAGATCCCCGCTCGAGCGTCCAATTCCCCGCTCGAGCGGCGGATGCACACTCTCAGAACTTTTGCAGACAGGTACCCCGCTCGAGCGCCCAACTCCCCACTCGAGCGTCACACACAAACTCCCGCTCGAGCGTCCAAACCTCCGCTCGAGCAGACAACACTGCAGGGGAAATACTGGAAGGGTGATTTTTCCGCTCGAGCGCCAAAACCCCCGCTCGAGCGGAGAAGCTACAACAAAGATCCCGCTCGAGCGTCAAAATCTCCGCTCGAGCGGACAGGCCAGAATTTGGGCAATTACTTTTGGTTCTAAGTTCAACCAACCTGTAACAAACCTGCCCAACACATCCTATAACTCAAATACAAAGTATGAGAGGATGTAAACAAGATTTAAACAACTGCTAACATCTACGGAACCACTGTACAACAAGGGGTAAAACCTGGGATCGCTATAACCTCCACCCCTTAAAGAATTTCGTTCTCGAAATTAATTGCAAGTTTTTGAAAAATAAGTTTTTCTTCATTTTAAACAATGTTATACTACAACATTCGACAACTCGACCCATTACCGGCCATTCCATCTCTTATCAAGAGGCATCTCACAATATGTAAAAACAACATATAACACAAGTGCATCATTAACATGCATTTCTCCTCCATTTTAATAGTTTTCAACACACATAATTTGCATTTCCATATCATATACAGTCCTCATGATATAACTCCATTTCTATAATATAGCCAACATATGAAATATTATAATCAACTTTCATTTCAAGGCAAGTTTCCACAATATATCCATAAACCAAAACATTCACAATGTTTTACAACTTAAGACATACACATAATGTTCTTAAAGTTCATTAAAATTACAAAATCTCAATACATGACTACACATCAACAATCAAGTCCGGATATTTCTCGCGGACTTCCAACTCACGTTCCCAAGTGGCTTCCTCCACTCCGTGGTGTTTACACAAAACCTTCACTAAAGGAATGGCCTTGCCACGCAGGACTTGATCCCGCCTATCCAAGACCCGAACCGGTCTCTCCTCATACGAGGCATCCTCATCTACCTCTAAGTCGGTCCAATCTAACACATGGGATGGATCCGGCTCATACTGCCGAAGCATACTCACATGAAACACGCCATGCACTTTGGACAACTGCGGCGGCAAGGCCAAGCGATAAGCAACCTCCCCAATCCTCTCAAGGATCTCAAAGGGACCGATAAACCGAGGGGATAACTTTCCACTCTTCCCAAACCTCATCAAACCTCGCCTAGGTGATATCTTCAGGAAAACATGATCACCTACCTCAAACACCAAAGGCCTCCTCCTACGGTCGGCATAAGATTTCTGACGACTCTGGGCTGTAACAAGCCTCCTACGGATAAGCTCAACTTTCTCCGTCGTTTCCCTCACCAATTCTGGACCCAACAAAGGTGCATCACCCACCTCAGCCCAACAAACTGGAGAGCTACACGGTCGGCCATACAAGGCCTCAAACGGTGCCATACCGATGCTAGATTGAAAACTGTTGTTGTAGGTAAACTCCACCAAGGGCAAGTGCCTCTCCCACGTCCCACTAAAGTCCAGGACACAACCTCGAAGCATATCTTCAAGGATCTGAATAGTACGCTCGGACTGCCCGTCAGTCTGAGGATGATAAGCTGTACTAAAGGTCAACTTAGTGCCCAAGGCACTCAGCAAACTCTGCCACAACCTAGCAGTAAAACGAGGGTCTCTATCTGAGACGATCGTCACTGGCAACCCGTGCAATCTCACTATGTCCCGAATATACAAGTCGGCAAGATGATCTACCAAATCTCTCACGCACATAGGAATGAAGTGCGCCGACTTAGTCAACCGGTCTACAACCACCCAAATAGCATCACTACCCCGCTGAGTCCTCGGAAGACCTACAACGAAGTCCAGAGTGACGTGCTCCCACTTCCACTCGGCAATAGGCAAGGGTTGCAACAAACCCGCTGGCCTTTGATGTTCGGCCTTCACTTGTTGACAAGTAAGACACTTAGACACGAAAACTGCCATATCTCTCTTCATACCCCGCCACCAAAACTGGCGACCTAAGTCTTGACACATTTTAGTACCTCTTGGATGCACCACAAGGCGCGAATGATGAAACTCTCGGAGTACTTCCTCTCGGCAAGACTCCGACACAAACAAACGGTCTTCGTATCTCACACTCAGGTCGGGATACACCGCCAAACCCTTCTCAACCTTCCCATTGGAGATCTTCTCTCAGAGGGATTCTGCCTCGAGGTCACCTCTCTGTGCCTCTAACACTCGAGTCACAAGTGTAGGCTGCGCAACAACAGAAAACAAGGTCGCAGCCTCAACGAATTCGCCCAGATGCAAATCAAACTCGCCAAGTGCCCCCAACATCTCCCACTCCTGGATGGCTACACAAGCTACATCACCTATGGATTTCCTACTAAGGGCATCGGCCACAACATTGGCCTTCCCCGAATGATAATACAACTCAAAGTCGTAATCTTCAATAAACTCCATCCACCTCATCTGCCTCAAATTCAAGTCTTTCTGTGTAAAGAGATATTTCAGACTCTTATGATCCGAGAACACCTCGAATCTTTCACCATAAAGGTAGTGCCTCCAGATTTTCAAGGCAAAGATCACTGCTGCTAACTCTAGGTCATGTGTAGGGTAATTCTTCTCGTGAATTTTTAACTGACGTGAGCCATAAGCTACCACTTTCCCCTCTTGCATCAACACACAACCCAAACCCTCTCGTGAGGCATCACAATAAACTGCATAACCCAATCCTCTCTCCGGAATAATCAAAACTGGAGCGGTGGTCAATCTAACTTTCAGTTCTTGGAACGACTTTTCACAAGTTTCACTCCATACAAATTTGACTCCCTTCCGAGTCAGTCTAGTCAACGGTGAAGCTAACCTGGAGAAATCTTTCACAAACCGGCGATAATACCCAGCTAATCCTAGAAAATTGCAGATCTCAAACACACTCGTAGGCTATGCCCAATCTTGCACTGCCTCAGTCTTGGATGTATCAACAGACACCCCTTCTCCTGATACAACATGGCCTAAGAACTTGACTTCCCCTAGCCAGAACTCACACTTCCCAAACTTGGCATACAGCCTATGGGTTCTAAGTAACTCAAGCACCACTCTCAAGTGTTCCTCGTGCTCCTCCTCAGAGGGTGAATAAATCAAAATGTCATCCACGAAGACGACTACAAAACGATCCAAGAATTCCCGAAAGATCCGGTTCATCAAGTCCATAAAGACTGTCGATGCGTTGGTAAGCCCAAATGGCATCACCAAAAACTCGTAATGGCCATACCGCGTACGGAATGCCGTCTTCAGAATATCCTCTTCCTTGACCCTTAACTGGTGGTAACCCGATCTCAAGTCTATCTTAGAGAAACAATAGGAACCCTTCAACTGGTCAAATAGATGATCTATACGGGGCATAGGGTACTTATTCTTAACCGTAGCCCAATTCAACTTCCGGTAGTCGATACACAATCTCAAGGCACCACCTTTCTTTTTAGCAAAGAGGGCCGGTGCTCCCCACGGCGAAACACTAGGGCGAATAAAGCCCTTATCTAGCAATTTCTGGAGCTGGACTTTCAACTCAACCAACTCTGCTGGGGCAAAACGATAAGGTGCCATAGAAATCGGCGCCGTGCCGGGCACTAAATCAATAGAGAACTCTATCTCTCGGTAAGATGGCAAATCAACAAGATCCTCGGGAAAAACATCCGAATACTCACAAACCACCCTCGGCAACACAATCTGGGTCTCATCGCACTCACCATTCTCAAAGCTGGCAAGTAGACTACTAAGTTCACCCCGCCCTCGCGGATCATACACCGGTGGCAACACACTACCAACCTGATCCCCCAAGAAATGGAAACACTCCCTGCTCACGGTACAACAAGTGACCCTCTGGCAGTAGCAATCAATAACTGTCCGGTATGACGATAACCAGTCCATACCCAAAATAACATCAAAGCCCTTCATGGGCATAACTACAAAAGGAAACGGAAGCCTATGATCGGTGACCTCTATATCACAACCTCTACATCCGTGTTTCAAAATCAACTCACCTCCAACAGGTGACACAACACAAATAGGAGATGCTAATAGTGCTAACTCCAACTCCAACACAGATGCAAATGTAGCAGATACAAAAAAATGAGACGCACCCGTATCAATTAATAAACTAGCAACCGAGTTGCAAAACAGAAAGGTACCTCTCACTACTGATGGAGCCGGTACTAGGTCCTGCGCGGTAACAACATACATGCGCCCTGTAGGCCCCTGATCCACCTGCTCACCTCTAGGAGCATACGACTGCTGCACAGTCTGGGATGACGAAGCTCCCGGATTGGCCCTCGAGGCCTGCACAGACTGAGCTGGCTGATAACTCTGCGTCTGCCTAGAACCAGACGCTCTTGAAGTGGCACTCAACTGTGGGCAGAACCTCTTCAGGTGCCCAGGCTGTCCACACTGATAACAAGACAAGGGCTGGCCCCTGCCCAAACTCTGACCCTGATGTCTAGCTGAAGAAGAAGCAGCTCACTGACCTCCACCCCTCTGTGGGCAAACCGAAGCCTTGTGGCCCAATTGACCACACTTGTAACAGGTGAACTCGCCCTGATTGCCTCTCCCCGAGCCTGCACTCGACACTGGAAAGGTCGATCTAGCCACACCACCCTGAGACTGCTGAGGGTTATAACCCCTCTGTCTCCTGCCATCACCCTGGCCATCTTGGCTCCTCTTGGAACCCCTATTCTTCTCCTCTTCCTCCTCCTGCATCAAGAGCTCCATATGAGCTACTGCATCCACCAGATGTCTATACTCTCGAATGAAAGATCCACCAACCCTCAACTTGAGGCCACGCCTCAACGTCTGCTCAAACTCATAGCAACGGCGTTCCTCGGACGCCACGAGTTCAGGTGCAAACCTGGACAAGCTAGTAAATGTAGCCTTAAACTCGGCCACAGTCAAACCCTGGTGATTAAGCCAGCTAAACTGATCCCTCAGCTTCTCCCTAGCAGCTGAATATAAGAACCTCCCCTGGAAAGCCTCTACAAAAGCCTCCTACGTACCACCAACACGGCCTTTCTCATACTTCCACCATTGACCCGCATCTCCCTTTAGCTGGAAGGATGCCAAGGTCACTTTCAGTGCTCCGTCCTCAATGCCAAGCATCTCGAACGTCTTACTCATTTGTTCCAACCACTCATTTGCCTTAAGTGGCTCATTCGGATCCCCAATAAACTCGTCCGGATTAGACCGGAAGAACTCCCTCTTCAAGAAAGAAGGCCCTGCCTCAGCAACTTGATTCCCTGCTCTGAGAATACCCAAAGCTCCTGCTATCTCTCGGGCCAAGGCACTCATGGCTTGCTGACCCGCTGGCTCGGCCACATTGGCCTGACCAACTCCCTTCTGTACTGCCGGAATCTCATCCGGTATAGGCACTTCCTGCCTCCTAGGCCTACCACGCCTACCACCTCTTCCTCATCCTGACATCCTAATAAAGGAAACGAAGAACATTAGCACATTCATAAATGTGCCGAAACTAAACACTCACGTCCTAATACATGAACAACTGTAATTCACTCCACGGAAGCACATAAACACATAAGCACTTACGAATTTCATTTCCAGATAACGATAGTCCCGAGGCGTTACTAGAGTTCCGGTTAGAAACAACATTGATCAAGTGCTTTTCCAACAAGGCTAAAAAAATCCAAGGATCCAATCAACATCTTAGAAATTAAATCCCATACCCACATAGTCACATAAGCATGTTATCAATTTTAACACATAGCATATGACTCTACATCTAAGTCTCTATCAAGCGAGACAAACCCATTGTGATCCTAATCATTTCCCACGTACCCAAAGTATTCGAACTCGGTACGCTCTGATACCAAGTTGTAACACCCTCAAAATAACAACATTAAACTCAACAATATTGACATATAAAAGATTAACATCCTTCTATTCATCAGAATATTTCCTTATAAAAGTAGTACATGTTGACAACAAAAGTAAACGCCCCATGGGCTTACAACTTTCCAAGCCAACACTTGGTTACAAGAAATGAGTACTAGCTCATATACACTTTAAGCCCTAGGCTTGAATTTACATGTAATACATCAAAAGGGAAATAACATCCAAAAAGTCTGACTGCCTCTAGCCTCCCAAGCTATGTCCTTGGAGGTGGCAAGCTACCTGTACCTGAAAATGATATTCCCATATAGGGTGAGCCACAGCCTATTAGAAATACACTAAACCAGCTATGAACAATGACTAAAAGATTAGCAGTTGATAGATGGTCAACACAGATACATCCACATATATGACATTACAATTACATGACTTACAAGTCTATGTCGCTTTTCATTATTGCATTTTCAGTAGATTAGCACACTAGCTAAATCAATACATCAACAGATAAGCATATTATCTATATCAACATCTCAGCATATAAGTATAAGAACTATATCATATAACCAAAGATAAGCACATGAGCTATATCTATACTTCTCTTGACAAACATATGAGCTGTGTCTACACTTCTCAAAGATAAGCATATGAGCTATATCTACGGAGTTCATCCCCTATCTCCTCCTAACACTATCCGATTTAGAGGTCCATTCCCCATCTTCTCCTAAACCGCAGAGTACATCTCCTATCTCCTCCTCTACACACAATGCATATAAACACATAGGTTCTATACATAATCAACTAATACATAAAGTTAATGTATTCTATCAACCGTCATGCTTCATGACATATTCCATTGATTAGTTTTCGTTTGCTTAATCATCATGGATTGTCTACAACAATCAAGACTATCCTCCACCGATAGCCCAAAGCAGTTATTTCTAAACAGAAAATAAATGCACAAAATGGATAATATATCAACATTTCGATTTGGTGCGCGATAAATAATTCAACTACACCCTTTAATCCCATATATTCTCAATTCCAACATTTCTAATTCAATTCCTCCTTTTCTCAAATTAATTACACGAATTAATTTATTAAGTCAATTAGGGCAAATTCCCTTAACTAACAAAATAACCCTAAGGTTCCATTTTTGTCCACATTTCCAACATCTATTTCATTATTCTATGCCAAAATTGCATTTAGGTTTATTATAAACAAAACCCCAACTTTTGTAAAATTACACAAAAGGCCCAAACTTCCTCAAAACTACCCAACAACACCCAACATATCAAAATGCTAAAATTTAAAGACAAAATCCATAAGGAGGAGTACGATATCCCTACCTCAAAGTTTGAGCTCTGACAAAGAAGATGACGAAAACGAAAAGTGCTCCAAATCACAAATTTCTCGGATCAAAAGATAGCCCTCGACGATCAACAACTTTTTTGTAAAGGCCAAAGGTAAGGAAATCACTCCTACTAGATCAAGAACTAGAGAGAAGGTAGAGCTCTAGACTGAGAAGCTCAACAATGGTGTTTTTGGAAAAGTAAGTGAAAGAAGAGATGTGAAAAAGTGATTTCAAAAAGTCAAAACACGGAGCTTTAACCTAGTCGCCCCGCTCGAGCGGCCAAACCCCCGCTCGAGCGTCACTCACAAATCCCCGCTCGAGCATCCAATTCCCCGCTCGAGCGGCGGATGCACACTCTCAGAACTTTTGCAGACAGGTACCCCGCTCGAGCGCCCAACTCCCCGCTCGAGCGTCACACACAAACTCCCGCTCGAGCGTCCAAACCTCCGCTCGAGCAGACAACACTGCAGGGGAAATACTGGAAGGGTGATTTTTCCGCTCGAGCGCCAAAACCCCCGCTCGAGCGGAGAAGCTACAACAAAGATCTCGCTCGAGCGTCAAAATCTCCGCTCGAGCGGACAGACCAAAATTTGGGCAATTACTTTTGGTTCTAAGTTCAACCAACCTGTAACAAACCTGCCCAACACATCCTATAACTCAAATACAAAGTATGAGAGGATGTAAACAAGATTTAAACAACTGCTAACATCTACGGAAGCACTGTACAACAAAGGGTAAAACCCGGGATCGCTATATAATTAATGAGATCTATCAAATAACATCTCACTAGAATATGCAATTTTATAAAATAAAAATAAATAAATTTTACAGTGTGAATGTTTACATCATGAAACATTTATACTATTAATGTAAACATTAATGAGCACTTCACCCTACTATCATTAACGGTATTTTAGTAACTTTGTTAGCCATATGATATATTGGGACATAAAAAAATAATTTAGGCAAATGAAACATAAGTAAATGAGGAGGAATTTAAAAATAAATGCTCTATTTTTTTTTTTTTTTTTTGACTTGGACACAGAAAATGTGGTCTTGGCCGCTAACTTTCTTAAAAAATTAAAAGTAAAATCAATACAACTAAACTATAAATATCAAATTGATGTAATAGTTAAATTTTAGAGATTAGGAGTACAATTTTCCCAAAATATAAATTGAAAGTTGGGGCTACAATGTTATCGAACATAACATGGGCCCCGTTTGGTAGAGTTATGGGAAAGTGATTATAGCTTATAGTTTAACAGCTTATAGCTTATAACTGTGAACATAAGCCGATTTTTGACTTATAAATTAAGCTTCTCCTCTCCCACCCAAAGAATAAGTTCATTTTTGACTTACAAAAAGCTATAAGCTGTATTGTTAAGTTGAACCAAATACATCAAAATAGCTTAAATTAAGCAAAAAGCTTAAATAAGTTAGAAATAAGCCCCAGCAAACAGGGCCACGGAAATCGTAAAATGTCGCCGTAAAGCAACAAATCATCAAAATAAAAAATATTTTCCGCTACCAGGATTCGAACCTGGAACATTCTCATTAGCCGAGTTGATAATAATTGAGCTACAGCGGATCTTGTGATATGTTTAAGAAAATAATATTTATAGAACTAACGTTTCAAGTGAAAATTAATTAAGTCTATATGATAATTACAAATGGTATCACTTAAATGTAACTTACAAGTGGTATCACTTGAATGTAACTCTTAAAATATAAGCTAAAAAATTAAGAAATTTTAAGTGATAAAAAATTTATTTAATTCTGACTTCATTTATAAATATTTATACATAAGGGTCAACATATACCATATAACCTCACAAACTCCACCATCACCGCCACCGCTAAAACCGCCACCATCATCCATCATCCTTCCACAACCACCACTTTCATCACCATTGTCGTTACTACCATAACCATCGTCATTATTTCAATACTACCACCACAATCGCTACCTGTTACCACGACTACTATAACAATTTGTACAATCCTTCACCTTTACAACTATTGTCACCATTGCCATAACTACCACCATCATTACACCGCCACTGCTCTCTTTTTATCATCACTACATTACCCCATGGTCGATTCTGACTTTTTTAGGATCCAAAGCGAACCCCAAATACGAGACCTTTCATACTTGTTATTAAAAAAAAAATGTTCAAAACGTTATGTATCAAAGTTTGTTTGAAATTTTTTGCATTTAATAATGCTCACAAAAAGGCTACTAAAATTTACTTAAATATGTAATAAAGTTCACAATAATAAAAAAATTAAAATATAAGCTGCGGTACCAAAATAGTTTTGGAACAGCTAACTTCCAACCTCATGAATGAGTTGGTGTTTTGTGTCTCATAATTTTTATTCCAAAGTAAGTCCAAATAATTATATAATTTTCACATGTAACTTTTCTTCTATAATTATTATTATTATTATTATTATTATTATTATTATTATTATTATTATTTTCTGGAGAATTCATTAAGAAGTCATCTTGCAAGTTTTAATTGGTTCATAACATATTCTTATATATTCCAACAAGACTTATTATTTGGATATTTGATTCACCAAATCTTAATTTTATATTTGAGATGATCTAAATAAGTATAACTTTTTGACTTTTTATACTCTCTTTCTTCTTCTTCTTCTTCTTCTTATTCTTCTTTTCACTATTAACAACTTGGTGTGAACTATTTTGTACTTTTTTAAAAATTCAAAATTTTTGTTGCTCATTTTTTTTTCAATGAAATTAATATTTTTGAAACCTAATTAATGAGATCTATCAAATAACATCTCACTAGAATATGTAATTTCATAAAATAAAAATAAATAAATTTTACAGTGTGAATTTTCATATTATGAAACATTTATACTGTTAATGAAAACATTAATGAGCGCTTCACCCTACTATCATTAAGGGTATTTTAGTAACTTTGTTAGCCATATGATATATTGGAACATAAAAAAATAATTTAGGCAAATGAAACATAAGTAAATGAGGAGGAATTTAAAAATAAATGCTCTATTTTTTTATTTTTTTTTACTTGCACACCGAAAATGTCGTCTTGGCCGCTAAGTTTCTCAAAAAATTAAAAGTAAAATCAATACAACTAAACTATAAATATCAAATTGATGGAATAGTTAAATTTTAAAGGTGAGGAGTGCAATTTTCCCAAAATATAAATTGAAAGTTGGGGCTACAATGTTATCGAACATCACATGGAAATCGTAAAATGTCGCCATAAAGCAACAAATCATCAAAATAAAAAATATTTTCCGCTGCCAGGATTCGAACCTGGAACATTCTCATTAGCTGAGTTGATAATAGTTGAGCTACAGTGGATCTTGTGATATGCTTAAGAAAATAATATTTATAGAACTAACGTTTCAAGAGAAAATTAATTAAGTCTATATGATCATTACAAATGGTATCACTTAAATGTAACTTACAATTGGTATCACTTGAATGTAACTCTTAAAATATAAGCTAAAAAATTAAGAAAATTTTAAGTGATAAAAATTTATTTAATTCTGACTTAATTTATAAATATTTATACATAAGGGTCAGCATATACCATATAACCTCACAAACTCCACCATCACTGCCACCGCTATCACCGCCACCATCATCCATCATCCTTCCACAACCACCACTTTCATCACCATTGTCGTTACTACCATAACCATCGTCATTCTTTCAATACTACCACCACAATCGCTACCTGTTACCACTACTACTATAACAATTGGTACAGTCCTTCACCTTTACAACTATTGTCACCATCGCCACTGCTCTCTTTTTATCATCACTACATTACCCCATGGTTGATTCTGACTTTTTTAGGATCCAAAGCGAACCCTAAATATGAGACCTTTCGTGTTTATTATTAAAAAAAAAATAGTTCAAAACATTATGTATCAAATTTTGTTTGAAATTTTTGCAATTAATAATGCTCACAAAAAGGCTACTAAAATTTACTTAAATATGTAATAAAGTTTACAATAATAAAAAAATTAAAATATAAGCTGCAGTACCAAAATAGTTTTGGAACTGCTAACTTCCAACCTCATGAATGAGTTGGTGTTTTGTGTCTCATAATTTTTATTCCAAGTAAGTCCGAATAATTATATAATTTTCACATGTAACTTTTCTTCTATAATTATTATTATTATTATTATTATTTTGGAGAATTCATTAAGAAATCATCTTACAAGTTTTAATTGGTTCATAACATATTCTTATATATTCCAACAAGTCTTATTATTTGGATATTTGATTCACCAAATCTTAATTTTATATTTGAGATGATCTAAATAAGTATAACTTTTTGACTTTTTATACTCTCTTTCTTCTTCTTCTTCTTCTTTTTTTTTTTTTCACTCTTAACAACTTGGTGTGAACTATTTTGTACTTTTTTTAAAAAGTCATAATTTTTGTTGCCCATTTTTTTTTTAATGACATTAATATTTTTGAAACCTAATTAATGAGATCTATCAAATAACATTTCACTAGAATATGTAATTTTATAAAATAAAAATAAATAAATTTTACAGTGTGAATGTTCACGTTATGAAACATTTATACTGTTAATGTAAACATTAATGAGCGGTTCACCCTACTATCATTAAGGGTATTTTAGTAACTTTGATGGCCATATAATATATTGGAACATAAAAAAATAATTTAGGCAAATGAAACATAAGTAAATGAGGAGGAATTTAAAAATAAATGCTCTATTTTTGTTTTTTTTTTGACTTGCACACCGAAACTGTGGTCTTGGCCGCTAACTTTCTTAAAAAATTAAAAGTAAAATGAATACAACTAAACTATAAAAATCAAATTGATGGAATAGTTAAATTTTAGAGATTAGGAGTGCAATTTTCCCAAAATATAAATTAAAAGTTGGGGCTACAATGTTATCGAACATAACATGGAAATCGTAAAATGTCGCCGTAAAGCAACAAATCATCAAAATAAAAAATATTTTCCGCTGCCAGGATTCGAACCTGGAACATTCTCATTAGCCGAGTTGATAATAGTTGAGCTACAGCGGATCTTGTGATATGCTTAAGAAAATAATATTTATAGAACTAACGTTTCAAGTGGAAATTAATTAAGTCTATATGATAATTACAAATGGTATCATTTAAATGTAACTTACAAGTGGTGTCACTTGAATGTAACTCTTAAAATATAAGCTAAAAAATTAAGAAAATTTTAAGTGATAAAAAATTTATTTAATTCTGACTTAATTTATAAATGTTTATACATAAGGGTCGACATATACCATATAAGCTCTTCCTTCGTTTTAAAATACTCCCTCTCTAAAAAAAACCTCTTTCTCAAGCGTTACCGTTTGCCAGCCGGCCGCCGCCTTTGGCCATGGCGGTTGGCTGGCCTGGCTTTCTCTCTTTGTGTTGTTGTTTTTTCTCCTTTTAATCTTGAGCCCCCATTTGTATTCCGTTTGCCTCCTTTCGGATCTAATCTCTAGATTTGTTTAGGGTGCTAGTTTTATCCTTTTGTTTTTGTTTAGGCAGCTTGTGTTCTCAGGTTGTGGGTGGTTCTAGATCTATCTTCACTTTGTGAGTTTTGGTGTTTTGGAAGCTTCGATGGGTGCTTTTGATGGGTTCTTTTCTCAAATGAAGTGGTTTGGTGGTAGTGGTGTTTTAGCCATGGTTTTCAGTTTCGGCCATGGGTTCCGGTATAGGATACTTGCGTTGACCAAGGGTGGGTTGATTCAGGAACTTCATTCGGGCACTTTGCTGCGAGGGGGAGTTTGAGGGGTGGAGGATCCAGAGTTGTTTAGGATCTTCATTCGAGCGCTCCGTGCGAGTGGGAGTTTGAGGGGTGATTTCCGTTCAATCCTATGGTGGTCGGTGTTTGTGTTCAGTTAAGCATGAAGAGGAGAGTGAAGCAAACAGTGGCTGTCGATGTTCAGAGGCGAAGCAAAGTAGTTTCGGTGTCGGGTGGTTCTCGATGGTGAAGCAATAAGAGTCTGTTGAGGTTGCTAGGTGTCTGCAATGGAGGGTGTTGTTTGGGTCACGAAGTAGAGGTCAAGGAAGCAAGAAGAGGTGAGTGAATGGTGCAAGACGAGGTTGCCGATGTTCAGAGTTCGGTCATGGGTGGTCTTCGACGGCAATGGAGTTTGCGTGTCCGGCAAGTATGGAGGTTGAGTGTATCAAGTGTGTATCAGTGTGTAAAGTGTGTATCAGGCGTGGGGCTCAAGAGTGCATCAAGTGTTTGAGTCAGGCGTGGGGTGTTCCAAGAGTGTGTAGCTGTGGTTTAGGTGGGATGTTTCAGTGTGTAGCTGTGGTTTAGATGGGGCTCAAGTGTGTGGTTTATGTTATTTTTTTGTTGTATTTTAAAATTTAAAATCGTGAGGCTATGGGGTTGGTTATAAGAATGCGAGTAGCAGTAGTACGAGAGTGAGTATTTACTCTTCTAATCTCTCTCATTGCGTTTTATTTCCTTGTACCTGTAAATTTCATGTTTTTAACGGAATTTTTCTTTGCCGATCAAATATATATATATATACCATATAACCTCACAAACTCTACCATCACCGCCACCGCTATCACCGCCACCATCATCCATCATCCTTTCACAACCACCATTTTCATCACCATTGTCGTTACTGCCATAACCATCGTCATTATTTCAATACTACCACCACAATCGCTACCTGTTACCACTACTACTATAACAATTTGTATAGTCCTTCACCTTTACAACTATTGTCACCATTGCCATAACTACCACCATCATTACACCGCCACTGCTCTCTTTTTATCATCACTACATTACCCCATGGTTGATTCTGACTTTTTTAGGATCCAAAGCGAACCCTAAATACGAGACCTTTCATATTTATTATTAAAAAAAAAAATTGTTCAAAACATTATGTATCAAATTTTGTTTTAAATTTTTCCATTTAATAATGCTCACAAAAAGGCTACTAAAATTTACTTAAATATGTAATAAAGTTTACAATAATAAAAAAATTAAAATATAAGCTGCGGTACCAAAATAGTTTTGGAACTGCTAACTTCCAACCTCATGAATGAGTTGTTGTTTTGTGTCTCATAATTTTTATTCCAAAGTAAGTCCGAATAATTATATAATTTTCACATGTAACTTTTCACGTGTAATTTTTATTCCAAAGTTTACATAATTTTTGTTGCTCATTTTTTTTTCAATGAAATCAATATTTTTGAAACCTAATTAATGAGATCTATCAAATAACATCTCACTAGAATATGTAATTTCATAAAATAAAAATAAATAAATTTTACAGTGTGAATGTTCACATTATGAAATATT
The DNA here is from genome assembly GCA_022316695.1 of Camellia oleifera. Classification (NCBI taxonomy): domain Eukaryota; kingdom Viridiplantae; phylum Streptophyta; class Magnoliopsida; order Ericales; family Theaceae; genus Camellia; species Camellia oleifera. Next base: position 61,143,395 of record CM039306.1, read on the forward strand.
TATACTGTTAATGTAAACATTAATGAGCGCTTCACCCTACTATCATTAATGGTATTTTAGTAACTTTGTTAGGCATATGATATATTGGAACATAAAAAAATAATTTAGGCAAATGAAACATAAGTAAATGAGGAGGAATTTAAAAATAAATGCTCTATTTTTTTTTCTTTTTTTTACTTGCACACCGAAAATGTCGTCTTGGCCGCTAACTTTCTCAAAAAATTAAAAGTAAAGTCAATACAACTAAACTATAAATATCAAATTGATGGAATAGTTAAATTTTAAAGGTGAGGAGTGCAATTTTCCCAAAATATAAATTGAAAGTTGGGGCTACAATGTTGTCGAACATAACATGGAAATCGTAAAATGTCGCCATAAAGCAACAAATCATCAAAATAAAAAATATTTTCCGCTGCCAGGATTCGAACCTGGAACATTCTCATTAGCCGAGTTGATAATAGTTGAGCTACAGCGAATCTTGTGATATGCTTAAGAAAATAATATTTATAGAACTAACGTTTCAAGAGAAAATTAATTAAGTCTATATGATCATTACAAATGGTATCACTTAAATGTGACTTACAATTGGTATCACTTGAATGTAACCCTTATAATATAGGCTAAAAAATTAAGAAAATTTTAAGTGATAAAAAATTTATTTAATTCTGACTTAATTTATAAATATTTATACATAAGGGTTAACATATACCATATAACCTCACAAACTCCACCATCACTGCCACCACTATCACCGCCACCATCATCCATCATCCTTCCACAACCACCACTTTCATCACCATTGTCGTTACTACCATAACCATCGTCATTCTTTCAATACTACCACCACAATCGCTACCTGTTACCACTACTACTATAACAATTGGTACAGTCCTTCACCTTTACAACTATTGTCACCATCGCCACTGCTCTCTTTTTATCATCACTACATTACCCCATGGTTGATTCTGACTTTTTTAGGATCCAAAGCGAACCCTAAATATGAGACCTTTCGTGTTTATTATTAAAAAAAAAATAGTTCAAAACATTACGTATCAAATTTTGTTTGAAATTTTTGCAATCAATAATGCTCACAAAAAGGCTACTAAAATTTACTTAAATATGTAATAAAGTTTACAATAATAAAAAAATTAAAATATAAGCTGCAGTACCAAAATAGTTTTGGAACTGCTAACTTCCAACCTCATGAATGAGTTGGTGTTTTGTGTCTCATAATTTTTATTCCAAGTAAGTCCGAATAATTATATAATTTTCACATGTAACTTTTCTTCTATAATTATTATTATTATTATTATTTTTTTGGAGAATTCATTAAGAAATCATCTTACAAGTTTTAATTGGTTCATAACATATTCTTATATATTCCAACAAGTCTTATTATTTGGATATTTGATTCACCAAATCTTAATTTTATATTTGAGATGATCTAAATAAGTATAACTTTTTGACTTTTTATACTCTCTTTCTTCTTCTTCTTCTTCTTCTTCTTCTTCTTTTTTTTTTTTTTTTTTTTTTTTTTTTTTTTTTTTTTTTTTTTTTTTTTGCACTCTTAACAACTTGGTGTGAACTATTTTGTACTTTTTTTAAAAAGTCATAATTTTTGTTGCCCATTTTTTTTTAATGACATTAATATTTTTGAAACCTAATTAATGAGATCTATCAAATAACATTTCACTAGAATATGTAATTTTATAAAATAAAAATAAATAAATTTTACAGTGTGAATGTTCACATCATGAAACATTTATACTGTTAATGTAAACATTAATGAGCGCTTCACCCCACTATCATTAAGGGTATTTAAGTAACTTTGATGGCCATATGATATATTGGAACATAAAAAAATAATTTAGGCAAATGAAACATAAGTAAATGAGGAGGAATTTAAAAATAAATGCTCAATTTTTGTTTTTTTTGACTTGCACACCGAAACTGTGGTCTTGGCCGCTAACTTTCTTAAAAAATTAAAAGTAAAATGAATACAACTAAACTATAAAAATCAAATTGATGGAATTGTTAAATTTTAGAGATTAGGAGTGCAATTTTCCCAAAATATAAATTGAAAGTTGGGGCTACAATGTTATCGAACATAACATGGAAATCGTAAAATGTCGCCGTAAAGCAACAAATCATCAAAATAAAAAATATTTTCCGCTGCCAGGATTCGAACCTGGAACATTCTCATTAGCCGAGTTGATAATAGTTGAGCTACAGCGGATCTTGTGATATGCTTAAGAAAATAATATTTATAGAACTAACGTTTCAAGTGAAAATTAATTAAGTCTATATGATAATTACAAATGGTACCACTTAAATGTAACTTACAAGTGGTATCACTTGAATGTAACTCTTAAAATATAAGCTAAAAAATTAAGAAAATTTTAAGTGATAAAAAATTTATTTAATTTTGACTTAATTTATAAATATTTATACGTAAGGGTCAACATATGCCATATAAGCTCTTCCTTCGTTTTAAAAAACTCTCTCTCTAGAAAAAACCTCCTTCTCAAGCGTTACCGTTTCCCAGCCGGCCGCCGCCTTTGGCCATGGCGGTTGGCTGGCCTGGCTTTCTCTCTATGTGTTATTGTTTTTTCTCCTTTTAATCTTGAGCCCCCATTTGTATTCCGTTTGCCTCCTTTCGGATCTAATCTCTAGATTTGTTTAGGGTGCTAGTTTTATCCTTTTGTTTTTGTTTAGGCAGCTTGTGTTCTCAGGTTGTGGGTGGTTCTAGATCTATCTTCACTTTGTGGGTTTTGGTGTTTTGGAAGCTTCGATGTGTGGTTTTGATGGGTTCTTTTCTCGAATGAAGTGGTTTGGTGGTAGTGGTGTTTTAGCCATGGTTTTTAGTTTCGGCCATGGGTTCCGGTATAGGATGCTTGCATTGACCAAGGGTGGGTTGATTCAGGAACTTCATTCAGGCACTTCACTGCGAGAGGGAGTTTGAGGGGTGGAGGAGCCAGAGTTGTTTAGGTTGTTCATTTGAGCGCTCCGTGCGAGTGGGAGTTTGAGGGGTGATTTTCATTCACTCCTGTGGTGGTCGGTGTTTGTGTTCAGTTAAGCATGAATAGGAGAGTGAAGCAAGCAGTGGCTGTCGATGTTCAGAGGCGAAGCAAAGTAGTGTCGGTCTCGGGTGGTTCTCGATGGTGAATCAATAAGAGGCTGTTGAGGTTGCTAGGTGTCTGCAATGGAGGGTGTTGTTTGGGTCACGGAGTAGAGGTCAAGGAAGCAAGAAGAGGTGAGTGAATGGTGCAAGACGAGGCTGTTGATGTTCAGAGTTCGGTAACGGGTGGTCTTCGACGGCAATGGAGTCTGCGTGTCCGGCAAGTATGGAGGTTGAGTGTATCAAGTGTGTATCAGTGTGTCAAGTGTGTATCAGGTGTGGGGCTCAAGAGTGCATCAAGTGTTTGAGTCAGGCGTGGGGTGTTCCAAGAGTGAGTAGCTGTGGTTTAGGTGGGGTGTTTCAGTGTGTAGCTGTGGTGTAGATAGGGCTCAAGTGTGTGGTTTATTTTATTTTTTTGTTGTATTTTAAAATTTAAAATCGTGAGGCTATGGGGTTGGTTGTAAGAATGCGAGTAGCAGTAGTACGAGAGTGAGTATTTACTCTTCTAATCTCTCTCATTGCGTTTTATTTCCTTGTACCTGTAAATTTCATGTTTTTAACGGAATTTTTCTTTGCCGATCAAAAAAAAAATATATATACCATATAACCTCACAAACTCCACCATCACCGCCACCGCTATCACCGCCACCATCATCCATCATCCTTCCACAACCACCATTTTCATCACCATTGTCGTTACTACCATAACCATCGTCATTATTTCAATACTACCACCACAATCGCTACCTGTTACCACTACTACTATAACAATTTGTACAATCCTTCACCTTTACAACTATTGTCACCATTGCCATAACTACCACCATTATTACACCGCCACTGCTCTCTTTTTATCATCATTACATTACCCCATGGTTGATTCTAACTTTTTTTGGATCCAAAGCGAACCCTAAATACGAGACCTTTCATATTTATTATTAAAAAAAAATTGTTCAAAACATTATGTATCAAATTTTGTTTTAAATTTTTCCATTTAATAATGCTAAAAAAAAGGCTACTAAAATTTACTTAAATATGTAAGAAAGTTTACAATAATAAAAAAATTAAAATATAAGCTGCGGTACCAAAATAGTTTTGGAACTGCTAACTTCCAACCTCATGAATGAGTTGGTGTTTTGTGTCTCATAATTTTTATTCCAAAGTAAGTCCGAATAATTATATAATTTTCACATGTAACTTTTCGTCTATAATTATTATTATTATTATTATTATTTTGGAGAATTCATTAAGAAATCATCTTACAAGTTTTAATTGGTTCATAACATATTCTTATATATTCCAACAAGTCTTATTATTTGGATATTTGATTCACCATATCTTAATTTTATGTTTGAGATGATCTAAATAAGTACAACTTTTTGACTTTTTATACTCTCTTTCTTCTTCTTCTTCTTCTTCTTCTTCTTCTTCTTTCACTCTTAACAACTTGGTGTGAACTATTTTGTACTTTTTTAAAAAATCATAATTTTTGTTGCTAATTTTTTTTAATGAAATTAATATTTTTGAAACGTAATTAGTGAGATCTGTCAAATAACATTTCACTAGAATATGTAATTTTATAGAATAAAAATAAATAAATTTTACAGTGTGAATGTTCACATCATGAAACATTTATATTGTTAATGTAAACATTAATGAGCGCTTCACTCTACTATCATTAAGGGTATTTTAGTAACTTTGTTAGCCATATGATATATTGGAACATAAAAAAATAATTTAGGCAAATGAAACATAAGTAAATGAGGAGGAACTTAAAAATAAATGCTCTATTTTTGTTTTTTTTGACTTGGACACCGAAAATGTGGTCTTGGCCGCTAACTTTCTTAAAAAATTAAAAGTAAAATTAATACAACTAAACTATAAAAATCAAATTGATGGAATAGTTAAATTTTAGAGATTATGAGTACAATTTTCCCAAAATATAAATGAAAGTTGGGGCTACAATGTTATCGAACATAACATGGAAATCGTAAAATGTTGCCGTAAAGCAACAAATCATCAAAATAAAAAATATTTTCCGCCGCCAGGATTCGAACCTGGAACATTCTCATTAGCGGAGTTGATAATAGTTGAGCTACAGCGGATCTTGTGATATGCTTAAGAAAATAATATTTATAGAACTAACGTTTCAAGTGAAAATTAATTAAGTCGATATGATAATTACAAATGGTATCACTTAAATGTAACTTACAAGTGGTATCACTTGAATGTAACTCTTAAAATATAAGCTAAAAAATTAAGAAAATTTTAAGTGATAAAAAATTTATATAATTTTGACTTAATTTATAAATATTTATACATAAGGGTCAGCATATACGATATAATGTCACGCCCCACTTTTTTTATTACTTGAAGTATTACCAAATTCATTAACTTACTTCCATTTCAGAAATAACAAGCGGAAATAAACTCATACATTCAACTCATAGAAATGAATAACAACACTCTCATTCGTATGCAAAGTAAAAACAACATGAGCATGCTGAATGAATTGCCCTTGGGCTTACATCACTTAATTAATGAAGAAGATGGGTACAACCCTTTTTCACATATTGCATTCCGCCAATACAATAGAGGCCCTGTGGCCGACAAATAAGAAGGTCCAAATCTTGTAGCACATCCTGCTAAACACCTGAAAAAGATTCAACAACGTGAGATGAACATATAGTCCAGTAGGAGTCTAAACATGATCCTTGACAACAACAACTTACAGATAGCTATGATCATGAACGCTCATTCTCGTACTAGAATAGTAATGTGACAGTTTATACAAAATATATATATGTATGAACCTTTCTCGAAAACAACCATTTCATTCAACGCTATAAGCGATTCATCTTTCTTTTCCTTTCATTAACCCCCGTTCCCAATCTTTCATAATGTTAACAATTACTTAGGAAATAAATTCACTAAGTCCACTACTCTCTTCCATTTTCCACACATACAACAAATGTGCCTTTCCAAAACATATTTCTAAAATGTTCAATTTTCTTCATACTTCCAAAGGACAAAAGGGCATTTCGGTTCAATCCCAATCCTATCATAATTATACATGCATACCTTGATAAACGGGAGATAACAACTCAACTACATGCATAAGATAAACCAATGAGGCAACTCGGCCCACCAAAACTGTAACCAACACAATCCACAATGTTCCCAGTTACATTGAAACAATAACAACAAAACTTTGCTCTACTAGCTATGTGCGTAGTAAGCCAAAGATACACTTCTCATAACAATCTACCAGTTTACCAGGCGCTAGCTGGAAGGGTATGGTGCCTTCGATTCTCAGCGCATTCAGTTCTCCAGGCGCTAGCTAGAAGGTAACGGTACCTCTGATTCTCAGCGCAGGGTATAACACCAACAACCATAATACAACAAGGCATAACCAACATGTGTACTACATACACATAAACCATCAAGATACCAGCAATGTGCTAAAGTAGATGAACACATTGGTGTAATGCATACACGACAATTCAACACAACCGTGTCATCCTCCACCGATGACCAAGGACAAAACCTCTAGATGCATGTATTTAGTACATCAATTAAAAGACTCAATAATCATGAGATCACAAACCCAACAATGACATTAACATGGTAGTTAAAGATACAACCTTCACAGATGTGTGTTCAACACTCAAAATACAACAACCCAATTCTTATACTTATTTTAGAAATACTTTTCCCATTTCACAAAACGAATTTCACTTCCTTTTGTTTTCACAAAACCAACTCCATCCCTTTTGTTTCCACAAAACCAATTTCGAAGACAATAAGGCCATAACTCATTTTAATCCACTACATTCCTTTCAAAGCCATTCCAAATTAATTATGCAAATTAAATCATAATCATTAAATTAGGGTTTTTCTCCCTCTTTCTCAATATTGACCAAAAAGGCTCAATCATCAACAATAAACAACAAAGACCTCTTTTGAGACCCAAAATACACAAGTATTTGCCCAAAGAACAAAACCCCTCTTTTAATTTATCATGACAAATATAAATTAGGGCTTTTCTATATTTCAACAACAGCATGCTATTTTACACCACAAATAGTCCAATGAACAACCAATGACAATAAATCCATTTTCAATCAACCATCCCTAGGTTCCCTCATGATTTCAAACAAATCCAATATGGATATGATTTTCATGCACTACAAAACTACCACATGTCTATCTATAGACGAAGCATTGAAAAAGAACAAGGAAATCCCTACCTCAAATATAGAACCCAAGGAGAAGAAGAGCAAAACTCGGAAGTGCTCCAAATCCTAAATTTCTCAGATCAAGATGAAGCTCTCGACGATCAACACACCTTTTACAAAGGCCCAAGGTGAGGAAAACACTCCTACTAGATCAAACCATAGAGAGAAGTTAGGTTTTAGAGTGAGGAGCTCTCAAAAATCGGTTTTTGGGAAAGTAAGAGAGAGAAAAGAAAAGTGATTCAAAAAGTGATTTCACGGACTGATATAAAAATAGGTCCGCTCGAGCGTACAACACCTCGCTCGAGCGTCATACACAGGTTCACGCTTGAACGTCCAAAGCGCCGCTCGAGCATCGGATGCACATTCCCAGAATTTTCTGCAGACGACCAAAATGCTGAGAGAAGGAAATTCATGCTCGAGTGTCCAAACTGCCACTTGAGCGGATAGGCAACAAAAAATGCCCGCTCGAGCGTCCAAATCACCGCTCGAGCGGAGAGACCAAAAATCTGGGCAAAAATTCTAAGTTTTAAATCACAACCAACTTATTCCCAACTTGCCCAACACAACCCAAAAGTCTAAAACAAAGAGTAAGGGATAGAAATGATGATAAGGCAACGACAAATCTACGGAACCGAGTCCGGATTACAATTCAACAACAACAGAGAAAACCGGGATCGCTATAACCTCCCCCCTTAAAGAATTTCGTCCCCGAAATTAAGGGTACGCGAAAACACAAGGCCAACCGATCACACAACACCAACACCCGAGTACTAGGAAAGAAACTTTTCTCGCAACAAACCTCCGGTTAGCTCTCACTAAAAGAAAGGCTTACCAAGGAAACACGTTCCAAGAGACAACACTCAGGCACAAAAAGCTACCACAAAACCAAACCTTTCTTGTTCAAGAGACATTTTTTTCAAGGATAGTCAAATTTTCAATGTTGACATTCCGAAATAAATCTTTCATTTTCTATGTGAAACTCAAAAGTTTTGTAAACATTTTTCACAAACACGGTGTTATCCAAAACACATAATCATCCACTGTTTATTTGCCAAAAGATTCATTTAGAATTCCTCAGAACCCTTGAATTAAATCAACTTCTCAACAACATCCTTAGGTGGTCCAAACACTAGGAAAAAGTTTTGTTTTCCATTTCTTTCCAAAATAACACTATCAACAACCATCACGCATACAGTGATGCTACAATCAACACATAACATAACATTTCTATAATGATAGTTAATAGAAACAATTGCAATGTGTAACAAGCCCGGGGGGGACCTCGCTACAGCTCGGACTCTTTAAGTTTGTGTTGCGGTTCTAAATCTGAACCAAAGAGTCCAATTCTGGCAAATCGTTTGAGAAAACAGATTTTTGAAAAGTAGTGCCAAACATGGACTGCTTTGCCAGATTACAGAGTCGCCACCTAAATATTTTTAAAATGGGAAATTTAGGAAACCCTGACTCGGTGCCGAAGGCCACGTGTCCGTTATCACCAAAGTGGTCTTGGCTCGGGAGCTTGGGTACGATCGGGGAAGGTCAGCTATGAGCACCCCCTTTCGCCCGGTCCGAAGACCGGCCTCTACTAACCGTGATATCCAATTTTGAAAACTTTATGTGTTCTTATTCCGGTTATTAGCCTAGAATTACTACGTTATGCGCACAGCAAACAAGTATAGACTAGATTGCCTAATTTGGGAATAAACATTGCATATTCGTTTTGTCTCGAAAAACGTGTTAGTTCTCTTTTGCTACTCGCAAGTAGGCTAAAATACGGATTTCGACAAGTTATTCCAACTTAGGCAATCCAACCTCCACCCACAGGCATTCAAACAGTTTATCACATAAGCACTTAGCCGCATGGTAGACATACTGTCATGTTAACATTCACACGCATGCGACATGCTAAAGCATAAAACTTACATTGTACTCCGTGCCAAAACAATAAACTGGTTAGCAAAGCATGCATGACCTAGTTCATGTTAAATGGCTAATGCATCACATACAGGGGTGCAATCTAAACAGGCTCGGCTAACCCTAAACATGGCACATGAGATGCAACAACTATCACGTATTCAATTTGGAATTGAAAGTACGATGTAGTTTGCATGATGTGCCGAGCCCGATGCATGTAAACAAATGCATGAATGCACACATGCATTGCATAAGGTATGCTAAAATAAGTATGCCCTAACCTACCATCGAAAGCGGGTAAATAAAAGGGATAGAAAGAAATGGGGATTGGAAGACATACACCCACTCACGCACACTTATTACAATTACGCCCTCACACGGAGGGACCAAAATAATAATACAGTCCCAAAATAAATGAATAAATATTACAAATTCTAATTACTGGATAAATAAATGTGAAATAAAAGGGGGCCACAGCCCCTCGCCTCGGGATGCGCGAATGATGCATGCTCGATGTCCGCCTTGCCCGGGAACCCGCACCATGCCACTGTTGCCTCTGTTTTTACTGCCCTATCTCTCCAAAAATTGCCAAAGTCCTGGGACATGCTCCTTACAAGCTGTAGATCATCACCGGCCGGATAGAATGCCCACCGGCCATGTACAATAGTCACCGGCTGTCAATGATGTTATCGGCCACCTATACAGTGCCGGTCAGCACTCTATACTGCCGGTCGGCACAAAATTCCTGCAGAAGACAGTTTTGACAGCAACAGCAGACCAGCAGTGCAAGGCATAGGATTTCTAGGCAAATGTATGCATAGCCATTGCCTCCCATCATGAATAGGACTCAAGGAGACATGGCTCTTGGTTCTAGGGCTATCAATTATGCCCCTTTGGTGCATGATAGCCTAAGGAACCAAGGTTGCATTTTGATGTGAAAATGCATGCAACACAAAAATGCTAACCAAGTCCCTATCATGACAATATCAAGGGCCTTAGTGACATGGGAATTGAGGTATGTTTTGTCACTTGGAGTACAAACACCCCTCAATTCCCATACTTGATTTGACACCCCAAACCAAGTGATGAAATGCCACTATGCAAACATGCAAACATGCAAACTAGGATGTTAGCAAATTAAATACCATACAACTAACACATTAGTCATGCAAAATGCTAGAATGTAAAAAGAGGCTAGTGTGATACAAAAATGAGCTAAGTATGCAATGAGATCAACCAAGTATGCAACTAGCATGTGATAAGCATATAATGATGGTCTTAACCACCATGGGGGAGGTCTCAAACCTCCCCAAAACAGTGGCAAAGAGTGCCCCAAAACATAGATAAAATGCTATGCAAGCATGCAAGTTGATGGGCCTAAAACTAAGGCAACAAAGAGGGCATCTAAATGCCATTAACATGGCCATTCATGGCACATGTTGTTCAACCAAAAAACAGAGATTCAACATGTAAAAATACACCCAAGTCCCACACATGGCAGCCCCAAAACAAATTAAAAGCATAAGGCATACACTATGCACATTTCAAGGCCTAAAGGACACACCCTTAAAGCATAAAAAGAGATGACAAATCTGAGCATGTAAGCATAGCTTAGGGTCTGAAATAGCATGGAAGAGGGTTCCAAACCCTTGAAATCATAGAGGCAATGCATCCTACACATGCACCTACTTGAAGCATACAAGCTACAATGCAAAGGGGCTATACAAAGCATGCCAAGATTGACCCAAACAACCTAGGACAGACCTTATACATGGAAAAACAAGCACATTTCCGGTTTATGACCAGCCACAAAAACAAAAGCAAGATAGGCTAATAAAGCATGCAAACTTACGGTAAATAGAAGAGATTACAAAGCAAGTGCATGATAGAGTTACCAAACATGGTTGAGCCCTTCTTCAATGTTGAAGAAGGGCTCAAAATAAGCCTACTTACAGTTTATTACATGCTCAAAAACAGATTATACATCAGCCAAATATTCTATGCAAGAAACATGGCATACAAGAGGATATTGAGATAGGTGCTATATCCAATCACCAAACGGCAAGGGGTCCTCAATCAAACATGAAGAGGACCCCAAAACAAGACTATTTGAAGTTTGGGTCGGAGCCCAAAAGTGCTTGCAAGCAAGGCTTAGATATGAAGCAAGAAAAGGTTAGAAAGGGGAAGATGAAGACTTACCCTTGAAGACCAGCAAACCAGCACCTCTTGGACCAAGTTTAGGTGCTCCTAAGCTCTGAAGAACAGCCCCAAGTCGCTGGAATGGAGCAAGGGTGCCTTGTGCTATGAGTTGTAGGGGAAATGGCCCAAGAACAAGGTTGTTTGGAGGTGAAATGAGATAGATATGGAGAGAGGGGGTGGGATCTATATGTATATATCAGATATACACATATATCTGCTGGTTTTTTGTTCCAAGCCTCCAACCTTGGCAATGGAGAGGAAGGCCTCTCTTATATAGGCAACAAAACAAGACTTAGAGGCTAAGTTTCAAAGGGTCAAAGGGTGCAAGGCTTGTAAGGGAAGCTTGGACAGCTGGTAAGGCTTCTTGAGGAAGCCAAGACAAAGGGGTCAAGGCTTCCTCAAGAAGCCATGAGCAAAGGGGCCAAAAATGGGGTTAAAGGCTCCAAAATAGATACATATATGCACGTGGATCGGGTTCTGTGCATCCCAGCTGGCACAGCTGGTATGCACTAAGCTTGGGGGGTGCAAAGGGTTCAGGTCGGCCAGAAGGCTTTATCATCGGCCAAGATAAAGTGCCGGTCGGCACTCTTTTCTGCCGGTCGGCTAAATAGAGTGCCGATGGATGATTCCTTGGTCAAAACATGGCCGGTGGGTATGCAAATCGAAGCCCCGGAAGTTAGCTTTCCAATGGCGCAAACCTTGCATTAAAATTCCTCCTGTGCAAAAAGTTATGCCCCTTTCCGTGAGGTCGCGCAGACTCAATCCAACCGGGATGATGCCCAGCTTCAACCAATCATATCTCCTCCCCCCGAACTTGGCTTTGGGAGATTCTTGAGTGCAAAGTGAAGCCCCGGAGGTCTCCTTTCCAATGGTTATAGCCTCATAGCTTAAATCCAAGTATGCAATTGAATAAGCCCGATTTAGCGAGGGCTGCGCGATTCCCTTCTACCCGGATTCATGCCGAACTTCTCCCAAACCTGTTTTCTCCCCTCATTTCCTCTTTTCTTCAACTCCAAACCTCTAAGCGAGGTGTTTTGAAAGATTTGCCTCTCTCCTTGCCAAAGAAACTAAACCTGTGCCCTGCACATCTCTCAACACCGAGCAAATCATCAGTAATGCCCAAGTCTTGAAGGCGGTCAAAAATGGGGTGTCTACAGTTGCCCCTCTTTGACAGAACTCGAAAGTCATAACAATGACGGGAGTGAATGTCAAAGCCCAGAGACGACCCATTTTTGACAAGGCCGAAGACTTGGACAAACAAACAAAATATAGATGCATAAATGGTTGTGCCCGGAGGCTGCCTACGTATCCCTTTGCAAGGAATCAAACCAGCGTAGTTCGGGGGCAGGATGCAAAGTGATGCACAATGCAAGTGCATAACTTATGATCATGCGAAGGATGCTGTAACGAAGCACACATGCGACAGTTTTAAGCTAATGCTATGCAAGCAAGTAGACATAAACCAGACTACATGTCATGTAGAAAGGATGTAAGAGAATTATGCAATTCTCACGAACATGTGCGTTAGATACACAAAAGTGAACGAAGTGTGATGGATACACTAAGTGGACAAACATGTGTGATGGATACACCAAAGTGAAGAGAGTGTGATGGATACACTATATGAATAAAGTGTGATTGATACACAAGGTGAGTGGAGTGTGATGGATACACTGTATGAAGCAAAGTGTGATGGATACACAGGATGAGCATAGTGTGATAGATGCATAAAGAGAAAGTGTGTGATTGATACACAAAGCGAGTGTGTGATTGATACACAAAGCAAAAGTGTGTGATTGATACACTAAGCAAATATGTGATAGATATACTAAGCGAATGTGTGTGATGGATACACAAAGGGGGCATGTGTGATAGATACACAAAGCGAGCGTGCGTGATAGATACAAAGCGAGTGTGTGATAGATACACTATATGAACTAAGTGTGATTGATACACTAAATGAATGAAGTGAGCAAAGTGTGATGGATACACTAGAGGTGAACACGAAGTGTGATAGATGCACTTAGTGAACAAGTATGATTGATATACTAAATGTGAACACGAAGTGTGATAGATGCACTTAGTGAACAAGGTATGATTGATATACTAAATGTGAACACGAAGTGTGATAGATGCACTTAGTGAACAAGGTATGATTGATATACTAAATGTGAACGCGAAGTGTGATAGATGCACTTAGTGAACAAGTATGATTGATATACTAAGGGTGAACACGAAGTGTGATAGATGCACTTAGTGAACAAGTATGATGGACATACTAAGGGTGAACACGAAGTGTGATAGATGCACTTAGTGAACAAGTATGATGGATATACTAAGGGTGAACACGAAGTGTGATAGATGCACTTAGTGAACAAGTATGATTGATATACTAAGGGTGAACACGAAGTGTGATAGATGCACTTAGTGAACAAGTATGATTGATATACTAAGGGTGAACACGAAGTGTGATAGATGCACTTAGTGAACAAGTATGATTGATATACTAAGGGTGAACACGAAGTGTGATAGATGCACTTAGTGAACAAGTATGATTGATATACTAAGGGTGTGTGATGGATACACAAAAGGTGAACACGAAGTGTGATAGATGCACTTAGTGAACAGGAGTATGATTGATATACTAAAAGTGAACACGAAGTGTGATAGATGCACTTAGTGAATAGGAGTATGATTGATATACTGAATGTGAATGAAGTGTGTGATTGATACACTGGATGCAATGAAGTGTGTGATTGAGTGAAAAGTGAAGCCCCGGAGGTCTCCTTTCCAATGGTTATAGCCTCATAGCTTAAATCCAAGTATGCAATTGAATAAGCCCGATTTAGCGAGGGCTGCACGATTCCCTTCTACCCGGATTCATGCCGAACTTCTCCCAAACCTGTTTTCTCCCCTCCTTTCCTCTTTTCTTCAACTCCAAACCTCTAAGCGAGGTGTTTTGAAAGATTTGCCTCTCTCCTTGCCAAAGAAACTAAACCTGTGCCCTGCACATCTCTCAACACCGAGCAAATCATCAGTAATGCCCAAGTCTTGAAGGCGGTCAAAAATGGGGTGTCTACACAATGCTGTTAACACATAAGGCATAAGAAATTCATGGTTTTGCAATTTCATCCCGCCCCCCTTTATTTAACCAATTTAATAACATACACCTGGCTCAGAACCTGGCCAAACAATTAAATGAGATAGTAATTCACATAAAACATTTTTCACTTCACAATAGATAAGCATATGAGCTATATCAATCTTTTAATAGATACACATTTTGGTGCTGTATCATCGGAGTCCATCCCCTATCTCCTCCCAAACAATATACATACATAATGTATAAAAAAAAAAATCCAATCATTCACAATGATAATTCAATACACATATTTGCTGTATTACTATAACCGTCATATTCAATGACACAGCCCGGATGGTTAGTTTCAGTCCTCCCTAATCAACACACAAAGTCTACAATAAACGAGACTAACCTTAAGGTGACCGATGTCAACCCAAAACCCGATACCAACGAGCTGACTAATCAACTTAATAAACTCCACACTCAGTAATCCCCACACTGATGTGCCACTTAAACCACCAACCCCAAACACGGAGTTCCCTACACAAAACCCCAAATTTTCGAATCTCAACGGATCTCCTAAAATTGAACCACATCAACACTGTGATTAAGGGAATCACTATTTTCCCCCCATGACTACCTAGTAAGCTTGCTCATCTCCTCGACTCAAGATCGAGATGGTCAACCTCAATCATACCAACCCAATCACGAAGGACAATTTTGACCAACGCTATTCTCGTTACTCTAGAACACAAACTGTTCTTCCTCCAAGGAATGCTGCCAGCATCCACTCACAAACCATACCCCACAATTGATAACCAATCACAATACAAACACTACCCCTATACAACCAATGGGGTCACCACGGACTCACTAACTAGCAAAGCCCAAAACGCTAATCAACAAATAGGTACCATTCCCACTAACCCGAGATACAAATCTCACATTCCTTCGAACATTCTCACATAACTTATCAATACTACACAACTGCTGGAACCATCACATCAATCACATCCACCCGTGGATTCTCGTTCCCAACAAATAATCTCTAAAAGTGAACAAGGCCCACAGGCCGTCACAAGACTACCTCAACATACAGTACCAAGCATGCAACAACATAAGGATCATTGATCCCATTAACAACTTCTCAATATATATAAAATAAGGAGTTCGAAATTTCACGCGTGCCCCCAATACATGAGGATTAAACAAACAACACTATGCATACATATGCAATACATAAACATGGTGCCTTAGCATCCAACGGTACACCGGTCAACAACAAAATGATTCACATAATACATTACCGGTCAACAACACAAAAGTCCCCCCTCCAGGGTAATACTACAGGGCTATCTAATAAGTCGCCCCTCGTAAGGCTCCCGAAGCCTAGCCTGCCCGTTTCTGGTACCGATAGCTTCCCCGACTGGACGGGTACAATTGAGTCTGACTAGGTTTGGAAACACTCGCAGAATTCGCATGCAAAAGGCAAAAACATCTACCATGGCCCAACTGGCCACAAACGAAACAACCACCAGACCCCCTACTCTGAGACTGGTCTGAAACTTGCACCTCCCCAAACCTCCCAACCGAAGTGTCCGAAACCCCTGGCGAAGAAAAGGAACCAGCCCCTGACTGAGCATGTTTCCGCCTCCACCCCTTACTGAGCCTAGAGCGCTTAGAAACCGTAGGACTTGCCGAGATGGTCTCCTCCTTAACCCCATCATCACTTGCAACCATGGCCTCCACATGGGCCGCTGTCTCGACTAAATTATAGTAATCCTTCCAAAAGGATCCAGCTACCTTCTCCCGAATATCGAAACATAACCGCCTTTCAAACTCATAACAACGACGCTCCTCTGTTGCCACCAACTTTGGAGCAAACCTCGACAAACTACTAAACCGCATCTCAAACTGTGCCACAGGACTATTATCCTGACGCAACTCCAAAAACTGATCCCTCAACCTTTCCCGAGCAGAAAGAGGGAAATACTTGGCCCAGAAGGCCTCGGTAAAAGCAACCCACGTGCTACCTGCAATATTCTTAGCATACTTCCACCAATAACTCGCATCGCCCTTCAATTGAAAAGTCGCCAAAGAAACCCTTAACTCCTCCTCTTCGACTCTGAGCATATCAAGAGTCTTGGTAATCTGCTCCAACCAACTCTCTGCCTCCAACGGTTTAGCCTCCCCCTACGAACTCTGGTGGGCCGGAGCAGAAAAACTCCTTAGTAAGCTTGAAAGCATGCCCACTGCCGCCCTCAGTGCGAGCTAGGGCGTCTTGCACTGCTCTCACAATCTCACGTGCGACATCCTCGCCGACAGCCGATGCTGCAACTGGCGGGTGCTAAAGGAACTGTTGTGCCCCTACCGACACTCCTACTACTCAACCGTCCTCTACTTCCTCGTGTAGACATCCTATAAAGCACAAAAGCAAATACCACGCTTAGTGCACAACACAATAGCCTTCTCCGAGGCACACACCACTACTATTAAGTCACAAGACTCACTTAGTAACAAATATACATCTCTATTGCATATAATCATCTAAACATGTATACACATAATCGAATCAAGTCCACAAAGATAGTCACTCATCTTGGAACTCTCAAGGAATTCCTATCAGAAACCACGTTGATCAGGCGTGTTTCCGAAAGGACCTCAAAGCAAGTTCACCGGCTATGAATACTATCTAGGAGACTGAATCCCATGCTCACATAAATACAATACATAAGTCCTAACTTTCATGATATCTATATGCAATGCCCTTACCATACGTAGTAAACCCACTATGGTAAAAACCACTTCCCATGAGCCCAAAGTATTCAAACCCGGCTCGCTCAGATACCAAGTTGTCATGCCCCACTTTTTTTATTACTCGAAGTATTACCAAATTCATTAACTTACTTCCATTTCAGAAATTACATGCGGAAATAAACTCATACATTCAACTCATAGAAGTGAATAACAACACTCTCATTCGTTTGCAAAGTAAAAACAACATGAGCATGCTGAATGAATTGCCCTTGGGCTTACATCACTTAATTAATCAAGAAGATGAGTACAACCCTTTTTCACATATGGCATTCCGCCAATACAATAGAGGCCCCGTGGCCGACAAATAAGAAGGTCCAAATCTTGTAGCACATGCTAAACACCTGAAAAAGATTCAACAAAGTGGGATGAACATATAGTCCAGTAGGAGTCTAAACATGATCCTTAACAACAACAACTTACAGATAGCTATGATCATGAACGCTCATTCTCGTACTAGAATAGTAATGTGACAGTTTATACAAAATATATATATGTATGAACCTTTCTCGAAAACAACCATTTCATTCAACGTTATAAGCGATTCATCTTTCTTTTCCTTTCATTAACCCCCTTTCCCAATCTTTCATAATGTTAACAATTACTTAGGAAATAAATTCACTAAGTCCACTACTCTCTTCCATTTTCCACACATACAACAAATGTGCCTTTCCAAAACATATTTCTAAAATGTTCAATTTTCTTCATACTTCCAAAGGACAAAAGGGCATTTCGGTTCAATCCCAATCCTCTCATAATTATACATGCATACCTTGATAAACGGGAGATAACAACTCAACTACATGCATAAGATAAACCAATGAGGCAACTCGGCCCACCAAAACTGTAACCAACACAATCCACAATGTTCCCAGTTACATTGAAACAATAACAACAAAACTTTGCTCTACTAGCTATGTGCGTAGTAAGCCAAAGATACACTTCTCACAACAATCTACCAGTTTACCAGGCGATAGCTGGAAGGGTATGGTGCCTTCGATTCTCAGCGCATTCAGTTCTCCAGGCGCTAGCTAGAAGGTAACGGTACCTCTGATTCTCAGCGCAGGGTATAACACCAACAACCATAATACAACAAGGCATAACCAACATGTGTACTACATACACATAAACCATCAAGATACCAGCAATGTGCTAAAGTAGATGAACACATTGGTGTAATGCATACACAACAATTCAACACAACCGTGTCATCCTCCACCGATGACCAAGGACAAAACCTCTAGATGCATGTATTTAGTACATCAATTAAAAGACTCAATAATCATGAGATCACAAACCCAACAATGACATTAACATGGTAGTTAAAGATACAACCTTCACAGATGTGTGTTCAACACTCAAAATACAACAACCCAATTCTTATACTTATTTTAGAAATACTTTTCCCATTTCACAAAACGAATTTCACTTCCTTTTGTTTTCACAAAACCAACTCCATCCCTTTTGTTTCCACAAAACCAATTTCGAAGACAATAAGGCCATAACTCATTTTAATCCACTACATTCCTTTCAAAGCCATTCCAAATTAATTATGCAAATTAAATCATAATCATTAAATTAGGGTTTTTCTCCCTCTTTCTCAATATTGACCAACAAGGCTCAATCACCAACAATAAACAACAAAGACCTCTTTTGAGACCCAAAATACAGAAGTATTTGCCCAAAGAACAAAACCCCTCTTTTAATTTATCATGACAAATATAAATTAGGGCTTTTCTATATTTCAACAACAACATGCTATTTTACACCACAAATAGTCCAATGAACAACCAATGACAATAAATCCATTTTCAATCAACCATCCCTTGGTTCCCTCATGATTTCATTCAAATCCAACATGGATATGATTTTCATGCACTACAAAACTACCACATTTCTATCTATAGACGAAGCATTGAAAAAGAACAAGGAAATCCCTACCTCAAATGTAGAACCTAAGGAGAAGAAGAGTAGAACTCGAAAGTGCTCCAAATCCTAAATTTCTCGGATCAAGACGAAGCTCTTGACGATCAATACACCTTTTACAAAGGCCCAAGGTGAGGAAAACACTCCTACTAGATCAAACCCTAGAGAGAAGTTAGGTTTTAGAGTGAGGAGCTCTCAAAAATTGATTTTTGGGAAAGTAAGAGAGAGAAAAGAAAAGTGAAAAGTGATTCAAAAAGTGATTTCACAGACTGATATAAAAACAGGTCCGCTCGAGCGTACAACACCCCGCTCGAGCGTCAGACACAAGTTCTTCGCTCGAGCGTCCAAAGCGCCGCTTGAGCGCCGGATGCACATTCCCAGAATTTTCTGCAGACGACCAAAATGCTGAGAGAAGGAAATTCACGCTCGAGCGTCCAAACTGCCGCTCGAGCGGATAGGGAACAAAAAATTCCCGCTCGAGCGTCCAAATCACTGCTCGAGCAGAGAGACCAAAAATCTGGGCAAAAATTCTAAGTTTTAAAACACAACAAACTCATTCCCAACTTGCCCAACACAACCCAAAACTCTAAAACAAAGAGTAAGGGATAGAAATGAGGATAAGACAACGACAAATCTACAGAACCGAGTCCGGATTACAGTTCAACAACAACAGAGAAAACCGGGATCATTATATATAACCTCACAAACTCCACCATCACTGCCATCGCTATCTCCGCCACCATCATCCTTCATCCTTCCACAACCACCACTTTCAACACCATTGTCATTACTACCCTAACCGTCGTCATTATTTCAATACTACCTCCACAATCGCTACCTGTTACCACTACTACTATAACAATTTGTACAACCCTTCACCTTTACAACTATTGTCACCGTTGCCATAACTACCACCATCATTACACCGCCACTGCTGTCTTTTTATCATCACTACATTACCCCATGGTTGATTTTGACTTTTTTAGGATCCAAAGCGAACCCTAAATATGAGACCTTTCATATTTATTATTAAAAAAAATTGTTCAAAACATTATGTATCAAATTTTGTTTTAAATTTTTTCATTTAATAATGCTCACAAAAAGGCTACTAAAATTTACTTAAATATGTAATAAAGTTTACAATAATAAAAAAAATTAAAATATAACCTACGATACCAAAATTGTTTTGGAACTGCTTACTTCCAACCTCATGAATGAGTTGGTGTTTTGTGTCTCATAATTTTTATTCCAAAGTAAGTCCGAATAATTATATAATTTTCACATGTAACTTTTCTTCTATAATTATTATTATTATTTTTATTTTTGGAGAATTCATTAAGAAATCATCTTACAAGTTTTAATTGGTTCATAACATATTCTTATATATTCCAACAAGTCTTATTATTTGGATATTTGATTCACCAAATCTTAATTTTATATTTGAGATGATCTAAATAAGTATAACATTTTGACTTTTTATACTTTCTTTCTTCTTCTTCTTCTTCTTCTTCTTCTTCTTCTTCTTCTTCTTTTTTCACTCTTAACAACTTGGTGTGAACTATTTTGTACTTTTTTAAAAATTCATAATTTTTGTTGCTCATTTTTTTTTTTAATGAAATTAATATTTTTCAAACCAAATTAATGAGATCTATCAAATAACATCTCTCTAGAATATGTAATTTTATAAAATAAAAATAAATAAATTTTACAATGTGAATGTTCACATTATGAAAACATTTATACTGTTAATGTAAACATTAATGAGCGCTTCACCCTAGTATCATTAAGGGTATTTTAGTAACTTTGTTAGCCATATGATATATTGGAACATAAAAAAATAATTTAGGCAAATGAAACATAAGTAAATGAGGTGGAATTTAAAAATAAATGCTCTATTTATTAATTTTTTTTTTGACTTGCACACTGAAAATGTTGTCTTGGCCTCTAACTTTCTTAAAAAATTAAAAGTAAAATCAATACAACTAAACTATAAATATCAAATTGATGGAATAGTTAAATTTTAGAGATTAGGAGTACAATTTTCCCAAAATATAAATTGAAAGTTGGGGCTACAATGTTATCGAACATAACATGGAAATCGTAAAATGTCGCCGTAAAGCAACAAATCATCAAAATAAAAAATATTTTCCGCTGCCAGGATTCGAACCTGGAACATTCTCATTAGCCGAGTTGATAATAGTTGAGCTACAGCGGATCTTGTGATATGCTTAAGAAAATAATATTTATAGAACTAACGTTTCAAGTGAAAATTAATTAAGTTTATATGATAATTACAAATGGTATCACTTAAATGTAACTTACAATTGGTATCACTTAAATGTAACTCTTAAAATATAAGCTAAAAAATTAAGAAAATTTTAAGTGATAAAAAATTTATTTAATTCTGACATAATTTATAAATATTTATACATAAGGGTCAGCATATACCATATAACCTCACAAACTCCACCATCACTGCCACCACTATCACCGCCACCATCATCCATCATCCTTCCACAACCACCACTTTCATCACCATTGTCGTTACTACCATAACTATCGTCATTATTTCAATACTACCACCACAATCGCTACCTGTTACCACTACTACTCTAACAATTGGTACAGTCCTTCACCTTTACAACTATTGTCACCATTGCCATAACTACCACCATCATTACACCGCCACTGCTCTCTTTTTATCATCACTACATTACCCCATGGTTGATTTTGACTTTTTTAGGATCCAAAGCGAACCCTAAATATGAGACCTTTCAAATTTATTATTAAAAAAAAATTGTTCAAAACATTATGTATCAAATTTTGTTTTAAATTTTTTCATTTAATAATGCTCACAAAACGGCTACTAAAATTTACTTAAACATGAAATAAAGTTTACAATAATAAAAAAAATTAAAATATAAGCTGCGGTACTAAAATAGTTTTGGAACTGCTAACTTCCAACCTCATAAATGAGTTGGTGTTTTGTGTCTCAAAATTTTTATTCCAAAGTAAGTCCGAATAATTATATAATTTTCACATGTAACTTTTCTTCTATAATTATTATTATTATTATTATTTTTGGAGAATTCATTAAGAAATCATCTTACAAGTTTTAATTGGTTCATAACATATTCTTATATATTCCAACAAGTCTTATTGTTATTTGGATATTTGATTCACCAAATCTTAATTTTATATTTGAGATGATCTGAATAAGTATAACTTTTTGACTTTTTATACTCTCTTTCCTCTTTTTTTTTTTTTTTTTTTTTTTTTTTTTACTCTTAACAACTTGGTGTGAACTATTTTGAACTTTTTTAAAAATTCATAATTTTTGGAGCTCATTTTTTTTAATGAAATTAATATTTTTGAAACGTAATTAGTGAGATCTATCAAATAACATCTCACTAGAATATGTAATTTTATAAAATAAAAATAAATAAATTTTACAGTGTAACGCCCTAAAAATAATAACCTTAAACTCAACAATATTGACATGCATTGATATATAAAAGATCAACATCCTTCTATTCATCAGAGTATTTCCTTACAAAAAGTATTACATGTTGACAACAAAATTAACGCCCCATGGGGTTACAACTTTCCAAGCCAACACTTGGTTACAAGAAATGAGTACTAACTCATATACACATTAAGCCCTAGGCTTGAATTTACATGTAATACATCAAAAGGAAAATGACATCCAAAAAGTGTTACAGCCTCTAGCCTCCCAAGCTATGTCCTTGGAGGTGGCATGCTACCTGTACCTGAAAATGATGTTCCCATATAGGGTGAGCCACAGCCCAGTAGAAATACTCTAAACCAGCTATGAATAATGACTAAAAGATTAGCAGTTGATAGTATGGCCAACACTGATACATCCACTTATACCACGTTAAAGTTTTCTGACATACCAGTCCATATTACTTTTCATTTTCCATTTCTTATTCATTTCCCAATTCTTAACCATGACTCAGAACCTGGCCAATCGACACATACGAGACAGTAACTCATATTAGACATTTTCCCATTTCACAATAGATAAGCATATTAGCTATACCAACACATCAACAGATAAGCAAAAGAGCTATATCACACTTCTAGGGATAAGCATAAGAGCTGTATCATCATAATAGTAGATAAGCATATGAGCTGTATCTATGGAGTCCATCCTCTATCTTCTCCCAAACAACATCCGGTTTAGAGGTCCATCCCCTATCTTCCCCTAAACCATGGAGTACATCCCCTATCTCATCTAAACAACACAATGCATATAAGCAATTATTATACACATTACCAACCAGTACATAAAGTTAATGTATCCTTTCAACCGTCATACTTAATGACACATTCCAGTATTTAGTGTCCGTTTGCCTAATCATCATGCATGGTCTACAACAATCAAGTCTATCCTCCACCGATAGCCCAAGGCAGTTATTTCTGAACAGAAAATAAATGCATCAAATGGATATAAAATCAACATTTCAATTTGGTGAGTGATAACTAATCCAACTACACCATTTAATCCCATACATTCCAAATCCCAACATTTCCAATTCAATTCCTCATTTCTCAAATTAATTATTCAAATTAATTTATTAAACCAATTAGGGAAAATTCCCATAATTAACAAAACAACCCTAAAGTTCCATTTTCATCCATAATCCATCATCTATCTCACTTTTCTATGCCAATCTTGCATTTAGGTTTATTATAAACAAAACCCCATCTTTTGTAAAATTACACAAAAGACCCAAACTTTTGTAAAATTACACAACAACACCCAACATATCAAAAAGCTAAAATTAAAAGACAAAGTCCAGTAGAGAGGAGTATGGTATCCCTACCTTAAAGTTTGAGCTCCAACAGAGATGAAGACCAAAAACCAAAATGCTCCAAATCGCCAAATTTTCAGATTAAATCAAAGCTCTCAACACCTTCTACCCTTTTAACAAAGAACTTAGGGTAGATTCACACTAGAAAGTGATAAAAATTTAGAGAGAAGGCAAGTCTAGAGAGAGAGCGTCTCAGATCTAGGGTTTTTAAATAAAAAGTGATGAAAATGTTATGTTTAAAATCACTGCTGACTGCTGATATAAAATAGGATCGCTCGAGCAAAGACTTGGTCGCTCGAGCGACCAGAAACAGAAAACCTCGCTCGAGCCAAGAAAGTCTCCCTCGAGCCAACAACCCAGAATCTCGCTCCAACGACAAAATGTTCGCTCGAGCCAACAACTCGAACCTACAAGTCTGCAACCAGATGCACGCTCGAGCGACGGAATGCTCGCTGGAGCGAAAAAAAACCAGATCGCTCGAGCGAAGAAAAGCTCACTCGAGCCAAGAAATGCAAATCTCAGGTCCAGAACCAGACACAATCGCTCGCTCGAGCGGAGTCACTCTGGCTCGACCCACCAGACACAAAACACACCTCTCGCTTAAGCAACCAAACCCTGGCTTGAGCGAAGGACCAAAACAAAGAGCTCGCTCGAGCGACAAACTTCTCGCTCGAGCGAAGGTCCAGAATTCTGGGTAGCAACACTTGGCTCCCAGACACAACCAACCTGTAACAAACCTGCCCAACACATCCTATAACTCAAAACAAAGTGTGAAAGGATGTAAACAAGAGAATAACAACTGCTAATGTCCGCGGACTCAAGTCCGGACCACTGTACACAAACTTCTCGCTCGAGCGAAGGTCCAGAATTCTGGGCAGCAACACTTGGCTCCCAGACACAACCAACCTGTAACAAACCTGCCCAACACATCCTATAACTCAAAACAAAGTGTGAAAGGATGTAAACAAGAGAATAACAACTGCTAATGTCCTGCGGACTCAAGTCCGGACCGACTGTACACAAGGGGTAAAACCGGGGATCGCTATAACCTCCCCCTCCTTAAAGAATTTCGTCCCCGAAATTAAGTGCAAGTTTTTCAAAAACAGGTTTTTTCTCCATTTTAAACAATGTTACATTTCAACAATTAAACCACTTGACCCATTACCGATCATTCCATCTCTTATCAAGATGCATTTCACAATATATACATTACAATATGCATTTCCTTTCCGTTTTAACAGTTTTCAACACACATGATTTGCATTTCCATATCATATTCAGTTCTCATGATATAACTCCATTTCTATAATATAGCCAACATATGCAATATTATAATCAACTTCCATTTCAAGGTAAGTTTCCACAATATATCCATAAACCAAAACATTCACAATGTTTTACAACTTAAGACATATACATAATGTTCTTAAAGTTCATTAAAATTACAAAATCTCAATACATGACTACACATCAACAAACAAGTCCGAATATTTCTCGCGGACTTCCAACTCACGTTCCCAAGTGGCTTCCTCTACTCCGTGATGTTTCCACAAAACCTTCACCAAAGGAATGATCTTGCCACGCAGGACTTGATCCCGCATATCCAAGACCCGAACCGGTCTCTCCTCATACGAGGCATCCTCATCTACCTCTAAGTTGGTCCAATCCAGTACATGTGATGGATCCGGCTCATACTTCCGAAGCATACTCACATGAAACACGTCATGAACTCCGGACAACTGTGGCGGAAAAGCCAAACGATAGGCAACCTCGCCAATCCTCTCAAGGATCTCAAAAGGACCAATAAACCGAGGGGATAACTTCCCACTCTTCCCAAATCTCAGCAATCCTCGCCTAGGTGATATCTTTAGAAAGACATGATCACGTACGTCAAACACCAAAGGTCTCCTCCTACAGTCGGTATAAGATTTCTGACGACTCTGGGCTGTAACAAGCCTCCGACGGATAAGCTCAACCTTCTCCGTCGTTTCCCTCACCAATTCCGGACCCAACAAAGGTGCATCACCCACCTCGGCCCAACAAACTGGAGACCTACATGGTCGGCCATACAAGGCCTCAAACGGTGCCATACCGATGCTAGACTGAAAATTGTTGTTGTAGGCAAACTCCACCAAGGGCAAGTGCCTCTCCCACGCCCCACTAAAGTCCATGACACAACCTCGAAGCATATCCTCAAGGATTGAATAGTACGCTCGGACTGCCCGTCAGTCTGGGGATGAAAAGCTGTACTAAAGGTCAACTTAGTGCCCAAGGCACTCTGCAAACTCTGCCACAACCTAGTAGTAAAATGAGGGTCTCTATCTGAGAAGATCGTCACTGGGACCCCGTGCAATCTCACTATGTCCCGAATATACAAGTCGGCAAGATGATCTACCGAATCTCTCACGCGCATAGGAATGAAGTGCGCCGACTTAGTCAACCGGTCTACAACCACCCAAATGGCATCACTACCCCACTGAGTCCTCGGAAATCTTACAACGAAGTTCATAGTGACATGCTCCCACTTCCACTCGGCAATAGGCAAGGGTTGTAACAAACCTGCTGGCCTCTGATGCTCGGCCTTCACTTGCTGACAAGTAAGGCACTTAGATATGAAAACTGCCACATCTCTCTTCATACCCCGCCACCAAAACTGGCGACCCAAATCCCGATACATCTTAGTACCTCCCGGATGCACCACAAGGCACGAATGATGAAACTCTCGGAGTACCTCCTCTCGGCAAGACTCCGGCACAAACAAACAGTCTCGGTATCTCACACTCAAGTCGGGATACACCGTCAAACCCTTCTCAACCTTCTCACTGGAGATCTTCTCTCGGAGGGATTCCACCTCAAGGTCACCTCTCTGTGCCTCTAACACTCGAGTCACAAGTGTAGGCTGCGCAACGACAAAAAACAACGCCGCAGCCTCAACGGATTCGCTCAGAAGCAAATCAAACTCGCCAAGTGCACCCAACATCTCCCACTCCCGGATGGCTACACAAGCTACATCACTAATGGATTTTCTACTAAGGGCATTGTCCACAACATTGGCCTTTCCCAGATGATAATGCATCTCGAAGTCGTAATCCTCAATAAACTCCATCCACCTCCTCTGACTCAAATTCAAGTCTTTCTGTGTAAACAGGTACTTCAGACTCTTATGATCCGAGAACACCTCGAATCTCTCACCATAAAGGTAGTGCCTCTAGATTTTCAAGGCAAAGATCACTGCTGTTAACTCTAGGTCATGTGTAGGGTAATTCTTCTCGTGAATTTTCAACTGACGTGAGCCATAGGCAACTACTTTCCCCTCTTGCATCAACACACAACCCAAACTCTCTTGTGAGGCATCACAATAAACTGCATAACCCAACCCCCTCTCCGGAATAATAAAAAACTAGAGCGGTGGTCAATCTAACTTTCAGCTCTTGGAACAACTTTTCACAAGTCTCACTCCAGTACAAATTTGATTCCCTTCCGAGTCAGTCTAGTCAATGGTAAAGCTAACCTGGAGAAATCTTTCACAAACCGGAGATAATACCCAGCTAATCCTAGAAAACTGCGGATCTCAAACACACTCGTAGGCTGTGCCCAATCTTGCACTGCCTCAGTCTTGGATGTATCAACAGACACCCCTTTCCCTGATACAACATTGCCTAAGAACTTGACTTCCCTTAGCTAGAACTCACACTTCCCAAACTTGGCATACAGCTTATGGGCTCTAAGCAACTCGAGCACCACTCTGAAGTGTGCCTTGTGCTCCTCCTCTGAAAGTGAATAGATCAAAATGTCGTCCACGAAGATGACTACAAAACAATCCAAGAATTCTTGGAAGATCCGGTTCATCAAGTCCATAAAGACTGCTGGTGCATTGGTAAGCCTAAATGGCATCACCAAAAACTCATAATGGCCATACCACATACGGAATATCCTCCTCCCTGACCCTCAACTGGTGGTAACCCGATCTCAAGTCTATCTTAGAGAAACAACGGGAACCCTTCAACTGGTCAAATAGATCATCTATACAGGGCATAGGGTACTTATTCTTAACCGTAGCCCAATTCAACTTTCGGTAGTCGATACAAAGTCCCAAGGCACCATCCTTCTTTTTAGCAAAGAGGGCCGGTGCTCCCCACGGCGAAACACTAGGGCAAATGAAGCCCTTATCTAGCAATTCCTGGAGCTGAACTTTCAACTCAACCAACTCTGTTGGGGCAAAACAATAAGGTGCCATAGAAATCGGCGCCGTACCGGGCACTAAATCAATAGAGAACTCTATCTCTCGGTGAGGTGGCAAATTAACAAGATTCTCGAGAAAAATGTCCGAATACTCACAAACCACCCTCGGCAAGACAATCTGGGTCTCATCACACTCACCACTCATAAAGCTAGCAAGTAGACCACTAAGCTCACTCCACCCTCGCGGATCATACCTCGGTGGCAAAACACTACCAACCCGGTCCCCTAAGAAATGGAAACACTCGCCACTCACGGTACAACAAGTGACCCTCTGGCGGTAGCAATCAATAATTGCCCAGTATGAGGATAACCAGTCCATACCCAAAATAACATCAAAGCCCTTCATGGGCATAACTACAAAAGGAAATGGAAGCCTATGATCGGCGACCTCTATATCACAACCTCTACATCCGTGTTTCAAAATCAACTCACCCCCAACAGGTGACACAACACAAATAGGAGATGCTAACAGTGCCAACTCCAAGTCCAACACAGATGCAAATGCAGCAGATACAAAAGAATGAGACGCACCCGTATCAATTAATACACTAGCAACCGAGTTGCAAAATAGAAAGGTACCTCTCATTATTGATGGAGCCGGTACTAGGTCCTGCGCGGTGATAGCATACACATGCCCTGTAGGGCCCTAATCCACCTGCTCACCTCTAGGAGCAAACGACTGATGCATAGACTGGGAAGGCGAAGCTCCCGGATTGGCCTTCGAGGCCTGCACAGACTGAGCTGGCTGATAACTCTGCGTCTGCGTAGAACCAGACGCCCCTGAAGTGGCACTCAACTATGGGCAAAACCTCTTCAGGTGCCCAGGCTGTCCACACTGATAACAAGACAAAGGCTGGTCCCTGCCCTGACTTTGGCCCTCAGGTCTAGCTAAAGAAGAAGCAGCTCGCTGACCCCCTCCCTTCTATGGGCAAACTGAAGACTTGTGACCCAGCTGGCCACATGTAAAACAAGTCAAGCCTCCCTGATTACCTCTCTCAGATCCTACACTCGGCACTGGAAAGGTCGATCTAGCCAAACCACCCTGAGACTGCTGAGGGTTATAACCCCTCTGTCTCCTGCCATCACCTTGGCCATCTTGGCTCCTCTTGGAGCCTCTATTCTTCTCCTCCTCCTCCTCCTGCATCATGAGCTCCATATGAGCTGCAGCATCCACCAGATGTCTATATTCTCGAATGAAGGATCCACCAACCCTCAACTTGAGGCCACACCTCAACTTCCGCTCAAACTCAAAGTAACGGCGTTCCTCGGATGCCACGAGTTCAGGTGCAAACCTGGACAAGCTAGTAAAAGTAGCCTCAAATTCGGCCACTGACAAGCCCTACTGCTTAAGCCGGCAAAACTGATCCCTGAGCTTCTCCCTAGTAGCTGAAGATAAGAACCTCTCCTGGAAAGCATCTACAAAAGCCTTCCATGCCCCACCAACATGAACTTTCTCGTACTTCCACCATTTACCCGCATCTCCCTTCAGCTGGAAGGATGCCAAGGTCACTTTCAGTGCTCCGTCCTCAATACCAAGCATCTCGAATGTCTTACTCATTTGTTCCAACCACTCATCTGCCTTAAGTGGCTCCTTTGGATCCCCAACAAACTCGTCCGGGTTAGACCGGAAAAACTCCCTCTTCAAGAAGGAAGGCCTTGCATCAACCTGAGCTTGAACCTGATTCTCTGCTCTGAGAATACCCAAAGCTCCTGCTATCTCTCGGGCCAAGGCACTCATGGCTTGCTGACCCGCTGGCTTGGCCACATTGGCCTGACCAACTCCTTCCTGTACTACCGGAATCTCATCCGGTATAGGCACTTCCTGCCTCCTAGGCCTACCACGCCTATCACCTCTTCCTCGTCCTGACATCCTAATAAAGGAAACGAAGAACATTAGCACATTCATAAATGTATTGAAACTAAACACTCACGTCCTATTGCATGGACAACTGTAATTCACTCCACGTAAGCACATAAACACATAAGCACTTACGAATTTCATTTCCGGATAATGATAGTCCCGAGGCGTTACTAGAGTTCCGGTTAGAAACAGCATTGATCAAGTGCTTTTCCAACAAGACTCACAGAAACCCAAGGATCCAATCAACATCCTAGAAATTAAATCCCATACCCACATAGTCACATAAACATGTTATCAATTTAAACACATAACATATGACATTACACCTAAGTCTCTATCAAGCGAGAAAAACCCATTGTGATACTAATCACTTCCCACGTATCCAAAGTATTCGAACCCGGTACGCTTTGATACCAAGTTGTAACGCCCTCAAAATAATAAGATTAAACTCAACAACATTGACATGCATTGGTATATAAAAGATCAACATCCTTCTATTCATCAGAGTATTTCCTTACAAAAAGTATTACATGTTGACAACAGAAGTAAACGTCCAATGGGCTTACAACTTTCCAAGACAACACTTGGTTACAAGAAATGAGTACTAACTCATATACACATTAAGCCCTAGGCTCAAATTTAATACATCAAAAGGAAAATGACATCCAAAAAGTCTGACAGCCTCTAGCCTCCCAAACTATGTCCTTGGAGGTGGCATGCTACCTGTACCTGAAAATGATGTTCCCATATAGGGTGAGCCACAGCCCAGTAGAAATACTCTAAACCAGCTATGAATAATGACTAAAAGATTAGCAATTGATAGTATGGCCAACACTGATACATCCACTTATACCACGTTAAAGTTTTATGACATACCAGTCCGTATTACTTTTCATTTTCCATTTCTTATTCATTTCCCAATTCTTAACCATGACTCATAACTTGGCCAATCGACACATATAAGACAGTAACTCATATTAGACATTTTCCCATTTCACAATAGATAAGCACATTAGCTATACCAACACATCAATGTGCCAACCTAGTTGGGATCATTTAGCTCACTATGATGCTTTTGCACTTTCCCTTTCCTTTATTGATGTAATTCGTCTTGTACATTGTACTGGTTTATTTCATCAATAAAGTTTCTTTTTTGCCGATCAAAAAAAAAAAAAAAAAAAATAGATAAGCATAAGAGCTATATCACACTTCCAGTGATAAGCATAAGAGCTGTATCATCATAATAGTAGATAAGCATATGAGCTGTATCTATGGAGTCCATCCTCTATCTTCTCCCAAACAACATCCGGTTTAGAGGTCGATCCCCTATCTTTCCCTAAATCGTGGAGTACATCCCCTATCTCCCCCAACACAACACAATGCATATAAACAATTATTATACACATTACCAACCAGTACATAAAGTTAATGTATCCTTTCAACCGTCATACTTAATGACACATTCCAATATTTAGTTTCCGTTTGCCTAATCATCATGCATAGTCTACAACAATCAAGATTATCTTCCCCCGATAGCCCAAGGCAGTTATTTCTAAACAGAAAATAAATGCATCAAATGGATATAAAATCAACATTTCAATTTGGTGAGTGATAACTAATCCAACTACACCCTATAATCCCATAAATTCCAAATCCCAACATTTCCAATTCAATTCCTCATTTCTCAAATTAATTATTCAAATTAATTTATTAAACCAATTAAGGCAAATTCCCATAATTAACAAAACAACCCTAAGGTTCCATTTTCATCCATAATCCATCATCTATCTCACTTTTCTATGCCAATCTTGCATTTATGTTTATTATAAACAAAACCCCATCTTTTGTAAAATTACACAAAAGACCCAAACTTTTGTAAAATTACACAACAACACCCAACATATCAAAAAGCTAAAATTAAAAGACAAAGTCCATAGAGAGGAGTATGGTATCCCTACCTTAAAGTTTGAGCTCCAACGGAGATGAAGACCAAAAACCAAAATGCTCCAAATCGCCAAATTTTCATATTAAATCAAAGCTCTCAACACCCTTTACCTTTTTAACAAAGAACTTAGGGTAGATTCACACTAGAAAGAGATGAAAATTTAGAGAGAAGGCAAGTCTAGAGAGAGAGGGTCTCAGATCTAGGGTTTTAAAATAAAAAGTGATGAAAATGTTATGTTTAAAATCGCTGCTGACTGCTGATATAAAACAGGTTCGCTCGAGTGAAGACTTGGTCGCTCGAGCGACCAGAAACAAAAAACCTCACTCGAGCCATGAAAGTCCCGCACGAGCTAACAACCCAGAATCTCGCTCGAGTGACAAACTGTTCGCTCGAGCCAACAACTCGAACCTATAAGTCTGCAACCAGACGCACGCTCGAGCGACGGAACGCTCGCTCGAGCGAAGAAAAGCTTGCTCGAGCCAAGAAATGCAACTCTCAGGACCAGAACCAGACGCAATCACTCGCTCGAGCAAAGTCACTATGGCTCGACCCACCAAACACAAAACACACCTCTTGCTCGAGCGAACAAACCCTAGCTCGAGCGAAGGACCAAAACAAAGAGGTCACTCAAGCGACAAACTTCTCGCTCAAGCGAAGGTCCAGAATTCTGGGCAGCAACACTTGGCTCCCAGACATAACCAACCTGTAACAAACCTACCCAACACATCCTATAACTCAAAACAAAGTGTGGAAGGATGTAAACAAGAGAATAACAACTGCTAATGTCCGCGGACTCAAGTCCGGACCACTGTACACAAGGGGTAAAACCCGGGATCGCTATATACAGTGTGAATGTTCATATCATGAAACATTTATACTGTTAATGTAAACATTAATGAGCGCTTCACCCAACTATCACTAACATTATTTTAGTAACTTTGTTAGCCATATGATATATTGGAACATAAAAAAATAATTTAGGCAAATGAAACATAAGTAAAAGAAGAGGAATTTAAAAATAAATGCTCTATTTTTTATTTTATTTTTTATTTTTTTTATTTTTTTTATTTATTTTATTTTTTTTTTTTTGACTTGCACACAAAAAAAGTGGTCTTGGCCGCTAACTTTCTTAAAAAATTAAAAGTAAAACTATACAACTAAACTATAGAAATCAAATTGATGGAATAGTTAAATTTTAGAGATTAGGAGTACAATTTTCCCAAAATATAAATTGAAAGTTGGGGCTACAATGTTATCGAACATACATGGAAATTGTAAAATGTCGCCGTAAAACAACAAATCATCAAAATAAAAAATATTTGCTGCTGCCAGGATTCGAACCTGGAACATTCTCATTAGCCGAGTTGATAATAGTTGAGCTACAGCGGATCTTGTGATATGCTTAAGAAAATAATATTTATAGAACTAACGTTTCAAGTGAAAATTAATTAAGTCTATATGATAATTACAAATGGTATCACTTAAATGTAACTTACAATTGGTATCACTTGAATGTAACTCTTAAAATATAAGCTAAAAAATTAAGAAAATTTTAAGTGATAAAAAATTTATTTAATTCTGACATAATTTATAAATACTTATACATAACGGTCAACATATACCGTATAAACTCACAAACTCCACCATCACCGCCACCGCTATCACCGCCACCATGATCCATCATCCTTCCACAACCACCACTTTCATCACCATTGTCGTTAGTACCATAACCATCTTCATTATTTCAATACTACCACCACAATCGCTACCTGTTACCACTACTACTATAATAATTTGTACAATCCTTCACCTTTACAACTATTGTCACCATTGCCATAACTACCACCATCATTACACCGCCACTGCTCTCTTTTTATCATCACTACATTGCCCCATGGTTGATTCTGACTTTTTTAGGATCCAAAGCGAACCCTAAATATGAGACCTTTCATATTTATTATTAAAAAAAAATTGTTCAAAGCATTATGTATAAAATTTTGTTTTAAAATTTTTTCATTTAATAATGCTCACAAAAAGGCTACTAAAATTTACTTAAATATGTAATAAAGTTTACAATAATAAAAAAATTAAAATATAAGCTATGGTACCAAAATAGTATTGGAACTGCTAACTTCCAACCTCATGAATGAGTTGGTGTTTTGTGTCTCATAATTTTTATTCCAAAGTAAGTCCGACTAATTATATAATTTTCACATGTAACTTTTCTTCTATAATCATTATTATTATTTTTTTTTTGAGAATTCATTAAGAAATCATCTTACAAGTTTTAATTGGTTCATAACATATTCTTATATATTCCAACAAGTGATATTATTTGGATATTTGATTCACCAAATCTTAATTTTATATTTGAGATGATCTAAATAAGTATAACTTTTTGACTTCTTCTTCTTCTTCTTCCTCTTCTTCTTCTTCTTCTTCTTTTTTTTTTTTTTTTTTTTTTTTTTTTTTTTCACTCTTAACGACTTGGTGTGAACTATTTTGTACTTTTTTAAAAATTCATAATTTTTGTTGCTCATTTTTTTTTAATGAAATTAATATTTTTGAAACCTAATTAATGAGATCTATCAAATAACATCTCACTAGAATATGTAATTTTATAAAATAAAAATAAATAAATTTTACAGTGTGAATGTTCACATTATGAAACATTTATACTGTAAATGTAAACATTAATGAGCGCTTCACGCTACTATCATTAAGGGTATTTTAGTAACTTTGTTAGCCATATGATATATTGGAACATAAAAAAATAATTTAGGCAAATGAAATATAAGTAAATGAGGAGGAATTTAAAAATAAATGCTCTATTTTTTATTTTTTATTTTTTGACTTGCACACTGAAAATGTTGTCTTGGCCTCTAACTTTCTTAAAAAATTAAAAGTAAAATCAATACAACTAAACTATAAATATCAAATTGATCGAATAGTTAAATTTTAGAGATTAGTAGTACAATTTTCCCAAAATATAAATTGAAAGTTGGGGCTACAATGTTATCGAACATAACATGGAAATCGTAAAATGTCGCCGTAAAGCAACAAATCATCAAAATTAAAAATATTTTCCGCTGCCAGGATTCGAACCTGGAACATTCTCATCAGCCGAGTTGATAATAGTTGAGCTACAGCGGATCTTGTGATATGCTTAAGAAAATAATGTTTATAGAACTAACGTTTCAAGTGAAAATTAATCAAGTTTATATGATAATTACAAATGGTATCACTTAAATGTAACTTACAATTGGTATCACTTAAATGTAACTCTTAAAATATAAGCGAAAAAATTAAGAAAATTTTAAGTGATAAAAAATTTATTTAATTCTTACTTAATTTATAAATATTTATACATAAGGGTCAACATATACCATATAACCTCACAAACTCCACCATCACTGCCACCGCTATCACCGCCACCATCATCGATCATCCTTCCAAAACCACCACTTTCATCACCATTGTCGTTACTACCATAACCATCGTCATTATTTCAATACTACCACCACAATCGCTACCTGTTACCACTACTACTATAACAATTGGTACAGTCCTTCACTTTTACAACTATTGTCACCATTGCCATAACTACCACCATCATTACACCGCCACTGCTGTCTTTTTATCATCACTACATTACCCCATGGTTGATTCTGACTTTTTTAGGATCCAAAGTGAACCCTAAATATGAGACCTTTCATATTTATTATTAAAAAAAAATTGTTCAAAACATTATGAATCAAATTTTGTTTTAAATTTTTTCATTTAATAATGCTCACAAAAAGGCTACTAAAATTTGCTTAAATATGTAATAAAGTTTACAATAATAAGAAAATTAAAATATAAGCTGCGGTACCAAAATAGTTTTGTAACTGCTAACTTCCAACCTCATGAATGAGTTAGTGTTTTGTGTCTCATAATTTTTATTCCAAAGTAAGTCCGAATAATTATATAATTTTCACATGTAACTTTTCTTCTATAATTATTATTATTATTATTATTATTATTATTATTATTATTATTATTATTTTTAGAATTCATTAAGAAATCATCTTTCAAGTAGTAATTGGTTCATAACATATTCTTATATATTCCATCAAGTCTTATTATTTGGATATTTGATTCACCAAATCTTAAATTTATATTTGAGATGATCTAAATAAGTATAACTTTTTGACTTTTTATACTCTCTTTCCTCCTCTTCTTCTTCTTCTTCTTATATTTGAGATGATCTAGCATCGGTATGCAACCGTTTGAGGCCTTGTCTGGCCGACCGTGTAGGTCTCCAGTTTGTTGGGCCGAGGTGGGTGATGCACCTTTGTTGGGTCCGGAATTGGTGAGGGAAACGACGGAGAAGGTTGAGCTTATCCGTCGAAGGCTTGTTACAGCCCAGAGTCGTCAGAAATCTTATGCCGACCGTAGGAGGAGACCTTTGGTGTTTGAGGTCGGTGATCATGTCTTTCTAAAGATATAACCTAGGCGGGGATTGATGAGGTTTGGGAAGAGTGGGAAGTTATCCCCTCGGTTTATTGGTCCTTTTGAGATCCTTGAGAGGATTGGCGAGGTTGCCTATCGTTTGGCTTTGCCGCCACAGATGTCCGGAGTTCATGACGTGTTTCTTGTGAGTATGCTTCGGAAGTATGAGCCGGATCCATCACATGTACTGGATTGGACCGACTTAGAGGTAGATGAGGATGCCTCATATGAGGAGAGACCGGTTCGGGTCTTGGATAGGCGAGATCAAGTCCTGCGTGGCAAGACCATTCCTTTGGTGAAGGTTTTGTGGAAACATCACGGAGTGGAGGAAGCCACTTGGGAACGTGAGTTGGAAGTCCGCGAGAAATATCCGAACTTGTTTGTTGATGTGTAGTCATGTATTGAGATTTTGTAATTTTAATGAACTTTAAGAACATTATGTATATGTCTTAAGTTGTAAAACATTGTGAATGTTTTGGTTTATGGATATATTGTGGAAACTTGCCTTGAAATGGAAGTTGATTATAATATTGCATATGTTGGCTATATTATAGAAATGGAGTTATATCATGAGAACTTAATATGATATGGAAATGCGAATCATGTGTTGAAAACTGTTAAAATGGAAAGGAAATGCATATTGTAATGTATATGTTGTGAAATGCCTCTTGATAAGAGATGGAATGACCGGTAATGGGTCAAGTGGTTTAATGTTGAAATGTAACATTGTTTAAAATGGAGAAAAACCAGTTTTTGAAAAACTTGCACTTAATTTTGGCGATGAAATTCTTTAAGGGGGGGAGGTTATAGCGATCCCGGGTGTTACCCCTTGTTGTACGGTGGTCCGGACTTGAGTCCGCGGACATTAGCAGTTGTTATTCTCTTGTTTACATCCTTTCACACTTTGTTTTGAGTTATAGGATGTGTTGGGTAGGTTTGTTACAGGTTGGTTGTGTCTGGGAGCCAAGTGTTGCTGCCCAGAATTCTGGACCTTCGCTCGAGCGAGAAGTTTGTTGCTCGAGCGAGCTCTTTGTTTTGGTCCTTCGCTCGAGCCAGGGTTTGGTCGCTCGAGCGAGAGGTGTGTTTTGTGTCTGGTGGGTCGAGCCAGAGTGACTTCGCTCGAGCGAGTGATTGCGTCTGGTTCTGGACCTGAGAGTTGCATTTCTTGGCTCGAGCGAGCTTTTCTTCGCTCGAGCGATTTGGTTTTTCTTCGCTCAAGCGAGCATTCCGTCGCTCGAGCGTGCGTCTGGTTGCAGACCTGTAGGTTCGAGTTGTTGGCTCGAGCGAGACTTTCTTGGCTCGAGCGAGGTTTTCTGTGTCTGGTCGCTCGAGCGACCAAGTCTTCGCTCGAGCGAACCTGTTTATATCAGCAGTCAGCAGCAATTTTATACATAACATTTTCATCACTTTTCATTTTAAAACCCTAGATCTGAGACCCTCTCTCTCTAGACTTGCCTTCTCTCTAAATTTTCATCTCTTTCTAGTGTGAATCTACCCTAAGTTCTTTGTTAAAAAGGTAGAGGGTGTTGAGAGCTTTGATTTAATCTGAAAATTTGGTGATCTGGAGCATTTTGGTTTTTGGTCTTCATCTCCGTTGGATCTCAAACTTTAAGGTAGGGATACCCTACTCCTCCCTATGGACTTTGTTTTTCAATTTTAGCCTTTTGATATGTTGGGTGTTGTTGTGTAATTTTACAAAAGTTTGGGTCTTTTGTGTAATTTTACAAAAGATGGGGTTTTGTTTATAATAAACCTATATGCAAGATTGGCATAGAAAAGTGAGATAGATGATGGATTATGGATGAAAATGGAACCTTAGGGTTGTTTTGTTAATTATGGGAATTTTCCCTAATTGGTTTAATAAATTAATTTGAGAAATGAGGAATTGAATTGGAAATGTTGGGATTTGGAATGTATGGGATTAAAGGGTGTAGTTGGATTAGTTATCACTCACCAAATGGAAATGTTGATTTTATATCCATTTGATGCATTTATTTTCTGTTTAGAAATAACTGATTTGGGCTATCGGTGGAGGATAGTCTTGATTGTTATAGACAATGCATGATGATTAGGCAAACAGAAACTAAATATTGGAATGTGTCATTAAGTATGACGGTTGAAAGGATACATTAACTTTTATGTACTGATTGGTAATGTGTATAATAATTGTTTATATGCATTGTGTTGTGTTGGAGAAGATAGAGGATGTACTCCACGGTTTAGGGGAAGATAGGGAATGGACCTCTAAACCGGATGTTGTTTGGGAGAACATAGAGGACGGACTCCATAGATACAACTCATATGCTTATCTACTATTATGATGATACAACTCTTATGCTTATCCTTGGAAGTGCGATATAGCTCTTATGCTTATCTGTTGATGTGTTGGTATAGCTAATATGCTTATCTATTGTGAAATGGGAAAATGTCTAATATGAGTTACTGTCTCATATGTGTCGATTGGCCAGGTTCTGAGTCATGGTTAAGAATTGGGAAATGAATAAGAAATGGAAAATGAAAAGTAATATGGACTGGTATGTCATAAAACTTTAATGTGGTATAAGTGAATGTATCAGTGTTGGCCATACTATCAACTGCTAATCTTTTAGCTGGTTTAGTGTATTTATACTGGGCTGTGGCTTGCCCTATATGGGAACATCATTTTCAGGTACAAGTAACATGCCACCTCCAAGGACATAACTTGGTAGGCTAGAGACTGTCAGACTTTTTGGATGTCATTTTCCTTTTGATGTATTACATGTAAATTCAAGCCTAGGGCTTAAGGTGTATATGAGTTAGTACTCATTTCTTGTAACCAAGTGTCGGCTTGGGAAGTTGTAAGCCCATGGGGCGTTTACTTTTATTGTCAACATGTAATACTTTTTGTAAGGAAATACTCCGATGAATAGAAGGATGTTGATCTTTTATATATCAATGCATGTCAATATTGTTGAGTTTAATGTTATTATTTTGAGGGCGCTACAATATACCATATAACCTCACAAACTCCACTATCACCGCCACCGCTATCACCGCCACCATCATCCATCATCCTTCCATAACCACCACTTTCATCACCATTGTTGTTACTACCATAACCATCGTCATTATTTCAGTACTACCACCACAATTGCTACCTGTTACCACTACTACTACAACAATTTGTTCAATCCTTCCCCTTTACAACTATTGTCACCAATGCCATAACTACCACCATCATTACACCCCCACTGCTCCCTTTTTATCATCACTACATTACCGCGTGGTTGATTCTGACTTTTTTTTGATCCAAAGCGAACCCTAAATATGAGACCTTTCATATTTATTATAGCGACCCCGGTCTTTTCCCATTTGGTGGTTGTATCCGGACTTACGTTCTGTAGATCCTGTTGTCATATATTTGTTGTTGTCGTCCTTTAATTCCTTATTTTTGAGTTATAGGATGTTTTGGGCAGGTTGGTTACAGGTTGGGAGTGTTTGGGAGCAAAAGGTTGCTGCCCAGAATTTTGGTCCTTTGCTCGAGCGAGCAGTTTGTCGCTTGAGTGAGCTCTTTGTTTTTCGTTCGTCGCTCGATCCAGTGTTTCTTTGCTCGAGCGAGCGACTGCGTCTCGGTATCAGACCTGTGAGATGTCTTTCTTTGCTCGAGCAAGCTTTCCTTTGCTCGAGCGAGCGAAGTGTATGTTTTCGAGTTCTTCGCTCGAGCGAGCATTCTGTCGCTCGAGCGTGCTTCTGGGTTGCAGACCTGAAGCATCGCATTGTTGGCTCGAGCGAGTCTTTCTACGCTCGAGCGAGTATTCTTTGTGTCTGGTCGCTTGAGCGACCAAGTCTTCGCTCGAGCGAGCCTGTTATATTTAAATACGCACTAGCGGGGAAAAATACACTTTTTCATCCTCTTTTTGATTTCAAAACCCCAGGTCCGTGTTCTCTCTCCCTCCACTCACCTTCTCTCTTAGGTTTCATCTATTTTTAGGGTGTTTCTACCCTAGGTTCTTCGTTAAAAAGATAGAGGGTTGCGAGGGCATTGTTTTAATCTAAGAGTTTGGCAGTTTGGAGCACTTTGGATTTTCGTCATCTTCTTCATTCGAGTTCTTCACTTCGAGGTAGGGATACCCTACTCCATATTATAGGTTTTGTCCTAAGTTTTGGTCATTTTGA
Organism: Camellia oleifera; assembly: GCA_022316695.1. Lineage (NCBI taxonomy): Eukaryota > Viridiplantae > Streptophyta > Magnoliopsida > Ericales > Theaceae > Camellia > Camellia oleifera. The sequence goes on from CM039306.1 coordinate 61,184,218, forward strand.
TATGTTGGTGTCGTTTGGTAATTTTAGGGTTTGATTTATATTAAACTCCATGTGTTTGGAAGTCATGAAAAATAACATTGATAGTATTAAATTGAGAAAATTGAACCTTAGAGTTAATTTTGAGGAAAGGGGGAAGAGCCCTAATTGTTGTAATAAATTGATTGGTATAATTAATTTGGGAAAAATATGGGATTTAGTTAAAATCCATGAAATTGGGAAATTATTGATTAAATGGTGTATTTGGATAATTTAATCACTCACTTATGAAAATGTTGAGATTATATCTGTTGATACATTTATTTCCCATTTAGAAATATCTGTTTTGGGCTATCGGTGGAGGATAGTATTGATTGTTGTAGACATTGCATGTTGATTAGGGGAAACTGAAACTAATCACATTGACTGAGTCATTGAATATGACGGTTGAATTAATACAGCAAATACGTGTATTGATTGAATATTGTATATGACATGTGTTAATTACATTGTATATGCATATGGTTTGGGAGGAGATAGAGGATGTACTCCAGGGTTTGAGGGAAGATAAGGGATGGACTCTCAAACCTGTTTAGGAGGAGAAAGGGGATGGACTCCATTAGTACAGCAAACATGTGTACTTATTGATGTATGGAAGTATTTTAGTATAGCAAATATGTGTACTTATCGATATATGAAAGTGTTTTATTATGAGCCTTAGCCTCGTTTAATTGTTGATATTGGAAGTAATTTTAATATGAGATGTAGTCTCATTGTGTTGTTTGGCCAGGTTCTGAGCCACGTTCGTATAAATGGAAAGTTGATTAAATAAAGGAAAATGAAACGTATCATGGACATAATGGTCATGAACTGTATTGAGATGAAATTGATATTTTAGTGTTAACCATCTATCGAATGCTATTGCTTTAGTCAATTCTTATATTTGGTTTAGTATATCTCTGATCTGTTGGGCTGTGGCTCACCCTATATGGGAACTTCATTTTTAGGTCCAGGTGATATGCAACCTCCACGGGTTTAGCTAGGGAGGATTTGGAGTTGAAGACTCTTCTTTTAGTTATATTGTTAATTTTGATGTTACATGTAGGTTCAAGCCTCGGGCTTAATTTGTGATGAGTTGGAACTCAGATTTTGTATCCAAGTGTTGGCTTGGAAAGATGTAAGCCCGTAGGGCATTTACTTTCGTTTACATGTGATGTCTTTCAATAAATATACTCTGATGAATGGAATAAAGGTTGTTTTTCTTATATCAATGCATGTCAATATTGTATATTATGGGTTTATTTTGAGGGCGTTATAACTTGGTATCAGAGCGTACCGGGTTTGAATACTTTGGGTACGTGGGAAGTGATTAGTATCACAGTGGGTTCGTCTCGTTTGATAGAGACTTAGTTGTACTACTATATGCTTATATGATAACATGCTTATGTGACTATGTTGGTTTGGAATGTAGTTTCTAGAATGTTGATTGAACCCTTGAGTTTCTGGAAGTCTTGTTGGAAAAGCACTTGATCAATGTTGTTTCCAACCGGAACTTTAGTAACTCCTCGGGACTGTCATTATCCAGGAATGAAATTCGTAGGTGCTTATGTGATTATGTGCTTACGTGGAGTGAATTACTGTTGTCCAATGCATTAGGACACGAGTGTTATAACTTCGGCACATTTATTAATGTGCTAACGTATTAATCGTCTTTGTTACCTTTATTAGGATGTCAGGACGAGGACGAGGACGTGGTAGGCGTGGTAGGCATGGTAGGCAGGAGATGCCAATACCGGATGAGATTCTGGAGCAGCAGGAGGGTGTTGGTCAGGCCAACGTGGCTGAGCCAGCGGGTCAGCAGGCTATGGGTGCTGTAACAACCCGACCCTCATATGTGCTTGTGATGTATGTTAGTCCTTTATTCTGTGCGGTCAAATGCCTAATGTGTCACATAACTATGTTTTAATGCTTTATGGAATGAATTGTATCTGTTAGGAAAGAAATGAATCTGTTACTAAGAGAACGAAAAAGCAGAAATTGAGGGCCTTCGGGGCTTAATAAGTTAAAATTGACTATATATTTGGACTCAACATAATTTTTAGGTAATATTAAGCACTTTTGTGAAATTTCAATTTTCGGGTGTGTAAACAATTGATTTTTGTCCTATTCTCTCCTTATGATATATATGTGTGTTCATAGTTCATTTGGTCAAAATGTTTCTAACTCAAACTAGCTCTTGAGAAAGGAGTGATGAAGAGGCAAATTGATGAGTAGAGGGAGTAGATCAAGAAGGTTGAAAATTGAGAAATCTTAGCATAAGGTATGTAGATATTATTGTAATTCACTCCTACAACTCCCTTTTTCTTCTTCAAGGAAAGCTAACCTCATAATCATAGCACCCAAGGGTTGGAATTGAGATACAATATGTGTGTGTAAGAGAGATTATGTTAACTTTGTATATCTTGACTCAGTTTGAAGTATCTATGAACTCTATTCCTTCAATTGATTTATTTGAATGCAAGTATGTAGTATAGCATTTGTATGTGTGTTTATATGTGTGTAAAGGTAGGAATTGTGTGGAATAGAGTATATGCATGAGTTAAGAAGTCATGATCTAACTTGTAATTTAATGAAGTATATATTTGATGCTTATGCACATGTATTTGAACCTTTATATGGCTAATTTATGGTTAAGTTTTGAGGTCCCAAACACATCTCCAAGAGGATAGAAAGAAGCAGAATTTTCGGACATTTTTGGGCAGAATCGCCGCACGTGTAGGGCCCAAGGCCGCATGTGCGGGAACCCCCAGCCACACGTGCGGGAGTCATGGCCGCACGTGCGGAGAAATGGTGAATTTGGGCGATGGACAATGCAAAAAAGGCACGTGTGGGGCCTCAATGCCGCACGTACGGGGGGTGTGCCGCACGTGTGGCTCAAGTCAGAAAAGTTGGGATGCTCTGTTTTGCGTGTTGGTTCCTCTAATGTTGTCCAAACCTGTAATTTTTATTGTTTGAATGTTCGTTAATTCAATCAAAGTAAGTGAACCGAATGTGGATTTAATAAGGATAAAGGGACTAATATGATTTTTCATGTGTATAGGGAACACCTCAAGAGGAAGTGCACCGACACAACACAGTGAGTAATAGTACTTCAATGTACCTCTACTCCGTATTTATTATTATTGACGTTGTGACCCTTGTTGAAAGTATTATCATATTATGCATTGACGTTATATCTTGGCGTTACGAACTTCGTTATCAAACTTGTGTTGGCATGAAATGGTATAGTACTATAAGTGAATCATTACGAAATTGTGGAAACATTGCAAAAGGTTGTGACGTTGTACACACCTTATGTGACATTTTGTGACTAATGGAATGTATTAAGGCAAATGTGAACTTGTGAACCAATGTGGCTTAGAGCCATTTGTGAATCAATGTGACCACGAGCCCTAATGTGAAACTATGTGACCAAGGGTCATTTGTGAATTATGAATCAATTTGGCCAAGGGCCATTTGTGAACGATGAAATTATGAGGCCACGGGCCGATGTGTGAAATATGAACTTATGCTATTGTGAGCTTGTGAATCAAAAAGAACCGAAGGTCTATGTGATGAATTGTAAATTGTGAACCCAAGGACTCTTTTATGAATGTGTGAAGTTCTCAGGCCAGGGGCCATATTATGGCGATTATGAACCGATCACATTGTCCCAACAGTATAGAGACAGACTGATTTCATAATTTCAGCATTAATTATGTTTACAAGCATATCAGTACTATTGTTCACTGAGCTTGGCTCACCCTGTGTTATGCCTGTTTCTGTAGGTAACCAACCAGGAGATCGATCTTAACTCGGCATCGTCATACTTTTGTCAGCCTAGGCACAGCCAAGCTTGGGGTCGGAACCCTACTTTTGTGGAGTCTGTTAGATGATGGCTTACACTTTTGCTATCAGCTTACCTTCTTATGTATTTAATGTTTTTGTTGTACACCTCACCTCGGGGTTGGTTTTATATATACATGTAAATAACTAACTCTCCAATGTATTTTGGCTTTTGATGTACTTGACCTATGTGATGTTTTATGATCCTGGCATAACTTAGTAGCTCAATGGATGGCATATTTTCTAGTTTTATTTCACTTATATTTACAACTTCTGGTCAGGCCCCTATATGAAATCAGGTTAAGTGTCTGTTTCTGCATAGGTCATGCCCAAACTTTTAGGGGCAGGTTTGGGGCGTGACAAGTGGTATCAGAGCACGAGTTGCTATCTCACACACGGGTCCATTGAGCTTTAGGGTGTCTAGAGCCTTAGGCATTTTGCATGACTAAGAGTGATGGCAACGTTAAGTATCCTCTAAAAATGCTAACAATTTTGAATTATGCCTTTTGTCTATAATTGCTTGATATGCAAAAATGGTGAGAACAAGGACAGATGAGCCGGAAGACGCTACATCTGCACGGTTGGATAGGATGGAGAGAATGATTATGGAGCTGGCCGAGACCCTACGGCAACAACAGCAGCAGCAGCCACAACAGCAGCAGCAGCCGCAAGAACAACCTCCACCACCACCAATACCTCCACCGGTAGTACCAGATTACCATGCTGAAGACCGGACCACACTCTCACTAAAGAGTTTAAAAAGATGAAACCGCCAGTCTTCAAGGGCGGAATAGAACCGATGAAAGCGGAGGCATGGGTATTGGGAATTGAGAAGTTATTTGAAGTCTTTCCTTGTACAGAAGCTCAGAAAGTACAATTAGTTGCTTTCACCCTTGAGGATGAGGCTCGAAGATGGTGGATGCTCACAAGGACCATACATCCAGAATTAACCTGGGATAGGTTTCTCGAATTGTTTTATGAGAAATATTTCCCCCAAAGCATGAGAGACAAGAAAGTGACAGAATTTGAAACCCTTAGACAAGGAAGTAAGTCCGTTGCAGAATACGAAGCTCAATTTTCAGAACTGGCACGGTTCGCGCCTCATATGGTTGATACAGACTATAAGAAGGCACGGAAATTTGAAGGGGGATTGCGTGGTGCTATTTTAGACCGGGTCAATATGTTAAAACTACCTACATATGTTGAGGTATTAGAAAGGGCTGTTATAGCGGAAGGAAATCTTGTGGCTCAGAATCGGACTTCTGAATGGAAAGGGAAGAGACAGAATAATCAATGGTTAAAGGGATCAGTTACTCCACCCGCTAAGAAGCACAACTCAGGGAACTTCAACACCACCACTTCTACTCAAAATCCTACTCCGGTGTGTCCAGACTGTGGAAGGCAACATCGAGGGACTTGTCACTGGAAGACTGGAGCATGTTTTAAATGTGGGAAAACGGGACATTTGGTGAGGGATTGTCCACAATGGGCGCAACAAAAGGGCAATAGGTCTACTACAAGTTCTACGGGGTCTACACCAACCCCCAATGTGAAGGCGGCTCCCAAACCTAGTAATAACACAGAAACTACATGACAAGGTAGAGTGTTCGCTTTGATTCCAGGTGATGTGAAAAGTACAGCAACAGTGGTGTCAGGTACATTTACTGTTTATGGTCATTCTGCGCATGTCTTGTTTGATTTTGGCTCCACTCACTCTTTTGTGTCGAAACTCTTCGCTCCTAATTTAGATAAAACTGAAGAAAACCTGTCTTATAAGTTGTGTGTGTCCTCCCCCTTGGGAGAGTCTATGATTTGTGCTACTATATACCTAGCTTGTGAACTTCAACTTGGGGGTATTGATGTAATTCTAGTGGTCCGTGAATTTCCGGATGTTTTTCCTGACGAATTGCCGGGCCAGCTAATAGACCGAGAAATTGAGTTTATAATTGACGTGGCACCTGGAACCCAACCCATCTCGAAGACACCCTATAGGATGTCACCAGCTGAAATGAAAGAGTTAAAGATTCAATTACAGGATCTGCTTGACAACGGTTTTATCCGCCCGAGTGTATCTCCTTGGGGTGCGCCGGTATTGTTTGTGAAAAAGAAGGACGGAACACTTCGGTTATGTATCGATTATAGGGAACTGAATAAGGTGACAATTAAAAATAAGTACCCCTTACCACGGATTGACAACCTATTTGACCAGCTACAAGGGGCACAAGTGTTCTGAAAAATTGATTTACGGTCTGGCTACCATCAATTGAAAGTTAAAGCCGATGATGTGGAGAAGACAGCTTTTCGAACCCGGTACGGCCATTATGAATTTTTGGTCATGCCCTTCGGAGTTACAAACGTGCCAGCAGCATTTATGGATCTCATGAATCGTGTTTTCAAGCCCTACTTGGACGAGTTTGTGGTGGTCTTTATCGATGACATTATTATATACTCAAAGAGTGCAGAGGCTCATGAAGATCATCTCCGCTTAATCCTTCAAACACTCCGGGAGAAGAAACTGTACGCAAAGTTAAAGAAATGTGAATTCTGGCTACAAGAGGTGGCATTTCTGGGGCATGTGGTAACCAAGGAAGGAGTCTCTGTTGATCCGCATAAAATTGAAGCAATTGTGAATTGGCCAACGACTACTAATGTAACTGAGGTGCGAAGTTTCATGGGGTCAGCTAGTTATTACAGAAGGTTTGTTCAAAATTTCTCCAAAATTGCTGTGCCACTTACCCAACTAACACGAAAAGGAGTTGCATTTAAATGGTCAGAGGAGCGGGAATCTGCTTTCCAAGAATTAAAAACAAGATTGACTATAGCACCAGTTCTGGCTTTGCCATCCGGTACCGAAGGATTCATAATTTACAGTGATGCTTCGCATAAGGGGCTTGGTTGTGTACTAATGCAAAACGGAAGGGTTATTGCCTACGCATCTCGACAACTGAAACCCCACGAGAAGAATTATCCCACACACGATCTCGAATTAGCGGCAGTAGTTTTTGCTTTGAAGGTATGGCGGCATTATCTGTATGGTACAACCTGCGAAGTTTACACTGATCATAAAAGCCTCAAGTACCTGTTTACCCAGAAAGAGTTGAATATGCGACAACGGCGATGGCTTGAGTTGACTAAGGATTATGACTTGCAGATCCAATATCATCCTGGTAAAGCTAACACGGTGGCAGATGCACTTAGTCGGAAGAATATGGGGGACTTGGCAAATCTGTTGGTAGAAAGAAAGGAGTTGAGGATCGAATTGCATAAAATGAATATGGACCTAGTAGTACGTGAACAGGAGGTCATGTTAGCAGCAGTAAGAGCTCAACCCACCTTGCTGGAAGAGATTAAGTTACATCAACTGGAAGATGAGACTCTAAGAAAAATCTATGATGAGTTAGAGGCAAAACCAAAACCGGGGTTTAGTTATGGAGATTCGGTATTGAAGTTTCAAAGCCGAATATGTGTCCCCAATGTGTTGGAGCTTAAACGGAAGTTGCTAGAAGAAGCACACGCCTCGAGATTAACAATACACCCGGGAAGTACTAAAATGTACCGAGACTTAAAACAAAATTTTTGGTGGCCAAATATAAAAAAGGAGATCGTGGAATTTGTTTCTAAGTGTCTACAATGTCAACAAGTAAAAGCGGAACATCAAAGACCAGCGGGATTATTACAACCCCTTCTAATCCCGGAATGGAAATGGGAGCATTTGACCATGGATTTCGTTGTGGGGTTACCGAGGACTCCTCGAGGTATGAATTCGATTTGGGTCATTGTGGACCGATTAACCAAATCTGCTCACTTCTTGCTTGTAAAGACTCAATATAATGCAGATAAGCTTACAATACTGTATATGAATGAAATTGTAAGGCTTCACGGTATTCCAGTATCAATTGTGTCAGATAGAGATCCCAAATTTGTTTCAAGATTTTGGCAAAGTCTACAGAAAGCTATGGGTACTGAACTTAAGTTCAGCACCGCTTTTCACCCTCAAATTGATGGTCAATCCGAGAGAACAATACAAACTTTAGAAGATATGCTCCGATTGTGCGTATTGGATTTTCAAGAAAGCTGGGAAACCCATCTACCATTGATAGAGTTTGCCTACAATAATAGTTACCATTCGAGCATCGAGATGGCACCTTATGAAGCTTTATATGGAAGACCGTGTCGTTCCCCCGTATGTTGGGCTGAAGTTGGGGATAGGGCATTGTTAGGTCCTGAAATTGTGCAATTAACAACTGAAAAGGTTAAAATTATCCGGGAGAGGTTGAAAACGGCACAGAGCAGGCAGAAGAGCTATGCAGATAACAGACGAAGGGATTTGGAATTTGAAGTGAGTAGTTATGTGTTCGTGAAAGTCACCCCGTTGAAGGGACATCCGAGATTTGGGAAAAAGGGTAAATTAACACCCCGATTTGTTGGCCCTTTCCAAATTCTAGAAAGAGTGGGTCCGGTAGCTTACCGAGTGGCTCTTCCGCCGAGTATGAGTCAAGTACATAATGTGTTCCATGTTTCCATGCTTCGAGGATACCTACCAGATCCATCTCATATCATAGACTATCATCAAATTGTGCTAGATGATAAATTAAGTTATGAAGAAAGACCACTCCGAATTTTGGAGCGACAAGTAATGCAATTACGCAATCGGGAAATTCCAATGGTAAAGGTAGAGTGGCAAGAACACTATGGAACTGAAGCTACTTGGGAAAAAGAAGAGGATACGCAACAATAGTATCCGGATCTGTTTCCGTTCTGAGGTAAAAGCAAGTTTGGGGGACCAAACTTTTTTAAGGGGGGGAGAGTGTAACAACCCGACCCTCATATGTGCTTGTGATGTATGTTAGTCCTTTATTCTGTGCTGTCAAATGCCTAATGTGTCATGTAACTATGTTTTAATGCTTTATGGAATGAATTGTATCTATTAGGAAAGAAATGAATCTGTTACTAAGAGAACGAAAAAGCAAAAATTGAGGGCCTTCGGGGCTTAATAAGTTAAAATTGACTATATATTTGGACTCAACATAATTTTTAGGTAATATTAAGCACTTCTTTGAAATTTCAATTTTCGGGTGTGTAAACGATTGATTTTTGTCCTATTCTCTCCTTATGATATATATGTGTGTTCATAGTTCATTTGGTCAAAATGTTTCTAACTCAAACTAGCTCTTGAGAAAGGAGTGATGAAGAGGCAAATTGATGAGTAGAGGGAGTAGATCAAGAACGTTGAAAATTGAGAAATCTTAGCATAAGGTATGTAGATATTATTGTAATTCACTCCTACAACTCCCTTTTTCTTCTTCAAGGAAAGCTAACCTCATAATCATAGCACCCAAGGGTTGGAATTGAGATACAATATGTGTGTGTAAGAGAGATTATGTTGACTTTGTATATCTTGACTCAGTTTGAAGTATCTATGAACTCTATTCCTTCAATTGATTTATTTGAATGCAAGTATGTAGTATAGCTTGTGTATGTGTGTTTATATGTGTGTAAAGGTAGGAATTGTGTGGAATAGAGTATATGCATGAGTTAAGAAGTCATGATCTAACTTGTAATTTAATGAAGTATATATTTGATGCTTATGCACATGTATTTGAACCTTTATATGGCTAATTTATGGTTAAGTTTTGAGGTCCCAAACACATCTCCAAGAGGATAGAAAGAAGCAGAATTTTCGGACATTTTTGGGCAGAATCGCCGCACGTGCGGGGCCCAAGGCCGCACGTGCGGGAACCCCCGCTGCACGTGCGGAGAAATGGTGAATTTGGGCGATGGACACTGCAAAAAAGGCACGTGTGGGGCCTCAATGCCGCACGTGCGGGAGGTGTGCCGCACCTGCGGGAGATCCTAGCCGCATGTACGACTCAAGTCAGAAAAGTTGGGATGCTCCGTTTTGCGTGTTGGGTCCTCTAATGTTGTCAAAACCTGCAATTTTTATTGTTTGAATGTTCGTTAATTCAATCAAAGTAAGTGAACCGAATGTGGATTTAATAAGGATAAAGGGACTAATATGATTTTTCATGTGTATAGGGAACACCTCAAGAGGAAGTGCACCGACACAACACAGTGAGTAATAGTACTTCAATGTACCTCTACTCCATATTTATTATTATTGACGTTGTGACCCTTGTTGAAAGTATTATCATATTATGCATTGACGTTATATCTTGACGTTACGAACTTCGTTATCAAACTTGTGTTGGCATGAAATGATATAGTACTATAAGTGAATCATTATGAAATTGTGGAAACATTGCAAAAGGTTGGGACGTTGTACACACCTTATGTGACATTTTGTGACTAATGGAATGTATTAAGGCAAATGTGAACTTGTGAACCAATGTGGCTTAGAGCCATTTGTGAATCAATGTGGCCACGAGCCCTAATGTGAAACTATGTGACCAAGGGTCATTTGTGAATTATGAATCAATTTGGCCAAGGGCCATTTGTGAACGATGAAATTATGAGGCCACGGGCCGATGTGTGAAACATGAACTTATGCTATTGTGAGCTTGTGAATCAAAAAGAACTGAAGGTCTATGTGATGAATTGTAAATTGTGAACCCAAGGACTCTTTTTTGAATGTGTGAAGTTCTCAGGCCAGGGGCCACATTATGGCGATTATGAACCGATCACATTGTCCCAACAGTACAGAGACAGACTGATTACATAATTTCAGCATTAATTATGTTTACAAGCATATCAGTACTATTGTTCACTGAGCTTGGCTCACCCTGTGTTATGCTTGTTTCTGTAGGTAACCAACCAGGAGATCGATCTTAACTCGGCATCGTCATACTTTTGTCAGCCTAGGCACAGCTAAGCTTGGGGTCGGAACCCTACTTTTGTGGAGTCTGTTAGATGATGGCTTACACTTTTGCTATCAGCTTACCTTCTTATGTATTTAATGTTTTTGTTGTACACCTCACCTCGGGGTTGGTTTTGTATATACATGTAAATAACTAACTCTCCAATGTATTTTGGCTTTTGATGTACTTGACCTATGTGATGTTTTATGATCCTGGCGTAACTTAGTAGCTCAATGGATGGCATATTTTCTAGTTTTATTTCACTTATATTTACAGCTTCCGGTTAGGCCCCTATATGAAATCAGGTTAAGTGTCTGTTTTTGCGTAGGTCATGCCCAAACTTTTAGGGGCAGGTTTGGGGCATGACAGGTGCCTTAGCCCGAGAGATAGCAGGGGCATTCAGAGAGTCCGTGGGCATTCTCAGGGCTGAGAATCAAGCCCAGGCTCATGTTGCAGATACAGGGCCTGCATTTCTGAAGAGGGAATTCTTCCGGTCTAACCCGAACGAGTTTGTGGGTGATCCAAAAGAGCCGCTAAAGGCAGATGAATGGCTCGAACAGACAACGAAGATGTTTGAGATGCTTGACATCGAGGACGGGGTTCTGAAGGTGACCTTGGCATCTTTCTAGCTAAAGGGAGATGCGGGTCAGTGGTGGAAATTCACGAGGGGCCGTATAGGAGGGACTTGGGAGGCCTTCGTAGCTGCTTTCCAGGAGAAGTTCCTATTTCCAGCTGTGAGGGAGAGGTTGAGGGAGCAGTTTTGCCAGCTTAAGCAGCTGAGCTCTTCAGTGGCCGAGTTTGAGGCCACATTTACCAGTTTGTCCAGGTTTGCACCTGAGTTGGTGGCGTCTGAGGAACGCCGTTGTCTTGAGTTTGAGAAGAAGTTGAGGCATGGCCTCAAGATGAGAGTTGGGGGCTCTATGACCCGAGAGTATGGGCGTCTAGTGGATGCTGCAGCCCACATGGAGATCATGATGCAGGAGGAAGATGAGAGACAGAGGGGCTCCAAGAGGAGTTAGGATGGTCAGAGTGATGGCAGGAGACAAAGAGGTTTTACCCCTTTGCAGTCTCAGGGTAGCTTTACTAGATCGACTTTTCCAGTGTCGAGTGCAAGTTATGGGAAAGGCAGCCAGGGAGACATTACCTATTTCAAATGTGGTCAGTTGGGCCACAAGCCTCCAGTTTGCCCGCAAAAGGGAGGAGGGCAAAGAGCAGCGTCATCTTCGGCTTGATCTCAGAGCCAGAGTCAGGGCAGGGGTCAGCCACTGTCTTGTTATCAGTGTGGTCAGGCGGGGTACCTGAAGAGGTTTTGCCCGCAGTTGAGTGGCACATCTGGTGCATCTAGGCAGAGGCAGAGTTCTCAGCCAGCTCAGTCAGTTCAGGCCTCGAGGGCCAATCAGGGGGCTTCATCATCCCAGTCTGCGCAACAGTCTTATGCTCCTAGAGGTGAGCAGGTAGACTAGAGACCGTCAGGGCGCGTGTATGCTATTACCGCGCAGGATCTTGTGCCTGCTCCATCTGTCGTGAGAGGTACCTTCTTGTTTTGCAACTCGGTTGCTAGTGTATTGATTGATACGGGTGCATCTTATTCTTTTATCTCTGCTGCATTTGCATCTGTTTTGGGGTTGGAGTTGGCGCAGTTAGCATCTCCTATTTGTGTTATATCACCTGTTGGGGGTGAATTGATTTTGAGACAAGGATGTCGGGGTTGTGATATAGAGGTCGCCGACCGCCGACTTCCATTTTCTTTTGTAGTTATGCCCATGTCGGGATTTGATGTTATTTTGGGTATGGACTGGTTATTGTCATATCTAGCTGTTATTGACTGCTACCGCCAGAGGGTCACAGTTTGTACCTTGAGCGGGGAGTGTTTTCATTTTCTGGGGAACGGGTTGGTAATGTGTTGCCACTGGTGTATCGATCCGCGAGGGCAGAACGACCTTAGTGGTCTACTTGCTAGCTTTTTGAATAGTGAGTGTGGTGAGACCCAGATTGTATTGCCGAGAGTGGTTTGTGAGTACTCGGACATCTTTCCCGAGGACCTTGTTAGTTTGCCACCTCATCGAGAGATTGAGTTCTCTATTGATCTAGTGCCCGGCACGACGCCGATTTCTATGACACCTTATCGTTTCGCTCCAGCCGAGTTGGTTGGGTTGAAGATTCAACTCCAAGAGTTACTGGACAAGGGCTTTATTCGCCCAAGTGTTTCGCCGTGGGGAGCACCGGCCCTCTTTGCTAAAAAGAAAGATGGTGCCTTGAGATTGTGTATCGACTACCGGAAGTTGAATCGGGCTACGGTCAAGAATAAGTACCCTATGCCCCGTATAGATGATTTGTTTGACCAGTTAAAGGGTTCCCGTTGTTTCTCTAAGATAGACTTCAGATCGGGTTACCACCAGTTGAGAGTCAGGGAGGAGGATATTCCGAAGACAGCATTCCGTACGCGGTATGGCCATTATGAGTTTCTGGTGATGCCGTTTGGGCTCACTAATGCACCGACAGTCTTTATGGACTTGATGAACCGGATATTCCGGGAATTCTTAGATCATTTTGTAGTCATCTTTGTGGACGACATTCTGATTTATTCACCTTCTGAGAAGGAGCACGAGGAACACTTGAGAGTGGTGCTCGACTTGCTTAGAGTCCATAAGCTTTATGCTAAGTTATGGAAGTGTGAGTTTTGGCTAGGAGAAGTCATGTTCTTAGGCCATGTGGTTTCTGGGGAAGGAGTGTCTATTGATACATCCAAGATTGAGGCAGTGCAAGATTGGGCACATCCTAAGAGTGTGTTTGAGATCCGCAGTTTTCTGGGATTAGCTGGGTACTACCGACGGTTTGTGAAAGATTTCTCCAAGTTAGCTTCGCCGTTGACTAGACTAACTGGGAAGGGAGTCAAATTTGTATGGAGTGAGACTTGTGAAAAGTCGTTCAAAGAGCTGAAAGTTAGATTGACCACCGCTCCAGTCAAGATTATTCCGGAGAGAGGGTTGGGTTATGCAGTCTATTGTGATGCCTGACGAGAGGGTTTAGGTTGTGTGTTGATGCAAGAGGGGAAAGTGGTAGCCTATAGCTCGCATCAGTTGAAAATATACGAGAAGAATTACCCTACACATGACCTAGAGTTAGCAGCTGTGATCTTTGCCTTGAAAATTTGGAGGCATTATCTTTATGGTGAGCGGTTTGAGGTATTCTCGGATCATAAGAGTCTGAAATATCTGTTTACACAGAAAGACTTGAACTTGAGGCAGAGGAGGTGGATGGAGTTCATTGAGGATTATGACTTCGAGTTGTATTATCATCCGGGGAAGGCCAATGTGGTGGCCGATGCCCTTAGCAGGAAAGTTGTTGGTGTCATAGCTAGTATAGCCATCCGAGAATGGGAGATGTTGGGTGTACTAGGGGAGTTTGATTTGCTTCTGGACGAATCCGTTGAGGCTGCGGCCTTGTTTTCTGTTGTTGCGCAGCCTACACTTGTGACTCGAGTGTTAGAGGCACAGAGAGGTGATCTTGAGGTGGAATCCCTCCGAGAGAAGATCTCTAGTGAGAAGGTTGAGAAGGGTTTGACGGTGTATCCCGACTTGAGTGTGAGATACCGAGACTGTTTGTTTGTGCCGGAGTCTTGCCGAGAGGAGGTACTCTGAGAGTTTCATCATTCACGCTTTGCGGTGCATCCGGGAGGCACTAAGATGTATCGGGATTTGGGTCGCCAGTTTTGGTGGCGGGATATGAAGAGAGATGTGGCAGCTTTCGTGTCTAAGTGCCTTACTTGTCAGCAAGTGAAGGCCAAGCATCAGAGGCCAGCGGGTTTGTTGCAACCCTTGCCTATTGCCGAGTGGAAGTGGGAGCATGTCACTATGGACTTCGTTGTAGGTCTTCCGAGGACTCAGCGGGGTAGTGATGCTATTTGGGTGGTTGTAGACCGGTTGACTAAGTCGGCGCACTTCATTCCTATGTGCGTGAGAGATTCGGTAGATCATCTTGCCGACTTGTATATTCGGGACATAGTGAGGTTGCACGGGGTCCCAGTGATGATCGTCTTAGATAGAGATCCTCGTTTTACTGCCAGGTTGTGGCAGAGTTTGCAGAGTGCCTTGGGCACTAAGTTGACCTTTAGCAGGGCTTATCATCCTCAGACTGACGGGCAGTCTGAGCGTACTATTCAGATCCTTGAGGATATGCTTCGGGGTTGTGTTCTTGACTTTAGTGGGTCGTGGGAGAGGCACTTTCCTGTGGTGGAGTTTGCCTACAACAAAAATTTCCAGTTAGTATCGGCATGGCACCATTTGAGGCATTGTATGGCCGACCATGTAGGTCTCCTATTTGCTGGGCCGAGGTGGCTGATTATAGCGATCCCGGTATTCCCTTTACTGTTCAGTTGTACTCTGGACTCGGTTCCGTGGAGTTGGTAGTCGTGTCTATCTTGTTGTCGTCCTTTAATTCCATTTGTGTGAGTTTTGGGATGTTTTGGACATGGGTGTTACAGGTTAGTTGAGCTTGAGTCTCAAATCTAGTTGCCCAGGTTTTTGTTGTTACGCTCGAGCGGGTTGTTCTGCGCTCGAGCGTGGTTTGGTTTTTGGTAGTCCGCTCGAGCGGGACTTCTTGCGCTCGAGCGGGATTTACACACTCATAGTATTTTGTTTCCTGCTAAACTACTGCATATGTCATTTCTACGCTCAAGCGGATTTACTGCGCTCGAGCGGGTTGCGCTTGAGCGGTCTTGTTGGCACTCGAGCGGGTAGTACATTGTTGGTGTAAGTTCTGGGAGGGGGAAATCTGTGCTCGAGCGGACTGGTTTTCGTGCTCGAGCGGATGTACTTTATTCTTGTGTCTTGGCACTCGAGCGGGTGTTCTTACGCTCGAGCGGACCCAGATTTTTGTTCTTGACGTTCGAGCGTTGTGTTTTCCGCTCGAGCGGGAATGTCGTATATCAGTCGACAGTTAGGCTTTTAAAATCACTTTTTTTACATACACTCTCTCTCCTACTTTTCAAAAACAACATTTGAGAGCTTCTCTCTCTACATTCTTCACTTCTCTCTAAGTGTTGATCTAGCTAGAGTGTTTTCCAAACCTTTGGCCTTTACAAAAAGGCTGTTGATCGTCGTGGACTATCCGTTGATCCAAGGATCTCGGGGTTTGGGGCATCTTCATTTTCATCATCTCCTTCGTTGGGTTTCATCTTTTGAGGTAGGGATTCCTACTCACAACTATGGGTTTTGACATGGATTTTGGGCATTTTGTTAAATGGTTGATTTTGGGAGTTAGGGTTTAAAAGGGTTGAAAAGGGGTTTTGTTATTTTGAATTCTTAAAATGTGTATTTTGGACATCAAGATAATAATATTGTTGTTGGTTGTTGATGTATAGACCATTGGGTCAATATTTGGAAATGGGGTAGAAAACCCTAATTTGTTGTATAAATTAATTGGTATAATTAATTTGGGCTAAATGTGGTTATATGGAATTGAGTTGGAAACAATGAAATTGATTCATTATATGGTAGAATGGTGGAGTTGGATTTATTAATCGCTCCCTTATTAAAACATTGATACTTTATCTATTGGAGCTTTTATTATCTGTTTAGAAATAATTGCTTGGGCTACCGGTGGAGGGTAGTTTTGGTTGTTGTAGACAATGCATGATGATTAGCAAACTAAAACCAATCAATTGGACGTGTCATAGAGTATGACGGTTGAAAGAATACATTAACAATATGTATTGATTGAGTGTGTATATGACTTATATGTATATACATTGTGTGTGGGGGGGAGGAGATAGGGGATGTACTCCACGGTTTAGGGGAAGATAGGGGATGGACCTCTAAACCGGCTATTGATGGGGAGGAGATAGGGGATGGACTCCACTGATACAGCTTATATGCTTGTCAGTTAATGGGTGGATATAGCTACTATGCTTATCTAAGGAAGTGTTGATACAACTCATATGTTTATCATTGGAAGGGTTGATATAGCTAATATGCTTATCTGTTGAGATGTTGATACAACCATTATGTTTATCTATTGCAAATTGGAAAAACGTTTAATATGAGTTACTGTCTCATATAAGTGGTTGGCCAGGTTCTGAGCCGTTGATGTAAATTTGTGAAGTTGATAAGAAATGGGTTATGAATTGATTCATGAGAATTGAACATTTATAAATTGCTATTGTCTTAGTCATAGCTCATACTGTGTTTAGCATATCTCTGCTGGGCGTTGGCTCACCCTATATGGGACATCATTTTCAGGTACTGGTAGCATGCCACCTCCAAGGACATAGCTTGGATGATGAGGATGAGAGTTGAAGACTCTTTTGTTTATTTTGTTTGTATTATATGTATATCAAGCCAAGGGCTTCTTTTGTATAGAGTTAGTACTCTTTTGCGTGTAACCAAGTGTTAACTTGGAAAGCTGTAAGCCCGTAGGGCATGTGCTTTTGTTGTTAACATGTAATACTTTTGTAAGAATTACTCTGATGAATAGCAATAGTTGATTTCTCTTGTATCAATTCATGTCTTTAGTGATGGTTTTTATGTAGTATTTTGAGGGCGTTACAACTTGGTATCAGAGCGTACCGGGTTCGAATACTTTGGGTACGTGGGAAGTGATTAGTATCACAGTGGGTTTGTCTCGCTTGTTTGAGACTTAAGTGTAATGTAATGTGTTTCTGTGATAGCATGTTTATTTGACTATTTGGGTATGGGATTTGATTTCTGGGATATCGATTGGATCCTTGGGTTTCTATGAGTCTTGTTGGAAAAGCACTTGATCAATGCTGTTTCTAACCGGAACTCTAGTAACGCCTCGGGACTATCATTATCCGGAAATGAAATTCGTAAGTGCTTATGTGTTTATGTGCTTACTTGGAGTGAATTACAGTTGTCCATGCATTAGGACATGGGTGTTTAGTTTTAGCACATTTATGAATGTGCTAACGTCTTTGTTACCTCTAATAGGATGTCAGGACGAGGTGGTAGCCGTGGTAGGCCTATGAGGCAGGAGGCGCCTTTACCGAATGACGTTCCAGAAATGTAGGAGGGAGTTGGTCAGGCCAATGTAGCCGAGCCAGTGAGTCAGCAGGCTATGGGTGCCTTGGCCAGAGAGATAGCAGGAGCTTTGGGTATTCTCAGAGCCGAAAATCTGGTTGTAGAGGCAGGACCTTCTTTCTTAAAGAGGGAGTTCTTCCGATCTAATCCGGACGAATTTGTTGGGGACCCGAAAGAGCCACTTAAGGTTGACGAGTGGTTGGAACAGATGGAGAAGACATTCGAGATGCTTGGCATCGAGGATGGGACTCTAAAGGTGACCTTGGCATCCTTCCAGCTGAAGGGAGATGCGGGTGAATGGTGGAAGTATGAGAAGGCCCGTGTGGGTGGTATATGGAGGGCTTTTGTAGAGGCTTTCCAGGGGAAGTTTTTATCTGCAGCTGCTAGAGAGAAGTTGAGGGATGAGTTTAGCAGGCTTAAGCAGCAGGGTTTGTCAGTGGCCGAATTTGAGGCTACTTTTACTAGTTTGTCCAGGTTTGCACCTGAACTAGTGGCGTCCGAGGAACGCCGTTACTACGAGTTTGAGCGGAAGTTGAGGCGGGGCCTCAAGTTGAGAGTTGGTGGGTCTTACATCCGAGAGTATAGACATCTGGTAGATGCGGCTGCTCATATGGAAATTATGATGCAGGAGGAGGACGATGAGAAGCAGCAAGGTTCCAAGATGAGCCAAGAGGGCCAGGGCGATGGCAGGAGACAGAGGGGTTTTAACCCTCAGCAGTCTCAGGGTGGTTTGGCTAGATCGACTTTTCCGGTACCGAGTGTAGGCTCCGGGAGAGGTAGTCAGGGAGGTTTGACTTGTTTTGCATGTGGCCAACTGGGTCACAAGTCTGCGGTTTGCTTGCAGAAGGAAGGGGGTCAGTGAGCTGCTTCTTCTTCAGCCAGACCTCAGGGCCAGAGTCAGGGCAGGGGCCAGCCTTTGTCTTGTTATCAGTGTGGACAGCCTGGGCATCTGAAGAGGTTTTGCCCACAATTGAGTGCCACTTCGAGAGCGTCTGGTTCTAGGCAGACGCAGAGTTATCAGCCAGCTCAGTCTGTGCAGGCCTCGAGGGCCAATCCGGGAGCTTCGTCATCCCAATCTGTGCAGCAGTCGTATGCTCCTAGAGGTGAGCAAGTGGATCAGGGGCCTACAGGGCGCGTGTATGCTGTTACCGCACAGGACCTAGTACCGACTCCATCAGTAGTGAGAGGTACCTTTCTGTTTTGCAACTCGATTGCTAGTGTTTTGATTGATACGGGTGCGTCTCATTCTTTTGTATTTGCTACATTTGCATCTGTGTTGGAGTTGGAGTTAGCACTATTAGCGTCTCCTATTTGTGTTGTGTCGCCTATAGGGGGTGAGTTGATTTTGAAACACGGATGTAGGGGCTGTGATATAGAGGTTGACAATCATAGGCTTCCGTTCCCTTTTGTAGTTATGCCCATGAAGGGCTTTGATGTTATTTTGGGTATGGACTGGTTATCGTCATACCGGGCAGTTATTGATTGCTACCGCCAGAGGGTCACTTGTTGTACCGTGAGCGGGGAGTGTTTCCATTTCTTGGGGGATCGGGTTGGTAGTGTTTTGCCACCGGGTTATGATCCGCGAGGGCAGAGTGAGCTTAGTGGTCTACTTGCTAACTTCTTGAGTGGTGAGTGTGATGAGACCCAGATTGTATTACCAAGGATGGTTTGTGAGTATTCGGATGTTTTCCCTGAGGATCTCGTTAGTTTGCCACCTCATCGAGAGATTGAGTTTACTATAGATCTAGTGCCTGGCACGGCGCCGATTTCTATGGCACCTTATCGTTTTGCCCCAGCCGAGTTGAGTGAGTTGAAAGTTCGGCTCCAGGAATTGCTGGATAAGGGTTTCATACGCCCTAGTGTTTCGCCGTGGGGAGCACCAGCCCTCTTTTCTAAAAAGAAAGATGGTGCCTTGAGATTGTGTATCGATTACAAGAAGTTGAATCGGGCTACGGTGAAGAATAAATACCCTATGCCTCGTATAGATGACCTGTTCGACCAGTTGAAGGGTTCCCGTTGTTTCTCTAAGATAGACTTGAGATCGGGTTACCACCAGTTGAGGGTCAGGGAGGAGGATATTCCGAAGACGGCATTCCGTACGCGGTATGGCCATTACGAGTTTCTGGTGATGCCATTTGGGCTTACCAATGCACCAGCAGTCTTTATGGACTTGATGAACCGGATCTTCCGGGAATTCTTGGATCGCGTTATGGTCATCTTCGTGGACGACATCTTGATTTATTCACCTTCAGAGGAGGAGCACGAGGCACACTTGAGAGTAGTGCTTGAGCTGCTTAGAGCTCATAGGCTATACGCCAAGTTTGGGAAGTGTGAGTTCTGGCTAGGAGAAGTCAAGTTTTTAGGCCATGTGGTATCCAGGGAAGGGGTGTCCGTTGATACATCCAAGACTGAGGCAGTGCAAGATTGGGCACAGCCTAAGAGTGTTTTTGAGATCCACAGTTTTCTGGGATTAGCTGGGTATTATCGCTGGTTTGTGAAAAATTTCTCCAGGTTAGCTTCATCGTTAACTAGACTGACTCGGAAGGGAGTCAAATTCGTATGGAGTGAGACTTGTGAAAAGTTGTTCCAAGAGCTGAAAGTTAGATTGACCACCGCTCCGGTTTTGATTATTCCGGAGAGAGGGTTGGGTTATGCAGTTTGTTGTGATGCCTCACGAGAGGGTTTGGGTTGTGTGTTGATGCAAGAGGGGAAAGTGGTAGCTTATGGCTCACGTCAGTTGAAAATTCACGAGAAGAACTACCCTACACATGACCTAGAGTTAGCAGCAGTGATCTTTGCCTTGAAAATCTGGAGGCACTACCTTTATGGTGAGAGATTTGAGGAGTTCTCAGATCATAAGAGTCTGAAATATCTGTTTACACAGAAGGACTCGAACTTGAGGCAGAGGAAGTGGATGAAATTCATTGAGGATTACGACTTCGAGTTACATTATCATCCGGGAAAGGCCAATGTTGTGGCCGATGCCCTTAGCAGAAAATCCATAGGTGATGTAGCTTGTATAGCCATCCGGGAGTGGGAAATGTTGGGGGCACTTGGTGAATTCGATTTGCGTCTGAGCGAAACTGTTGAAGCTGCGGCCTTGTTTTCTGTTGTTGCGCAGCCTACACTTGTGACTCGAGTGTTAGAGGCACAGAGGGGTGACCTTGAGGTAGAGTCCCTCTGAGAGAAGATCTCCAGTGGGAAAGTTGAGAAGGGTTTGACGGTGTATCCCAACCTGAGTGTGAGATACCGAGACCGTTTGTTTGTGCCGGAGTCTTGCCGAGAGGAAGTACTCCGAGAGTTCCATCATTCGCGCCTTGCGGTGCATCCGGGGGGTACTAAGATGTATCGGGATTTGGGTCGCCAGTTTTGGTGGCGGGGTATGAAGAGAGATGTGGCAGTTTTCGTGTCTAAGTGCCTTACTTGTCAGCAAGTGAAGGCCGAGCATCAGAGGCCAGCGGGTTTGTTGCAACCCTTGCCTATTGCCGAGTGGAAGTGGGAGCATGTCACTATGGACTTTGTTGTAGGTCTTCCGAGGACTCAGCGGGGTAGTGATGCAATTTGGGTGGTTGTAGACCGGTTGACTATGTCGGCGCATTTCATTCCTATGCGCGTAAGAGATTCGGTAGATCATCTTGCCGACTTGTATATCCGGGACATAGTGAGGTTACACGGGGTCCCAGTGACGATCGTCTCAGATAGAGATCCTCGTTTTACTGCTAGGTTGTGGCAGAGTTTGCAGAGCGCCTTGGGCACTAAGTTGACCTTTAGTACAACTTATCATCCTCAGACTGACGGGCAGTCCGAGCGTACTATTCAGATCCTTGAGGATATGCTTCGGGGTTGTGTCCTTGACTTTAGTGGGACCTGGGAGAGGCACTTGACCTTGGTGGAGTTTGCCTACAACAACAATTTTCAGTCTAGCATCAGTATGGCACCGTTTGAGGCCTTGTATGGCCGACCTTGTAGATCCCCAGTTTGTTGGGCCGAGGTGGGTGACGCACCCTTGTTGGGTCTAGAGTTGGTGAGAGAGACGACGGAGAAAGTTGAGATTATCCGTAGGAGGCTTGTCACAGCCCAGAGTCGTCAGAAATCCTATGCTGACCGTAGGAGGAGACCTTTGGTGTTTGAGGTAGGTGATCATGTTTTCTTGAAAATATCACCTAGGCGAGGTTTGATGAGGTTCGGAAGGCATGGGAAGTTATCCCCTAGGTTCATCGGTCCCTTTGAGATCCTTGAGAGGATTGGGGAAGTTGCTTACCGTTTGGCTTTGCCACCGCAGTTGTCCGGAGTGCATGACGTGTTTCATGTGAGTATGCTTTGGAAGTATGAGCCGGATCCGTCCCATGTGTTAGATTGGACCGACTTAGAGGTAGATGAGGATGCTTCTTATGAAGAGAGACCGGCTCGGGTCTTGGATAGACAGGATCAAGTCCTGCGTGGCAAGACCATTCCTTTAGTGAAGGTTTTATGGAAACATCACGGAGTGGAGGAAGCCACTTGGGAACGTGAGTTGGAAGTCCGCGAGAAATATCCGGACTTGTTTGTTGATGTGTAAACATGTATGGAGATTTTGTAATTTTAATGAACTTTAAGAACATTATGTATGTGTCTTAAAATATGAAACATTGTGAATGTTTTGGTTTATGGATATAGTGTGGAAACTTGCCTTGGAATGGAAATTGATTATAATATTGCATGTGTTGGCTATATTATAGAGCTGGAGATGTATCATGAGTAGTGATTATGGTATGAAATTGTGAACCTTGTATGTTGGAAATGGAAGAGAAATGCATGTTAATGATGCACTTGTAATATATGTTGTTTTTGCATATTGTGAGATGCCTCTTGATAAGAGATGGAATGACCAGTAATGGGTCGAGTTGATAAATGTTGTAATATAACATTGCTTAAAATGAAGAAAAACTTGTTTTCAAGAAACTTGTACTTTATTTCGGGGACGAAATTCTTTAAGGGGCGGAGGTTATAGCGATCCCGGTATTCCCTTTACTGTTCAGTTGTACTCCGGACTCGGTTCCGTGGAGTTGGTAGTCGTGTCTATCTTGTTGTCGTCCTTTAATTCCATTTGTGTGAGTTTTGGGATGTTTTGGACAGGGGTGTTACAGGTTGGTTGAGCCTGAGTCTCAAATCTAGTTGCCCAGGTTTTTGGTGTTACGCTCGAGCGGGTTGTTCTACGCTCGAGCGGGGTTTGGTTTTTGGTAGTCCGCTCGAGCAGGATTTCTTGCGCTCGAGCGGGATTTACACACTCACAGTATTTTGTTTCCTACTAAACTTCTACAGATGTGATTTCTACGCTCAAGTGGATTTACTGCGCTCGATCGAGTTGCGCTCGAGCAGTCTTGTTGGCGCTTGAGCGGGTAGTACATTGTTGGTGTAAGTTCTGGGAGGGGGAAATCTGCACTCGAGCGGACTGGTTTTCGCGCTCGAGCGGATGTACTTTATTCTTGTGTCTTGGCGCTCGAGCGGGTGTTCTTACGCTCGAGCGGACCCAGATTTTTGTTCTTGACGCTCGAGCGTTGTGTTTTCTGCTCGAGCGGGAATGTCGTATATCAGTCGGCAGTTAGGCTTTTAAAATCACTTTTTTTACATACACTCTCTCTCCTACTTTTCAAAAACACCATTTGAGAGCTTCTCTCTCTACATTCTTCACTTCTCTCTAAGTGTTGATCTAGCTAGAGTGTTTTCCAAACCTTTGGCCTTTACAAAAAGGTTGTTGATCGTCGTGGGCTATCCGTTGATCCAAGGATCTCGGGGTTTGGGGCATCTTCATTTTCATCATCTCCTTCGTTGGGTTTCATCTTTTGAGGTAGGGATTCCTACTCACAACTATGGGTTTTGACATGGATTTTGGGCATTTTGTTAAATGGTTGATTTTGGGAGTTAGGGTTTAAAAGGGTTGAAAAGGGGTTTTGTTATTTTGAATTCTAAAAATGTGTATTTTGGACATCAAGATAATAATATTGTTGTTGGTTGTTGATGTATAGACCATTGGGTCAATATTTGGAAATGGGGTAGAAAACCCTAATTTGTTGTATAAATTAATTGGTATAATTAATTTGGGCTAAATGTGGTTATATGGAATTGAGTTGGAAACAATGAAATTGATTCATTATATGGTAGAATGGTGGAGTTGGATTTATTAATCGCTCCCTTATTAAAACATTGATACTTTATCTATTGGAGCTTTTATTATCTGTTTAGAAATAATTGCTTGGGCTACCGGTGGAGGGTAGTTTTGGTTGTTGTAGACAATGCATGATGATTAGCAAACTAAAACCAATCAATTGGACGTGTCATAGAGTATGACGGTTGATAGAATACATTAACGATATGTATTGATTGAGTGTGTATATGACTTATATGTATATACATTGTGTGTGTGGGGGGGAGGAGATAGGGGATGTACTCCACGGTTTAGGGGAAGATAGGGGATGGACCTCTAAACCGGCTATTGATGGGGAGGAGATAGGGGATGGACTCCACTGATACAGCTTATATGCTTGTCAGTTAATGGGTGGATATAGCTACTATGCTTATCTAAGGAACTGTTGATACAACTCATATGTTTATCATTGGAAGGGTTGATATAGCTAATATGCTTATCTGTTGAGATGTTGATACAACCATTATGTTTATCTATTACAAATTGGAAAAACGTTTAATATGAGTTACTGTCTCATATAAGTGGTTGGCCAGGTTCTGAGCCGTTGATGTAAATTTGTGAAGTTGATAAGAAATGGGTTATGAATTGATTCATGAGAATTGAACATTTATAAATTGCTATTGTCTTAGTCATAGCTCATACTGTGTTTAGCATATATCTGCTGGGCGTTGGCTCATCCTATATGGGACATCATTTTCAGGTACTGGTACCATGCCACCTCCAAGGACATAGCTTGGATGATGAGGATGAGAGTTGAAGACTCTTTTGTTTATTTTGTTTGTATTACATGTATATCAAGCCAAGGGCTTCTTTTGTATAGAGTTAGTACTCTTTTGCGTGTAACCAAGTGTTAACTTGGAAAGCTGTAAGCCCGTAGGGCATGTGCTTTTGTTGTTAACATGTAATACTTTTGTAAGAATTACTCTGATGAATAGCAATAGTTGATTTCTCTTGTATCAATTCATGTCTTTAGTGATGGGTTTTTATGTAGTATTTTGAGGGCGTTACAGTGATGCACCTTTGTTGCGTCTGGAGTTGGTAAGGGAAACGACGAAGAAAGTAGAGCTTATCCGTAGGAGGCTTGTTACAGCCCAGAGTCGTCAGAAATCATATGCCGACCATAGGAGGAGGCCTTTGGTATTTGAGGTGGGTGATCATGTCTTTCTAAAGATATCACCTAGGCGGGGATTGATGAGGTTCGGGAAGAGTGGGAAGTTGTCCCCTCGGTTTATTGGCCATTTTGAGATCCTTGAGAGGATTGGGGAGGCTGCCTATCGTTTAGCTTTGCCACCACAGTTATTCGGAGTTCATGACGTCTTTCATGTGAGTATGCTTCGGAAGTATGAGCCGGATCCATCGCATGTGTTGGATTGGACCGACTTAGGGGTTGACGAGGATGCCTCGTATGAGGAGAGACCGGTTCGGGTCTTGGATAGGCGGGATCAAGTCTTGCGAGGCAAGACCATTCCCTTGGTAAAAGTTTTGTAGAAACATCACGGAGTGGAGGAAGTCACTTGGGAACGTGAGTTGGAACTCTGTGAGAAATATCCAGGCATATTTGTTGATGTGTAATCATGTATTGAGATTCTGTAATATTATTTAACTTCAAGAGCATTATATATGTCTTGAGTTGTAAAACATTGAGAATGTTTTGAGTTTATGAAAGTATTTTGAAACTTGCCTCATAATGGAAGTTTAGCGTAACATTGCATATGTTGAATGTGTTGTAGAAATGGAGTTATATCATGAAATTGAATATGGTATGAAAATGGCAATCACGTATATTGAAAATCGTTGTAATGAAAAAGGAATGCATGTTAATTATGCACATTGTAGTATAAATTGTGAAATGCCTCTTGGTAAGAGATGGACTGACCAGTAATGGGTCAGGTTGTTAATTAATGAAATGTTATATTATTTTTTCAAAACTTATGCTTAATTTCGGGGACAAAATTCTTTAAGGAGGGGGGGTTATAGCGACCCCGGTCTTTTCCCATTTGGTGGTTGTACCCGGACTTACGTTCCGTAGATCCTATTGTTATATATTTGTTGTTGTTGTCCTTTAATTCCTTATTTTTGAGTTATAGGATGTTTTGGGCAGGTTGGTTACAGGTTGGGAGTGTTTGGGAGCAAAGGGTTGCTGCCCAGAATTTTGGTCCTTCGCTCGAGCGAGCAGTTTGTCGCTCGATCCAGTGTTTCTTCGCTTGAGCGAGCGACTACGTCTCGGTATCAGACCTGTGAGATGTCTTTCTTGGCTCGAGCGAGCGAGGTGTATGTTTTCCAGTTCTTCGCTCGAGCGAGCATTCTGTCGCTCGAGTGTGCTACTGGGTTGCAGACCTGAAGCATCACAATGTTGGCATCGCATCGCATTGTTAAAAAGTCTTATTATTTGGATATTTGATTCACCAAATTTTAATTTTATATTTGAGATGATCTAAATACGTATAACTTTTTGACTTTTTATACTCTCTTTCTTCTTCTTCTTTTTTTTTTTTTTTTTCACTATTAACAACTTGGTGTGAACTATTTTGTACTTTTTTAAAAATTCATAATTTTTGTTGCTCATTTTTTTTTTCAATGAAATTAATATTTTTGAAACCTAATTAATGAGATCTATCAAATAACATCTCACTAGAATATGTAATTTTATAAAATAAAAATAAATAAATTTTACAGTGTGAATGTTCACATCATGAAACATTTATACTGTTAATGTAAACATTAATGAGCGCTTCACCCTACTATCATTAAGGGTTTTTTAGTAACTTTGTTAGCCATATGATATATTGGAACATAAAAAAATAAGGGTGATTCTACTTACACTACTATTTAACCTCTTTACACCTTCCATCTCATTACACCACTAAAAAAAATGTAATTCTCATTACACCTCCAATATATTACTAAAACTAACCTTAAATTAATTATTTCATCTCTTTACACCACTAATTTTGGTAACACAGTGCTAAATAATTTACATTATTCCGATGTTTTGCTGCCGGAAAAATAAAATCTCTCCAGCATTTTGTTGCCATACATTTACAGAGCCTCTTTCTTTCAAAAACTGATTTTTTAATTTGTGGTGGGCCTGTTCGGTAATACAACACTAATTAATTTGAATTACTCCAGTGCCATGTTACCGGACAATATTTTTTTCCTAGCATTATGTTGCCGTCCAATTAGATGATAACAAGAAATTCATTTGGGCCACTTGTGAAGTGTCTGTTCAGTGATACATTGTTATACAAATGAGATTATTCTAGTGTCATGTTGCCAAACTACAATAGAGTTGTCTAGGCTCCCGTTGCTGTACATTGAAAGATTTACTTTTTCCTCGAAGCATCCATAAAAAAAATTCATAAATCAAACACACATCCATAAAATCATACATAAAAAGTATCCATAAAATTATTCTTAATAACATTAAGTGTACGAATATCCATAAAGTATCTATAAAATCTATAATTATTTGCATCCATCAATCAAACATGTTATCATAATTTGTTTTTGGTAATTTGTAGGTAATTTTCCCCGCTTAATAGAAATAGACATCCATACTTTTTAGAACCTGTCAACCTCAATTGTTCCTCATTGATCTTCCTATTGTCTCTATAATAACCACTTTTTTCACAAGCAAGTATAAGTCTTAATTTTTTGCCATTATTTTTTGCATCTGATGTCTTTATAACAATGACAAATTTAGTCTTTTTCCCAACATCAGAAGTCCATTTAATTAATCTTCACGACTACTAAAAATCTAAAGCTAATAAATATATTTATACATCAAATTATTAATAAAACTCAATACAAATTAAAAATAAGAAAAAATCGTATTCATAAAATTTTTTTAACAAACCTCGTCTGTAATGAATTCATGACTAGAGTCCACTAATATTGTAGTACTTGCGTTGTTGCAATGAGTATAAGTATAATCCTTCGAGGCAAAAAAATAAAAAATATAAAAATATATATATGGTAATGAGAAGCTGAACAAATTAAAAAAATTTGGTTTGGGATTATCGGAAATGTATTTTATATTCAGTAGTTGGTTAACAGACTTATATTTTTTGTTCGGCAATGTAGTGCCGGACTATTTTATTTTGTTCGATTTTGAACCACCAAACGAAATTCGAACACCAATTCAGAAAAACGAAATGAAAACCTACCAAATAAATTTAAAAAACTCACAATTTCACTTTTTTTATTGTTCTTCACCACCGTTTCTTCATCCATTGCTTTCTTTAATGATCAAAATACTACGATTCTCACTTTTTGAAAAGAGATGTGTAAGAGAAAAGAAAAATTAAGAAAGGAAAAGAGGAGTTTGGATTAAAGACCAAGGGGTGTAAGGAGATAACAAAATATATTTAATTTTAGTGTTTTGTCCTTGAAGGTAATTTCACACATGGATAAAATTGGGAAGAAAAAAAAAAATCATATGGATGGTGTAAAGAGGTAAAGTAGTGGTGTAAGGAGAATCACACCAAAAATAATTTAGGCAAATGAAACATAAGTAAATGAGGAGGAAATTAAAAATAAATGCTCTATTTTTTTTTTTTTTTTTGACTTGCACACAGAAAATGTGGTATTGGCCGCTAACTTTCTTAAAAAATTAAAAGTAAAATCAATACAACTAAACTATAAATATCAAATTGAT
Source organism: Camellia oleifera (assembly GCA_022316695.1). Taxonomy (NCBI): domain Eukaryota; kingdom Viridiplantae; phylum Streptophyta; class Magnoliopsida; order Ericales; family Theaceae; genus Camellia; species Camellia oleifera. The sequence goes on from CM039306.1 coordinate 61,212,772, forward strand.
GGAATAGTTAAATTTTAGAGATTAGGAGTACAATTTTCCCAAAATATGAATTGAAAGTTACGGCTACAACGTTATCGAACATAACATGGAAATCGTAAAATGTTGCCGTAAAGCAACAAATCATCAAAATAAAAAATATTTTCCACTGCCAGGATTCGAACTTGGAACATTCTCATTAGCCGAGTTGATAATAGTTGAGCTACAGCGGATCTTGTGATATTCTTAAGAAAATAATATTTATAGAACTAACGTTTCAAGTGAAAATTAATTAAGTCTATATGATAATTACATATGGTATCACTTAAATGTAACTTACAAGTGGTATCACTTGAATGTAACTCTTAAAATATAAGCTAAAAAATTAAGAAAATTTTAAGTGATAAAAAATTTATTTAATTCTGACTTAATTTATAAATATTTATACATAAGGGTCAACATATACCATATAACCTCTTCCTTCGTTTTAAAAAACTCTCTCTCTAAAAAAAACCTCCTTCTCAGGCGTTACCGTTGGCCAGCCGGCCGCCGCCTTTGGCCATGGCGGTTGGCTGGCCTAGCTTTCTCTCTTTGTGTTGTTGTTTTTTCTCCTTTTAATCTTGAGCCCCCATTTGTATTCCGTTTGCCCCCTTTTGGATCTAATCTCTAGATTTGTTTAGGGTGCTAGTTTTATCCTTTCGTTTTTGTTTAGGCTGCTTGTGTTCTCAGGTCGTGGGTGGATCTAGATCTATCTTCACTTTGTGGGTTTTGGTGTTTTGGAAGCTTCGATGGGTGGTTTTGGTGGGTTCTTTTCTCGAATGAAGTGGTTCGGTGGTAGTGGTGTTTTGGCCATGGTTTTCAGTTTCGGCCATGGGTTCCGGTATAGGATGCTTGCGTTGACCAAGGGTGGGTTGATTCAGGAACTTCATTCGGGCACTTCGCTGCGAGAGGGAGTTTGAGGGGTGGAGGATCCCGAGTTGTTTAGGATCTTCATTCGAGCGCTCCGTGCGAGTGGGAGTTTGAGGGTTGATTTCCGTTGAATCCTATGGTGGTCGGTGTCTGTGTTCGGTTAAGCATGAACAAGAGAGTGAAGCAAGCAGTGGCTGTCGATGTTCAGAGGCGAAGCAAAGTAGTTTCGGCCTTGGGTGGTTCTCGATGGTGAAGCAAGAAGAGGCTGTTGAGGCTGCTAGGTGTCTGCAATGAAGGGTGTTGCTTGGGTCACGGAGTAGAGGTCCAGGAAGCAAGAAGAGGTGAGTGAATGGTGCAAGACGAGGCTGTTGATGTTCAGAGTTCGGTCACAGGTGGTCTTCGACGGCAATGGAGTCTGCGTGTCTGGGAAAGTATGGAGGTTGAGTGTATCAAGTGTGTATCAGTGTATCAAGTATGTATTAGGCGTGGGGCTAAAGAGTGCATCAAGTGTTTGAGTCAGGCGTGGGGTGTTCCAAGAGTGAGTAGCTGTGGTTTAGGTGGGGTGTTTCAGTGTGTAGCAGTGGTTTAGATGGGGCTCAAGTGTGTGGTTTATTTTATTTTTTAGTTGTATTTTAAAATTTAAAATTGTGGGGCGAAGGGGTTAGGTTGTAAGAACGCAAGTAGCAGTAGTAGGAGAGTGAGTATTTACTCTTCGAATCTCTCTCATTGTGTTTTATTTTCTTGTACCTGTAAATTTCATGTTTTTAATGGAATTTTTCCTTACCGATACAAAAAAAAAAAAAAAAAATACATATACCATATAACCTCACGAACTCCACCATCACCGCCACCGCTATCACCGCCACCATCATCCATCATCCTTCCACAACCACCATTTTCATCACCAGTGTCGTTACTACCGTAACCATCGTCATTATTTCAATACTACCACCACAATCGCTACCTGTTACCACTACTACTATAACAATTTGTACAATCCTTCACCTTTACAACTATTGTCACCATTGCCATAACTACCACCATCATTACACCGCCACTGCTCTCTTTTTATCGTCACTACATTACCCCATGGTTGATTCTAACTTTTTTAGGATCCAAAGCGAACCCTAAATATGAGACCTTTCATATTTATTATTAAAAAAAAATTGTTCAAAACATTATGTATCAAATTTTGTTTTAAATTTTTGCATTTAATAATGCTCACAAAAAGGCTACTAAAATTTACCTTAAATCTGTAATAAAGTTTACAATAATAAAAAAATTAAAATATAAATTGCGGTACCAAAATAGTTTTGGAACTGCTAACTTCCAACCTCATGAATGAGTTGGTGTTTTGTGTCTCATAATTTTTATTCCAAAGTAAGTTCGAATAATTATAAAATTTTCACATGTAACTTTTCTTCTATAATTATTATTATTATTTTTATTTTTTGGAGAATTCATTAAGAAATCATCTTACAAGTTTTAATTGGTTCATAACGTATTCTTATATATTCCAACAAGTCTTATTATTTGGATATTTGATTCACCAAATCTTAGTTTTATATTTGAGATGATCTAAATAAGTATAACTTTTTGACTTTTTATACTCTCTTTCTTTTTCTTCTTCTTCTTCTTCTTTTTTTTTTTTTTTTTTTTTTTTTTTTTTTTTTTTTTTTTTTTTACTCTTAACAACTTGGTGTGAACTATTTTGTACTTTTTTAAAAATTCATAATTTTTGTTGCTCATTTTTTTTTAATGAAATTAATATTTTTGAAACCTAATTGATGAGATCTATCAAATAACATCTCACTAGAATATGTAATTTTATAAAATAAAAATGAATAAATTTTACAGTGTGAATGTTCACATCATGAAACATTTATACTGTTAATGTAAACATTAATGAACGCTTCACCCCACTATCATTAAGGGTATTTTAGTAACTTTGTTAGCCATATGATATATTGGAACATAAAAAAATAATTTAGGCAAATGAAACATAAGTAAATAAGGAGGAAGTTAAAAACAAATGCTCTATTTTTTTTTATTTTTTTTTTTTGACTTGCACACAGAAAATGTGTTCTTGGCTGCTAACTTTCTTATAAAATTAAAAGTAAAATCAATACAACTAAACTATAAATATCAAATTGATGTAATAGTTAAATTTTAGAGATTAGGAGTACAATTTTCCCAAAATATAAATTGAAACTTGGGGCTACAATGTTATCGAACATAACATGGAAATTGTTAAATGTCACCGTAAAGCAACAAATCATCAAAATAAAAAATATTTTCCGCTGCCAGGATTCGAACCTGGAACATTCTCATTAGCCGAGTTGATAATAGTTGAGCTACAGCGGATCTTGTGATATGCTTAAGAAAATAATATTTATAGAACTAACGTTTCAAGTGAAAATTAATTAAGTCTATATGATAATTACAAACGGTATTACTTAAATGCAACTTACAAGTGGTATCACTTGAATGTAACTCTTAAAATAAAAGCTAAAAAATTAAGAAAATTTTAAGTGATAAAAAATTTATTTAATTCTCACTTAATTTATTAATATTTATGCATAAGGGTCAACATATACCATATAACCTCACAAACTCCACCATCACTGCCACCGCTATCACCGCTACCATCTTCCATCGTCCTTCCACAACCACCACTTTCATCACCATTGTCGTTACTACGATAACCATCGTCATTATTTCAGTACTACCACAACAATCGCTACCTGTTACGACTACTACTACAAGAATTTGTACAATTCTTCACCTTTACAACTATTGTCACCATTGCCATAACTACCACCATCATTACACCGCCACTGCTCTCTTTTTATCATCACTACATTACCTCGTGGTTGATTCTGACTTTTTTAGGATCCAAGGCAAACCCTAAATATGAGACATTTCATATTTATTATTAAAATAAAATTGTTCAAAAGATTATCTATCAAATTTTGTTTTAAATTTTGCATTTAATATCGCTCACAAAAAGGCTACAAAAATTTACTTAAATCTGTAATAAAGTTTACAATAATAAAAAAATTAAAATATAAGTTGCGGTACCAAAATAGTTTTGGAACTGCTAACTTCCAACCTCATGAATGAGTTGGTGTTTTGTGTTTCATAATTTATATTCCAAAGTAAGTCCGAATAATTATATAATTTTCACATGTAACTTTTCTTCTATAATTATTACTATTATTTTTTTTTTTGGAGAATTCATTAAGAAATCATCTTACAAGTTTAGTTTGGTTCATCACATATTCTTATATATTCCAACAAGTCTTATTATTTGGATATTTGATTCACCAAATCTTAATTTTATATTTGAGATGATCTAAATAAGTATAACTTTTTGACTTTTTATACTCTCTTTCTTTTTCTTCTTTTTTTTTTATTTTTTTTACTCTTAACAACTTGGTGTGAACTATTTTGTACTTTTTTAAAAATTCATAATTTTTGTTGTTCATTTTTTTTTTAATGAAATTAATATTTTTGAAACCTAATTAATGAGATCTTTCAAATAACATCTCACTAGAATATGTAATTTTATAAAATAAAAATAAATAAATTTTACAGTGTGAATGCTCACATCATGAAACATTTATACTGTTAATGTAAACATTAATGAGCGCTTCACCCTACTATGATTAAGGGTATTTTAGTAACTTTGTTAGCCATATGATATATTGGAACATAAAAAAATAATTTAGGCAAATTAAACATAAGTAAATGAGGAGGAAATTAAAAACAAATGCTCTATTTTAATTTTTTTTTTTGACTTGCACACAGAAAATGTGGTCTTGGCCGCTAACTTTCTTAAAAAATTAAAAGTAAAATCAATACATCTAAACAATAAATATCCTATTGATGTAATAGTTAAATTTTAGAGATTAGGAGTACAATTTTCCAAAAATATAAATTGAAACTTGGGGCTACAATGTTATCGAACATAACATGGAAATCGTAAAATGTTGCCGTAATGCAACAAATCAACAAAATAAAAAATATTTTCCGCTGCCAGGATTCGAACCTGGAACATTTTTATTAGCCGAGTTGATAATAGTTGAGCTACAGCGGATCTTGTGATATGCTTAAGAAAATAATATTTATAGAACTAACGTTTCAAGTGAAAATTAATTAAGTCTATATGATAATTTCAAATGGTATCACTTAAATGTAACTTACAAGTGGTATCACTTGAATGTAACTCTTAAAATAAAAGCTAAAAAATTAAGAAAATTTTAAGTGATAAAAAATTTATTTAACTCTGACTTAATTTATAAATATTTATACATAAGGGTCAACATATACCATGTAACCTCACCAACTCCACTATAGCGATCCGGGTCTACCTTTTCTTTATTTGTCGTATCCGGACTCAGTTCCGTGGATGTGTTGTTGTCATACTCTTATCTTTATTCTCTACTTTGTACTTTTTGAGTTTTGGTTTGTTTTGGGCAATGTTGGGAATAGGTTGGCTTGTGTCGAGAAACCTAGAAAAGTTGCCCAGAATTTGGCCTCTCTGCTCGAGCGGGGGTTTTGGCTCTCGAGCGGGGAAATCACCCATCCAGTTTTTCGTCTGCAGTGTTGGATGCTCGAGTGGGGGATTGGCCGCTCGAGCAGGAGTTTGTGTATGACGCTCGAGCGGGAAGTTGGACGCTCGAGCGAGGGACCTGTCTACATAAGTTCTGAGAGTGTGCATCCGTCGCTCGTCCGGGGTATTGGCCGCTCGAGCAGGAGACTGTGAGTGCCGCTCGAGCGGGGTTTTGAACGCTCGAGCGGGGAGACTGGGTTAAAGCTCCGTGTTTTGACTTTTTCAAATCACTTTTTCACATCTCTTATCTGTCTTACTTTTCCAAAACCCCATTGTTGAGCTTCTCACTCTAGAGCTCTACCTTCTCTCTAAGTATTGATCTAGTAGGAGTGATTTGCTCACCTTTGGCCTTTACAAAAAAAGTTGTTGATCGTCGAGGGCTATCTTTTGATCCGAAAAATTTGTGATTTGGAGCATTTTCGTTTTCTTCATCTTCTTGGTTGGGTGTCACCATTTGAGGTAGGGATATCCTATTCCTCCTTATGGATTTTGTCTTTAAATTTTAGCATTTTGATATGTTGGGTGTTGTTGGGTAAATATGAGAAAGTTTGGGCCTTTTGTGTAATTTTATAAAAGTTGGGGTTTTGTTTGAAATAAACCTATATGCAACTTTGGTATAGAAAAAATGAGATGGATGAGGGATTGTGGATGAAAATGGAACCTTAGAGTTGTTTTGTTAATTAAAGGAATTTTCCCTAATTGTTTTAATTAATTAATGTATATAATTAATTAAAGGAAATGAGGAATGGAATTAGAAATGTTGAAATTGGGAATGTATGGGACTAAAGGGTGTAGTTAATTCATTTATTGCTCACCTAATTGAAATGTTGATATATTATCCATTTGTGCATTTATTTCCTGTTTAGAAATAATTGCTTTGGGCTACCGGTGGATGGTAGTATTGATTGTTGTAGACAATGCATGATGATTAGGCAAACTAAAACTAAAACTAAAGTGAATTGTAACATAGACTTGACTGTCATGGAACTGTAATAAGATGTAAATGGAAGTGTAAGTGTTGACCATCTATCAGTTGCCAATCTTTCAGGCATTGTTCATAGTTGGTTTAGTATATTTCTACTGGGCTGTGGCTCACCCTATATGGGAACATCATTTTCAGGTACAGGTAGCATGCCACCTCTAAGGACATAGCTTGGGAGGCTAGAGACGGACATACTTTTGTTGTCTTACTTTCCTTGATTGTATTACATATAGATTCAAGCCAAGGACTTAATGTGTAATTGAGTTAGCACTCTCTTTTGTAACCAAGTGTTAACTTGGAAAGCTGTAAGCCCGTAGGGCATTTACTTTTGTTGTAAACATGTAATACTTTTGTAATGAAATACTCTGATGAATAGATGAACGTAGACCTTTTTGTGTATCAATGCATGTCTCTATATGGATGGGTTTAATGTTATTTTATATTTTTTTTAGGGCGTTACAACTTGGTATCAGAGCGTACCGGGTTTGAATACTTTGTGTATGTGGGAAGTGATTAGTATCACAATGGGTTTGTCTCGCTTGTTAGATACCTGGATGTAATGTTATGTACCTATGTGATAACATATTTATGTGATTATTTGGGTATTGAATGTAGTTTCTTAGATGTTGATTGGATCCTTGGGTTTCTGGGAGCCCTGTTGGAGAGGCACTTGATCAATGTTGTTTCTAACCGGAACTCTAGTAACGCCTCGGGACTATCATTATCTGGAAATAAAATTCGTAAGTGCTTATGTGTTTATGTGCTTACGTGGAGTGAATTACAGTTGTCCATGTATTAGGACGTTAGTGTTTAGCTTCGGCACATGTATGAGTGTGCTAATGTGTCTCTGTTACTTTTACTAGGATGCCTAGGCGAGGAAGTTGTGATTTCCCTCCTTCCGCTCAGGGAAGAGTTGCGGAAACAGTTTGTGGAGTTACGCCAAGGTACTACACCTTTGGTGCGGTTCGAAAGATGGTTTGCTAACCTGTCGAGGTTTGCTCCAGAATTGGTGGAGACGGAGGACTTGCGTTGTTTCGAGTTTGAGAGTAAGCTGCGTGACGACATCCATGTAAGGATAGCGGGGTCTTGGCATAAAAGATATAGTGTGCTTGTTGAGGCAGCTGCCCATGTAGAGGCTGCGGTGCTAGCAATGGGGCAGAGTGGGGAGGGAGCCATCTCGGCAACTCCCGTGACTCAGGGTGTTGGTAGGCCTTTTAAGAGGCAGAGGGGTTTAAACCCGCAACTAGGGAGGTCGGGCTAGAACTACCCTTCCAGTGTCGGATTTGGATTTGGGAGAACGTAAGTAGAGGGGTGTCATTTGTTTCAAATGTGGTCTACTGGGCCACAAGGTTTCGGGTTGCCCACAGAGGAAGGGGGCAGGGTTAGCAGTTCAACCAGTAGTTGTACCACCAGGATCATCTAACCAGCCGGGTTTTGGGCCGATCAAATGCTCAGTGGGGAGACATGTTGTTGGGGTCTTCATCAGCCAAGATTCTGAACCAGTCTCGTGCTCAGGCACCGCCTACTTGTTGGATGTGTAATCAGCTGGGTCATATTCGGCGTTTATGTACTCAGCCGGGGGCTTCTTTAGAGGTTTTGCAACCTAGCCAGGCTCAGTGTCATTCGACTAGACAGGAACAGTATCGTTTTGGGGGACTAGCAGGCCAGACTGCGAGGGCCTCAGTAGAGTCAAGTTCCCAAGCCCCAGTTGGCGAAGTTTGTAGTTGTTCCAGGTGTGGACAGAGGGGGCACGTCAATAGTTCTTGTCCGTGGCTTGTAAGCTCGTAGGTTATCTTATGTTTGGGGATGACCAACTTTGGCAGTCCAGCAAGGGACGGTAGTGGTGGTAATACCAATGGTATGGTTTTGTTTTGACTAATCCGTTTTGTAATCAGTGGATTATTGTTTTGTGATCATTGGGTTCTGTTGTGTAACCAATGTGTTTTGGGAATGTTGAAACATCTAAACTGTTTGTTTATCTATATATATATACATATATGCTTTGTTTGTTAATTTCCCTGGATTGGGTGGATTGGAGCATGTTGTAGCTCTAAAGTTTTATTAATGTAATAAGTTGCTGTAAAACCATAAAATTTTTGGTAGTAATGCATTTTTTTTTTATGCGTGTGACTTGATTTGGGAAAGATAAGGGCTGAGGAGCCATGTTTTCAAAATTTGGAAGAACCATCGAGGGGTGCGTGTCCTAACCAAGGCAATATTGGAGCAAGAACTGCCTTACTTGCCAAGTGTGTGGAATTTCATGGGTATTACCCATTTAAAATTTTGTGCGTGGTATAGATTTTGGTCTACTGTCGGGTAAACTCGAGAGGATGTGAAGTGTGCGATTAATACTGGATGTAGCACTGTATTTAATATGGTGTCCTACGGGGGCATAGCGCATAATTTTGTTAAGGTTGGACTTGTACCTTCGTGGTAAGTAACGTTGCCGAGATTGCAGGTGTACTGATTGGCCGTTTTAAGTGAGGGGATGTTAGTCCCTATATAAGGTTGTGGTTGTTGTATCGGGAGTGGTATGTTGCGGGTAGCTGGTACTATATCTCGAGCAGTAGTATAATGGGTGTTTCCTAAGTTTTCAGATTCCTTTATTTGGATCGAATGTGATAGGTTCGTACCTTAGCACTGGTCAGGTCAGGGGATGTTATCAGGAGGGTTGATTGGGTATATAGCCCGTGGTTAGGGTGTGACCCGTGGATGGAGTCACAGTGGTATGGTGTTTGCGGATGAAGATGTGGGTTAATGACGAGGGAGGCGAGGACTTTTACTCCTCTGGAAGGTTAGAAGGGTGAACCTTTGAAAGCCTTGTCGGCGACTTGTAACGGTGTCGGGGTTTGGTTCATGGTGGTTGTCTAGTGGTAGCATTGGCTAGTGGTTTGGCGCGGAGACAGGGTGTCTTGATTGTACCCTCGGGGTGAGTGACAAATAACTTGTGGAATAAAGAGTGGACTCTATGGGTTATTGAGGGATTCGATATGGGAGTACGATAGCTTGCAAAATAAAGAGTTTTTGCTTAGAACGGTACTTGATGGTGTGTGGTTGGCAGGTTGTATTAGATGATGTGTAGAAGGGGGATCAGTCTTAGAGAATCCCAGAAGAATGCCTTGGTAAGGCTATAGTGTGGTTTCTAATTAAAATCGAGAGGTTAGATGCTTGGTAAAGTCAGGTCACTTTGTCATAAGTGTCCGTCGTCCAGTTTGGATAGTGGCAACACAGGTGAAGTGGTAAGGTTGTGGAGAGTGAGTGAGGCACTCTATTAGAATCATTTTGACTCGTTTGGTTTCTGTTTGTGTATTGTAAGGCACGAGGGTGTGCAATGTTATCCTTTAGGTCGTTACATTGTTGGGAACTTCAAATGTTTAGGGGTCCCTTTCTTGAAGGTTCTGTTTTGAGTACAGTGTCATCAACGTGAGTATGACGGGTTTTGTGGGATGGCGATGTTGTGTTTCACTTGGGGTGCATTGGGTACTCCTCGTAAACTAAAATGATTTTTGATCAAGACGTGAATTTACGACCCCTATTTTCAGGGAAAGTAATTTGAAAGAAACCTTTGAGTTTGGTTGTGACTAGTTGTAAATGACGTATTTTCGGTAGGTGGCGATATAGACCTGAATATTTTATGGGAAGTTAGACTCGACCTAGTCTGAGTTGCTAGTTATATGTCATGTGTCTTTTTGGCAAAGCCGTGAATTTATGGGGTAGTAGTGTACCGTAATGTTGTTCCTTAACCGTGTACTGTCTTACACACTTGTCTTGTGAAAGTTGACTGGGAGCCTTGTGGGCGAGTGTTCTCGCGTTTCCTATGTTGGGGTAGTATGTACTAAACATTGGTTTGGGTACTGTCGATAGTCGAGACGTAGTAGACATCTCAGAACACGGTATTGGTTACGTGGGTCTTACTGTTACCATTGTTATCGGGCCTTGAAGAGTGGGATCTTCCCATCAATTGAGATGTTGTGGAAACGTAGTGGGGTTGAAGTATCTGGATCCATTGGTAGGTATTTGAGCGTATGTTGAATATCTTGTTGTATTGATGAACTGTATGAATATTACATGTGTTTCAGTCTATGGTAATATTATAGAGATTAACCTAGCATTATATATGTTAAATGTGATGTGGAAATGCAAATATATCATTAACAGCGAATGTGTTTCAAAATTATGAACCATGCATGTTAGAAGTTATTGAATTTGAAAGAAATGCATATCGATAATGCATGTTATAGCATATATTGTAAATTGTCTCTTGAATAGAGATAGGGTAACCGATAATGGGTTAGATTGTTGAATACTAAATTGTGTATTGCAGAAAAATTGATTCAATTTAAACGTCATGAGAAAATTCAATGAGAAGTATAGGCCAAATCATTTGAAAATGGTTAGGTGTTGTGAGTAACACCGTGTTTATGAAAAATGTTTACAAAACTCTTGGATTTCGCATGGGGCATGCAAAATTTATTTTGGAATGTTAACGTTGAAAACTGATTATTTTTGAGAAAATGCTTTTTTTTTTTTTTTTTTTTTTGCCAAAGAATAACTTTCTATGTACTCATACAAAAGCTTGCATTAGTTGTTCTATTCGGGATTGTGATTTTGAGTAGTGACTTAGCTTGGAGCGCTAGTCGGTTGTTTTGATGAGTTATCTCGGAGAGGGTTTGGTTTTGTTGAAGTTTCGTATGTCGGGGTGTTGTTTCTCTTTCGGATCATATTTCCTTGTTAAGCCCTTCCCATGTGTGAGGGTAAGTAGACAATCAGTTGAGAGATTAACATCTTTGTATTGTGAGCATTGTGATCAGTTGGTCTCGTGTTTTGTCATTTCCTTAATTTCGAGGACGAAATTCTTTAAGGGGGGGAGGTTATAGCGATCCGGGTCTTCCTTTTCTTTATTTGTCGTATCTGGACTCGGTTCCTTGGATGTGTTGTTATCATACTCTTATCTCTATTCTCTACTTTGTACTTTTTGAGTTTTGGTTTGTTTTAGGCAAGTTGGGAATAGGTTGGTTGTGTTGAGAAACCTAGAAAAGTTGCCCAGAATTTGGCCTCTCCGCTCGAGCGGGGGTTTTGGCTCTCGAGCGGGGAAATCACCCATCCAGTTTTTCGTCTGCAGTGTTGGACGCTCGAGCGGGGGATTGGCCACTCAAGCGGGAGTTTGTGTGTGACGCTCGAGCGAGAAGTTGGACGCTCGAGAGGGGAACCTGTCTGCATAAGTTCTGAGAGTGTGCATCCGTCGCTCGAGTGGGGTATTGGCCGCTCGAGTGGGAGTCTGTGAGTGTCGCTCGAGCGGGGTTTTGAACGCTCGAGCGGGGAGACTGGGTTAAAGCTCCGTGTTTTGACTTTTTCAAATCACCTTTTCACATCTCTTCTCTCTCTTACTTTTCCAAAAACCCCATTGTTGAGCTTCTCACTCTAGAGCTCTACCTTCTCTCTAAGTATTGATCTAGTATGAGTGATTTGCTCACCTTTGGCCTTTACAAAAAAAGTTGTTGATCGTCGAGGGCTATCTTTTGATCCGAAAAATTTGTGATTTGGAGCATTTTCGTTTTCTTCATCTTCTTGGTTGGGTGTCACTATTTGAGGTAGGAATATCCTACTCCTCCTCATGGATTTTGTCTTTAAATTTTAGCATTTTGATATGTTGGGTGTTGTTGGGTAAATTTGAGAAAGTTTGGGCCTTTTGTGTAATTTTACAAAAGGTGGGGTTTTGTTTGAAATAAACCTATATGCAAGTTTGGTATAGAAAAAATGAGATGGATGAGGGATTGTGGATGAAAATGGAACCTTAGAGTTGTTTTGTTAATTAAAGGAATTTGCCCTAATTGTTTTAATTAATTAATGTATATAATTAATTAAAGGAAATGAGGAATGGAATTGGAAATGTTGAAATTGGGAATGTATGGGACTAAAGAGTGTAGTTAATTCATTTATTGCTCACCTAATTGAAATGTTGATATATTATCCATTTGTGCATTTATTTCCTGTTTAGAAATAATTGCTTTGGGCTACCAGTGGAGGGTAGTATTTATTGTTGTCGACAATGCATGATGATTAGGCAAACTAAAACTAATCAATTGGATGTGTCATAGAGTATAACGGTTGATAGAATACATTAACTTTATGTATTGATTGATTGTGTATATGACCAATGTGTTTATATGCATTATGTGTAGACGGTTGATAGAATACATTAACTTCATGTATTGGTTGATTGCGTATATGATTCTGTGTTTATATGCATTGCTTGTGTATGGGAGGAGATGGGGGATATACTCCACGGTTTAGGGGAAGATGGGGGATGTACCTCTAAACCGGTTAATGGTTAAGGGAAGATGGGGATGGACCTAGGGATATGGCTCATATGCTCTCCCGTTGTAGTGATGATACAGCTCATATGCTTATCTATTGGAATGTTGATATAGCTCATATGCTTATCTGTTGAAGTGTTGATATAACTCATATGCTTATCTGTTGTAGTGTGATATGGCTCAGATGCTTATCTATTGAAATGTTTGTTTGATTTGATATAGCACTAAAATGTATATCATCATCGTTTGTGAAGCATGGAAGTGGTCTATGTGTTATTGATACAACACCAAAATGTGTATCCACCTTGAATTTCGAAAGTGTTCTAGTGATGAACTATAATCTCATCAAATGTTTTGGCCAGAGTACTGGGCCTTCTTTTCAAACTCAAAGTTGAATAAGAAATGGAAAGTGAATTGTAACATAGACTTGACTGTCATGGAACTGTAATAAGATGTAAATGGAAGTCTAAGTGTTGACCATCTATCAGTTGCCAATCTTTCAGACATTGTTCATAGTTGGTTTAGTATATTTCTACTGGGCTGCGGCTCACCCTATATGGGAACATCATTTTCAAGTACATGTAGCATACCACCTCTAAGGACATAGCTTGGGAGGCTAGAGGCGGACATACTTTTGTTGTCTTATTTTCCTTGATTGTATTACATATAGATTCAAGCCAAGGACTTAATGTGTAATTGAGTTAGCACTCTCTTTTGTAACCAAGTGTTAACTTGGAAAGCTGTAAGCCTGTAGGGCATTTACTTTTGTTGTAAACATGTAATACTTTTGTAATGAAATACTCTGATGAATAGATGAATGTGGACCTTTTTGTGTATCAATGCATGTCTCTATATGGATGGGTTTAATGTTATTTTATATTTTTTTGAGGGCGTTACATCCACCATCACCGCCACCGCTATGACCGCCACCATCATCCATCGTCCTTTCACAACCACCACTTTCATCACCATTGTCGTTACTATCATAACCATCGTCATTATTTCAGTACTACCACCACAATCGCTACCTGTTACCACTACTACTACAACAATTTGTACAATCCTTCACCTTTACAACTATTGTCACCATTGCCATAACTACCACCATCATTACACCGCCACTGCTCTCTTTTTATCATCACTACATTACCCCGTGGTTGATTCTGACTTTTTTAGGATCCAAGGCGAACCCTAAATATGAGACCTTTCATATCTATTATTAAAATAAAATTGTTCAAAAGATTATCTATCAAATTTTGTTTTAAATTTTTGCATTTAATAATGCTCACAAAAAGGTTACTAAAATTTACTTAAATATGTAATAAAGTCTACAATAATAAAAAAATTAAAATATAAGCTGCGGTACCAAAATAGTTTTGGAACTGCTAACTTCCAACCTCATGAATGAGTTGGTGTTTTGTGTTTCATAATTTTTATTCCAAAGTTAGTCCGAATAATTATAAAATTTTCACATGTAGCTTTTCTTCTATAATTATTATTATTATTATTTTTTGTTGGAGAATTCATTAAGAAATCATCTTACAAGTTTTAATTGGTTCATAGCATATTCTTATATATTCCAACAAGTCTTGTTATTTGGATATTTGATTCACCAAATCTTAATTTTATGTTTGAGATGATCTAAATAATTATAACTTTATGACTTTTTATACACCCTTTCTTCTTCTTCTTTCTTCTTCTTCTTCTGCTTCTTCTTTTTCACTCTTAACAACTTGGTGTGAACTATTTTGTACTTTTTTAAAAATTCATAATTTTTGTTGCTCATTTTTTTTAATGAAAATAATATTTTTGAAACCTAATTAATGAGATCTATCAAATAACATCTCACTAGAATATGTAATTTTATAAAATAAAAATAAATAAATTTTACAGTGTGAATGTTCACATCATGAAACATTTTACTGTTGCTGTAAACATTAATGAGCGCTTCACCCTACTATCATTAAAGGTCTTTTAGTAACTTTGTTAGCCATATAGCGATCTCGGTTTTCTCTGTTGTTGTTGAATTGTAATCCGGACTTGGTTCCGTGGATCTGTTGTTGCCTTATCCTCATTTCTATCCCTTACTCTTTGTTTTAGAGTTTTGGGTTGTGTTGGGCAAGTTGGGAATAAGTTGGTTGTGTTTTAAAACCTAGAATTTTTGCCCAGGTTTTGGTCTCTCTGCTCGACCGGCGATATGACGCTCGAGCGGGCTTTTGTTGTTGCCTTTCTGCTCGAGCGGCAGTTTGGACGCTCGAGCATGAATTCCCTTCTCTCAGTATTTTGGTCGTCTGCAGAAAATTCTGGGAGGGTGCATCCGGCGCTCGAGCGGCTCTTTGGACGCTCGAGCGTGAACCTGTGTCTGACGGTCGAGCGGGGTGTTGTACGCTCGAGCGGACCTGTTTTTCTATCAGTCCGTGAAATCATACTTTTGATCACTTTTTGATTTCCTTTCTCTCTCTTACTTTTTCAAAACCTCCATTGGAGAGCACCTCACTCTAAAACCTAACTTCTATCTAGGGTTTGATCTAGTAGGAGTGTTTTCCTTACCTTGGGCCTTTGTAAAAAGTGTGGGGATTGTTGATCTGAAAAATAGTGGATTTGGAGCAACTGCGAAATTCTCCATCTTCTCCATTTGAGCTCCGAGTTTGAGGTAGGGATTCTCCTTGTTCTTCTTCAATACTCCGTTTATAGATAGACATGTGGTAGTTTTTGTATTGCATGAAAATTATATCATGTTGGATTTGTTGAAAATCATGAGATTGAACCTTGGGTTGGTTGTTTGAATATGGGTTTATTATCATTAGTTGTGGTTTGGGCTAATTGGTGTGTTAATTAGCATGTTGTTGTTGAAAGGAGAGGAAACCCTAACTTTTATTTGATTTAATTAATTAATAGAGGGGTTTTGATCTTTGGGCAAATACTTATGTATTTTGGGTCTTAAATGAGGTTATTGTTGTTTGTTGTAGATGATTGAGCCTTTTGATCAATATTGAGTAAGAGGGAAGAAAACCCTAATTTAATGATTATGACTTAATTTGCATAATTAATTTGGAATGGCTTTGAAAAGAATGTAGTGGATTAAAATGAGTTATGGCTTTATTGTCTTTGAAATTGGTTTTGTGAAAACAAAAGGAATGGATTCGGCTTTGTGGAAACAAAAGAGATGGAGTTGGTTTTGTGAAAACACAAGGAAGTGGAATTTGTTTTGTGAAATGGGAAAAGTATTTCTGAAATAAGTATAAGGATTGGGTTGTTGTATTTTGAGTGCTGAACACACATATTTGAAGGTTGTATCTTTATCTACCATGTTAATGTCATTGTTGGGTTTGTGATCTCATGATTATTGAGTCTTTTAATAGATGTACTAAACACATGCATCTAGAGGTTTTGTCCTTGGTCATCGGTGGAGGATGGCATGGTTCTGTTGAAATATTGTGTATGCATTACACCTATGTGTTCATCTACTTTAACACATTGCTGGTATCTTGATGGTTTATGTGTATGTAGTACACATGTTGGTTATGCCTTGTTGTATTGTGGCTGTTGGTGTTATACCCTGCGCTGAGAATCAGAGGTACCGTTACCTTCCAGCTAGCGCCTAGGGAACTGACTGCGTTGAGAATCGAAGGCACCATACCCTTCCAGCTAGCGCCTGGTAAACTAGTAGATTGTTGTGAGAAGTGTATCTTTGGCTTACTACGCACATAGCTAGTAGAGCAAAGTTTTGTTGTTATTGTTTCAGTGTAACTGGGAACATGGTGGATTGTGTTGGTTACAGTTTTGGAGGGCCGAGTTGCCTCATTGGTTTATCTTATGCATGTATAATTATGATAGAATTGGGATTGAACCGAAATGCCCTTTTGTCTTTTGGAAGTATGAAGAAAATTGAACATTTTAGAAATATGTTTTGGAAAGGCACATTTGTTGTATGTGTGGAAAATGGAAGAGAGTAGTGGACTTAGTGAATTTATTTCCTAAGTAATTGTTAACATTATGAAAGACTGGGAACGGGGGTTAATGAAAGGAAAAGAAAGATGAATCGCTTATAGTGTTGAATGAAATGGTTGTTTTCGAGAAAAAGTTCATACATATATATATTTTGTATAAACTGTCACATTACTATTCTAGTACGAGAATGTGCGTTTATGATCATAGCTATCTGTAAGTTGTTATTGTTAAGGATCATGTTGAGACCCCTACTGGACTATATGTTCATCCCACGTTGTTGAATCTTTTTCAGGTGTTTAGCAGGATGTGCTATAAGATTTGGATCTTTTTATTTGTCGGCCACAGGGCCTCTATTGTATTGGCAAATGCCATATGTGTAAAAGGGTTGTACCCTTCTTCTTGATTAATTAAGTGATGTAAGCCCAAGGGCAATTCGTTCAGCATGCTCATGTTGTTTTTACTTTGCATACGAATGAGAGCGTTGTTATTCACTTCTTTGAGTTGAATGTATGAGTTTATTTCTGCATGTTATTTCTGAAATGAAACTAAGTTAATGAATTTGGTAATACTGCGAGTAATAAAAAGTGGGGCGTGACAAGCCATATGATATATTGGAACATAAAAAAATAATTTAGGCTAATGAAACATAAGTAAATGAGGAGGAATTTAAAAATAAATGCTCTATTTTTATTTATTTATTTATTTTTGACTTCCAAAAAAAAATGTGGTCTTGGCCGCTAACTTTCTTAAAAAATTAAAAGTAAAATCAATACAACTAAACTATAAATATCAAATTGATGGAATAGTTAAATTTTAGAGATTAGGAGTACAATTTTCCCAAAATATAAATTGAAAGTTGGGGCTACAATGTTATCGAACATAACATGGAAATCGTAAAATGTCGCCGTAAAGCAACAAATCATCAAAATAAAAAATATTTTCCGCTGCCAGGATTCGAACCTGGAACATTCTCATTAGCCGAGTTGATAATAGTTGAGCTACAGCGGATCTTGTGATATGCTTAAGAAAATAATATTTATAGAACTAACATTTCAAGTGAAAATTAATTAAGTCTATATGATAATTACAAATGGTATCACTTAAATGTAACTTACAAGTGGTATCACTTGAATGTAACTCTTAAAATATAAGCTAAAAAATTAAGAAAATTTTAAGTGATAAAAAATTTATTTAATTCTGACTTAATTTATAAATATTTATACATAAGGGTCAACATATACCATATAACCTCACAAACTCCACCATCACCGCCACCGCTATCACCGCCACCATCATCCATCATTCTTCCATAACCACCACTTTCATCACCATTGTCGTTACTACCATAACCATCATCACCATTATTTCAGTACTACCACCACAATTGCTACCTGTTACCACTACTACTACAACAATTTGTACAATCCTTCACCTTTACAACTATTGTCATCATTGCCATAACTACCACCATCATTACACCGCCACTGCTCTCTTTTTATCATCACTACATTACCCCGTGGTTGATTCTGACTTTTTTTGGATCCAAAGCGAACCCTAAATATGAGACCTTTCATATTTGTTATTAAAAAAAAATTGTTCAAAACATTATGTATCAAATTTTGTTTTAAATTTTTGCATTTAATAATGCTCACAAAAAGGCTACTAAAATTTACTTAAATATGTAATAAAGTTTACAATAATAAAAAAATTAAAATATAAGCTGCGGTACCAAAATAGTTTTGGAACTGCTAACTTCCAACCTCATGAATGAGTTGGTGTTTTGTGTCTCATAATTTTTAATCCAAAGTAAGTCCGAATAATTATATAACTTTCACATGTAACTTTTCTTCTATAATTACTATTATTATTATTATTATTATTATTATTATTATTATTATTTTTGGAGAATTTATTAAGAAATCATCTTACAAGTTTTAATTGGTTCATAACATATTCTTATATATTCCAACAAATCTTATTATTTGGATATTTGATTCACCAAATCTTAATTTTATATTTGAGATGATCTAAATAAGTATAACTTTTTGACTTTTTATACTCTATTTCTTCTTCTTCTTCTTCTTCTTCTTCTTCTTCTTCTTCTCCTTCTTCTTGTTTTTTTTTTTTTTTTTTTTTCTCACTCTTAACAACTTGGTGTGAACTATTTTGTACTTTTTCAAAAATTCATAATTTTTGTTGCTCATTTTTTTTAATGAAATTAATATTTTTGAAACCTAATTAGTGAGATCTATCAAATAACATCTCACTATGTAATCTGGCTCTGCTCTTGGTTGCTGATCTGGCTTTGTTATGGGATGTTATTGATCTTCATCAATAAAATTTGTTCTAGGCTGCTGCTGGTTTGGAGTTTGGTGCTTACATTTGTTATGTGCTGGTTGCATCTGCTATGGGATGGTTTTGTTTTGATATGGAGTTTGATATGGAGTCTGCTGCTGATCATTGCTGGTATGGTGTTCGAGGCTGCTGGTATGGTGTTTGGGGAGTACAACTGTATTATGCTTTCTTTTGGGTTGGTGTCTTACCAACTATGAGAGTTGTTAGGCTTTGCTCTATGCTTTCTATTGATTATTGTCAATGTTTTTGCTTGATATTTATCATTATAATTCTTCTTGGGCTGTTTCAAAAAAAAAATAAAAATAAATAACATCTCACTAGAACATGTAATTTTATAAAATAAAAATAAATAAATTTTACAGTGTGAATGTTCACATCATGAAACATTTATACTGTTAATGTAAACATTAATGAGCGCTTCACCCTACTATCATTAAGGGTATTTTAGTAACTTTGTTAGCCATATGATATATTGGAACATAAAAAAATAATTTAGGCAAATGAAACATAAGTAAATGAGGAGGAATTTAAAAATAAATGCTCTATTTTTTATTTTTTTTTTTGACTTGCACACAGAAAATGTGGTCTTGGCCGCTAACTTTCTTAAAAAATTAAAAGTAAAATCAATACAACTAAACTATAAATATCAAATTGATGTAATAGTTAAATTTTAGAGATTAGGAGTACAATTTTCCCAAAATATAAATTGAAACTTGGGGCTACAATGTTATCGAACATAACATGGAAATAGTAAAATGTCACCGTAAAGCAACAAATCATCAAAATAAAAAATATATTCCGCCGCCAGGATTCGAACCTGGAACATTCTCATTAGCCGAGTTGATAATAGTTGAGCTACAGCGGATCTTGTGATATGCTTAAGAAAATAATATTTATAGAACTAACGTTTCAAGTGAAAATTAATTAAGACTATATGACAATTACAAATGGTATCACTTAAATGTAACTTACAAGTGGTATCACTTGAATGTAACTCTTAAAATTTAAGCTAAAAAATCAAGAAAATTTTAAGTGATAAAAAATTTATTTAATTCTGACTTAATTTATAAATATTTATACATAAGGGTCAACATATACCATATAACCTCTTCCTTCGTTTTAAAAAACTCTCTCTCTAAAAAAAAACCTCCTTCTCTGGCGTTACCATTGGCCAGCCGACCGCCGTCTTTGGCCATGGCGGTTGGCTGGCCTAGCTTTCTCTCTTTGTGTTGTTGTTTTTTCTGCTTTTAATCTTGAGCCCCATTTGTATTCCGTTTGCCTCCTTTCGGATCTAATCTCTAGATTTGTTTAGGGTGCTAGTTTTATCCTTTCGTTCTTGTTTAGGCTGCTTCTGTTCTGAGGTTGTGGGTGGTTCTAGATCTATCTTCATTTTGTGGGTTTTGGTGTTTTGGAAGCTGCGATGGGTGGTTTTGGTGGGTTCTTTTCTCGAATGAAGTGGTTCGGTGGTAGTGGTGTTTTGGCCATGGTTTTCAGTTTCAGCCATGGGTTCCGGTATAGGATGCTTGCGTTGACCAAGGGTGGGTTGATTCAGGAACTTCATTCAGGCACTTCGCTATGAGAGGGAGTTTGAGGGGTGGAGGATCCAGAGTTGTTTAGGATCTTCATTCGAGCGCTCCGTGCAAGTGGGAGTTTGAGGGGTGATTTCCGTTCAATCCTATGGTGGTCGGTGTTTGTGTTCGGTTAAGCATGAAGAGGAGAGTGAAGCAAGCAGTGGCTGTCGATGTTCAGAGGTGAAGCAAAGTAGTTTCAGTCTCGGGTTGTTCTTGATGGTGAAGCAAGAAGAGGCTGTTGAGGTTGCTAGGTGTCTGCAATGGAGGGTGTTGTTTGGGTCACGGAGTAGAGGTTAAGGAAGCAAGAAGAGGTGAGTGAATGGTGCAAGACGAGGCTGTTGATGTTCGGAGTTCGATCACGGGTGGTCTTCGACGGCAATGGAGTCTGCATGTCTGGCAAGTATGGAGGTTGAGTGTATCAAGTGTGTATCAGTGTATCAAGTGTGTATCAGGCGTGGGGCTAAAGAGTGCATCAAGTGTTTGAGTCAGGCGTGTGGTTTAGGTGGGGTGTTTCAGTGTGTAGCTGTGGTTTAGATGGGGCTCAAGTGTGTGGTTTATTTTACTTTTTAGTTGTACTTTAAAATTTAAAATCGTGAGGAGAAGGGGTTGGTTGTAAGGATGCGAGTAGCAGTAGTAAGAGAGTGAGTATTTAGTCATCAAATCTCTCTCATTGCGTTTTATTTCCTTGTACTTGTAAATTTCATGTTTTTAATGGAATTTTTCTTTGCCGATCAACAAAAAAAAAATAAAAAATGTACCATATAACCTCACAAACTCCACCATCACCGCCACCGCTATCACCGCCACCATCATCCATCATCCTTCCACAACCACCATTTTTATCACCATTGTCGTTACTACCATAACCGTCGTCATTATTTCAATACTACCACCACAATCGCTACCTGTTTCCACTACTACTATAACAATTTGTACAATCCTTCACCTTTACAACTATTGTCACCATTACCATAACTACCACCATCATTACACCGCCATTGCTCTCTTTTTATCATCACTACATTACCCCATGGTTGATTCTGACTTTTTTAGGATCCAAATCAAACCCTAAATATGAGACCTTTCATATTTATTATTAAAAAAAAAATTGTTCAAAACATTATGTACCAAATTTTGTTTTAAATTTTTGCATTTAATAATGCTCACAAAAAGGCTACTAAAATTTACTGAAATATGTAATAAAGTTTACAATAATAAAAAAATTAAAATATAAGCTGCGGTACCAAAATAGTTTTGGAACTGCTAACTTCCAACCTCATGAACTAGTTGGTGTTTTGTGTCTCATAATTTTTATTCCAAAGTAAGTCCGAATAATTATAAAATTTTCACATGTAACTTTTCTTCTATAATTAATATATATATATATTTTTTTGCACATTAAGAAATCATCTTACAAGTTTTAATTGGTTCATAACATATTCTTATATATTCCATCAAGTCTTATTACTTGGATATTTGATTCACCAAATCTTAATTTTATATTTGAGATGATCTAAATAAGTATAACTTTTTGACTTTTTATACTCTCTTTCTTCTTCTTCTTCTTCTTCTTCTTCTTCTTCTTCTTCTTCTTTTTTTTTTTTTTTTTTTTTTTTTCACTCTTAACAACTTGGTGTGAACTATTTTGTGCTTTTTTAAAAATTCATAATTTTTGTTGCTCTTTTTTTTTTTAATGAAATTAATATTTTTGAAACCTAATTAATGAGATTTGTCAAATAACATCTCACTAGAATATGTAATTTTGTAATATAAAAATAAACAAATTTTACAGTGTGAATGTTCACATCATGAAACACTTATACTGTTAATGTAAACATTAATGAGCGCTTCACCGTACTATCATTAAGGGTATTTTAGTAACTTTGTTAGCCATATGATATATTGGAACATAAAAAAATAATTTAGGCAAATGAAACATAAGTAAATGAGGAGGAATTTAAAAATAAATGCTCTATTTTTTTTTTTTTTTTTTTTTTTTTGACTTCCACACAGAAAATGTGGTCTTGGCCGCTAACTTTCTTAAAAAATTAAAAGTAAAATCAATACAACTAAACTATAAATATCAAATTGATGTAATAGTTAAATTTTAGAAATTAGGAGTACAATTTTCCCAAAATATAAATTGAAAGTTGGGGCTACAATGTTATCGAACATAACATGGAAATAGTAAAATGTCGCCGTAAAGCAACAAATCATGAAAATAAAAAATATATTCCGCTGCCAGGATTCGAACCTAGAACATTCTCATTAGCCGAGTTGATAATAGTTGAGCTACAGCGGATCTTGTGATATGCTTAAGAAAATAATATTTATAGAACTAAAGTTTCAAGTGAAAATTAATTAAGTCTATATGATAATTACAAATGGTATCACTTAAATGTAACTTACAAGTGGTATCACTTGAATGTAACTCTTAAAATATAAGCTAAAAAATTAAGAAAATTTTAAGTGATAAAAAATTTATTTAATTCTAACTTAATTTATAAATATTTATATATAAGGGTCAACATATACCATATATCCTCACAAACTCCACCACCACCGCCACCGCTATCACCGCCACCATCATCGGTCATCCTTCCACAACCACCACTTTCATCACCATTGTCGTTACTACTATAACCATCGTCATTGTTTCAGTACTACCACCACAATCGCTACCTATTACCACTACTACTACAACAATTTGTACAATCCTTCACCTTTACAACTATTGTCACCATTGCCATAACTACCACCATCATTACACCGCCACTGCTCTCTTTTTATCATCACTACATTACCCCATGGTTGATTCTGACTTTTTTTTTGAATCCAAAGCGAACCCTAAATATGAGATCTTTCATATTTATTATTAAAAAAAAATTGTTCAAAACATTATGTATCAAATTTTGTTTTAAATTTTTCCATTTAATAATGCTCACAAAAAGTCTACTAAAATTTACTTAAATATGTAATAAAGTTTACAATAATAAAAAAATTAAAATATAAGCTACGGTACCAAAATAGTTTTGGAACTGCTAACTTCCAACGTCATGAATGAGTTGGTGTTTTGTGTCTCATAATTTTTATTCGAAAGTAAGTCCGAATAATTATATAATTTTCAAATGTGACTTTTCTTCTATAATTATTATTATTATTATTATTATTATTATTATTTTGGAGAATTCATTAAGAAATCATCTTCTAAGTTTTAATTGGTTCATAACATATTCTTATATATTCCAACAAGTCTTATTATTTGGATATTTGATTCACCAAATCTTAAGTTTATATTTGAGACGATCTAAATAAGTATAACTTTTTGACTTTTTATAATCTTTTTCTTCTTTTTCTTCTTCTTCTTTTTTTTTTTTTTATTTTTTTTTTCACTCTTAGCAACTTGGTGTGAACTATTTTGTACTTTTTTAAAAATTCATAATTTTTATTGCTCATTTTTTTTAATGAAATTAATATTTTTGAAACCAAATTAATGAGATCTATCAAATAACATCTCACTAGAATATATAATTTTATGAAATAAAAATAAATAAATTTGACAGTGTGAATGTTCACATCATGAAACATTTATACTGTTAACGAGCGCTTCACCCTAATGTAAACATTAATGAGCGCTTCACCGTACTATCATTAAGGGTATTTTAGTAACTTTGTTAGCCATATGATATATTGGAACATAAAAAAATAATTTAGGCAAAAGAAACATAAGTAAATGAGGAGGAATTTAAAAATAAATGCTCTATTTTTTATTTTTTTTTGACTTGCACACAGAAAATGTGGTCTTGGCCGCTGACTTTCTTAAAAAATTAAAAGTAAAATCAATACAAGTAAACTATAAATATCAAATTGATGTAATAGTGAAATTTTAGAGATTAGGAGTACAATTTTCCCAAAATATAAATTGAAAGTTGAGGCTACATTGTTATCGAACATTACATGAAAATCGTAAAATGTCGCCGTAAAGCAACAAATCATCAAAATAAAAAATATTTTCCGCTGCCAGGATTCGAACCTGGAGCATTCTCATTAGCCGAGTTGATAATAGTTGAGCTACAGCGGATCTTGTGATATGCTTAAGAAAATAATATTTATAGAACTAACGTTTCAAGTGAAAATTAATTAAGTCTATATGATAATTACAAATGGTATCACTTAAATGTAACTTACAAGTGGTATCACTTGAATGTAACTCTTAAAATATAAGCTAAAAAATTAAGAAAATTTTAAGTGATAACAAATTTATTTAATTCCGACTTAATTTATAAATATTTATACATAAGGGTCAACATATACCATATAACCTCTTCCTTCGTTTTAAAAATCTCTCTCTCTAAGAAAAAACCTCCTTCTCAGGCATTACCGTTGGCCAGACGGCCGCCGCCTTTGGCCATGGCGGTTGGCTGGCCTAGGTTTCTCTCTTTGTGTTGTTGTTTTTTCTCCTTTTAATCTTGAGCCCCCATTTGTATTCCGTTTGCCTCCTTTCGGATCTAATCTTTAGATTTGTTTAGGGTGCTAGTTTTATCCTTTCGTTTTTGTTTAAGCTGCTTATGTTCTTAGGTTGTGGGTGGTTCTAGATCTATCTTCACTTTGTGGGTTTTGGTGTTTTGGATGCTTCGATGGGTGGTTTTGGTGGGTTCTTTTCTCGAATGAAGTGGTTCGGTGGTAGTGGTGTTTTGGCCATGTGTAGACGTCCCCGAACGTCTCGGGGGGATGACCCCCGTTCTGTTCATTTTGGGCTCACTACAGTTCAGACTCAAATTGTCACGGTTCTCAATCTAAACCAAAGAGTCCAAATCCGGAAAATCGTTTTGAGAAAATAGATGTTTTGAAAGAAGTGCCAAACATGGACTGCTTTGCCAGATACAGAGTCGCCACCTAAATATTTTATTTTGGGAAATTTATGAAAACCTGACTCGTGCCTAAGGCCACGTGTTCGTCATCACCAAAGTTGCCTCGGCTCGGGAACTTGGGTATGATTGGGAAAGGTCACTTCGTGAGCACCCCCGCTCGTCCGATCAAAGATCGACCTCTACTAACCATGATATCTAGTTTTGAAAACATTTTGTGCTCTTATTCCGGTTATTAGCCTAGATTTACTATGTGATGCGCACAGCATACAAGTATAGACTGGGTCGCCTGAATTGGAACAAAACATTTCCTGCTTATTTTTGAAAGTGATTTGCTACTCGCAAGTAGGCTTAAAATGTAGATTTTGCCACCCTCAGGTGGGCTTAAAAAAGATGGTTTTGCCACTATCTAGTGGGCTTAAAACTCACAGCTGATGATTTGTTCCAATCTAAATAACCCAACCTTCACCCATAGGCATTCAGGCAGTTATATCACATAAGCATATAGCCTCATGGTAAGCATGCTATTATGGCAGTCACTCACACTCATGCAAGGATGCTAAAGCATAAAACTTACCGAGTACTCCAAGCCAAAACAAAAACTATGTTAGAAATCCATGCATAATCCTAACTATACAGAAATGCCTAATGCAACACATACAAAATGCAACTAAGATAGGCTCGGCTATTCTAAACATGGCATATGGAATGCTACAATTAACATGTATTCAACTCGGAATTGAAATACAATGCAGTGAGTTATGATGCGCTGAGTCCGGTGCATGCAAAACAGATAAATGAATGCAAACATGCTATCATACTGTATGCTAATTGAAATATGCCCGAATCTAACCATCATAAGCTGGTAAATAAAAGGGAGAAAGATGTGGGGTTGGAAGACATACATCATACGCACACACACTTGTTACAGTTGTGCCATCGCTCGGAGGGTCCGAATAAATAATATACAGTCCAAATGAATAGTACAGTCCGAATAAATACAAAATCCTAATTAATTAACAAATTAATCTAGGAAGGCAGGTAAATTAGCATGCAAGCCCATAGACCGCCTCAGTTCTGTTCCGAATGATGAATGATGCATGCTTGAGTTGCCTTGCATGGAAATCCATTGCGATGCCCCAATTAGCCTCTGTTTACAATTAAACTCGGAATATTGCACAAAGCTCCAAAAGACTGTCGGTTTCTGATTTGCTACAACAGAGAGCAAGAAAGGGGCATGGCAAAGTATTTTCACATATGTATGCATACCTCGGTCCTCGTGCCACCAATCACGCATCTTGATGCATGATAGCCGAGGAGTCGAATTGCACGACTCAATATGAAATGAATGCACATATAAACATAACAAGACCGAGACTCCATCATGGTTAATCTGGAGTATCGGCAACTGGGAATTGAGACACGTTCCGTCACTCGGAGTACGAAACGTCCCTTGTTTCCCGTGCTTGGGCTAACTCCTATCCCAAGCACAATGCGATATGCATGACATGCATGAATGCAATCCTAACATGTGACCTAGCATACGCAATGCTATGAGATGACATACACAATGCACGATGTAGCAAGCCATACACAATGCTCTAACATACAACCTAGCATACGCAATGCTATGAATTGAAATGGCATACACAATGCATCATGGACTTACACCAACATGAGTGGACCTCAGCCACACCCACATCAGTAGCCATAAGATGAAAAAGAGACACTCGAGATGCGTGCACACATGCACGCAAATCGAGGACCGATCCTAAGGCACAAATGCCACTCTAACGAGGCATGGCAAGGCATGAAATATGGCATACAAACATGCAAGTTTCAGCACTGAAATAAAATGGAAAATGATCCCGAATCATGGATATATGTCATACAAAGCATGGAATGGTCCCGAAACTCAAAACTAGGCACATGTATTGACTTATAGCTATACAAAGCATGCATTATTTGACCATGAAGCACAAGGATAGAGCCAAGGCAGTCCCAAAACATGAACATTTCTAGTTCAAAGCATGGCCAAAAGATGCTAGCAAGATGGACTAAAATAGCATGCAATTTTGACTAGCAAACATGGTTTACATGGCATGTACATGAAGCAGGTGAGAACTCATCAAACCAGAAAAAATAAGTGAATAAAATGTGCCAAAACATGCCCAAATAGCCTCTGAAATGCAGCCAACACATGCACAAATGATGGGTTCTTTTAGAGGGCCATACAAGGGGTTATTAAGCACATACAAGATAGACACTTACCATGGAAAAATTAACTCTAAAAATCAAATATGATAGCCCTAAAACTCACCAAATTGGCCCTAAGATTAGTTAACAAAGCATGCAAGATAGGGCCTCTTTGGAAGGCCAAAAAGACCATCAAGCAAAATAAGGTGAGAGGGGGTCACCCCCCTTTGCTTTTGAGGCTCAAAATAGTGTGTTAGCCACTGAAAATCCACTGAATTTTAGTGGCTATAAGGCCAAACAAAGCATGCAACAAGGGCTTAGTTGTAAGGCTCAAAATAAGAGGCAATCAAGCATACAAGGAAACATATGACCTCAAACAAAAGAATACCCTTAATAAAACATCAAGAGGGCCTTAAAAAAAGACTTTTTCCAGTTTGTAACAAATTCCAAAAATGTTTACAAGTGAGGCTAAAACATGGTGCAAAAATAGCCCTAAAAGAGAGATAGAGGACAAGGGGCAGTATAAGGCCTCAAACAGCCAAGTGTCCTTCCAAAAAGTCTAAGAGGGGCTCAAAACAAGGCACTTCACAGTTTGGCTCGAAGCCCAAAAATACTCACAAGCAAGGCTAATATATCATGCAAGATAAGGGCCAAAAGGAGGGAAAAAGAACAAAGGGTGGTAGGAGACCTCAAACAGAAAAAAGTTCTTGATCAAACATGAAGATAAGTTCAAAATAAGACTATTTTCAGTTTAGGTCGAAGCCCAAAAATGTAAGCAAAAGGAGCTAAGATATAGAACAAAATGGTGCAAAAATAGGGAAAATAGGAGCTTACCCTTGTAGAGCCGAACTCCAGCAGCTTTTGGTCCAAGAAAATGAGCTTTTAACCTCTGAAAATGACCTCCAAGGGGTTGGAATGGATGATGGAGGTGGTAGGCTATGGGTTGTGGTGCAAAATAGCCAAGAAACTAGGGTTTTGGAGCTTGAAAATGGAGGGAGAAGGGGGTGAGCCTTGGCTGATTTTTTCTAACCCTTAGAAATGGAGGTGGGGTGCTGGTTATATAGAGGGAGAGGAGTGAAATAAAAGAGGGTAAAACCAATTCAAATTCCCCCCCTCGCCCAAAAGGGTGGACCCTCGGGCTGGGGTCTGGTGCAAAACAGCTGGCACAGCTGGAATGCACCAGGAGGGACAAGTTTGGCCAGCTAGGTTCAAGAGGTTCAGGTTGCCGGCCGGCCACCTCTCCTGGCCTGCCGGCCAGGGTCAAAAGGGTCAACAAGATTTGCTTGCTGGCCACCCCAAAAAGGTGGCCTCCCATGTGTGTACCACACAACTTTATGGTCATAAAACTAGAAAAAGTGAACCAGGAGAGAGAAAAGCAAGCTTTTTAGAAGGGTTCAAAAGGGTCAGGGGGATTTAATGGCCGACCTATCCATATTGGTGGCCTCCCAGGTGTGTACAACACAATGGTGTGGTGGAAAGTCAGAAAAAGTGGCCCAGGAGTGGGAAAAACTAGCTTTCTAGTGAAGAAAACGGGGCGATGAAGAGCGATGAAGAAATGAAATTGGTTTTCAGAACAATTGCTGGTCTCCCACCTTCCTAAAACCTTTCTAACAATGAAAATAAAGTCTCTACCAAAAATGAACCCAAACCGATGCAAAACGAAGGTTTGGGGGCAAAAACGCGTAGTTTGGGGCCCCGAAACTGACTGTCAAGCACCGGAGGTGGCGTTCGACCACGAAGTTGGCCTCTCAGGCCACAGTGTCCCTCAAAAGGGAGGAAACAAGGTGTATGCCAAAAATCGAAGCAAACAGAGCTGGTTAAGCGGTCCCGAACCGAGGCACACGGCCGACAGCTCCGAAAATCGGGCTCCAAAAGGGAAAAATGGCCTACGACCACGAAATGTAGCCTACGGCCACTGGGAGATGATCTATGAGACCTCTCCCTCCCTTCGGGAGGAGAAAACAAAGAAAATAGGGCCTGGTTCGCAAACCGAGGCAAGGCACAAAAGAGTCCGGTAATCTAGAGACAAGGCTCGCAGCCAAGACTCTGAAACTTCAGAACGAGCACAATATGTAACATCACCAAGCGCTCAATTGGTGATGTCTGAGTCTTAAGGTCAGTCAAAAATGGGGTGTCTACAGTTGCCCCTCTTTGACAGAACTCAAAAGTCATAAGTGACGGGAGTGAATGTCAAAGCCCAGAGACGACCCATTTTTGACAAGGCCGAAAACTTAGACAAACATACAAGATAACAAAGAAATGTTCCCGCTTGCATGCTCGCAGGCGGGGGGCAAAATGCAAAGCAATATGCACCAAGCCGGATATAACTCAATGATCATGCGAAGCAGCGAGCTGTAATGAAGCAAATATTCACAATAGATGCAACAATTTTAAGCAAGAATGCAAAGCAATACTACATTTCATGCAGTTGAAGAATGCAGAGATTCATTGAATTCTCGCCACGTCTCACATGGAGGGGATACAATACCTGTGCGGCTCATCTGGTTGCGCCAGCCTCAAATGATCCGTACATACAATATCGTGCCTGAAAGAGGAAGAAACTCAACAAGCACAACATAGTTAGCTACATATGTTCAGTGTGATATCGAGTGCAGACAAATGCGGTGTTGATGGGTGAATGCATCGCAATGCGAGAAGCAACGCGCATTACAACGCAAGTTAAGCACAAGGGTATGACAATACTCATGAAACGTGCAGAACATCGCAAGTGGTGTGCATGAGAATGCAAGTAACGTGCATAACAATGCAAGATCAGTGTAAACTCGAATGCACATTTTGAAATGAAACAACGTGCAAAGCAATGCAAGTTTCGACGAAGGTGGCTCAATTGCGACATCCGGTTTACCTCCCGGGAAGGTCACAACATATTCAAAAGGATACACCTTCCTTTTGATGAGTAACAATGAGACACGCATCGAAAGTTGGAGTTGAAGTTCCCGCGGAGGGATTTCGCGACGAAAAATGCACTTTCCTTGTACTTTCTCGGGTGCCGGGGGCTCCAATCATCACGAAAATTTGCAGAGGCCTTAGAGACCATGTTGGGAACACCACCGGCCATGTTTGGTCCAAGGGGGAGGCTACCGGCCAGGGGTGAGGCAAGGGGATGGATGGCCGGCCGGCTAGAAAAGGTGGCCAGCCGGCCATTTAGCCAAAACAGTGGGCAATTTGGTCTTTTTACTCTTCTTTCTTTAAAAACACTCGGCCAAAGCCTTATTCCTCATAACTCCAACTCCGAAATTGGTCCCCCCACCTCCCTAGAGCATTTTCCCTCTCAGATCTACGCTCCATACGCGTTTTCCAACATCCCACGCAAAGTTGTTTCGCGAAATCTTTCAGTTTTCAACACTTTGGACAGATTAAATTTTGGTTTCGGTGCTTCTTTTCTCATTTTCACCACTTGAGGTAAGTTTGTCCCAACATTTGGAAGATTTTCTCAGGAGTTGACTTTTGTTGACTTTTTCATTTCCTGAGAGTTGACTTTTGTTGACTTTTTCCAATTTTGGCTCATTTCGCTCATTTTTTTTGCAGATTTTTCGAGATGGCGGATCATTTTCCTCATGGTGGAGGTCCTCCAGGCGTCAGGGATGAGCTGGACATCATGTCCTTGCCCCCGAGAGTTCGGCCGTTTGATCCCGAGAGGTATCATCCTCAGGAGCACGTCCTTCCTCAGGCAGTTTTCTACCACTTTACTGACTTCGATGAGCGAGCGCCTGTTGATCTACTGCTGCGGGAGCCGCAGTCCCACCTCTCCCATCAGGCACGAGAGGTATTTACTTCACTTTTACATTTCTCGCAATGTATTCTGCATTTTCTGCGCATTTCGTGCTTTTGCTATGCTTATCTGCTCACTCAAGTACACAACTTGTTTTGAATGTTTAGTCTATAACACCGTATTCCGTTTGCATCTTGAACACACAGTTCAAACACTCTGACTTTCTGAACACGCGGCCTGTATATTGATTGTGAACACACAGCACACGCTTGTTGAGAGTTGAACACACAGTCCCAACTTTGAGATGAACACACAGCCTACTGATTTTGAAATTTGAACACACAGCTCAAATGCTTGATGTTGATGTTGAACACGTAGCTCGAACTTTGATGATGAACACACAGCCCATTTTTCTGATTGTGAGCACACAGCACACACTTGTTTGAGATTTGAACACACAGCCCAAACTTTGACATGAACACACAGCCTAAATTGAAGGTGAACACGCAGCACACACTTGTTGAGAGTAGAACACGCAGCCCAAACTCTGAATCTCTGAACACACAGCCCAAATTGAAGGTGAACACGCAACACACACTTGTTGAGAGTAGAACACGCAACCCAAACACTTGATGTCGAACACACAGCACACACTGATTGAGAGTTGAACACGCAGCCCAAACACTTGAATTCTGAACACACGGCCCATTGTTGAGGTGAACACACAGCACACACTGATTGAGAGTTGAACACGTAGCCCAAACACTTAAATTCTGAACACACGGCCCATTTTTTGATTTTGAGTTGAACACGTAGCCCAAACACTTGATGTCGAACACACAGCTCGTACTTTGAAATCTGAACACACGGCTCAAATACTAGATATTGAACACACAGCTCGAACTTTGAGATGAACACACAGCCCACACTGATTTTGAGTTGAACACGCAGCCCAAACACTTAAATTCTGAACACACGGCTCATACTTTGAATTTTCTGGACACACATCCCAGATTCTGTATCTGATTTGATTTTGCACACAGCTCATACATTTATTTGCACGCAACTTTTTCATTTCATATGCACGCAGCTTATACATTTCATTTTGAAACTGAATACATATGTTCATCCTGAATACATGTGACTTTTCGTACTGCGCGAGGATATGGTTCCATCGCGGCGAGAGACTGGTACGCAGGGCTTCCGGAGGTTGTCCAGGATTTGGTTGACCTGGCAGGGTTTGGGCCCTTTTCCACTGGGATATCTCGCTGTCTTGCCAGTAGGACGCTGATGGGTGCTTTGGTAGAGAAATGGTGGGACAACACCAACTCCTTCAATTTCTCTACTACCGGGGACATGACTATGACCCCGTTTGACTTCCCCGTATTGACGAGCCTTGATGTAGGAGGCTGGGCCATCCTATATAACGAGGACATGGGCCAGTGGGAGGCCGCTTGGATATACTTAGTGGGAGCTCGTCCCCCAGTTGACAGATCTTCGGGCAGAGTCCGATATACCTGGTTTTCTTCCCATTTCAGGAGGGTAGAGATGGAGCCTGAGACTCCTGAGGAGGTAGCACAGTACACCCACGGATTTCTGATGTTCCTCTTCGGGACCACTCTGTTCGCCGATAGGGGGAACAGTGTCGGGCTTTACCTGTTGAGTGCTCTAGTGGACCTATCACAGGTTAGCCGATATGATTGGGGTGGCGCCAGCCTGGCTACTCTCTATTGCTATATGAGCGCGACCTCCCGCGGACGGGGGAACATGGTTGGCAGCTATTGGAGGGCCTGGGAGGTACTTTATGCCCTCTTGATTTACATTTCTGCTTCTCATTATTTGTATATTGCACACACAACGCACTTTACACTCTGTACTTTGCACTTTGCTCTCAGCATTTTGTATTTACATTCTGCACTCAGCATTCTGTATTCTGATGGCTATTACTCTATTTCTCACAGTTATGGGTCTACGCGTACTTTTCGACGTTAGCCCCAAAGCTTGAGGTGGCGGTGCCTCTCACGACCCCTTACTCACTTATGTTCGAGGGCCAGTACCGGCCGAGGCCTCGGGAGTCTTTCCTCTACCTACGGTAGTACTTTGATACAGTGCGACCGTCAGAGGTATTTCAGAACTCTCAGTTCTTCATGTTTCCAATCTTTGATTTATCTTGCACATTCACAATTTCTGACCAGCTTATGCATCAGTTCCACAGATCTCATGGCAGTCCTGGGCGCCTTTAAGTAGAGACCTCCGATTTCAATTTGCCAGAGCATGGGGTGTCTCTCGGTATAGGATCCTCTTCGAGGGGCCGGTAAGCAGGGCTTGGTTTTTAGGAAATCGCTTCTTGCGTCAGATATGGGGCTACCCTAATCAAGACATTCCTTCAGCACCTCCAGACGATATGCGGACCGCTGATGGGCTCTCTCCCCAAGAGGTCGTCAGTGCTATGCAAGGTACCGACGCATTACTACATTTGGAGCAGGGGCAGTACGCGACCTACCGTCACACATACTTGATGCCTTCATTGACGGGAGTTCATACTCCGATGAGGAGGTCCGCTGGTATGCCCTCATCGAGCCGGGCCCGAGCCAGAGACATTCCTTCGACCGGTAGGGCTGGCACATCCAGAGGTGGGGCTGGACTGGTTCCCCCGATCCCCCCAACTCATCATCATCCTGGATGGCCAGATATGCCGACTGAGTTGATGGGATGGCGATATGGGACTTCCTACCCGATTCTGGTAGAGCCTCCGATGCCTGGCCACTGATATGTCAGTGACCCTGACTCACCACCGGTATGTTCCATTGTTTTCGTTTATCACACAGACACTTTGGTATTTGTTTATTCATTGATGACTTGAGCTTGTATCTGCAGCCACCCAGGGAGTACATTGTTGAGGTGCTCAGGATGGTAGCCTCACTTGAGGGCATGGTCCTGCGGAGAGAGGCGCAGTTGTCCGTCATGGGTGTCCGGGTACTCTTTAGTTTTCTTGCATTTATCATACTTCTGATGACATGTTAATCTTGAACATTTTACTGCATTGATAGGCTGCCTGTGTAGAGCACATCTGACACACACCACATTCATGTACTCTATCTGCATACATCCACTCTGTACAGTTTGCTTGCATTTGTATTTGATAGACATGTTTTGGCTGATGTATTCATATTGCATTCTTCATTTTCAGATGCCTCCGGTGTATACTCAGTCACAGGCCGGGCCATCCAGGCCTTCCCAAGGAGCTTGGAGAGGGGAGTCGTCTCGCGGACGAGGTAGACGCAGGGCGCACATCATAGAGGAGGAGTCCAGCGAGGAGGAGAAGGATGCAGATCTCCAGTCAGAGACATCCGCTGACAGAGAGGGTGGCTCCGATCCCGGTTCCGATAGTGGAGATGAGGCTAAGGAGGGTTCCGAGGATGGTAGCTCTGACTCAGACGATGATGGTGGTGATGATGGCGCAGAGGCTGTTCCGCAGAAGAGGACGAAGAGGGCCTCTTATTCCTGCTCTTGAGAGCATAGATGCAGTCGTTTCCTGCTTTATTTTCTTTTTTCTTGTAGTTGTAGCACATTGTACATTGTTAGGCAGTTTTATTTTTTGTAAAACTTGTACCCTTGTTGTAAAATGTTGTAACAAAGGAAGCATGATGGAATGAAACAGCTTGTGAAAAAAGTGTTGTATTTTCTGTTCTTAGCATTGCATCGCATCATTTTGCACGAAAACGAGATTGAATGGAAATGTGCATGGTGTATTTGCCAAGTCAGGTAGTGAACCGACGCAACAAACTAAACAACCTAACTTACTAAGAAATAACAAAACCTTAGCAAGTTTACAACTCGATAAGCAAAACACAACAAAGTTGATGACTCGATAAGTAAGGCATAACAAAATTGTTTGAACAAAAAGTAACAACTCAATGCACGAAACTTGACAGCTCGACAAAACTTAACAACTCGATAAGCAAAGCAACAATTGATAAGCAAGACTTAACAACAACTCTGTAAACAAAGTGCATTTTGGACGATCTGGGTGACAGAATGCATCCGAAACTGAGGGAAATTGAGGCCTTTGACACTCCCGATACATGCAAATGCTGGGAACTTCCTTCTAGAGGGTAGAACAGGGCAAAGGACACACTTTGCAGCATGGCCGACCACCTTTGGGAGCTGGCCGGCCAACTTTTTGCATTAGAGAGGAGAGGGGTGGCCGGCCTACCAGAAAAGGTGGCCGGCCGGCCACCTAGCTTGGCAGCCACCAATTTTTTGACACGTGTCCTCCCGAACAGTGCCTTATCGTCTTTAAAAGTCCTAGCTCCGTGGTTGATTCATTTCATCCCAGTTTTGCACCAAAATGGAGGCGTTTCTCGTCGAAAATCTCACAGCTTGGATCGCTTCTTTAGATGGCTCAGAAAAGTTCAACTTCCAGGGCTTCGGCTTGAATGCACTATTCACGCTGAGCCGTACTCCGCTGCACCTTCCATTCCTTCATGCCGCGGCGAGGTTTTGGAACCCGGTAACGCATGTGTTTAGCTTTGGCGGGCAAGAGGTATGTCCAACTTTCGAAGATTTTCAAGTTCTGATGGAATCTGAACGTTATGAAGAAATTTTGCCTCAGTTTCGCTTCGGCCATGCCCAAGCTTTAGGGTGGATGTATCTGCAGCGGGGAACTGGACATCCTCGGCTTGATTCATCGCTTTTCTGATGGCGGTGACTGTGGCAACCATCATTGGCAAGGTTTTCGGCAACGTGCCCATTGCTTGTGCATGCTATCTCACTTTTTGCTTGCCCCAGGCTTTAGTGGATCTAGCATCCGTCTGATCGAAGTTGCTCAAGGCTTGGAGGAAGGAAAGAGTTACATCGCTATGACATTGGCCGAGACACTGATGGGCTTAGATGCTTTCTATCGCCGGGAGACAACCTAGATTTGCGGGGAGTCCACTACTGCTACAGGTAATGTTTCCCACCCAATCTCACATATATATTGCTCGCATCACTCGGCCCTCGGGCTCGGGTTTTTTTTTTTTTTCTCACAAAACCCTTTTCTTACTTTTCTCTCATCGTACATCTCTCTATTCTTTATTCTCTCATTTTTCATCCCTCCCCAGGTATGGTTGATGGATAAATTGCCAGTTGTGGACTCTTACCCAGCCTACTCGGCTCGCGGCTACTTCTTTCGAGAACGCCTAGTCGATGCCCCTGATGAGGGGTGGTGGTTTGACTGGATGTGCAATTTGTCTGCAGATCGCATTGCTTGGTGCTGTCCTTGGCTCAATCTCCCGGCAATGAGCTATAGCATGTTCTGGCAGACCGGGATCCAGTTGATTGGTCTGACTCACTATGTGTTCTACTTTCCGTTCCGGTTCCAACGCCAATTCGGCCATGATCAGACTTGCCCACCAGAGGGGATAGAGTATCCTGCCGCATTGCCGGTCCAAAGCGCACAGCTTGCCCGGTATGCCACAGCATGGAGGACTAGAGAGCTCCTGGCCCCCGCTCCCACTTTCAGTTGCACTTTGTTTGACGAGTGCTTGGATTGGCTCAATGAAGAGGCATAGATTGGGCCCAGCTTGGCGTCAGAGGCTTCGACCAGCTCTGAGAGGGGGCGCAGGGACACCTGACTCATCTATGCCCCGGATTTATGGCTTTACTAGTACTTTCAAGTTTTCTTTATGAATGTAATAAAAAGCAACTTCAATTTGTATGCAAGAGCAGGAGAACTCTGTTTTGGAATCAATGAAATTGAAGGTTGTGGGTACTGAAAATTTTTCGCTTTGGTCCAAAAATGGTCTAAGTCGTAAAAAGATTAATTTGAACAAAGTCAACTTTTATTAAAACTTTTCAAAACCATTTTCGATATGGATCAGAATTGGACACGCTTGAGATCTGTCACTGAGATGCACAACCCCGGATCTTAGCAACTGGAAAGTTGCCCCTAGTCTGAATAGTACCGCGGCACTGCACAGCAACGGAAAGTTGCCCCTAGTCTGAAAAGCACTGCACCGGAGATCACGATGACTGTTGATGGACAAAGATGACTGAGATGATCAAATGGACAAAGTTAATTGGGGAAAAGTTTATGGCTGAACTTCAGGATGAAGTTGCCTACGTATCCCAAAGATGGGAATCAAGCCTTACATAGTTCAGGCTCGGGTTCACTCGGGTATTTTCACTCTCCTTTTACGCTCTAACTTTTGCCAACGCCACCCTTTGCGAGTTTTCAACCTTGCGAGCTCAGTTTTTATAATTTCAAATTTTTTTGTGCTCTGAGTTTTGCCCAGGTCGCCCTTTCGGATTTTCGGCCTAGCGAGCCTCTCAAGGGTAATATTTCTTCAACTTGTCTATATTGATCGGTTGTGAGAACTCTAAGCCATCTAAATCCATTAGAACCACAGCTCCACCTGACCAGATAGACTTAATGATGTAGGGACCAGTCCAATTGGGTCTGAACTTGCCCCTCGGGTCGTGGATGGGAGCTCGGTTGTCCTTGAGGACCAAATCTCCTTCCTTTAGATTCCTGGACTTAACTTTCTTGCTGAAAGCCCGGGCAATTCTGCACTGATAACCTTAAACATGGTACAGTGCTTTTAGTCTTCTCTCATCAAAGAGCATGAGTTCCTCAAACCTGCTCTGCTGCCAATCTGCTTCGGTTATTTAACACTCAGCCAATACTCGCAAAGACGGAACCTCAATTTCGATAGGTAGAACGGCCTCCATCCTATAAACCAATGAATATGGAGTCGCCCCAATAGAAGTTCTGATTGAAGTCCGGTAGCCCCATAGAGCAAACGGCAGCTTATCTGGCCAGTCCCGGTAGGTTTCCACCATCTTCTGCAGTATGTGTTTGATGTTCTTGTTGGCGGCCTCAACAGCTCCATTGGTTTGCGGCCGATAGGTAGATGACTTATGAAAAGCCACGTTGTATTTTTCCAACAAGTCAATCACTTTCTTCTTGAAGTGGGAACCGTTATCTGAAATTATCTTGTTTGGGACCCCGTAGCGACAGATGATGTTGTTTCTGATAAACTTCGCAACATGTGAAGCCTTCAACACCGCATAGGATTGGGCCTCAACCACTTTGTAAAATAATCTATCATGACCAGGATGAACTCATGCCCATTCAACCCCTTCGGAGTGACAGCCCCAATTACGTCAATTCCCCAGATTGAAAATGGCCATGGCGAAGTCATATTGTACAGTTTCGACGGCAGAATGTTCATGCGATTTGCATGAATTTGACATTTGTGGCATCGCCGAACAAAACCAATACAGTCCTCCTCCATGGTGGACCAGTAGTAACCCTGTCTGAGGATCTTCCGTGCTAGCATTACTCCGTTCATATGCGCACCGCATTCCCCTTCATGGATGGCCTCCATTAGGCGCTTCGATTCTTCAGCATCGACACACAGCTTATGCATTCCCAAATGACCTCTCTTATACAGCTTACCCCCACAGATGATGAACTGAACGGCCATTCTTCTGATTGCCCTTTTATCCTTGGCATTTACCCATAGCGGGTATGCTTCCTTCTCCAAGAAATTCCAAATGTCGTAATACCAGGGGTTTTCGTCCTGAGCCTCATCTATAGCAGCAATCGACTCGTAGGCTGGCGCAAATTTTTGGTCAATGATGACTGGACGCATCCGGACTCCGAACGGGATGTCTATCATGGAAGATAGAGTTGCTAAAGAATCTGCGAACCTGTTGTTCTCTCTCAGTAGATGAGCAAAGTTTAGATTCTCAAACCGAGGAATTAACAAATCCAAGGTCTGGTGATACATCATCATCTTTTCTTCTTTGACTTTCCAGTCTCCTTTTGCTTGATACACAACAAGGTTCGAGTCCCCGATGACGTCCAACCGTCTTGCCCCTAGTTCCAGGGCTGCTTCTAGACCGGTAATGCATGCCTCATATTCTGCTTCGTTGTTCGAGACTTTGAACCGGAGTTTGAAGGCTAGAGGGATACGGGACTTGTCAGGTGCTATCAACAACACTCCTATCCCATACCCGTACTGATTTGACGCTCCGTCGAAGTACATCGTCCAAGTTTCATCGTCGATGTGCAGAATGGCTTCATCTGGGAATAAGTACTCGACTGCTTCACCCCCTTCGACTGAATGATCGGCTAAGAATTCTGCCACTGCTCTTCCCTTGACTGACTTGCGTGTCACATATTTCAAATCGAATTCGGAGAGCAACAGCAACCAACGAGCTAGCCTACCCGTAAGTGCTAGTTTCTCGAAAAGATATTTGATGGGATCGAGTCGTGAAACCAACATTACAGAGTGAGCTAACAGGTAGTGCCGCAGCTTCCTGGTAGCCCATACCAAAGCTAATCAAGCCTTCTCCAACGGTGTGTAGCGAGTCTCATACTCTAGCATCTTTTTGCTCAGATAGTAGATGGTTTTCTCCACTTTGTCCTCCGATTCTTGTGCGAGCATACAGCCCATTGTGGTCTCAGTTACTGAGAGATACAATATCAACAGTTTCCCCAGTTCCGGAGGTGACAACACGGGTGGGTTTTGTAAATATTCCTTGATCTATTCAAAAGTAGCTTGGCATCGGCCGTCCCATTGGAATTTCTTTCCTTTCTTCAAGAGACCAAAAAGTGGTTCACAAGTCAAGGTTAATTTTAAGATAAACCGTCTTATGAATTGCACTTTACCCAGAAAGCCTCGCACCTCCTTTTCAGTCCTTGGTGGTGGCATTGCTAAGATGGCCTTGATTTTGGAAGGGTCGACTTCGATGCCTCTTTGTGTAATCAGAAACCCCAGCATTTTTCCCGCTGTAACACGAAACGTACATTTCTGAGGATTCAGTCGCTACCGAAATTCTCTGATCCTTTGAAAGAACTTTTGCAAGGCGGTGTAGTGGCCCTCTCTATCTTTGGACTTGACAATCATGACATCCACGTACACTTCAACCTCTTTGTGGATCATGTCATGTAATATTGTAGTCGCGGCCTGTTGATAAGTAGCTCCAGCATTTTTTAACCCAAACGGCATCACTCTGTAGCAGTACGTCCCCCACAGGGTGGTGAATGCAGTCTTTTCCCGGTCTTCAGGTGCCATTACTATCTAATTGTAGCCGGAGAAACCATCCATGAATGAAAGCAAAGCATGCCCCGCTGTAAAGTCCACTAACTCATCAATATGCGGCAAGGGAAAGTCGTCCTTCGGACTAGCTTTGTTCAAATCCCTGAAGACCACGCATACTCGGATCCTGCCATCCTTCTTCGGCACTGGAATGATGTTGGCCAACCAAGTCGGGTATTCAGATACCAGCAGGAAGCCTGCGTCGATTTGCTTGGTGACCTCTTCCTTGATCTTGAGAGCCCAGTCCAGGCGGATCCTCCTGAGTTTCTGCTTGACGGGTCGGGCCTCGGGCTCAAGAGGGATCCGGTGCTGTACAATCTCAGGATCGATCCCAGGCATGTCTTCATAGGACCACGTGAAAACACCTTTGAAATCTTTTCATAAAGCGACTAAGTGCTCGCGTTCCTCCGAAGACAACGTGGACCTGATCTGGACCAGCCGCGGGTTCTCCTCAGTACCAACATTCACAGTAGTGATTTCATCAACTAAAGGTTTAACAAATCTTTCCTGCTCTTGTTCAATTAAGCGTTGCAAAACCGGAGGAATTTCATCCTCGTCATTTTCATCAAAGTTTTGAAAGTCTGAGTTAATGCAATAAATCAAGGGCATAGAAAAGTACTCAGAAACCACAGCTACTTGATTCTCA
Source organism: Camellia oleifera (assembly GCA_022316695.1). Classification (NCBI taxonomy): domain Eukaryota; kingdom Viridiplantae; phylum Streptophyta; class Magnoliopsida; order Ericales; family Theaceae; genus Camellia; species Camellia oleifera. The sequence goes on from CM039306.1 coordinate 61,253,983, forward strand.
TTAAACACATCCAAATCGTCTGATTCCTCGGTTATAACAGACTCGAAAGAGAAAGAAAAAGACGACCTGGACAAAACTGTGGCATCCGGGTTATCATCCCCAGGATTACCAGACTTACACTCAGTCCAGCTGGAACCTGATTCCGACTCACAAGACTCGGTGGAATCAGATTCCGGCTCACTACCTGACCCGGTGCTGCTGGACAAAAATCCCTCTTCATATTGCCAAGTGAGAGAGGGTGCGATAGATGCATCCAAAATAGTTGCTGGTAGGCCCACAGCCGTTTCATTTCCAATCATGGAAACCGAGAAGTTATCCCCCAAGCACTTCTGGTCGATTGGAGGATCTAAAAGTAGACATGCCAGTGCTACCCCCATTTCAATTTCAGCGCCCTCGGAATCCACTTCCTTACACGGCTCAACCTCAGCTGATGGGTTTGTTTGATCTTCGGCAACGTCGTCCCCGGATAATTGTAGGTCAAAGAAAATCTCGAAACCTGGCATGCGCTTCCTCTCCGCATTCAGCCACGGCTCTAGGAAGCCACAAAACGGAAAGTCTTACCCCTCCCGGACGAAGCGTCCGTTTAGGGTACCATGAATGGGCTGGTGCATTAAGTCAAAAGGCTTCCCCGCCTTCTTCGCTCTGGCTCTCCCAGCCATTTCCTTTCCCTTCCTTATCCAATCGTCTTTGGTGGGCAGATAACCCAAGCCAAAGGTATGGGGGTTGTGTGGCACTTCGGCCAATACTGCGACGCCCTTCCGGCCACTCTTTCCCAATCCCATCCCGGGGATGTGTTGAAGCTTGTTCATGAGGTATACAGATTGAGCACTGACATACACTCCCTCATTAACGGCCATGATGTTCTGCACAACCCGAGCCTCAGCTAAGGTAAAACTTGACATAAACACGTCCTCCATGTCGTGCTCAATTTCTAGGACTGGTGTAGATACCTCCGGAGGTGGATGGATCGATAAATTCCCGAAAACAATGGCTACTCCCTTTCCATAGGGGTATTTCACCATCTGATGCAGAGTGGATGAGACGGCCTTCACCTGGTGCAACCACGGCCGCCCCAAAAGTAGATTGAAGGTTGCCGGAACTTCTAAGATGTGGAAGTCTATCTCATGTTGTCCTGGCCCAACCTTGGTCTAGATTTTTACCGTCCCCATTACTTCCCAGCTTGTGTTGTCATACGCTCGAATCACCTAGGCTGTTGGTACAAAGTCGGCGCTCTTTAAACCGATGGCATAGGCTGTCCTTGCCAGGCAGACGGTGATTGCGGACCCTGTGTCAACGAGTACCACGGGTATCCATTTATTTCTACACTCCACAGAGATGTGGAGTGGCCTATTATGGTTCGCACCCTCAGGTGGTAACTCCTTATCAGAGAAAGTCATCATCGAGGTAGCTCCTCCCGGAAAGACTAGTCCAACTAGCTGCTCTGGTGTGGTATCTATGGAGAGTTTGGCCTTATCCATAGCAAATAGAACAGCCTGTCTTTGCACTTGTGATGCCATAAGCAGTCCCCAGATGGAGATGTCTGCTTGTATCTTCTTCAGCTGCTTCAGTACAGCTTCTTCTTCGATCTGCTTCTCTTTCTGCTTTTTAGTTTTCTTATCCTTCCCAGATGCCTCTGGTTGGTCTAAATGCAGCGGCTTGAAATACCGCCCGCTCCTCGTCATATGGTCGACCCCACCGACATACCAGGTGTCGTCTGGCTGATGGTTTCCCCAATCTTCATCTGTGTGGGCAAGACATAAATCATCATCCTCCCACCACATTCCGTCGGCAGCTGACAGACACCTGTCCGGCTCTCGTATGATTATACTCGCAGTACCTTCAGCCCACATGCTTGCAGCATCTTCTGTCCTTGTGCCCACAACATTTTCAGTCCCCTCATGGGCTTTGGCTTTCCTGGTTCTCTCAGAATCCCAAAACGTTTCTTGTTCCAACTGCGTCGCTGCGGTTTGTTGTTCAGCTTTCCCTGCATTCTCAATGCCCGAATCCCGAGCGAAATTCTTAGTACCGGCGCTCTCCGGCAATGTATTCTGGCTTTCGGCCCTTCCGGCCACCACTGATATTCTCGCCCCTGCCGGGCCATGTTCTGGTTGGAACTCTTCTACAACAGCCGGTTGATCATCTAGCCATCTGGTGGCCTCTGCCGATTCCTCATAATCAAACCAGTTGACTGTCGCATCCCTTGGATCCTGGCCATTGAAAAACTGGAGATTGGCAAAGTCGTCTTCCACAGCCGTCAAATCACCTGCCCCTTGTTCAAATCCATCCCCCTGGATCACACACAGCTCTGCCTTCTCTGGCAATTCTATACTTGGCCCAGATTGACCTGCTGATAGGATGTAATCACTCGGATCGTAGGCTTCCCCAGTAAAATTCTAGACTGCTCGAACCCTGAATGAATAATTCCATTCTCTTCTGAAATCTCCTCTGTCCTATCTTTGCCAGTCACCACCATTGGCTCGGGTTGGGTTCTGGAGATGTACAACATGCACAAAGAGTCAGTGCAGTCTGGAAGGAGCACCTCCGACTTAAGTAGGTGGGATGGGGTGATGTAGATACTAGGATCGTAAGACACGACCCCAATCTGGATAAAGTTGATTCGGTTGGGAGGGGGAGCTTGGTTATGCGGTGGGAGAGGGTTTGTTGTGACATTAGGTTTTTCCCGAAGGCGCAATCACCTGCTTGTCAATGAGATCCTAAATCTCATGACGCAATCTAAAACAATGGTCAGTGTCGTGACCATGTTGTTTGTGATATGCGCAGTATTTTGCTGGTTCATGAGAGGGAGGGAGTGGATTTGGTAGTGGCCTCAGCTCCAGGGGCTTCAAATGCCTTTTCCTAATTAATACCCCCAAAGCTTTGGACAGGGGCATATATAAAGGCGTGAAGGTTCTTTGGCCTCTGGGTTGGTATTTGGTGGTCTGTGTATTGCTTCCGGATGCACCGGAGAAAGGTGTGGCTGCCATGGGTCTTGGAAGGGGAGGGGGAATGGTGGCGACCATGCTTACCTCGTGAAGTTCTTGCAGTTGCAGCGCCACTCGGGCCTGCATTGTTGTTGCGATTAAAGGTTCTTCGGGGTTGCTCTCTGTCTTGGTCAATCAGACCCTGTTTCATTGCATCTTTAATTTGTACCCCCATCTCGTACAGATCTGAAAATGTAGGGAAGGGGAGCACAATCATTTTTTGCATCAGTTTTGGCTGGAGATTGCGCATAATCATCCTGATTTGGTCCTTGTCGGTGGGCCTTAGAGTCATCATCGAGGCCTTCGCCCTACACCGGGTCACGAAATCCGAGAAGCTCTCTTTGGGCTCTTTCCTTGTTGTTTCGAGATCACGAGTTGTAATCTCGATTTGGGTGTTGTAAGAGTATTGCGCAACAAAGGCCTCGGCCATTTCATCCCAACTTCGCTTGACATCATCCTCCAATTTTGCATACCAGATAGCGGCCACACCCGACAGGGTCCGACTGAATAGTGAAAGCTTCTAGGGTCTTGTTAGGCCCATTGGCCGTAGTATATCTGAGAATAGCCGGAGGTGGATCATGGGATCCCCAGATCCATCGAAGCGATCTATCTGCGGCATTTTGAATTTATCCGGCAACGTTACAGCCACGTCGGTATATCCGTCCTCGATATCCAGGATAGCCTTTACCCCCTGGGATTTTTTGAATAGCTTCTCGAGCTTGCTCAATTTTAGTGCTGTAGGGTCTACTTTGAACTCGAAGGGAGAGTCTGGATGGTTGATAGGCGTATGTGTCTTGGACAGTTGAGGCGGAAGTGGGGGCGGAGCTAGCCCCGTTGGAAGGTCTGTGTCCTCCTGGATGTTCTGGACATTTGGCAAGGTGTTTTAGATGTTTGGCAGGACATTCTGGGCAGTTGGTGTTTGCTCGGGTAACGGGACCCCTGGTGAAGGAGGAACTAGGTGTGAAGCAGATGCTTCATTCTACTGTTGCAGTCTAGTGATGAGCTCGGCCTGCTGGGCCATGATTGTGGCCTGTTGTTTAGAGAACTCGCTTGGCGGACAGCGTCCTCCTACATTTGCTTCATGCTCTCTTGGAGCTGTCGCATCATTTCTTCCATCTCGACCATATTTCGCTGATCTTGCTGACTGACTGGTATGTGTATCTCTATGGCAGAAACCGAAACCTCAGCCCAATTGTTCACTGCTAGGGTAGACCACTGCTCTGGCAACCTCTGTTCAGACACACTGCGTCTTCTCGGCCTTCGCCTGACAACCGGGGGTAGAGAGTGAAACACTGGCTGTCCGTTAACCAGATCCTCAGATTGATTGAGTCGACGACCTCTTGTCCAGAGTGCTTGGGGAATATCTACTTAGTCTGAAGCAATTGTGCTAGAACTGCCCTAACAAAAAGATAAATAAAGCAATAAGGAAATAAATAACCAGATAAACGGATAGCATAACAGCTTAAAATAAATACACAACACACAGTTGGGCATAATAACACACGGTCGATAAGCTGAATACACACTGTCCTCAACCACTAATCATTATCCCTAAATCACTGTCCCCGAAAACTGAATCCAATACCCGCAGATAATTGATTCTCAAACACTAACTAATGCCCGCAGGCCTGATGCCCAAACTCGCAAACTGATACATACATTCCTGTAGAGACGCACTCTAAAAGCACATAACAGATAAGCAAGAGCCAAAACACCCCTATGTTGGGGTAGGGTTTCCCTGTCCTATTTTGTCAGGAGCTGGGGTTTCACTACGCACACAGCGGTTTCAAACAACCTATGTCGGGTAAGCAACCTGTCCTAGTTTGGAATGGTCACTATGGATTCCCAACATGCACTAGGTCGAATGGTCAAAAGGGTGCCCCGGTAAAACCAGGGATTTGTGTTCCCATACTGGCAGAGCTCGTAACCGGTAAGCCTTATGGCACGCAGCCTCTGGCAAACCGCTCAGGAATAGCATATGGCAAACACGGTATCCTAGGCGCACCAATGCACATGCAATGCAAAGAAACACATAAGTGTAGTCACAACAAGATATCATAAGTTCGAGTCAAGTTCTCTAAACTCCCCAGGAGAGTCGCTAGAAACTGTAGACGTCCTCGAACGTCCTGGGGGGATGACCCCCGTTCTGTTCATTTTGAGCTCACTGCAGTTCGGACTCAAATTGTCACGGTTCTCAATCTGAACCAAAGAGTCCAAATCTGGTAAATCGTTTTGAGAAAACAGATTTTTTGAAAGAAGTGCCAAACATGGACTGCTTTGCTAGATACAGAGTCGCCACCTAAATATTTTATTTTGGAAAATTTAGGAAACCCTGACTCGTGCCTAAGGCCACGTGTCCGCCATCACCAAAGTTGCCTCGGCTTGGGAACTTGGGTACGATTGGGGAAGGTCACTTCGTGAGCACCCCCGCTCATCAAATCAAAGCTCGGCCTCTACTAACCATGATATCTAGTTTTGAAAACATTGTGTGCTCTTATTCCGGTTATTAGCCAAGATTTACTATGTGATGCGCACAGCATACAAGTATAGACTGGGTCGCCTGAATTGGAACAAAACATTTCCTGCTTATTTTTTAAAGTGATTTGCTACTCGCAAGTAGGCTTAAAATGCAGATTTTGCCACCCTCAGGTGGGCTTAGAAAAGATGGTTTTGCCACTATCTAGTGGGCTTAAAACTCACAGCTGATGATTTGTTCCAATCTAAATAACCCAACCTTCACCCACACGCATTCAGGCAGTTATATTACATAAGCATATAGCCTCATGGTAAGTATGCTATCATGGGCAGTCACTCACATTCATGCAAGGATGCTAAAGCATAAAACTTACCGAGTACTCCAAGCCAAAACAGAAACTATGTTAGAAATCCATGCATGATCCTAACTATACAGAAATGCCTAATGCAACACATGCAAAATGCAAACAAGATAGGCTCGGCTATTCTAAACATGGCATATGGAATGCTACAGTTAACATGTATTCAACTCGGAATTGAAATACAATGCAGTGAGTTATGATGCGCCGAGCCCGGTGCATGCAAAACAGATGAATGAATGCAAACATACTATCATACTGTTTGCTAATTGAAATATGCCCTAATCTAACCATCATAAGCATGGTAAATAAAAGGGAGAAAGACGTGGGGTTGGAAGACATACATCACATGCATGCACACTTATTACAGTTGTGCCATCGCTCGGAGGGTCTAAATAAATAATATATAGTCCAAATGAATAGTACAGTCCGAATAAATACAAAATCCTAATTAATTAACAAATTAATCTAGGAAAGCAGGTAAATTAGCATGCGAGCCCATGGACCGCCTCAGTTCCGTTCCGAATGATGAATGATGCATGCTTGAGTTGTCTTGTGTGGAAATCCATTGCGATACCCCAATTAGCCTCTGTTTACAATTAAACCTGGAATATTGCACGAAGCTCCAAAAGACTGCCGGTTTCTGATTTACTGCAATAAAGAGCAAGAAAGGGGCATGGCAAAGTATTTTCACATATGTATGCATACCTTGGTCCTCGTGCCACCAATCACGCATCTCGATGCATGATGGCTGAGGAGTCGAATTGCACGACTCAATATGAAATGAATGTACATATAAACATAACAAGACCGAGACTCCATCATGGTTAATCCGGAGTATCGGCGACTGGGAATTGAGACACGTTCCGTCACTCGGAGTACGAAACGTCCCTCGTTTCCGTGCTTGGGCTAACTCCTATCCCAAGCACAATGCGATATGCATGACATGCATGAATGCAATCCTAACATGTGACCTAGCATACGCAATGCTATGAGATGGCATACATAATGCACGATGTAGCAAGACATACACAATGCTCTAACATACAACCTAGCATACGCAATGCTATGAATTGAAATGGCATACACAATGCATAATAGACTTACACCAACATGAGTGGACCTCAGTCACACCCACATCAGTAGCCATAAGATGAAAAAGAGACACTCGAGATGCGTGCACACATGCATGCAAATCGAGGACCGATCCTAAGGCACAAATGCCACTCTAACGAGGCATGGCAAGGCATGAAATATGGCATACAAACATGCAAGTTCCAGCATTGAAATATGATGCAAAATGATCCCGAATCATGGATATGTCATACAAGGCATGAAATGGTCCCGAAACTCAAAACTAGGCACATGTATTGACTTATAGCTATACAAAGCATGCATTATTTGACCATGAAGCACAAAGACAGAGCCAAGGCAGTCCCAAAACATGAATATTTCTAGTTCAAAGCATGGCCAAAAGATGCTAACAAGATGGACTAAAATAGCATGCAATTTTGACTAGCAAACATGGTTTACATGGCATGTACATGAAGCAGGTGAGAACTCATCAAACCAGCAAAAATCAGTGAATAAAACATGCCAAAACATGCCCAAATAACCTCTGAAATGCAGCCAACACATGCACAAATGATGGGTTCTTTTAGAGGGCCATACAAGGGGTTATTAAGCACATACAAGATAGACACTTAGCATGGCAAAATTAACTCTAAAAATCAAATATGATAGCCCTAAAACTGACCAAATTGGCCCTGAGATCAGTTAACAAAGCATGCAAAATAGGGCCTCTTTGGAAGGCCAAAAAGACCATCAAGCAAAATAAGGTGAGAGGGGGTCACCCCCCTCTGCTTTTGAGGCTCAAAATAGTGTGTTAGCCACTGAAAATCCACTAGATTTCAGTGGCTAGAAGGCCAAACAATGCATGCAACAAGGGCTTAGTTGTAAGGATCAAAATAAGAGGCAATCAAGCATACAAGGAAACATATGACCTCAAAAAAAATAATGCCCTTAATCAAAGAGGGCCTTAAAACAATACTTTTTTCAGTTTGTAACAAATTCTAGAAATGTTTACAAGTGAGGCTAAAACATGGTGCAAAAATAGCCCTAAAAGAGAGATAGAGGACAAGGGGCAATATAAGGCCTCAAACAGCCAAGTGTCCTTCAACAAATCAAAGAGGGGCTCAAAAAAAGACACTTCAAAGTTTAGATCGAAGCCCCAAAATACTCACAAGCAAGGCTAATATATCATGCAAGATAAGGGCCAAAAGGAGGGATAAAGCACAAAGGATGGTAGGAGACCTCAAATAGAAAAAAGTTCTTGATCAAACATGAAGATGAGCTCAAAATAGGACTATTTCAGTTTAGGTCGAAGCCCAAAAATGTAAGCAAAAGGAGCTAAGATATAGAACAAAATGGTGCAAAAATAAGGAAAATAGGAGCTTACCCTTGTAGAGCTGACCTCTAGCCGCTTTTGGTCCAAGAAAATGAGCTTTTAACCTCTGGAAATGACCTCCAAGGGGCTGGAATGGATGATGGAGGTGGTAGGCTATGGGTTGTGGTGCAAAATGGCCAAGAAACTAGGGTTTTGGAGCTTGAAAATGGAGGAAGAAGGGGGTGAGCCTTGGCTGATTTTTTCTAACCCTTAGAAATGGAGGTGGGGTGCTAGTTATATAGAGGGAGATGAGTGAAATAAAAGGGGGGAGGAAACCAATTCAAATTTCCCCGCCAAAAGGGCAGACCCTCGGGTAAGGGTCCGATGCAAAACAGCTGGCATAGCTGGAATGCACCAGGAGGGACAAGTTTGGCCGGCCAAGTTCAAGAGGTTCAGGTGGCCAGCCGGCCACCTCCCCTTGCCGGCCGACCATGGTCAAAAGGGTCAAGAAGATTTGCTGGCCGGCCACCCCAAAAAGGTGGCCTCCCATGTGTGTACCACACAGTTGTATGGTCAAAAAACTAGAAAAAGTGAACTAGGAGAGGGAAAAGCCAGCTTTTTAGAAGGGTTCAAAAGGGTCAGGGGGAGTTAATGGCCGGCCTATCCATATTGGTGGCCTCCCAGGTGTGTACAACACAATGGCGTGGTGGAAAGTCAGAAAAAGTGGCCCGGGAGTGGGAAAAACTAGCTTTCTAGCGAAGAAAACGGGCGATGAAGAGCGATGAAGAAATGAAACTGGTTTTCGGAACAATTGCTGGCCTCCCACCTTCCTACGACCTTTCTAACAATGAAAATAAGGTCTCTACCAAAAATGAACCCAAACCGATGCAAAACGAAGGTTCAGGGGCCAAAACGCACAGTCCGGGGCCCCGAAAACTGACTATCAAGCACCGGAGGTGGCGTTCGACCACGAAGTTGGTCTCTTGGGAGACTGTCCCTCAAAAGGGAGGAAAAAAGGTGTATGCCAAAAACTGAAGAAAACGGAGGTGGTTAAGCGGTCCCGAACTGAGGCACATGGCTGATAGCTCCGAAAACCGAGAACCAGGCTCCAAACGGGAAAAATGGCCTACGACCACGAAATGTAGCCTACGGACATTGAGAGATGATCTACGAGACCTCTCTCTTCCTTCAGGAGGAGAAAACAAAGAAAATAGGGCTTGGTTCGCAAACTGAGGTAAGGCACAAAAGAGTCCGGAAGTCCAGAGGCAAGGCTCGCAGCCGAGACTCTGAAACTTCAGAACGAGCACAATATGTAACATCACCAAGCGCTCAATCGGTGACGTCTGAGTCTTAAGGTCAGTCAAAAATGGTGTTTCTACACCATGGTTTTCATTTTCGGCCATGGGTTCCAGTATAGGATGCTTGCATTGACTAAGGGTGGGTTGATTCAGGAACTTCATTCGGGCACTTTGCTACGAGAGGGAGTTTGAGGGGTGGAGGATCCAAAGTTTTTTAGGATCTTCATTCGAATGCTCCGTGCAAGTGGGAGTTTGAGGGGTGATTTCCGTTCAATCCTATGGTGGTCGGTGTTTGTGTTCGGTTAAGCATGAAGAGGAGAGCGAACCAAGCAGTGGCTGTCTGAGAGGGGAATTTATATACAAGTGGGCCGAGCTAGGTGTTGGGCCTTAGGGACGAAATAAAAAGACTCGCGCAGATAGGGCCGTATAAGTTACTCCGGTTTGGAGAAGTAGCTTTGAAGATGGACCGGTCACGCAGCCGTGGTGAATAGCCCGGTCTTGGGAGGACTTGGTTCTACTCCGGTTGAGTGGAGTAGCTCAAATGTTTTGGTCTTCGGTGATGACTTCGGTCGTAGCATGTGAGAGACCGAAGTAAGCCATGGTTTGCAGATAGCTCGGTTTTAATTCCCTTATGGATAGCTCGGTCTTAGTATGAGAAAGCCGAGGTAAGGGAGAGTAAAATAAGGGCCGAAGTAATAGTTACTTCGGTCCTGAAAGTAGTTCGGCCGTGGGAAGAACCATCTCACTTGGTTTAAGCAGTGAGGAGGATGTTGGAGGATAAGCATTATCTTCCAAAAGTATGAATCCTAGGAGGACTCTACGCAAGGAGGAGTAATCCTAGAAGGGCTCTACTTGGGGGAATAAGAGTCCTACCAGGATTGTGCCGCGCGAAACCTATATAAGCTCACCAATATCACCTTTGGAGAGGTAACACAATTTTGCTCCTTGAATACATTGAGCTTTTGCCTTCTTGTCTTGCTTACTGACTTAGGCATCGGAGAGGTTTCCGGCACACACCCGTCGGCCAGCTCACGTTTGTGTTTACAGGTAGTAGAACGACGACGTACAGAGGAACGCAGACTTGATCAACAGGATTATACGAGAAAGTGTATTCCTTTCCCGTACAATTGGCGCCGTCTGTGGGAATCGCAGACAAGAACAACCTCTTGATCAAGTTTTTCTCGGACATCAATGGCGAACAACGAAGAACTGCCTCAGTCCGCCATTGACGGACAAACTCCAGAAGGAGGTGCAAGGCGCGAAGGCCTACCTTTGGTCCCTCCCATGGCGAACCTGGAACCACAAAGGCAGAATTCCATGAGGGATGCGAGGGGACGAAGGAGGAATAGCAGCCCTCATCCCTCTCGTTCGCAAAGCCTAGAAAGACAAAGGCGCAGAGTTGATCCTCAAATTCTGGAGGATCGCGTCAGAGAGCAAGACGAACTGATCCGTAAGATGGCGGCGGACATGGAGTCCCTGAAACGCCAGATAAAAGGGAAAGAAGTGGCGACAGGAGAGGGGCGCAACAAGAAGACGCCCCCTCGCCACTCAGAGGGTCGTGGTAGGAATTCTACACCCTCTCAACCAGAGGACAGGAGCCTCAGGACAGGCGATACGCGATCCGTATCTTCCAAGACTCGTCACTCCAGGTCTGAGAGGACGAGGCCTGAGAGGTCATACACTGAGGGGAGTACCTATTGGCCCTCACATACGCATCATACGAGGTCCAGACAGACGGAATTACCTAGGTCGTCCGACCTAAGGTCCATGTTGGAAGAAAAGGCGCGATGGAAGGAGGACGCCAGGGCGCGCGATCCCCACAGGGTTCCTGCCTTGCAGCGATTGGCTCCTCGGACGCATGGAAGCGTCGAGGTTGGAATGCCAAGGCCACACTTGGCATACGAACCAGCGGATAAGGCATTGGCGAGGCTGCAGACCTCACCATTCGTCCCAGAGATTGAGAACGCGCCCCTTCCGTCAGGCTTCCTACAACCCAAATTCACGACGTATGAAGGAAAGACGGACCCTTACACCCACTTGAGCCACTTTCGCCAGGTTATGGCTGTATACCGGCGGAATGAGGCGTTAATGTGTATCCTATTCCCTTCAAGCCTCAGCGACCTAGGCTTGACTTGGTTTGAGAAGCTTCCAGAGGGCAGCATAGCCTCCTGGGCGCAATTGGCGGAGGCGTTTGTAACGCGGTTCAGAACGAACACAAAGACCCCAGTAGAGATCGACCAGCTACTCTCCATCGACATGGGCGATAAGGAGACTCTGAGGTCATACAACGGTCGCTACTGGGAGACATTCAACCAGATTGGGGACTGCCCAACCAACCTCGCCATTGCGCAATACAAAAGAGGTCTTCCAGTCGGGAACAGACTGAGGGACTCTATCACCATGACACCACCCCTCACCATGGAGGCCCTGATGGAGAGAGTGCTTCAGCACATCAGGGTGGAAGAGGATGGCGCTCGTGCCAAAGAAAAAGCCGGCGCGACCACAACACCAGAGAAGAAGATCTCAACAAAGGTCAATACGGTAGGTCGCCGAAACCAAAACGGACGGGGCAGGCGAGACAATGATGAAGACCAGGACAAAAGATGGTTGAGAGTCCGAACTGCCATAACCACGGTGTTCAAGAAACCGATCTACCGGATACTTAGTGAGATTCGAGACGAGCCTTTTGTCAAGTGGCCTGCCAAGTTAGGCGAGGCCCAGAAGGACTATGATGACAGATCCAGATGCACCTACCACAAGGAAAAGGGGCACCGAACTGAGAACTGCACGCCATTGAGGCAGCATCTGGAGGAATTGGTGGCGGCGGGCCACCTGGACAAATACATAGAGGGAGGGGCGCAGCCAGCCCCCCAAGATCACAACAAACCCAACGGGATGCCAATCGATGCCCCGCCACAAGGCATCATCAACGTGATCCATGGAGTCTTCGAACCAGAGCGAGTATGCGAGCTCAGAGGTTCAATCAAAAAGGCAGAGCACTTGAGAGAGGTGCTAAGTGCCCAACCTGTCGCGAAAAAGGGGAGGACGGAAGCTACAAACGTCATGACTTTTTCGGATAAAGACTTGGACAGAATTTATTGCCCACACAACGATGCCTTGGTCGTCACTCTCCGAGTCAAGGATTTTGACGTTAAGCGGATTCTGATTGACCAAGGTAGTTCGTGTGAAATTATGTACTATGAAACCTTCAAGCAACTCAAGCTGCAAGATAAAGACTTGGCCCCAGCCGTATCCCCTTTGATTGGATTCAACTCTATGCCGGAGTGGCCAGTCGGCAAAATCATCCTTCCAGTCAGGGCGGGAAGTGTGACGAAGCAAGTAGAGTTCTGGGTGCTGAAGGTCCCCTCCACCTACAACATCATCCTAGGCAGAACATGGCTGCACGCCATGCGCTCGGTTGCGTCCTCCTACCACCAAGTGATGAGGTTCCCCAACGACGCCGGAGTAATAGAGGAGGTTTATGGGGATCAGATCATGTCGAAACAATGCTTTGTGACAGTGAACGGAAGCCGCGCTGCGAAGGGGTATGTTCATTCGGTGGAAGAACCGGAGAGTAACGAACTATTCGCAGACGTCAGCAAAGCAGCAAGCCAGAAAGCGGTGGAAGACTTGGTGGAAGTCAGGATAGATGAAAAGAACCCGGACAAGTTCTTTCTGCTTGGTTCATCGTTGTCCAGCGCTGAGAGGCTGGAGGTCTTGGAATTTTTGACCTCTAACATCGAAGTGTTTGCCTGGACCCCATACGAGATGCCAGGCATTGATCCCAACTTCATCTGCCACCAACTCAACGTCCACCCATCTGCCAGGCCAGTCATTCAGCGCACTCGCAGATCGGCACTCCACCACGCCGAAATAGTGGCAGAAGAAGTTGGAAACTTGTTGGAAGCAGGGGCAATCAGAGAGGTGCACTACCCCAGGTGGATCTCCAACACAGTCGTAGTGCCAAAGAAGAATGGGAAGTGGCGCGTCTGCGTCGACTATAAAACTGTCAACAAAGCATGCCCCAAGGATAGCTTCCCCCTACCAAGGATAGATCAATTGGTGGACCTAACAGCTGGTCACAGCAGGCTTAGCTTCCTTGACGCATATAGAGGCTACCATCAGATTGCAATGCATGAACCAGACCAGGAGGTTACATCCTTCACCACTCCAAGAGGACTATACTGTTACAAGGTCATGCCCTTTGGCCTAAAGAACGCAGGGGCGACATTCCAGAGGATGGTCACCAAGATGTTCGAGCCATTGTTAGGCAAAACAATGGAGGCTTACATCGATGATATGGTGGTCAAGAGCAAGGATGAGAGTGAACATCTCAAGGACCTGAGTGAGATGTTCGAGATCCTAAAAAAGCATAAGTTACGACTCAACGCGTCGAAGTGTGCTTTCGGAGTAGGATCAGGCAAATTCTTAGGCTTCTTGGTGACCAACCGAGGTATAGAAGCAGATCCTTCTCAGATCAAAGCAATTTAGGAGTTAGAAAGGCCTAACTCAGTGAAAGAAGTACAGCACCTCACCGGCATGGCGGCAGCACTTAACCGATTCATCAGCCGGTCTTCAGACAGATTGCGTCCATTCTTTCAGTCATTAAAAGCTAAGTTTAAGTGGGACGAAGAATGCAACCAAGCTCTGGAAAGTTTGAAGGAATACATGTCTTCTCCACCACTACTTGTCACCCCCGTACCCGGAGAAGAACTCTTCCTCTACTTGGCAGTATCTCAGCACGCAGTAAGTGCAGTATTGGTTCTAGCAGAAGGACTCCAACATCTACCCATCTTCTATGTCAGCAAGACATTACTGGGAGCCGAAACGAGGTACTTGCCTCTAGAGAAACTAGCACTGGCCTTAATGATGGCATCCAGGAAATTGGCGCACTACTTTCACGCCCACACCATTGTCGTCCTCACAGCCTTTCCCCTAAAAGCTTTGTTTGAGAGGGCAAACTTTTCTGGGCGGATTTTGAAGTGGGCAGTGGAGTTGGGACAATATGATGTGAAGTTCCAACCCAGAACCGCAGTAAAGGCCCAATCTTTGGCAGACTTCGTCGCAGAATTCACTCCTGGAAGCCACCAAGTCTGCCCAATCGACCTGACTGACATAACCAAACCAGGGATGGAGATTGACGTCGGAATAGCGCAACCCCTAGTACAGGCCACTCAGTCAGAACCCAAGGCAGACCAGAGTAGAGAGGGCGAGGAGGAAGCCAACCTTACTACACCGAGTCGAAATTCACTAGCGACTAATGACTTGGGCCCATCAGAAGACAAGGGGCAGACTGCAATTATGGACTCTGAAGAAGACACTAACATAGAAGACCCCAAGGCATCGTCCGACCCCTCCACTTGTTGGAAGTTGTTCGTTGGGGAGATGTGGAAGCTCTTTGTGGATGGGGCATCCAACCGACATGGAGCTGGACTGGGCATAGTCCTCATCTCTCCAGACGGCCTAGTAGTGGAACAGGCGATCAACCTTGGCTTCCCAGCATCAAACAATGAAGCAGAGTACGAAGCGCTTCTTGCAGGACTCAAGTCAGCGGCCTACATGAAGGCCACCGAACTCATGGTCTACAGTGACTCACAGTTGGTGGTGAATCAAATTGCAGGCGACTACGAAGCGAAGGACGACAGAATGGCTAAGTACCAAGAGCTAGTCAGAACCGAAATCAAGAAGTTCGAGGCGGTGAGGATAGAACAGATAGGCAGGGAGGAGAATAGTAGAGCAGACGAACTAGCAGGCTTCGCCTCAATGGCAGATACCTCCATACCACATCCTCTATTGATCGACTATCTGCCCAGACCAAGTATTGAAGACCCAGAAGCTGAAGAAGTATGTTGTGCGGAGTTAGGTCCTTCTTGGATGGATCCCATCATACTGTTCCTGAAAGACGGCACTCTACCGGAAGATAAGAAAGAAGCCAACAGAATAAGAGCCAAGTCGCAACGATTTTGGCTCTCTCCATCCTTGGCATTATACAAGAAGTCGTTCTCAGGACCTTACTTAAAATGTGTCCACCCCAGCAAGGTAGAAGCATTCTTGTTTGAAATACACGAAGGGGTTTGTGGCAGCCATCAAGGAGGAAGATCATTGGCATACCGAGCTATTTCACAAGGGTATTGGTGGCCATACATGCAAGCGGATTCAGAGAAGTATGTCAAAAAATGCGAAAAGTGTCAGAAGTTTGCACATCAAATACATCAACCTGCCAGAGAACTCCTACCTCTCACTAGTCCATGGCCTTTCGCAATGTGGGGCTTAGACATAGTAGGTCCACTTCCAACAGCACCTGGCAACAGGAAGTTCTTTCTTGCGGCAACAGACTACTTCACCAAGTGGGTGGAAGCAGAAGCTTTGGCGTCAATCAAGGAAAAAGATGTGAAGAAGTTTGTTTGGCAGAACATCATTACACGTTTCGGCATACCAAAAGCATTGATCTCAGATAATGGCACTCAGTTTGACGGTAGAACTTTCAGAAGCTTTTGCGAGGAATACAAGATAGAATTCTACAATTCTACACTGGCGTATCCCCAAGCAAATGGACAGGCAGAAGCGTCAAACAAGGTCGTTTTGGACGGATTGAAGAAAAGATTGGAAAAAGCCAAAGGCAAGTGGCAGAAGAGCTTCCCCACGTTTTATGGGCTTATCGCACCACACCACGGTGGTCAACAGGAGAAACTCCATTTTCCTTAACTTATGGCATGGAAGCCGTCATCCCCTTAGAAGTTGGCCTTCCTACAATTCGGAGCGAAAACTTTGATCCAGACCTAAATGGGGAAGCCATCGCATTAGAACTTGACCTGGCAGAAGAAAGAAGAGAAAAGGCATTGGTTCACATCGCCTCCTACCAGCAAGAATTATCCAGGAAATACAACAAAACAGTACATCCAAGGCAATTCAAGATCGGCGATTGGGTACTTCGCAAGGTTATGGGCAACACATTGGTCCCAGGGGATGGCAAGTTAGGTCCTAACTGGGAAGGTCCTTACAAAGTAGTCGGATTAGCAGGCAAAGGGGCATACCACTTGGAAGACAAGGACGGCAAAGCAATTCCCAGGCCATAGAACACGGCCAATCTTAAGTTATTTTATTTTTAGCTTCTTTCTTTCAAGAATGTGTAATTTTTTACTTTCAATAAAAACAAATCGATTCTTTTCTAGCATATTTGTTTCCAGCAGAAAGTAACTTTTTGTAAGCTAATAGCATTGTAACCATAGTCGGCCGGATTAAACCAACTATGACTTTTCCTAAGCCCAGGATACGGATCCAGGCTGCAGGACGTTTGGTCGGAATAACCAAACACTACATTCTAGGTTGGCTGGAAAAACCAACCTAGAGGTTGGCTGGATTAAACCAACTCTTTATACTCTTCAGCCGAAGTATGGGTATGGCTGAAGAGTGGTTGGCTGGATTAAACCAACTCTTTATACTCTTCAGCCGAAGTATGGGTATGGCTGAAGAGTGGTTGGCTGGATTAAACCAACTCTTTATACTCTTCAGCCGAAGTATGGGTATGGCTGAAGAGTGGTTGGCTGGATTAAACCAACTCTTGTTACTCTTCAGCCGAAGTAAGTTATATCGGCTGAAGAGTGGTTGGCTGGATTAAACCAACTCTTTATACTCTTCAGCCGAAGTATGGGTATGGCTGAAGAGTGGTTGGCTGGATTAAACCAACTCTCTGTTCTCTTCAGCCGAAGTAAGTGTATGGCTGAAGAGTGGTTGGTTGGATTAAACCAACTCTTGTTACTCTTTAGCCAAAGTAAGTTAGATCGGCTGAAGAGTGGTTGGTTGGATTAAACCAACTCTTGTTACCTTTCAGCCGAAGTATGGGTATGGCTGAAGAGTGGTTGGCTGGATTAAACCAACTCTCTGTTCTCCTCAGCCGAAGTAAGTGTATGGCTAAAGAGTGGTTGGTTGGATTAAACCAACTCTTGTTACTCTTTAGCCGAAGTAAGTTAGATCGGCTGAAGAGTGGTTGGCTGGATTAAACCAACTCTTGTTACCCTTCAGCCGAAGTAAGTTATATCGGCTGAAGAGTGGTTGGCTGGATTAAACCAACTCTTGTTACTCTTCGGCCGAAGTAAGCTATATCGGCTGAAGAGTGGTTGGCTAGTGAGTCAGATAGCTAACCGAGATCACAGTTGTGCAATTGCTCACATGGAAAATTCATTACAAATACAGGCATACATACACAACCGAAACAAGACTTGATGGAAAGATTTTTTCATTCAAAATCAAAAGCAAGTACAAGTGCAGTGGCTGCAGCCCGGTTACAGAATTTGAGACAACAAAAGAAAGAAAAAAAAAAAAAAAAAAAAAAAAAAAAGAAGAAAAAAGCACAAGTTCAATCAAAGAGATCATCTATCTCGGCATCCAGATCGGCTCCAAGGTCAGCACGTACTCCGGTGTCTGCAGTTAGAGTAGTCTCGGTTGGTAGTTCGGGCGCCGCGTTTTCAATCGTGGGCTCCAACCGAGCTGACTGATCGCCACCTTGCTCTTGGATAGCTTGAGTCTCGGCTGCCTCTTCATCATCATCATTATCAGAAGAACCGAGGAATTGTTTCTGGAGTTCATCGGCATACTCTTGCAGTGAGGCCGGAATGAAGTGCTCAGGAGCGTTGTAGACCTCGGTTTCAGGTCCACAACCGACCTTTTCTATTGCACCTCTCCAGCCGCACTTGAAGAATAATTCTTTTGCAGCTTCGCACTGCAGAGAGTAGCCAGCTTCGGCTTCCTTGAACCCTTCTTTGGAAGCGTCCTCAGCCTTCTTCTTTAGCTCAGATATTTCGGCGTTCTTTTTATTTTCAAGCTCCGCCATCTCCCATAAGTATTGGTCCTTCACCTCGGTCACGGCGCGCTGTTTGTCGCTCTCAGCCGAGGTAACCAGTCCGGTCAGGCGAGCTACCTCAGCCTCCAGCTCGGCCGACCTTTGTTTGGACAGCGCCAGCTCGGCCGCCCTGGTTTCGGCGTCCCTTATTGCGTGCCTTGTTGTTTTGCGAAGTTCCATTATTTGTTTATGGTCAATGGTGTTCTTTTGAATGGCCTGCAAAAGGAGAGTTCCTTGTTAGCCGAGCTAGGAGTTGGAAAAAATTAGACTGATCAAAGAAACAAACAGTCCTGCTTACCAAAATCATGGACTTGGTGGATGACCGGATGGCCTTCAGCTCGGTATTTAGCTGCTTACTGTGGTGCTCCATGTCTTTGGGAAGACAGACACCCCTGGCCAGGTTGAAGGCCAGTAGGTGATCCTTGTCAGCAACAACGGAGTCATCTTCATCGATATCTCGGTTGTTGAAGACGAAGGGTGGAGCCCATTTGTTGCTCGGCGCAGCCCGGTGAGATGATTCCGGTTGAAGGTTGAGTTCGGGGCTCGGTGGAAGGATGGGGTCAACCTCATCAACCAAACGCTGCTCGGTCTCAGTAGTCCGGGCGCGCTTAGCTCGGCGTGAGGAGGATGGCTGTTGTGAGGGCAGTGCTACCACGGCTTCTGTGGTTTCTTGAGCTGGTGGTACTTCGGCCCTTGTGGTGGCGGTAAGCATGGCCTTCATCCGGTTCTTCTTCGCCATCTCTTGTTCGGCTGTTAGAGGAACAAGGACGATCTCCGGCAAGGTTGGGTCCGGTTCTGGTTGGTCTTCAAGGAGGAAGTCAGTCACCCTTGCTTTGCGGCGACCGGAATAACGATAAGTCGGTTCGAAGTCAAGGAGTTTAGCCCAACTTCTCTCTCGAACTCGCAGTGCGGCGCAGAGAACACCTAAGTTAGGGTGGCCATACTGGGAATGGAGGAAAGCTGAATCTGCAAAAAATAGAACAAGTGTTAGTTCGGTTATAGAGAGGAAAACCGAAATAAACAAAATTAAGACATGCAACCGAAGTACGAATACCGGGCTCTCCTTTCTTCCCGTTTATTCTTCGGCCAGGGATCTGGGCCTGAAAGTCTTCAAAATTTCCAGAAACCCAAAAGAAATCGTCGTCGTTTAAGTCCTTGTCCGGTGTGTGTTTTATTATTTTTTCTCGACCACGGTGTATTCTTAAGTAATAACACCAGCCTTCATTCTTTGACCCTATGGAGTATTGGTGTAGTATTTCGGCTAAACCGAGGTTGAGACCGGTTTGTTGGTTTAAAGCGGCTATACCCATTATTATTCGATATGTATTAGTGGATAGTTGGGTGGGGCATAGTCTAGTTTGCCTTAAAAATTCACATATAAGGGGCTGGACTGGGAATCTAAGTCCGGTCTCTACTATGGATTGAATGGTAAAGGGGACAAAGCCTTCATTGTCCCATGGCTCTATATCTGGTTCGGCTAGTATGAGATTTACATCGGCTGGGATTTGGTAGTCCTTTCTGAATTCGGCTAAGCCCCCTGGGGTTTCTACAAGACATCTATATTTACCCATTTTATTATATAAGTTATGAATAAATTATATCGGTTGGAAGAGTGTGTTCAGTAGCTCGGCTGGGCGCAAGTAAGTGCCTGGCAACCTAAGTCTGCAAAGTGAGAAAACAAGTTGTTAAGCACTGATCACAGACCGTGCTACAAAGTCAAAGCAAGAAAAGCCTAGTCTTATTTCGGCTCTACAAGGTGCTATGGTATTTACCTCGATTTCTGACAAGTGCTCGTTATCTCGGTTCACAGAGTGTTTTGTTATCTCGGTTTCAAGTGAGAATATTCTTACTTCGGTTAGGCCTCAAGGGGCAGCTTATATGAGTTCGGTTTAGGACTCAGAAAGCTGGCTTAGCCCCCCAGGGCTTATCTCAGTCGAGGGTCAAAATTTCAAGTTCAAGTGTATTTTTATTTCGGCTAAGGTATATCAGATGGAAACTTATTAAAACTACTGTGATGTGTACAAGTGTTGGTTCGGTTTCGGTTTGCCTATATAACAACAGTATTCTAGTCCGGTTACGACGTGATTCCAGATCTAAGCCAAGTTCTACAGGTTGCATCATGATATTCTAAAGGCTTTTGTGAAGTTTTTTCAGAAACTAAGCATGAGAGAGGTGTTTTACAAAAACAAAAACATGCTGGGCAAATGTATAGAATAAACTGTTTTGAGTTGAAACGAAAGCAAAAACAAGGGAAACAGATTTTAGAAAGCTTACTAGAGGAGGAGGAAGAAAGCTGGAGTTGAGAGCAATGGTAACAATGGAGAGCTCGAGCCTTGAAGTTGCAGGGTTGAGAAACACGAGCTTCAGAGGTAGCGAAGAGAGAGAGGATGAACAGAAGTTAGTGTGATTCGAAAATGAAGGGTTGTTTTGGTAAAGAGGGGGAAAGGGCGGGACTGTTCAAATTTCTCGAAGTACAAGGGCGGCGTGACAGCTGTGGATGGCCAATGGGGGCTTGCCACGTGTCCTTGGGAGAAGAAACGCTTCAGTTGCTGTGACTGAAGGGACGTTTGACCGGACGTGCTTTGCTCGGTTTAAGCTTTGCTCGGCCGGAGTAGCTAAAGGATTGTAGCTCGGCTGGATAAGCTAAAACTTTAGTTCGGTTCGTAGGCATGTAATCCCAATCATGCTTTGCAGATGGAATTAAGGGGCAATTGAGAGGGGAATTTATATACAAGTGGGCCGAGCTAGGTGTTGGGCCTTAGGGCCGAAATAAAAAGACTCGCGCAGATAGGGCCGTATAAGTTACTCCGGTTTGGAGAAGTAGCTTTGAAGATGGACTGGTCACGCAGCCGTGGTGAATAGCCCGGTCTTGGGAGGACTTGGTTCTACTCCGGTTGAGTGGAGTAGCTCAAATGTTTCAGTCTTCGGTGATGACTTCGGTCGTAGCATGTGAGAGACCGAAGTAAGCCATGGTTTGCAGATAGCTCGGTTTTAATTCCCTTATGGATAGCTCGGTCTTAGTATGAGAAAGCCGAGGTAAGGGAGAGTAAAATAAGGGCCGAAGTAATAGTTACTTCGGTCCTGAAAGTAGTTCGGCCGTGGGAAGAACCATCTCACTTGGTTTAAGCAGTGAGGAGGATGTTGGAGGATAAGCATCATCTTCCAAAAGTATGAATCCTAGGAGGACTCTACGCAAGGAGGAGTAATCCTAGAAGGGCTCTACTTGGGGGAATAAGAGTCCTACCAGGATTGTGCTGCACGAAACCTATATAAGCTCACCAATATCACCTTTGGAGAGGTAACACAATTTTGCTCCTTGCATACGTTGAGCTTTTGCCTTCTTGTCTTGCTTACTGACTTAGGCATCGGAGAGGTTTCCGGCACACACCCGCCGGCCAGCTCACGTTTGTGTTTACAGGTAGTAGAACGACGACGTACAGAGGAACGCAGACTTGATCAACAGGATTATACGAGAAAGTGTATTCCTTTCCCGTACACTGTCGATGTTCAGAGGCGAAGCAAAGTAGTTTCGGTCTCGGGTGGTTCTCGATGGTGAAGCAAGAAGAGGCTGTTGAGGTTCCTAGGTGTCTGTAATTGAGGGTGTTGTTTGGGTCACGGAGTAGAGGTCAAGAAAGCAAGAAGAGGTGAGTGAATGGTGCAAGACGAGGCTGTTGATGTTCAGAGTTCGGTCACAGGTGGTCTTCGACGGCAATGGAGTCTCCGTGTCTGGCAAGTATGGAGATTAAGTGTATCAAGTGTGTATCAGTGTATCAAGTGTGTATCAGGCATGGGGCTAAAGAGTGCATCAAGTGTTTGAGTCAGGCGTGGGGTGTTCCAAGAGTGAGTAGCTGTGGTTTAAGAGGGGTGTTTCAGTGTGTAGCTATGGTTTAGGTGGGGCTCAAGTGTGTGGTGCAACGCCCTCAAAATAATACATAAAACCCATCACTTTAGACATGCATTGACATAAGAGAAATCAACCATTTCTATTCATCAGAGTAGTCCATACAACAGTATTACATGTTAACAACAAAAGCAAGTGCCCTACGGGCTTACAACTTTCCAAGTCAACACTTGGTTACACAAAAGAAGAGTACTAACTCTATACAAAAGAAGCCCTTGGCTTGATACCCATGTAATACAAACAAATAAACCAAAAGAGTCTTCGACTCTCATCATCATCCAAGCTATGACCTCGGAGGTGGCATGCTACCTGTATCTGAAAATAATGTCCCATATAGGGTGAGACAACGCCCAGTAGAGATATGCTAAACACAATATGAGCAACAACAAGACATTGGCAATTGATAAATGTTTAATTCCCATAAATCAATTCATAATCTATTTCCATTACATGACCACTATGTCCATGTTTCCTTTCATTTTCCATTTCTTTTTCAACTTTGAGTTTGAAAAACAAGGCTTAACACATAACCAAATAACTTAATGAGATTTCGACTCATCTTTAAAACACCTTCGAAATTCATGACGGATACACATTGGAATGCTGTATCGATAACACATAAACCATTTCCACACTTTGCGAAAGATACACATTTCGGTGCTGTATCAACATAACATAGAATTACTTCTATACTTCACAATTGATAACGATATACATTTTAGTGCTATATCAAATCAATTCGAACACTTCCATAATCAACACTTGATACACATTGTAGTGCTGTATCAATGTCACACAAAATTTGGTTTAGAGGTCCATTCCCTATCTTCCCCTAAACTGTGGAGTACATCCCCTATCTCCTCCCACACAACACATGTATATAAACATAGATCATATACAATCAATCAATACATAAAGTTATTGTATTGTTCTAGTCGCTATATTCGATAGCATGCTCAATCGATTAGTTTTAGTTTGCCTAATCATCATGCATTGTCTACAACAATCAAAACTACCCTCCATCGGTAGCCCAAGCGATTATTTCTAAACAGATAATAAAAGCTCCAACAGATAAAATATCAATGTTTTCAAAGGTGAGTGATTAATCAGTCCAACTCCACCATTTCACAATATAATGAGTCAATTTCATTATTTCCAACTCAATTCCAAATGACAACAATTTTTCCCAAATTAATTATACCAATTAATTTATACAACAACTTAGGGTTTTCTACCCCTTTTTCCAATAACAACCCAATGGTCCATAAATCAACAACCAACAACAATATCATTATTTTGAAACTCAAAATACACATTTTAGAATCAAAATAACAAAAACTCCCTTTTAACATTTAGAAACCCTAAGTCCCAAAATTACCCAACTTCAACACTTTATCAAAACAACCAAAAATCTATGTCAAAGACCATAAGAGTGAGTAGGAATCCCTACCTCAAAAGTTGACACCCAACGAAGAAGATGAAGAAAACGAAAATGCTCCAACTTCCGGTAGTCGATACAGAGTCTCAAGGCACCATCTTTCTTTTTAGCAAAAAGGCCGATGCTCCCCACGGCAAAACACTAGGGCGTACAAAGCCCTTATCTAACAACTTATGGAGGTGAATCTTCAACTAACTCAACTCAGCTGGGGCAAAACGGTAAGGTGCCATAGAAATCGGCGCCGTGCCGGGCACTAAATTAATAGAGAACTCTATCTCACGGTGAGGTGGCAAACCAACGAGATCCTCAGGAAAAACATCCGAATACTCACAAACCACCCACGGCAATACAATTTCGGTCTCGTCACACTCACCACTCAAAAAGCTAGCAAGTAGACCACTAAGCTCACTCCGCCCTCACGGATCATACATCGGTTGCAACACACTACCAACCCGATCCCTCAAGAAATGGAAACACTCCCCGCTCAAGGTACAAACTGTGACCCTCTGGCGGTCACAATCAATAACAGCCCGGTATGACGATAGCCAATCCATATCCAAAATAACATCAAAATCCTTCATGGGCATAACTACAAAAGGGAACGGAAGTTGATGATCGGCGACCTCTATATCACAACCTCTACATCCGTGCTTCAAAATCAATTCACCCCCAACAGGTGATACAACACATATAGGAGATGCTAATTGTGCCAACTCCAATTCCAAAACAGATGCAAATGCAGCAGATACAAAAGAATGAGATGCACTTGTATCAATCAATACACTAGCAATTGAGTTGCAAAACAGAAAGGTACCTCTCACAACTGATGGAACCAGTACCAAGTCCTGCGCGGTAACAGCATACACGCGCCCAGTAGGCCCCTGATCCACTTGCTCACCCCTCGGAGTATATGACTGCTGTACAGACTGGGACGATAAAGCCCCCTGATTGGCCCTCGAGGACTGAGCTGGCTGAAGACTCTACCTCTGCCCAGATGCACCAGATGTGCCACCCAACTGCGGGCAAAACCTCTTCAGGTGCCCCACCTAACCACACTGATAATAAGACAGTGGCTGACCCCTGCCTTAATTCTGGCTCTGCGGTCTAGCTGAAGATGGAGCAGCTCTCTGACCTCCTCCCCTCTGTGGGCAGACCGAAGCCTTGTGGCCCAGCTGACCACACTTGTAACATGTGAAGTCCCCCTGATTAACTTTTCTCGAGCCCACACTCGGCACTGGAAAGGTCGATCTAGCAACACCGCCCTGAGACTGCTGAGGGTTAGCACCCCTCAGTCTCCTGCCATCACTCTGACCATCTTGGCTCCTTTTGGAGCCCCTCTGCCCCTCATCCTCCTACATCATGATCTTCATATGGGCTGCTGCATCAACCAAGCACCCATAATCTCAGATCATAGAACCACCAACTCTCATCGTGAGGCCGCGCCTCAACCTCTTCTGAAACTCAATACAACGGCGTTCCTCGGACACCACAAGTTCAGGTGTGAACCTGGACAAGCTAGTAAAAGCAGCATCATACTCGGCCACTGAAGAGCTCAACTGCAAAAGCTGGCAAAACTGATCTCTCAGCTTCTCTCTAACTGCTGGAGATAAGAACTTCTCCTGAAAAGCACCCACAAAAGCCTCTCAAGTGCCATCCAAACGACCCTTCACGAATTTCCACCACTGACCCGCATCCCTTTTTAGTTGGAAAGACGCCAAGGTCACTTTCAATGCTCTGTCCTCGATGCCAAGCATCTCAAACGTCTTACTCATCTGCTTCAACCAATCATCCGCCTTAAGTGGCTCCTGCAGATCCCCAACAAACTCATCCGGATCAGACCGGAATAACTCCCTCTTCAAGAAGGAAGGCCCTGCCCTAGCAACCTGGGCCTGAACTGGAGCCTGAACTGGATTCTCAGCTCTGAGAATACCCATAGACTCCCTCAGAGCATCGGCTAGTCCTCGGGCTAAAGCGCCCATAGCCTCCTGACCTGCTGGCTCGGCCACATTGGCCTGGCCAACCCCCTCCTGTTGTGCCAGAATATCATCCGGTAAAGGCATCTCCTGCCTCCTAAGCCTACCTCACCTACCACCTCGTCCTCGTCCTGGCATCCTAATAAAGGTAATAGAGACGTTAGCACATTCACAAATGTGCCGAAACTATAACACTCGCGTCCTAATGCATGGACAACTGTAATTCACTCCACGTAAGCACATAAACACATAAGCACTAATGAATTTCATTTCCAGATAATGATAGTCCCGAGGCGTTGCCAAAGTTCCGGTTAGAAACAACATTGATCAAGTGCTTTTCCAACAAGACTCACAGAAACCCAAGGATCCAATCAACATCCTAGAAATTAAATCTCATACCCAAATAGTCACATAAACATGTTATCACATAAGCACAGTACATTACACTCAAGTCTCTAACAAGTGAGACCAACCCACTGTGATACTAATCACTTCCCACATACCCAAAGTATTCGAACCCGATATGCTCTAATACCAAGTTGTAACGCCCTCAAAATAATACATAAAACCCATCACTTTAGACATGCATTGACATAAGAGAAATCAACCCTTTCCATTTATCAGAGTAGTCCTTACAACAGTATTAAATGTTAACAACAAAAGCAAGTGCCCTACAGGCTTACAGCTTTCCAAGTCAACACTTGGTTACACAAAAGAAGAGTACTAACTCTATACAAAAGAAGCCCTTGGCTTGATACCCATGTAATACAAACAAATAAACCCAAAAGAGTCTTCAACTCTCATCATCATCCAAGCTATGACCTCGGAGGTGGCATGCTATCTGTATCTGAAAATAATGTCCCATATAGGGTGAGCCAACGCCCAGTAGAGATATGCTAAACACAGTATGAGCAATAACAAGACATTGGCAATTGATAAATGTTTAATTCCCATAAATCAATTCATAATCCATTTCCATTACATAACCACTATGTCCATGTTTCCTTTCATTTTCCATTTCTTTTTCAACTTTGAGTTTGAAAAACAAGGCTTAACACCTAACTAAATAACTTATTGAGATTTAGGCTCATCTTTAAAACACTTTTGAAATTCATGACGGATACACATTATAATGTTGTATCGATAACACATAAACCATTTCCACACTTTACGAAAGATACACATTTCGGTGCTGTATCAACATAACATAGAATTACTTCTATACTTCACAATTGATAACGATATACATTTTAGTGCTATATCAAATCAATTCGAACACTTCCATAATCAACACTTGATACACATTGTAGTGCTGTATCAATGTCACACAAAATCTGGTTTAGAGGTCCATCCCCTATCTTTCCCTAAACCGTGGAGTACATCCCCTATCTCCTCCCACACAACACATGCATATAAACATAGATCATGTACAATCAATCAATACATAAAGTTATTGTATTATTCTAGTCGCTATATTCGATAGCATGCTCAATCGATTAGTTTTAGTTTGTCTAATCATCATGCATTGTCTACAACAATCAAAACTACCCTCCATCGGTAGCCCAAGCGATTATTTCTAAACAGATAATAAAAGCTCCAACAGATAAAATATCAATGTTTTTAAAGGTGAGCGATTAATAAGTCCAACTCCACTATTTCACAATATAATGAGTCAATTTCATTATTTCCAACTCAATTCCAAATGACAACAATTTTTCCCAAATTAATTATACCAATTAATTTATACAACAACTTAGGGTTTTCTACCCCTTTTTCCAATAACAACCCAATGGTCCATAAATCAACAACCAACAACAATATCATTATTTTGAAACTCAAAATACACATTTTAGAATCAAAATAACAAAAACTCCCTTTTAACATTTAGAAACCCTAAGTCCCAAAATTACCCAACTTCAACACTTTATCAAAACAACAAAAAATCTATGTCAAAGACCATAAGAGTGAGTAGGAATCCCTACCTCAAAAGTTGACACCCAACGAAGAAGATGAAGAAAACGAAAATGCTCCAAATCCCGAGATTCTTGGATCAAAAGATAACCCTCGACGATCAACAACTTTTTTGTAAAGGCCAAAGGTGAGAAAACAACTCCTACTAGATCAATACCTAGAGAGAAGGCAAGGTCCTAGAGAGAGAGGCTCAACAATGGAGTTTTGGAAAAGTAAGAGAGAGAAAAGGATGTGAAAAAGTGATTCAAAAAGGTGAAACCCGGTGTGATATACAAGTCACCCCGCTCGAGCGTGTAAAACCCCGCTCGAGCGTCACTCACAGACTCCCGCTCGAGCGGCGAATACACACTTCCAGAACTTTTTGCTGAACCAGGTCCCCGCTCGAGCGTAAAACTCCTCGCTCAAGCGTCACACACAAACTCACGCTCGAGTGTCAAAACGCCCGCTCGAGCATCCAACACTGCAGAGGAAATACTGGAAGATGGAAAATCACGCTCGAGCGTCAAAACTCCCGCTCGAGCGGAGAAGCAACAATGAAGGGCCCGCTCGAGCGTCAAAAGCTCCGCTCGAGCGTGAAGGCAAAAATCTGGGCAACTACTCTTGGTTTCTAAGTTCAACCAACCTGTAACAAACCTGCCCAATACATCCTATAACTCAAATACAAAATACGAAAAGGATGCAAACAAGATATAAGCAACTACTAACATCCACGGAAACAAGTCTGGATCACTGTATACAAGAGGTAAAAACCCGGGATCGCTATTTGTGATTTATTTTATTTTTTAGTTGTATTTTAAAATTTAAAATCGTGAGGCGAAGGGGTTGGTTGTAAGAACGCGAGTAGCAGTAGTAGGAGAGTGAGTATTTACTCTTCGAATCTCTCTCATTGCGTTTTATTTCCTTGTACCTGTAAATTTCATGTTTTTAATGGAATTTTTCTTTGCTGATCAAAAAAATATATACAGATATATACCATATAACCTCACAAACTCCACCATCACCGTCACCACTATCACTGCCACCATCATCCATCATCCTTCCACAACCACCATTTTACCACCATTGTCGTTACTACCATAACCATCATCATTATTTCAATACTACCACCACAATCGCTACCTGTTACCACTACTACTATAACAATTTGTACAATCCTTCACCTTTACAACTATTGTCACCATTGCCATAACTACCACCATCATTACACCGCCACTGCTCTCTTTTTATCATCACTACATTACCCCATGGTTGATTCTGACTTTTTTAGGATCCAAAGCGAACCCTAAATATGAGACCTTTCATATTTATTATTAAAAAAAAAATTGTTCAAAACATTATGTATCAAATTTTGTTTTAAATTTTTGCATTTAATAATGCTCACAAAAAGGCTACTAAAATTTACTTAAATATGTAATAAAGTTTACAATAATAAAAAAAATTAAAATATAAGCTGCGGTACCAAAATAGTTGTGGAATTGCTAACTTCCAACCTCATGAATGAGTTGGTGTTTTGTGTCTCATAATTTTTATTCCAAAGTAAGTCCGAATAATTATAAAATTTTCACATGTAACTTTTCTTCTATAATAACAATTATTATTATTATTTTTTTTTTTTGGGAAAATTCATTAAGAAATCATCTTACAAGTTTTAATTGGTTCATAACATATTCTTATATATTCCAACAAGTCTTATTATTTGGATATTTGATTCACCAAATCTTAATTTTATATTTTAGATGATCTAAATAAGTATAACTTTTTGTGTAACGCCCTCAAAATAATAACATTAAACTCAACAATATTGACATATAAAAGATCAACTTCCTTCTATTCATCAGAATATTTCCTTACAAAAAGTATTACATGTTGACAACGAAAGTAAACGCCCCATGGGCTTACAACTTTCCAAGCCAACACTTGGTTACAAGGAATGAGTACTAACTCATATACACATTAAGCTCTAGGCTTGAATTTACATGTAATACCTCAAAAGGAAAATAACATCCAAAAAGTCTGACTGCCTCTAGCCTTCCAAGCTATGTCCTTGGAGGTGGCAAGCTACCTGTACCTGAAAATGATATTCTCATATAGGGTGAGCCACGGCCCAGTAGAAGTACACTAAACCAGCTATGAACAATGACTAAAAGATTAGCAGTTGATAGATGGCCAACACTTATACATCCACTTATATCACATTACAATTACATGACATACAAGTCCATGGTACTTTTCATTTTCCATTTTCAGTAGTTAAGCATACTAGCTAAATCAATACATCAACAGATAAGCATATTAGCTATATCAACATCTTAACAGATAAGTATAAGAACTATATCATATAATCAAAGATAAGCATATGAGCTATATCTATACTTCTCTTGACAAGCATATGAGCTGTGTCTACACTTCTCAAAGATAAGCATATGAGCTATATCTACGGAGTTCACCCCCTATCTCCCCCCAATACTATCCGGTTTAGAGGTACATCCCCCATCTTTCCCTAAATTGCGGAGTACATCCCCCATCTCCTCCTCTACACACAATGCATATAAATACATAGGTTCTATACACAATCAACTAATACATAAAATTAATGTATTCTATCAACCGTCATGCTCCATGACACATTCCGTTGATTAATTTTCGTTTTCCTAATCATCATGCATTGTCTACAACAATCAAGACTATCCTCCACCGATAGCCCAAACTAGTTATTTCTAGACAGAAAATAAATGCACAAAATGGATAATATACCAACATTTCAATTTGGTGAGCGGTAAATAATTTGACTACACCCTTTAATCCCATACATTCCCAATTCCAACTTTTCTAATTCAATTCCTCCTTTTCTCAAATTAATTACACGAATTAATTTATTAAGCCAATTAGGGTAAAATTCCCTTATCTAACAAAACAACCCTAAGGTTCCATTTTCATCCACATTCCATCATCTATCTCATTATTTTATGCCAAACTTGCATTTAGGTTTATTATAAACAAAACCCCAACTTTTGTGAAATTACACAAAAGGCCCAAACTTTCTCAAAACTACCCAACAACACCCAACATATCAAAATGCTAAAATTTAAGGACAAAAATCCATAAGGAGGAGTAGGATATCCCTACCTCGAAGTTAGAGCTCGAATGAAAAAAGATCAAAACCAAAGTGCTCCAAAAACCAAACTTTTCGGATCAAAACGACGCCCTCGACGATCAACACAACTTTTACAAAGGCCGAAGAGAAGGGGGACACTCTAACTAGATCAAACCCTAGAGAGAAGGGAGTTTCTAGAGAGAGAGGCTCTCAAAATATCTTTTTAGAAAGTAAGAGAGAGAGAGAGAGAAAGCAAAAAGTGATTCAAAAATGCCCCACAGCTCTCAGATATACGACATTCCCGCTCGAGCGGAAAACACAACGCTCGAGCGTAAAGAACAAAAAACCATGGTCCGCTCGAGCGCACCAATTACCGCTCGAGCGCCAAGACACAAGAATAAAGTTCACCCGCTCGAGCGTGAAAAACCAGACAACTCGAGCGCCA
The DNA here is from genome assembly GCA_022316695.1 of Camellia oleifera. NCBI lineage: Eukaryota > Viridiplantae > Streptophyta > Magnoliopsida > Ericales > Theaceae > Camellia > Camellia oleifera. Next base: position 61,285,143 of record CM039306.1, read on the forward strand.
ATTTCCCCCTCTCAGAACTTACGCGAAAAATACACTAGACGCTCGAGCGCCAACAATCCCGCTCGAGCGCGACCAGCTCGAGCGCAAAAAACCCGCTCAGGCGTAAATAACGCACCTGCAGAAGTTTGCAGAGCACAAAATACTGGGAGTGTGCAATCTCCGCTCGAGCGCTCCAAGACCCGCTCGAGCGGAACAGCCAAAAACACAGCAACAAGGTTCTAGACCAAGGCTCAACTCACCTGTTCGAAACAAGCCCAACACATCCTAAAACTCAAACAAATGGAACTAAAGGATGACAACAAGATAGATACAATTGCTAATGCCCACGGAACCAAGTCCGGATCACTGTACAACAAGGGTAAAACCCGGGATCACTATATTTTGACTTTTTATACTCTCTTTCTTCTTCTTCTTCTTTTTCTTTTGTTTTGTTTTGTTTTGTTTTTTTTTTTTTCACTCTTAGCAACTTGGTGTGAACTATTTTGTACTTTTTTAAAAATTCAAAATTTTTGTTGCTCATTTTTTTTAATGAAATTAATATTTTTGAAACCTAATTAATGAGATCTATCAAATAACATCTCACTAGAATATGTAATTTTATAAAATAAAAATAAATAAATTTTACAGTGTGATTGTTCACATCATGAAACATTTATACTGTTAATGTAAACATTAATGAGCGCTTCACCCGACTATCATTATGGGTATTTAGTAACTTTGTTAGCCATACGATATATTGGAACATAAAAAAATAATTTAGGCAAATGAAACACAAGTAAATGAGGAGGAATTTAAAAATAAATGCTCTATTTTTTATTTTATTTTTTTTTTTGACTTGCACACAAAAAATGTGGTCTTGGCCGCTAACTTTCTTAAAAAATTTAAAGTAAAATCAATACAACTAAACTATTAATATCAAATTGACGTAATAGTTAAATTTTAGAGATTAGGAGTACAATTTTCCAAAAATATAAATTCAAAGTTGGGGCTACAATGTTATCGAACATAACATGGAAATCATAAAATGTCGTCGTAAAGCAACAAATCATCAAAATAAAAAATATTTTCCATTGCCAGGATTCGAACCTGGAACATTCTCATTAGCCGAGTTGATAATAGTTGAGCCACAACGGATCTGGTGATATGCTTAAGAAAATAATATTTATAGAACTAACGTTTCAAGTGAAAATTAATTAAGTCTATATGATAATTACAAATGGTATCACTTAAATGTAACTTACAAGTGGTATCACTTGAATGTAACTCTTAAAATATAAGCTAAAAAATTAAGAAAATTTTAAGTGATAAAAAATTTATTTAATTCTGACTTAATTTATAAATATTTATACACAATGGTCAACATATACCATATAACCTCACAAACTCCACCATCACCGCCACCGCTATCACCGCCACCATCATCCATCATCCTTCCACAACCACCACTTTCATCACCATTGTCGTTACTACCATAACCATCGTCATTATTTCAGTACTACCACCACAATCGCTACCTGTTACCACTACTACTATAACAATATGTACAATCCTTCACCTTTACAACTATTGTCACCATTGCCATAACTACCACCATCATTACACCGCCACTGCTCTCTTTTTATCATCACTACATTACCCCATGGTCGATTTTGACTTTTTTTGGATCCAAAGTGAACCCTAAATATGAGACCTTTCATATTTATTATTAAAAAAAAATTGTTCAAAACATTATGTATCAAATTTTGTTTTAAATTTTTGCATTTAATAATGCTCACAAAAAGGCTACTAAAATTTACTTAAATATGTAATAAAGTTGACAATAATAAAAAAAATTAAAATATAAGCTACGGTGCCAAAATAGTTTTGGAACTGCTAACTTCCAACCCCATGAATGAGTTGGTGTTTTGTGTCTCATAATTTTTATTCCAAAGTAAGTCCGAATAATTATAATTATATAATTTTCACATGTAACTTTTTTTCTATAATTATTATTATTAATTTTTTTTTTTTTTTGGAGAATTCATTAAGAAATCATCTTACAAGTTTTAATTGGTCCATAACATATTCTTATATATTCCAACAAGTCTTATTATTTGGATATTTGATTCACCAAATCTTAATTTTATATTTGAGATGATCTAAATAAGTATAACTTTTTTACTTTTTATACTCTCTTTCTTCTTCTTCTTCTTCTTCTTCACTCTTAGCAACTTGGTGTGAACTATTTTGTACTTTTTTAAAAATTCAAAATTTTTGTTGTTCATCTTTTTTTTTTTAATGAAATTAATATTTTTGAAACCTAATTAATAAGATCTATCAAATAACATCTCACTAGAATATGTAATTTTATTAAATAAAAATAAATAAATTTTACAGTGTGATTGTTTACATCATGAAACATTTATACTATTAATGTAAACATTAATGAGCGCTTCACCCGACTATCATTATGGGTATTTTAGTAACTTTGTTAGCCATACGATATATTGGAACATAAAAAAATAATTTAGGCAAATGAAACATAAGTAAATGAAGAGGAATTTAAAAATAAATGCTCTATCTTTTTGTTTTGACTTGCACATAGAAAATGTGGTCTTGGCCGCTAACTTTCTTAAAAAATGAAAAGTAAAATTAATACAACTAAACTATAAATATCAAATTGATGTAATAGTTAAATTTTAGAGATTAGGAGTACAATTTTCCCAAAATATAAATTGAAAGTTGGGGCTACAATGTTATTGAACATAACATGGAAATCGTAAAATGTCGCCGTAAAGCAACAAATCATCAAAATAAAGCATATTTTCCGTTGCCAGGATTCGAACCTAGAACATTCTCAATAGCCGAGTTGATAATAGTCGAGCTACAGCGGATCTTGTGATATGCTTAAGAAAATAATATTTATAGAACTAACGTTTCAAGTGAAAATTAATTAAGTCTATATGATAATTACAATGGTATCACTTAAATGTAACTTACAAGTGGTATCACTTGAATGTAACACTTAAAATATAAGCTAAAAAATTAAGAAAATTTTAAGTGATAAAAAATTTATTTAATTCTGACTTAATTTATAAATATTTATACATAAGGGTCAACATATACCATATAACCTCACAAACTCCACCATCACCGCCACCGCTATCACCACCACCATCATCCATCATCCTTCCACAACCACCACTTTCATCACCATTGTCATTACTACCATAACCATCGTCATTATTTCAGTACTACCACCACAATCGCTACCTGTTACCACTACTACTATAACAATTTGTACAATCCTTCACCTTTACAACTATTGTCACCATTGCCATAACTACCTCCATCATTACACCGCCACTGCTCTCTTTTTATCATCACTACATTACCCCATGGTTGATTCTGACTTTTTTAGGATTCGAAGCGAACCCTAAATATGAGACCTTTCATATTTATTATTAAAAAAAAAATTGTTCAAAACATTATGTATCAAATTTTGTTTTAAATTTTTGCATTTAATAATGCTCACAAAAAGGCTACTAAAATTTACTTAAATATGTAATAAAGTTGACAATAATAAAAAAAAATTAAAATATAAGCTACGGTACCAAAATAGTTTTGGAACTGCTAACTTCCAACCTCATGAATGTGTTGGTGTTTTGTGTCTCATAATTTTTATTCCAAAGTAAGTTCGAATAATTATATAATTTTCACATGTAACTTTTCTTCTATAATTATTATTATTATTATTATTATTATTATTATTATTATTATTATTATTATTATTATTTTGGAGAATTCATTAAGAAATCATCTTACAAGTTTTAATTGGTTCATAACATATTCTTATATATTCCAACAAGTCTTATTATTTGGATATTTGATTCACCAAATCTTAATTTTATATTTGAGATGATCTAAATAAGTATAACTTTTTGACTTTTTATACTCTCTTTCTTTTTCTTCTTCTTCTTCTTCTTCTTCTTCTTCTTCTTCTCCTTTTGTTTTTTGTTTTTTGTTTTGTTTTTTTTTTTTTTTCACTCTTAGCAACTTGGTGTGAACTATTTTGTACTTTTTTAAAAATTCAAAATTTTTGTTGCTCATTTTTTTTTAATGAAATTAATATTTTTGAAACCTAATTAATGAGATCTATCAAATAACATCTCACTAGAATATGTAATTTTATATATAGCGATCCCGGTATTCCCTTTACTGTTCAGTTGTACTCCGGGCTCGATTCCGTGGAGTTGGTAGTTGTGTCTATCTTGTTGTCGTCGTTTAATCCCTTTTGTGTGAGTTTTGGGATGTTTCGGGCAGGTGTGTTATAGATTGGTTGAGCCTGAGTCTCAAATCTAGTTGCCCAGGTTTTTGGTGTTACGCTCGAGCGGGTTGTTCTGCGCTCGAGCGGGGTTTGGTTTTTGGCCTCATGCTCGAGCGGGCCTTATTATGCTCGAGCGGGATTTACACACCCACAGTATTTTGTTTTCTACAAAACTTCTACAGATGTGATTTCTACGCTCGAGCGGATTTCCTGCGCTCGAGTGGGTAGTACATTGTTGGTGTAAGTTCTGGGAGGAGGAAATATGCGCTCCAGCGGACTGGTTTTCGCGCTCGAGTGGGTATACTTTATTCATGTGTCTTGGCGCTCGAGCTGGTCTTCTTGCGCTCGAGCGTACCCAGATTTTTGTTCTTTACGCTTGAGCGTTGTGTTTTTCGCTCGAGCGAACATGTCGTATATCAGTACACAGTCGGACATTTTTAGATCACTTTTTCCAACCTCATTCTCTCTCTTACTTTTCAAAAACACCATTTGAGACCTTCTCTCTCTAGAAACTCCCTTCTCTCTAGGGTTTGATCTAGTTAGAGTGATTTCCTTCTCCTCGGCCTTTGTAAAAGTTGGGTTGATCGTCGAGGGCTTCGTTTTGATCCGAAAGGTTTGGAGTTTGGAGCATTTTGGTTTTGGTCTCTTCTCTCCTTTTGTAGCTCCAAATTTGATGTAGGGATTCCTACTCACTTTATGACCTTTGACATAGATTTTTAGTTGTCTTGATAAAGTGTTGAAGTTGGGAAATTTTGGGACTTAGGGTTTCAAATGTTGATAGAGGGTTTTGTTATTTTGGCTCTAAAATATGTTATTTGGGTTTCAAAATAGTGATATAGTTGTTGGTAGTTGATATATATATAGACCATTGGGTCAATATTGGGAAATATGGTAGGAAACCCTAATTGGTTGTATAATTAATTAGTATGATTAATTTGGGGAAATTGTGGTTATATGGAATTGAGTTGGAAATAATGAAATTGGTTCATTACATTATGAAATGGTGGAGTTGGATTTGTTAATCGCTCACTTTTGAACACATTGATGTTATATCTGTTAGAGCTTTTATTATCTGTTTAGAAATAACTGCTTGGGCTACCCGTGGGGGGGTAGTTTTGATTATTGTAGACGATGCATGATGATTAGGCAAACTAAAACTAATCAATTGGGTATGTCATAGAGTATGACGGTTGATAGAATACATTAACGTTATGTATTGTTTGATTTTGTATATAACCTTTGTGTATATACATTACTTGTATGGGAGGAGATAGGGGATGTACTCTACGGTTTAGGGGAAGATGGGGGATGGACCTCTAGACCGGATGTTGTTTGGGAGGAGATAGGGGATGGACTCCACTGATACAGCTCATATGCTTGTCAGTTAACATGTTGATATAGCTCATATGCTTATCCTTGGAAGTGTTGATATAGCTAATATGCTTACCTGTTGAGATGTTGATACAACTAGTATGTTTATCTATTGAAAAAGGGAAATGTTTAATATGAGTCATTGTCTCATATAAGTGGTTGGCCAGGTTCTGAGCCGTTGATGTAAATTGTGAAATCAATAAGAAATGGAAAATGGGATGAAACATGAACATAGTGGTCATGTAATGGGAATGAGTTATGAATTGATTTGTGGGAACTGAACAATTATCAATTTCTAATGTCTTAGTTATTGCTCATACTGTGTTTAGCATATCTCTATTGGGCGTTGGTTCACCCTATATGGGACACTATTTTTCAGGTACAGGTAGCATGCCACCACCAAGGACATAGCTTGGATGATGATGAGAGTTGAGGACTCTTTTTGTTTAGTTTGTTTGTATTACATGTACATCAAGCCAAGGGCTTATTTTGTATAGAGTTAGTACTCTTCTTTTGTGTAACCAAGTGTTGACTTGGAAAGCTGTAAACCCGTAGAGCATTTGCTTTTGTTGTTAACATGTAATATGGCTGTAAGAACTACTCTGATGAATAGAAATGGTTGATTTCTTTTATATCAATGCATGTCTTAAGTGATGGGTTTTGTGTATTATTTTGAGGGCGTTACATTATAAAATAAAAATAAATAAATTTTACAGTGTGAATGTTCACATCATGAAACATTTATACTGTTAATGTAAACATTAATGAGCGCTTCACCCCACTATCATTAAGGGTATCTTAGTAACTTTGTTAGCCATATGATATATTGGAGCATAAAAAAATAATTTAGGCAAATGAAACATAAGTAAATGAGGAGGAATTTAAAAATAAATGCTCTATTTTTTTTTTTTTTTTTTTTTTTTTTGACTCGCACACAAAAAATGTGGTCTTGGCCGCTAACTTTCTTAAAAAATTAAAAGTAAAATCAATACAACTAAACTATAAATATCAAATTGACGTAATAGTTAAATTTTAGAGATTAGGAGTACAATTTTCAAAAAATATAAATTGAAAGTTGGGGCTACAATGTTATCGAACATAACATGGAAATCGTAAACTGTCGCCGTAAAGCAACAAATCATCAAAATAAAAAATATTTTTCGCTGCCAGGATTCGAACCTGGAACGTTCTCATTAGCTGAGTTGATAATAGTTGAGCTATAGCGGATCTTGTGATGTGCTTAAGAAAATAATATTTATAGAACTAATGTTTCAAGTGAAAATTAATTAAGTCTATACGATAATTACAAATGGTATCACTTAAATGTAACTTACAAGTGCTATCACTTGAATGTAACTCTTAAAATATAAGCTAAAAAATTAAGAAAATTTTAAGTGATAAAAAATTTATTTAATTCTGACTTAATTTATAAATATTTATACATAAGGGTCAACATATACCATATAACCTCACAAACTCCACCATCACCGCCACCGCTATCACCGCCACCATCATCCATCATCCTTCCACAACCACCACTTTCATCACCATTGTCGTTACTACCATAACCATCGTCATTATTTCAGTACTACCACCACAATCGCTACCTGTTACCACTACTACTATAACAATTTGTACAATCCTTCACCTTTACAACTATTGTCACCATTGCCATAACTACCACCATCATTACACCGCCACTGCTCTCTTTTTATCATCACTACATTACGCCATGGTCGATTCTGACTTTTTTAGGATCCAAAGTGAACCCTAAATATGAGACCTTTCATATTTATTATTAAAAAAAATTGTTCAAAACATTATGTATCAAATTTTGTTTTAAATTTTTGCATTTAATAATGCTCACAAAAAGGCTGCTAAATTTTACTTAAATATGTAATAAAGTTGACAATAATAAAAAAATTAAAATATAAGTTGCGGTACCAAAATAGTTTCGGAACTGCTAACTTCCAACCTCATGAATGAGTTGGTGTTTTGTGTCTCATAATTTTTATTCCAAAGTAAGTCTGAATTGTTATATAATTTTCACATGTAACTTTTCTTCTATAATTATTATTATTTTTATTTTTATTTTTGGAGAATTCATTAAGAAATCATCTTACAAGTTTTAATTGGTTCATAACATATTCTTATATATTGCAACAAGTCTTATTATTTGGATATTTGATTCACCAAATCTTAATTTTATATTTGAGATGATCTAAATAAGTATAACTTTTTGACTTTTTATACTCTCTTTATTCTTCTGCTTCTTCTTCCTTCTTTTTTTTTTTTTTTTTTTTTTTTTCACTCTTAACAAGTTGGTGTGAACTATTTTGTACTTTTTTAAAAAATTTATAATTTTTGTTGCTCATTTTTTTTAATGAAATTAATATTTTTGAAACCTAATTGATGAGATCTATCAAATAACATCTCACTAGAATATGTAATTTTATAAAATAAAAATAAATAAATTTTACAATGTGAATGTTGACATCATGAAACATTTATACTGTTAATGTAAACATTAATGAGCGCTTCACCCTACTATCATTAAGTGTATTTTAGTAACTTTGTTAGCCATATGATATATTGGAGCATAAAAAAATAATTTCAGCAAATGAAACATAAGTAAATGAGGAGGAATTTAAAAATAAATATAGCGATCCCGGTTTCCCTTTCTTTAACTGTTGTATTCGGACTTAGGTTCCATGGAGTTAGCTGTGGTATATATCTTGTTTTCATCCTTTACTCTTTATATTTGAGTCTTGGGTTGTGTTGGGTAGGTTTGGAACATGTTGGTTGAGGTTAGAGACCAAAAATAGTTGTCCAGATTTTGGCCTCTCTGCTCGAGCGGGGGTTTGGGTGCTCGAGCGGGGAATACACCCATCCAGTATTTCTTGTGTAGTGTTGTTTGCTCGAGCGAGAGTTTGGCCGCTCGAGCAGGAGGTTGTGAGTGATGCTCGAGCGGGGAGCTGGACGCTTGAGTGGGGGACCTGTCTGCAAAAGTGCTGGGAGTGTGCATCCGCTGCTGGAGCGGGGGATTGGCTGCTCGAGCGGGAGTCTGTGAGTGACGCTGAAGCGGGGATTTGGCCGCTCGAGCGGAGATACTGGGTTAAAGCTCCGTGTTTTAACTTTTTAAAATCACTTTTTCACATCTCTTCTCTCTCTTACTTTTCGAAAAACACCATTGTTGAGCTTCTCACTCTAGAGCTCTACCTTCTCTCTAAGTATTGATCTAGCTAGGGTGTTTTTCTCACCTTTGGTCTTTACAAAAGTTGGGTTGATCGTCGAGGGCTTTACTTTGATCCGAAAATTTTGAGTTTTGGAGCTCGTTGAGTTTCGTCATCTTCTTCCTTTGAGCTCCGAATTTGAGGTAGGGATTTCTACTCACTATTATGGCCTTTGACATAGATTATTGGTAGTTTTGATAAAGTGTTGAAGTTGATTGATTTTGGGACTTAGGGTTTCAAGATGGTATGAAAGAGGGTTTGTTATTTTGATTCTTAAACATGTATTTTGGGTCTCAAAAAGATGATTTGGATGTTGGTTGTTGATATTTGACCTTTTGGGTTAATATTGAGAATTAGGGAAGAAAGCCCTAAAATGTGGATAAATCACTTGATATGATTAATTTGGGAAGGTTGTTGTTATTCGGAATTGAATTGAAATAATGAAATTTACTCATTATATTTTGAAATGGTGGAGTTGGATTTGTAAATCGCTCACTTTTGAAAACATTGATATTTTATCTGTTGGAGCTTTTATTATCTATTTGGAAATAATTGCTTGGGCTACCGGTGGAGGGTAGTTTTGATTGTTGTAGACAATGCATGATGATTAGGCAAATTGAAACTAATCAGTTGGGTGTGTCATTGAGAATGACAGTTGAAAGAATACATTAATTTTGTGTGTTGATTGTTTGTATAAGACCTATGTGTATATACATTGTGTGTGTAGGAGGAGATAGGAAATGTACTCCACGGTTTAGGGAAAGATGGGGGATGGACCTCTAAACCGGATGTTGTTTAGGAGAAGATAGGGGATGGACTCCGTTGACACAGCTCATATGCTTGTCAGTTCATGTGTTGATATAGCTCATATGCTTATCTTTGGAAGTATTGATATAGCTCATATGCTTATCTGTTGATTTGTTGATATAGCTCATATGCTTGTCTGTCGAAGTGTTGATACAACTTGTAGGCTTATCTATTGTGAAATGGGAGACGTTTAAAATGAGTTACTGTCTCATGTAAGTTGTTGGCCAGGTTCTGAGCCACAGTTGTGAATTGTGAATTTGATAAGAAATGGAAAATGAAATGAAACATAGACACTGTGGTCATGTAAGGAAAGTGGTGTAAGAATTGATTTATGAGAGTTAAACATTTATCAATTGCTAATGTCTTAGTTAATGCTCATATTGTGTTTAGCATATCTCTACCGGGCGTTGGCTCACCCTATATGGGACATCATTTTCAGGTACAGGTAGCATGTCGCCTCCAAGGACATAGCTTGGATGGTTATGGGAGTTGAAGACTCTTTTTGGATTATTTTGTTAGTATTACATGTGTATCAAGCCAAGGGCTTATTTGAACAGAGTTAGTACTCTCCTTTTTGTAACCAAGTGTTAACTTGGAAAGCTGTAAGCCAGTAGGGCACTTGCTTTTGTTGTTAACATGTAATGCTGTTGTAAGAACTACTCTGATGAATATAAATGGTTGATTTCCCTTATATCAATGCATGTCTAATGTGATGGGTTTTATGTATTTTTTTGAGGGCGTTACAACTTGGTATCAGAGCGTACCAGGTTTGAATACTTTGGGTACGTGGGAAGTGATTAGTATCACAATGGGTTTGTCTCGCTTGGTTAGAGACTTAGATGTAATGTAATGTGCTTATGTGATAACATGATTATATGATTATTTGGGTATGAGATTTAATTTCTAGGATGTTGATTGGATCCTTGGGTTTCTGCGAGTCTTGTTGGAAAAGCACTTGATAAATGTTGTTTCTAACCGGAACTCTAATAACGCCTCGGCACTATCATTATCCGGAAATGAAATTCGTAAGTTCTTATGTGTTTATGTGCTTACGTGGAGTGAATTACAGTTGTCCATGCATTTATGTGCTTATATGTTCATGTGTTTATGGGTTTTATGTATTTTTTTGAAGGCGTTACAATAAATGCTCAATTTTTTTTTTTTTTTTTTTTTTTTTGACTTCCACATAGAAAATGTGGTCTTGGCCGCTAACTTTCTTAAAAAATTAAAAGTAAAATCAATACAACTAAACTATAAATATCAAATTGACGTAATAGTTAAATTTTAGAGACTAGGAGTACAATTTTCCAAAAATTTAAATTGAAAGTTGGGGCTACAATGTTATCAAACATAACATGGAAATCGTAAAACGCTGTCGTAAAGCAACAAACCATCAAAATGAAAAATATTTTCCGCTGCCAGGATTCGAACCTGGAACATTCTCATTAGCCGAGTTGATAATAGTTGAGCTACAGCGGATCTTGGGATATGCTTAAGAAAATAATATTTATAGAACTAACGTTTCAATGAAAAATAAATTAAGTCTATATGATAATTACAAATGGTATCACTTAAATGTAACTTACAAGTGGTATCACTTGAATGTAACTCCTAAAATATAAGCTAAAAAACTAAGAAAATTTTAAGTGATAAAAAATTTATTTAATTATGACTTAATTTATAAATATTTATACATAAGGGTCCACATATACCATATAACCTCACAAACTCCACCATCGCCACCACCGCTATCACCGCCACCATCATCCATCATCCTTCCACAACCATCACTTTCATCACCATTGTCGTTACTACCATAACCATCGTCATTATTTCAGTACTACCACCACAATCGCTACCTGTTACCACTACTACTATAACAATTTGTACAATCCTTCACCTTTACAACTATTGTCACCATTGCCATAACTACCACCATCATTACACCGCCACTGCTCTCTTTTTATCATCACTACATTACGCCATGGTCGATTCCGATTTTTTTAGGATCCATAGCGAACCCTAAATACGAGACCTTTCATATTTATTATTAAAAAAAAATTGTTCAAAACATTTTGCAACAAATTTTGTTTTAAATTTTTGCATTTAATAATGCTCACAAAAAGGCTACAAAAACTTACTTAAATATGTAATAAAGTTGACAATAATAAAAAAATTAAAATATAAGCTGCGGTACCAAAATAGTTTTGGAATTGCTAACTTCCAACCTCATGAATGAGTTGGTGTTTTGTGTCTCATAACTTTTATTCCAAAGTAAGTCCGAATAATTATCTAATTTTCACATGTAACTTTTCTTCTATAATTATTATTATTAATCTTTTTTGGAGAATTCATTAAGAAATCATCTTACAAGTTTTAATTGATTCATAACATATTCTTATATATTCCAACAAGTCTTATTATTTGGATATTTGATTCACCAAATCTTAATTTTATATTTGAGATGATCCAAATAAGTACAACTTTTTGAATTTTTATACTCTCTTTCTTATTCTTTTTCTTCTTCTTCTTCTTCTTCTTCTTCTTCTTCTTCTTTTTTTTTTTTTTTTTTTTTTTTTTTTTTTTTTTTTTGTTTTCACTCTTAACAACTTGGTGTGAACTATTTTGTACTTTTTTAAAAATTCATAATTTTTGTTGCACATTTTTTTTAATGAAATTTATATTTTTGAAACCTAATTAGTGAGATCTATCAAAAAAAAATTAATAATAATAATTTAGGCAAATGAAACATAAGTAAATGAGGATGAATTTAAAAATGAATGCTCTATTTTTTTTTTTTTTTTTTTTTTGACTTGCACACAGAAAATGTGGTCTTGGCCGCTAACTTTCTTAAAAAATTAAAAGTAAAATCAATACAACTAAACTATAAATATCAAATTGACGTAATAGTTAAATTTTAGAGATTAGGAGTACAATTTTCCAAAAATATAAATTGAAAGTTGGGGCTACAATGTTATCGAACATAACATGGAAATCGTAAAATGTCGCTGTAAAGAAACAAATCATCAAAATAAAAAAATATGTTCCGCTGCCAGGATTCGAACCTGGAACATTCTCATTAGCCGAGTTGATAATAGTTGAGCTACAGCGGATCTTGTTATATGCTTAAGAAAATAATATTTATAAAACTAACGTTTCAAGTGAAAATTAATTAAGTCAATATGATAATGACAAATGGTATCACTTAAATGTAACTTACAAGTGGTATCACTTGAATGTAACTCTTAAAATATAAGCTAAAAAATTAAGAAAATTTTAAGTGATAAAAAATTTATTTAATTCTGACTTAATTTATAAATATTTATACGTACGGGTCAACATATACCATATAACCTCACAAACTCCACCATCACCACCACCGCTATCACCGCCACCATCATCCATCATCCTTCCACAACCTCCACTTTCAACACCATTGTCGTTACTACCGTAACCATCGTCATTATTTCAGTACTACCACCACAATCGCTACCTGTTACCACTACTACTATAACAATTTGTTCCATGCTTCACCTTTACAACTATTTTCACCATTGCCATAAGTACCACCATCATTACACCGCCACTGCTCTCTTTTTATCATCACTACATTACCCCATGGTTGATTCTGACTTTTTTAGGATCCAAAGCGAACCCTAAATATGAGGCCTTTCATATTTATTATTAAAAACAAATTGTTCAAAACATTTTGTATCAAATTTTGTTTTAAATTTTTGCATTTAATAATTCTCACAAAAAGGCTACTAAAATTTACTTAAATATGAAATAAAGTTGACAATAATAAAAAAAATTAAAATATAAGCTGCGGTACCAAAATAGTTTTGGAACTGCTAACTTCCAACCTCATGAATGAGTTGGTGTTTTGTGTCTCATAATTTTTATTCCAAAGTCAGTCCGAATAATTATATAATTTTCACATGTAACTTTTCTTCTATAATTATTATTGTTATTATTTTTTTTTGGAGAGTTCATTAAGAAATCATCTTACAAGTTTTAATTGGTTCATAACATATTCTTATATATTCCAACAAGTCTTGTTATTTATAGCGATCCCGGGTTTTACCCTTTGTTGTACAGTGGTTCCGTAAATGTTAGCATTTGTTTAAATCTTTTTTACATCCTCTCATACTTCGTATTTGAGTTATAGGATGTGTTGGCCAGGTTTGTTACAGGTTGGTTGAACTTAGAACCAAATGTAGTTGCCTAGATTTTGGCATGTCCGCTCGAGCGGAGATTTTGACGCTCGAGCGGGGTCTTTGTTGTAGCTTCTCCGCTCGAGCGGTGGTTTTGGCGCACGAGCAGGAAAATCATCCTTCCAGTATTTTCCCCTGCAGTGTTGTCCGCTCGAGCAAAGGTTTGGACGCTTGAGCGGGAGTTTGTGTGTGACGCTCGAGTGGGGAGTTGGGCGCTCGAGCGGGGGACCTGTCTGCAAAAGTTCTGAGAGTGTGCATCCGCCGCTCGAGCGGGGAATTGGACGCTCGAGCAGGGATCTGTGAGTGATGCTCGAGCGGGGGTTTGGCCACTCGAGCGGGGCGACTGGGTTAAAGCTCCGTGTTTTGACTTTTTGAAATCACTTTTTCACATCTTTTCTCTCTCTTACTTTTCCAAAAAACACCGTTGTTGAGCTTCTCACTCTAGAGCTCTACCTTCTCTCTAGGTATTGATCTAGTATGAGTGATTTCCTTACCTTTGGCCTTTACAAAAAAGTTGTTGATCGTCGAGAGCTATCTTTTGATCCGAGAAATTTGTGATTTGGAGCATTTTCGTTTTCATCATCTTCTTTGTCGGAGCTCAAACTTTGGGGTAGGGATATCCTACTCCTCCGTATGGATTTTGTCTTTAAATTTTAGCATTTTGATATGTTCGGTGTTGTTAGGTAGTTTTGAGAAAGTTTGGGCCGTTTCTATAATTTTACAAAAGTTGGGGTTTTGTTTATAATAACCCTAAATGCAAGTTTGGCATAGAATAATGAGATAGATGATGGAATGTGGATGAAAATGGAACCTTAGGGTTGTTTTGTTAGTTAAGGGAATTTGCCCTAATTCACTTAATAAATTAATTCGTGTAATTAATTTGAGAAAAAGGAGGAATTGAATTAGAAATGTTGGAATTGGGAATGTATGGGATTAAAGGGTGTAGTTGAATTATTTATCGCTCACCAAATCGAAATGTTGATATATTATCCATTCTGCGCACTTATTTTCCGTTTAGAAATAACTGCTTTGGGCTATCGGTGGAGGTTAGTCTTGATTATTGTAGACAATGCATGATGATTAGGCAAATGAAAACTAATCAATGGAATGTGTCATGCAGCTTGACGGTTGATAGAATACATTAACTTTATGTATTGGTTGATTGTATATAGAACCTATGTGTTTATATGCATTGTGTGTAGAGAAGGAGATGGGGGATGTACTCCGCGTTTTAGGGGAAGATGGGGGATAGACCTCTAAACCGGATAGTGTTAGGAGGAGATAGGAGATGAACTCCATAGATACATCTCATATGCTTATCTTTGAGAAGTGTAGATACAGCTCATATGCTTATCTTTGGTTGCATGATATAGTTCTTATACTTATCTGTTGAGATGTTGATATAGCTAATATGCTTATCTGTTGATGTATCGATTCAGCCAATGTGCTTGTCCATTGAAAATGGAATAATGAAAAGTGACATAGACTTGCAAGTCGTGTAATTGTAATGTGATATAAGTGGATGTATCTGTGTTGGCCATCTATCTACTGCTAATCTTTTAGTCATTGTTCATAGTTGGTTTAGTGTATTTCTACTGGGCCGTAGCTCACCCTATATGGGAACATCATTTTCAGGTACAGGTAGCTTGCCACCTCCAAGGACATAGCTTGGGAGGCTAGAGGCAGTCAGACTTTTAGGATGTTATTTTCCTTTTGATGTATTACATGTAAATTCAAGCCTAGGGCTTAATGTATATATAAGTTAGTACTCATTTCTTGTGACCAACTGTTGGCTTGGAAAGTTGTAAGCCCTTGGGGCGTTTACTTTTGTTGTCAACATGTAATACTTTTTGTATGGAAATATTCTGATGAATAGAAGGATGTTGATCTTTTATATGTCAATATTGTTGAGTTTAATGTTATTATGAGGGCGTTACAACTTGGTATCAGAGCGTACCGGGTTTGAATACTTTGGGTACGTGGAATGTGATTAGGATCACAATGGGTTTGTCTCACTTGATAGAGACTTAGGTGTAGAGTCATATGCTATGTGTTTAAATTGATAACATGCTTATGTGACTATGTGGGTATGGGATTTAATTTCTAGGATGTTGATTGGATCCTTGTGTTTCTGTGAGCCTTGTCGGAAAATCACTTGATTAATGCTGTTTCTAACCAGAACTCTAGTAACGCCTCGGGACTATCATTATCCAGAAATGAAATTCGTAAGTTCTTATGTGTTTCTGTGCTTACGTGGAGTGAATTACAGTTGTCCATGCACTAGGACGCGAGTGTTTAGTTTCGACACATTTATGAATGTGCTAATGTTCTTCATTTCCTTTATTAGGATGTCAAGACGAGGAAGAGGTGGTAGGCGTGGTAGGCCTAGGAGGCAGGAAGTGCCTATACCGGATGAGATTCCGGCAACACAGGAGGGAGTTGGTCAGGCCAATGTGGCCGAGCCAGCGGGTCAGCAAGCTATGAGTGCCTTGGCCCGAGAGATAGCAGGAGCTTTGGGTATTCTCAGAGCAGGGAATCAGGTTGCTGAGGCAGGGCCTTCTTTCTTGAAGAGGGAGTTCTTCCGGTCTAACCCGGACGAGTTTATTGGTGATCCAAATGAGCCACATAAGGCAGATGAGTGGCTGGAACAAATGAGTAAGACGTTCGAGATGCTTGGCATTGAGGACGGAACACTGAAAGTGACCTTGGCATCCTTCCAGCTGAAGGGAGATGCGGGTCAATGGTGGAAGTACGAGAAGGTTCGTGTTGGTGGTGCATGGGAGGCTTTTGTAGATGCTTTCCAGGAGAGGTTTTTATCTTCAGCTGCTAGGGAGAAGCTGAGGGATCAGTTTTGCCGGCTTAATCAGCAGGGTTTGTCTGTGGCCGAGTTTGAGGCTACATTTACTAGCTTGTCCAGGTTTGCACCTGAACTTGTGGCGTCCGAGGAACGCCGTTGCTATGACTTTGAGCGGAAGTTGAGGTGTGGCCTCTTGTTGAGGGTTGGTGGATCTTTCATTCGAGAGTATAGACATCTGGTGGATGTTGCAGCTTATATGGAGCTCTTGATGCAGGAGAAGGAAGAGGAGAAGAATAGGGGTTCCAAGAGGAGCCAAGATGGCTAGGGTGATGGCAAGAGATAGAGGGGTTGTAACCCTCAGTAGTCTCAGGGTGGTGTGGCTAGATCGACCTTTCCAGTGCCGAGTGCAGGCTCGGGGAGAGGCAATCAGGGAGAGTTCACCTGTTACAAGTGTGGTCAGTTGGGCCACAAGGCTTCAGTTTGCCCACAGAGGGATGGAGGTCAGCGAGCTGCTTCTTCTTCAGCTAGACCTCAGGGTCAGAGTTTGGGCAGGGGCCAGCCCTTGTCTTGTTATAGTGTGGACAGCCTGGGCACCTGAAGAGGTTTTGCCCACAGTTGAGTGCCACTTCAGGACCGTTTGGTTCTAGGCAGACACAGAGTTATCAGCCAGCTCAGTCTGTGCAGGCCTCGAGGGCCAATCCGGGAGCTTCGTCATCCCAGACTGTCCAGCAGTCGTATGCTCCTAGAGGTGAGCAGGTGGATCAGGGGCCTACAGGGCGCGTGTATGCTATTACCGCGCAGGACCTAGTACTGGCTCCATCAGTAGTGAGAGGTACCTTTCTGTTTTGCAACTCGGTTGCTAGTGTATTGATTGATATGGGTGCGTCTCGTTCTTTTGTATCTGCTGCATTTGCATCTGTGTTGGAGTTGGAGTTAGCACTTTTAGCATCTCCTATTTGTGTTATGTCACCTGTTGGGGGCGAGTTGATTTTGAAACACAGATGTAGAGGTTGTGATATAGAGGTCGCCGATCATAGGCTTCCGTTTCCTTTTGTAGTTATGCCCATGAAGGGCTTTGATGTTATTTTGGGTATGGACTGGTTATCGTCATACCGGGCAGTTATTGATTGCTACCGCCAGAGGGTCACTTGTTGTACCGTGAGCGGGGAGTGTTTCCATTTCTTGGGGGACTGGGTTGGTAGTGTGTTGCCATCGGTGTATGATCCGCGAGGGTGGGGTGAACTTAGTGGTCTACTTGCCAGCTTTGAGAGTGGTGAGTGCGATGAGACCTAGATTGTGTTGCCAAGAGTGGTTTGTGAGTATTCGGATGTTTTTCCCGAGGATCTCGTTAGTTTGCCACCTTACCGAGAGATAGAGTTCTCTATTAATTTAGTGCCCGGCACGGCGCCGATTTCTATGGCACCTTACCGTTTTGCCCCAACAGAGTTGGTTGAGTTAAAAGTTCAGCTCCAGGAATTGCTAAATAAGGGCTTCATTCGCCCTAGTGTTTCGCCGTGGGGAGCACCGGCCCTCTTTGCTAAAAGAAAGATGGTGCCTTGAGACTGTGTATCGACTACCGGAAGTTGAATCAGGCTACGGTTAAGAATAAGTACCCTATGCCCTGTATAGATGATCTATTTGACCAGTTGAAGGGTTCCCGTTGTTTCTCTAAGATAGACTTGAGATCGGGTTACCACCAGTTGAGGGTCAAGGAAGAGGATATTCTGAGGACGGCATTCTGTACGCGGTAAGGCCATTACGAGTTTTTGGTGATGCCATTTGGGCTTACCAACGCACCGGCAGTCTTTATGGACTTGATGAACTGGATTTTTCGAGAATTCTTGGATCGTTTTGTAGTCGTTTTCGTGGACGACATCCTGATTTATTCACCTTCTGAGGAGGAGCATGAGGAACACTTGAGAGTGGTGCTTGAGTTGCTTAGAACCCATAGACTGTATGCCAAGTTTGGGTAGTGTGAGTTCTGGCTAGGAGAAGTCAAGTGCTTAGGCCATGTAGTTTCCGGGGAAGGAGTGTCTATTGATGCATCCAAGACTGAGGCAGTGCAAGATTGGGCACAGCCTACGAGTGTGTTTGAGATTCGCAGTTTTCTGGGATTAGCTGGGTATTATCGTCAGTTTGTGAAAGATTTCTCCAGGTTAGCTTCACCGTTGACTAGACTGACTCAGAAGGGAGTCAAATTCGTATCGAGTGAGACTTGTGAAAAGTCGTTCCAAGAGCTAAAAGTTAGCTTGACCACTGCTCCAGTTTTGATTATTCCGGAGAGGGGGTTGGGTTATGCGGTCTATTGTGATGCCTCACGAGAGGGTTTGGGTTGTATATTGATGCAAGAAGGAAAAGTAGTTTCCTATGGCTCACGTCAGTTGAAGCTTCACGAAAAGAATTACCCTACACACGACCTAGAGTTAGCAGCAGTGATCTTTGCCTTGAAAATATAGAGGCACTACCTTTATGGTGAAAGATTCGAGGTGTTCTCAGATCATAAGAGTCTGAAATATCTATTTACACAGAAAGACTTGAATTTGAGGTAGAGGAGGTGGATGGAGTTTATCGAGGATTACGACTTTGAGTTGCATTATCATACGGGGAAGGCCAATGTTGTGGCCGATGCCCTTAGCAGGAAATCCATAGGTGATGTAGCTTGTATAGCCATCCGGGAATGGGAGATGTTGGGGGCACTTGGCGAGTTTGATTTGCTTCTGGGCGAATCCGTTGAGGGTGCGGCCTTGTTTTCTGTTGTTGCGCAGTCTACACTTGTGACTCGAGTGTTAAAGGCACAGAGAGGTGACCTTGAGGTAGAATCCCTCCGAGAGAAGGTCTTCAGTGGGAAGGTTGAGAAGGGTTTGGCGGTGTATCTCGACCTGAGTGTGAGATACCGAGACCGTTTGTTTGTACCGGAGTCTTGCCGAGAGGAAGTACTCCGAGAGTTTCATCATTTGCGCCTTACGGTGCATCCAGGAGGTACTAAGATGTATCAGGACTTAGGTCGACAGTTTTGGTGGCGGGGTATGAAGAGAGATGTGGCAGTTTTCGTGTCTAAGTGCCTTACTTGTCAGCAAGTGAAGGCCGAACATCAGAGGCCAGCGGGTTTGTTGCAACCCTTGCCTATTGCCGAGTGGAAATGGGAGCATGTCACTATGGACTTCGTTGTAGGTCTTCCGAGGACTCAGCAGGGTAGTGATGCTATTTGGGTGGTTGTAGACCGGTTGACTAAGTCGGCGCACTTCATTCCTATGCGCGTGAGAGATTCGGTAGACCATCTTGCCGACTTGTATATTCAGGACATAGTGAGATTGCACGGGGTCCCAGTGACGATCGTCTTAGATAGAGACCCTCGTTTTACTGCTAGGTTATGGCAGAGTTTGCAGAGTGCCTTGGGCACTAAGTTGACCTTTAGTACAGCTTATCATCCTCAGACTGACGGGCAGTCTGAGCGTACTATTCATATCCTTGAGGATATGCTTCGAGGTTGTTTCCTGGACTTTAGTGGGACATGGGAGAGGCACTTGCCCTTGATGGAGTTTGCCTACAACAATAGTTTTCAGTCTAGTATCGGTATGGCACCGTTTGAGGCCTTGTATGGCCGACCGTGTAGGTCTCCAGTTTGTTGGGCCAAGGTGGGTGATGCACCTTTGTTGGGTCCGGAATTGGTGAGGGAAATGACAGAGAAAGTTGAGCTTATCCGTAGGAGGCTTGTTACAGCCCAGAGTCGTCAGAAATCTTATGTCGACCGTAGGAGGAGGCCTTTGGTGTTTGAGTTAGGTGATCATGTTTTCCTGAAGATATCACCTAGGTGAGATTTGATGAGGTTTGGGAAGAGTGGGAAGTTATCCCCTCGGTTTATCGGTCCCTTTGAGATCCTTGAGAGGATTGGGGAGATTGCTTATCGCTTGGCTTTGTCGCCGTAGTTGTCTGGAGTGCATGACGTGTTTCATGTGAGTATGCTTTGGAAGTATGAGCCGGATCCGTCCCACGTGTTAGATTGGACCGACTTAGAGGTAGATGAGGATGCCTCGTATGAGGAGAGACCGGTTTGGGTCTTGGATAGGTGGGATCAAGTCCTGCATGGCAAGACCATTCCTTTGGTGAAGGTTTGGTGGAAACACCACGGAGTGGAGGAAACCACTTGGGAACGTGAGTTGGAAGTCCGCGAGAAATATCCGGACTTGTTTGTTGATGTGTAGTCATGTATTGAGATTTTGTAATTTTAATGAACTTTAAGAACATTATGTATATGTCTTAAGTTGTAAAACATTGTGAATGTTTTGGTTTATGGATATATTGTGGAAACTTGCCTTGAAATGGAAGTTGATTATAATATTGCATATGTTAGCTATATTATAGAAATGGAGTTATATCATGAGAACTAAATATGATATGGAAATGGTTGGGAATGGAAGAGAAATGCATGTTAATGATGCACTTGTAATATATGTTGTTTTTACATATTGTGAGATGCCTCTTGATAAGAGATGGAATGACCGGTAATGGGTCGAGTTGTTGAATGTTGTAATATAACATTGTTTAAAATGAAGAAAAACTTGTTTTCCAAAAACTTGCACTTAATTTCGGGGACAAAATTCTTTAAGGGGGGGAGGTTATAGCGATCCCGGGTTTTACCCCTTGTTGTACAGTGGTTCCGTAAATGTTAGCAGTTGTTTAAATCTTGTTTACATCCTCTCATACTTTGTATTTGAGTTATAGGATGTGTTGGGCAGGTTTGTTACAAGTTGGTTGAACTTAGAACCAAAAGTAGTTGCCCAGATTTTGACCTGTCCGCTTGAGCGGAGATTTTGACGCTCGAGCGGGGTCTTTGTTGTAGCTTCTTCGCTCGAGCGGGGGTTTTGGCGCTCGAGCGGGAAAATCACCCTTCCAGTATTTTCCCCTGCAGTGTTGTTCGCTCGAGCAGAGGTTTGGATGCTCGAGCAGGAGTTTGTGTGTGACGCTCGAGCGGGGAGTTGGGCGCTCGAGCGGGGGACCTGTTTGCAAAAATTCTGAGAGGTGCATCCGCTGCTCGAGCGGGGAATTGGACGCTCGAGCGGGGATCTGTGAGTTACGCTCGAGCGGGGGTTTGGCCACTCGAGCGGGGCAACTGGGTTAAAGCCCTGTGTTTTGACTTTTTGAAATCACTTTTTCACATCTCTTCTCTCTCTTACTTTTCCAAAAAACACCATTGTTGAGCATCTCACTCTAGAGCTCTACCTTCTCTCTAGGTATTGATCTAGTATGAGTGATTTCCTCACCTTTGGCCTTTACAAAAAAGTTATTGATCGTCGAGGGCTATCTTTTGATCCGAGAAATTTGTGATTTGGAGCATTTTTGCTTTCATCATCTTCTTTGTTGGAGCTCAAACTTTGAGGTAGGGATAGCCTACTCCTCCGTATGGATTTTGTCTTTAAATTTTAGCATTTTGATATGTTGGGTGTTGTTGGGTAGTTTTGAGAAAGTTTGGGCCTTTTGTGTAATTTTACAAGAGTTGGGGTTTTGTTTATAATAAACCTAAATGCAAGTTTGGCATAGAATAATGAGATAGATGATGAAATGTGGATGAAAATGGAACCTTAGGGTTGTTTTGTTAGTTAAGGGAATTTGCCCTAATTGACTTAATAAATTAATTCGTGTAATTAATTTGAGAAAATGAGGAATTGAATTAGAAATGTTGGAATTGGGAATGTATGGGATTAAAGGGTGTAGTTGAATTATTTATCGCTCACCAAATCGAAATGTTGATATATTATCCATTCTGCGCACTTATTTTTCGTTTAGAAATAACTTCTTTGGGCTATCGGTGGATGTTAGTCTTGATTGTTATAGACAATGCATGATGATTAGGCAAATGAAAACTAATCGATGAAATGTGTCATGGAGCTTGACGGTTGATAGAACACATTAACTTTATGTATTGGTTGATTGTATATAGAACCTATGTGTTTATATGCATTGTGTGTAGAGGAGGAGATGGGGGATGTACTCCGCGGTTTAGGGGAAGATGGAGGATGGACCTCTAAACCGAATAGTGTTGGGAGGAGATAGGGGATGAACTCCGTAGATACAGCTCATATGCTTATCTTTGAGAAGTGTAGATACAGCTCATATGCTTATCTTTGGTTGCATGATATAGTTCTTATACTTATCTGTTGAGATGTTGATATAGCTAATATGCTTATCTATTGATGTATTAATTCAGCCAATGTGCTTATCTACTGAAAATGGAATAATGAAAAGTGACATAGACTTGTAAGTCATGTAATTGTAATGTGATATAAGTGGATGTATCTGTGTTGGCCATCTATCAACTGCTAATCTTTTAGTCATTGTTCATAGTTGGTTTAGTGTATTTCTACTGGGCCGTGGCTCACCCTATATGGGAACATCATTTTCAGGTACAGGTAGCTTGCCACCTCCAAGGACAGAGCTTGGGAGGCTAGAGGCAGTCAGACTTTTTGGATAATATTTTCCTTTTGATGTATTACATGTAAATTTAAGCCTAGGACTTAATGTGTATATAAGTTAGTACTCATTTCTTGTGACCAACTGTTGGCTTGGAAAGTTGTAAGCCCATGGGGCATTTACTTTTGTTGTCAACATGTAATACTTTTTGCAAGGAAATATTCTGATGAATAGAAGGATGTTGATCTTTTATATGTCAATATTGTTGAGTTTAATGTTATTATTTTGAGGGTGTTACATTATTTGGATATTTGATTCACCAAATCTTAATTTTATATTTGAGATGATTTAAATAAGTATAACTTTTTGACTTTTTATACTCTCTTTCTTTTTCTTCTTCTTCTTCTTCTTCTTCTTTTTTTTTTTTTTTTTTTTTTTTTTTTTTTTTTTTTTTTTTTCACTCTTAACAACTTGGTGTGAACTATTTTGTACTTTTTTAAAAATTCATAATTTTTGTTGCTCATTTTTTTTAATGAAATTAATATTTTTGAAACCTAATTAATGAGATATATCAAATAACATCTCACTAGAATATGTAATTTTATAAAATAAAAAAAATAAATTTTACAGTGTGAATGTTCACATCATGAAACATTTATACTGTTAATGTAAACATTAATGAGCGCTTCACCCTACTATCATTAAGGATATTTTAGTAACTTTGTTAGCCATATGATATATGGGAGCATAGAAAAATAATTTAGGCAAATGAAACATAAGTAAATGAGGGGGAATTTAAAAATAAATGCTCTATTTTTTTTTTTTTTTGACTTGCACACAGAGAATGTGGTCTTGGCCGCTAACTTTCTTAAAAAATTAAAAGTAAAATCAATACAACTAAACTATAAATATCAAATTGACGTAATAGTTAAAATTTAGACATTAGGAGTACAATTTTCCAAAAATGTAAATTGAAAGTTGGGGCTACAATGTTATCGAACATAACATGGAAATCATAAAATGTCGTAGGAAAGCAACAAATCATCAAAATAAAAAATATTTTCCGCTGCCAGGATTTGAACCTGGAACATTCTCATTAGCCGAGTTGATAATAGTTGAGCTACAGTAGATCTTGTGATATGCTTAAGAAAATAATATTTATAGAATTAACGTTTCAAGTGAAAATTAATTAAGTCAATATGATAATTACAAATGGAATCACTTAAATGTAACCTACAAGTGGTATCACTTGCATGTAACTCTTAAAATATAAGCTAAAAAATTAAGAAAATTTTAAGTGATAAAAAATTTATTTAATTTTGACATAATTTATAAATATTTATACATAAGGGTCAACATATACCATATGACCTCACAAACTCCACCATCACCACCACCGTTATCATCGCCACCATCATCCATCATCCTTCCACAACCACCACTTTCATCATCATTGTTGTTACTACCATAACCATCGTCATTATTTCAGTGCTACCACCACAATCGCTACCTGTTACCACTACTACTATAACAATTTGTACAATCCTTCACCTTTACAACTATTGTCACCATTGCCATAACTTCCACCATCATTACACCGCCACTGCTCTCTTTTTATCATCACTACATTACACCATGGTCGATTCTGACTTTTTTAGGATCCAAAGCGAATCCTGAATATGAGACCTTTCATATTTATTATTAAAAAAAATTGTTCAACACATTTTGTATCAAATTTTGTTTTAAATTTTTGCATTTAATAATGCACACAAAAAGGCTACTAAAATTTACTTAAATATGTTATAAAGTTGACAATAATAAAAAAATTAAAATATTAGCTGCGGTACCAAAATAGTTTTGGCTCTGCTAACTTCCAACCTCATGAATGAGTTGGTGTTTTGTGTCTCATAATTTTTATTCCCAAGTAAGTCCGAATAATTATATAAATTTCACATGTAACTTTTCTTCAATAATTATTATTATTTTTTTTTTTTGGAGAATTCATTAAGAAATCATCTTACAAGTTTTAATTGGTTCATAACATATTCTTATATATTCCAACAAGTCTTATTATTTGGATATTTGATTCACCAAATCTTAATTTTATATTTGAGATGATCTAAATA
Source organism: Camellia oleifera (assembly GCA_022316695.1). NCBI lineage: Eukaryota > Viridiplantae > Streptophyta > Magnoliopsida > Ericales > Theaceae > Camellia > Camellia oleifera. The sequence goes on from CM039306.1 coordinate 61,310,405, forward strand.
AGTACAACTTTTTGACTTTTTATACTCTCTTTCTTCTTCTTCTTCTTCTTCTTCTTCTTCTTCTTCTTCTTCTTCTCCTTGTTTTTTTGTTTTTTTTTTCACTCTTAACAACTTGGTGTGAACTATTTTGTACTTTTTTAAAAATTCATAATTTTTGTTGCTCATTTTTTTTTTAATGAAATTAATATTTTTGAAACCTAATTAATGAGATCTATCAATTAACATCTCACTAGAATATGTAACTTTAAAAAACAAAAATAAATAAATTTTACAGTGTGAATGTTCACATCATGAAACATTTATATTGTTAATGTAAACATTACTGAGCGCTTCACCCTACTATCATTAAGGGTATTTTAGTAACTTTGTTAGCCATATGATATATTGGAGCATAAAAAAATAATTTAGGCAAATGAAACATAAGTAAATGAGGAGGAAATTAAAAATAAACGCTCTATTTTTTATTTTATTTTTTTGACTTGCACACAGAAAATGTGGTCTTGGCCGCTAACTTTCTTAAAAAATTAAAAGTAAAATCAATACAACTAAACTATAAATATCAAATTGACGAAATAGTTGAATTTTAGAGATTAGGAGTACAATTTTCCAAAAATATAAATTGAAAGTTGGGCCTACAATGTTATCGAACATAACATGGAAATCGTAAAATGTCGCCGTAAAGCAACAAATCATCAAAATAAAAAATATTTTCCGCTGCCAGGATTCGAACCTGGAACGTTCTC